>OZ030011.1:72002247-72597247 GCA_964023405.1 Apodemus agrarius | reverse complement strand
GACAGACTTATGGTCACTTGATTTTTGATAAAGGAGCCACAACCATCCAGTGGAAAAAAGATAGCCTTTTCAACAAATGGTGCTAGTTCAACTGGAGGTCAACATGCAGAAGAATGAGAATTGACCCACTCTTATCTTCTTGTACTAAGATCAACTCCAAGTGGATCAAGGACTTCCACATAAAACCAGACACACTGAAACTAATAGAAAAGAAACTGGGGAAGACCCTGGAGGACATGGGTACAGGGGGAAAGTTCCTGACCAGAACACCAATTGCTTATGCTCTAAGATCAAGAATTGACAAATGGGACCTCATAAAATTACAAAGTTTCTGTAAGGCAGAGGAAACTGTCAGAAGGACAATATCGGCAACCAACTAATTGGGAAAAGATCTTCACCAACTCCACATCCGACAGAGGGCTAATATCCAATATATACAAAGAACTCAAGAAGTTAGACCCCAAAGAAACAAATAACCCTATCAAAAAATGGGGTACAGAGATAAACAAAGAACTTTCACCAGAAGAAATCCAGATGGCTGAGAAACACTGTAAGAGATCTTCAACATCATTAGTCATCAGGGAAATGCAAATCAAAACAACCCTGAGATTCCACCTCACACCAGTCAGAATGGCTAAGATTAAAAACTCAGGAGACAACAGGTGCTGGTGAGGATGTGGAGAAAGAGGAACACTCCTCCACTGTTGGTGGAATTACAAGAAGGTACAACCGCTCTGGAAATCAGTCTGGTGTTTCCTCAAAAAATTGGGCATGAGTCTTCCAGAGGACCCTGTCATACCATTCCTGGGCATATACCCAGCGGAATCCCCTGCATACAATAAAGACACATGCTCCACTATGTTCATAACAGCCTTATTTATAATAGCCAGAAGTTGGAAGGAGCCCAGATGTCCCTCAAAGGAGGAATGGATACAGAAAATGTGGTATATTTAAACAATGGAATACTACTCAGCAATTAAAAATAATGAATCCATGCAATTTGTAGGCAAATGGTTGGATCTGGAAAATACCATCCTAAATGAGTTAACCCAATCACAAAAGAATACACATGAAATGCAATCACTGATAAGTGGATATTAATGAGCCCAGAAGCTGTGAATACTCAAGGCCCATTAGCAAGTCAAAAGATTCCCAAGAAGAAGGAAGGAGAGGACCCTCGTCCTGAAAAGATTGGATCCAGTTTTGTAGGAGAGTACCAGCACAGAGAAATGGGGGGGGGGTGATTGGGGAATAGATGAAGGGGGGAAGATGACTTATGGGACATATGGTGAGGGGGAACTGGGAAAAGAGAAGCCTTTGGAATGTAAACAAAGAATATAGAATAAATAATAATAATAATAATAATAATAATAATAATAAATAAAAAGAAAAAATTACAAAGTTTCTGTAAGGCAAAAGACACTGTCTAAAGGACAAATTGGCAATCAACAAAATGGGAAAAGATCTTCACCAGCTCTACATCTGACAGTGGGCTAATATTCAATGTATACAAAGAGCTCAAGAAGTTAGACCCCAAAGAACCAAATAACCCTATCAAAAAATGGGGTACAGAGCTAAACAAAAACTTTTCACCTGAAGAACTTTGGATGGCTGAGAGCACCTTAAGAAATGTTCAACATCATTAGTCTTTAGAGAAATGCAAATCAAAACAACCCTGAGATTTCACCTCACACCAGTCAGAATGGCTAAGATTAAAAACTCAAGAGACAATAGGTGTTGGTGAGGATGTGGAGAAAGAGGAACACTCCTCCACTGCTGGTGGGATTGCAAGCTGGTACAACCACTCTGGAAATCAGTCGGGCAGTTCCACAGAAAACTGGACATGATACTTCTGGAGGACCCTGCCATACCACTCCTGGGCATATACCCAGAAGATTCGCCAGCATATAATAAGGATACATGCTCCACTATGTTCATAGCAGCCTTATTTATAATAGCCAGAAGCTGGAAAGAACCCAGATATCCCTCAACGGAGGAATGGATACAAAAAAAAAAAAATGTGGTATATATACATAATGGAGTACTATTCAGCCATTAGAAGCAATGAATTCATGAAATTCTTAGAGAAATGGATGGAGCTGGAGAACATCATACTAAGTGAGGTAACCCAGTCTCAAAAGAATACCCATGGTATGCACTCACTGATAAGTGGATATTAGCCTAGAAGCTTGGGACACCAAAGACACAATCCACATACCAAATGATGTCCAAGAAGAAGGAAGGAGTGGACCCTGGATCTGGAAAGGCCAACAGTGTAGGAGAATACCAGAACAAGGAAGTGGGAAGGGATGGATGGGGGGACAGGGGGAGGGAAAAGGGCATATGGGAACTTTGGAGGGTGGGGAACCAGGAAAGGGGAAAAAAAGATCACTGGCAGTGATAGTAACATGGGAAAAAAAACTCATTTAAGAAGAATGGAGCCCATGTGGGCATCAAAAAGCTGTTCTGTTACTTTGCTTTTGTGAGTACTAAGTTACAGTACTACATAATTCATGATACAACTTATTGCATGGTGCTCCCAACCCTTCTATGGCCACTGCTTTCACTTATCATATTGTATTATGCACATTCCAGTGTTTTGTTTTGTTTTGTTTTGTTTTTCTTCTTGGCTCATCAGGATATTCATTGATATATTATGTATATAATTGTCTGACAGCACTGATATAGTAGGAAGAGCCCATTACAGCTTTAAAATTCTACCAAGGCATAGTGTTTTAGCCATTAGGAGCCATAGCTACCCAGATATAGCTGTGGGTTTAACTCAAATCTAACTCCTTGCCTAACTGATCAGGATCTATCTAACCACAAAAGATGTAGCTCTATACAACACCCTCTCCTTTCTAGTTTGTGTCTGCCTAACTATTTAACCTAACAATTGCAGAGTAGGAAAAAATATGCACATATCACATGTCTGAAAATAAGAACTTGTACCTGGTGTGTGTGTGTGTGTGTGTGTGTGTGTGTGTGTGTGCGCGCGCGCGCGCGCGCGCGCACGCTCACCTGTGTATCTGTATGTGTCTGTGTGTCTGTGTGTATGTGTATATGTGTGTTATTACAACTCATTAAGAAGTAAAATACTAAACTAAAAATAGCCAAAGAACTTGAATAAAGATTTCACCAAGGAGAATATACAAATGACTAATAAAGATATTGTTAATGTTATCGGTCCTTTGGGAAATATAAAACCACAGCGAATAGTATAACCATACATTAAAATTGCCAAGGTGACAGTCTTAGATAATGATAAAGATAGTGAGAAACTTTAACACTCCAACAACTGGTAATATTATGAAGTGGTACAGCCAGATGGAATGAACAGTTCTGCAGTTCCTTAAGAGGTAAAATCTAGAATTACCGTACGTTCTAGTAATACTATTTCAAGACATATATCCTCCCAAATGAAAACATACACCAAAAAATACATAGATATTCATACTGGTGTTATTTATAGCAGCCAAAAATTGTAAGCAGTCTAAGTGACCACAGAGAAACGGGAGTGGAGGGTGTGATATATATGCATATCCATGCAATGAAATACTACTAAGCAATTAAAAAAAAACACATGCTACCTAATACTTGGCTGAACAATAAAACAGACTATTACGCTTAAAATAAAAACAAATACAAAACACTATATATTATGTGACCTTGTTTACATGAGATTCACAGCAAAAGTAAATTTAAAGAGGTAAAAAACAGATGAATTTTCCCTGGAGCTGAGAGGGATAAGGAGATTGATCACAAAAGAGCACAGGAACAATGATTCAGGGTTAGAAATATGTACTAAAATTGAGCATGGTAAAGTTTATTCAAATTCTGTCCACTTGCTACAAATTACTGAATTATACAATGTGATGGTTGGTTTGAATGTCAACTTGCCACAAATTAGAATTACCTGAGTAGGACCCTTACCTGAGGAATTGTTCTAATTGCCTTTACTGATGTGGGAAGGCCCATCTGAGAATGAGTGGCACCTTTTGGTAAGAGCCCAGATTGAAGAATTTTTCTACAGAGTTGGACAGAAGAAAGATCACTCACCATTGGTTTGCTCAGACTTCCCTCTTGCTCTGACACTCATCTATTTGGCTGTTACTGCTACTGCTGCTACTGCCATCGATGATGATGATGATGATGATGATGATGATGATGATGATGATGAAGAAGATGATGATTTCACTTACATCAAAGCTAGCCTTCCCAGGCTTCCATCACTGACTTAGGACCAGCAGTTCTTTAGGAGTTCTCCATACTTTAGGTACCTAAATAGGACTGTAGAGGCACACAGCTTCATGAACCACGTAATTATCAGGTTCCCAGCCTCTCAGCTGTGAGACAACAGTTGTTACTATTGTAATATAAGATCATTTAATAAAGTCTTAATATATTCATACTATTGGTTCTGTTTTTTCTAGAGAATTATGACTGATACATACAATTTCAGTGGATGGCTCTTATGTTACATAAATTCTATCTCAGTGATATTGTTCACTGTTACCCATGCTCAACCAAACTTCTAGGTTTGAGCTTCTCAGTTGCTGTGACTACAGTCATGTGCCACCTCTTTCAGCCTAGAATTATTTTTAAACAAACAAAAACAGCAGCTACTTAAACCATGTAGCACAATTTCTATTCAATTATCCTACAAACATATTAAAATTATATATTTCATCAATATTGAAAATATAGAGAAAATCAACTTTTTATGAATTAACTCATGATAGCATTTTACTGAGTCATCATTACCCAATTATTTTACCTTTTAGCCACTTATGAGTCAAGTTTATTCAGATCTATAGCTGTTCAGTGTAATATTGCCTGTACTACAGATACCCAGATAAGTGGATAAGGACATTCTTTCTGGGCATATCTGTGTTCTCAGAGGAAAGCAGCGTTTGAATCAGTAGACTTAGAACTGAAGATTCCACACCAACATACATGGATATCCAATCCACTGAGGCTGTGACTGAAACAAACCAGGAGAGATGGAGTGAGTCTCACACTGTTTGGAGCTGGGGAAAGTCCGTCTTCTTCTGTCCTCAGACCTCCATGATCATGCTTCTTGTTTTGACACATCGTTGAGTCCCAGGCTTACATTGGAAGCACATTCTCAGCTTCCTACTGGGCCTGGACCAGATTCTGGGACTTCTCTCCAGCCAATCTTTCTGTATATGTCGCCACATTCTGTTGCTTCTGTTTCTTTAGAAAAGCCTGTCTAGACAAGGCTGCAATTTTACCACTTGGTAGTTTTCTTTCTTTTGGTGTTTTATGTGTGGTCAGCTAGAGATTTTTACTAAGATCATTTGGAATGGATGCCTTAAAGAAAACAGTTTTTCTTTTTGATAACTGCTCCCAGGACAATAACGTCTAATTTCTATATTTTAATATTCTGCTGTTTCTTCTCTTTTTTCTCTCTCCTACTACCTTTTTCTCTTTCATTCAATTTTCTGAGAAAGATACCAGAATTTAGCAATATCTCCAGATTATAGCAAATAAAACTATGCCGTTCCATGGCTTCTGTCCGTTGAACTATATGCCATTCGGTCTCTGCTTTTCAGATTCTGCAGTGGATTCTGCCATGTGAAATGTCATTGTGACTCAGTGAAGTCACCAAGGACAGCTTCTATCTACCCAGCCAGCCAGAGGCCCATTCTAAATTCACCTTGTCTCTAGTATTTCATCACTATTAGTTGTGGTTTTCTACTCAGCCTTGAATTTTAACGGAAATAGTTCTGAGCTTTGTGGCTAGCTGGACTTGAGGGGGGAGAGGCAGTGACTCAGAATAACACATGTCTCATCAGCCTTATCTAGACAGAGTGGATCGAAAGGATGCAGAGAACCTGAGGACCCGTTTTTCTTCCACTTCCCACCCATCGCCACCCAGTTTTGTCATTTCCTGCACCATAAATCCCTCCTCCTTCCTCAACAGGTACAAATTTAGCCTACCCAACTTGAAAAATGGGCACTATATCTGTCATTGACTCTGGCCAGGATCCAGCTGCAAGTTATGTGATATCAGAATTCACACTATCATCTTGTGTATAATTGCAGAGTTTTAACAGACCAAACTATCAAAAAATGGACTTTAAATTCAAGATAGAAAAGGTAAGGTGTTTCTAAATCAACTTAATCAATAGGCATGCTACTAGTGGAGATAATTATGATTGACTTGGCAAGAGTGTGGTTATCTATTCCTCATGTCAGTTAGCAGTCTGGAGAGGCCATTTTGATATGAGGGAGGTCAAGTTGAAGCTTCTGGGGAAAGTCCCAAGAAGAGACCGTTAGCTCGCCATCTCCAAGAGGCCATCTGGAACCTCAGCATTACTACAACCTCTTGGGAACACAAAGGTGATCAATCACAAACATTCTACCCTGGACCAAAATTTATTTTTCTAAGATCTATTTTTATATTTTTAATTGTGTGTCTATGTGTTACTATATGTTCATGTGAGTGCAGAAGCCCGAGGAGGCCAGAGGCATGAAATTCTTCCAGTGAGTTAGTTATAGACAGTTGTGAGCCACCCAGTATGGGTTCTGGGACACAAACGTAGAGCGGTATGTGCTCTCGACCACTCCACCATCTCTCCAGTCCCAGACCAAGCTATAGTTAGGTCTGAGCTCTCTCCTAGTCTAATCTTGGACTTCTAGCTCAATTCCTGTAGAATCCAGTTTTAGCTGCACTCTTTGATTCTCAATATCTGATCACATTTTACATCTGACCAAATGTTCCTTCTTCTTTCTGGTAATATCTGATCCCACTGACTTACTATCGCCAAGAATCCCATCAGATCAATCTAGCAAGGAACTCCTTTAACTCAGTAAGTTTCCACCCACCAACCTCCCGACCTTGTTCTACGCTGAGGTCTACTTTGATGATAAATCACCACTTTTCCTTGGTAAATTCAGCATCAAGCCCTGCTTTACACTGAGATCTTTTCCCTCTGTTGCTCTACTTTCTGATTAGGGCCGCCCTACATTTCTTTCATCTCTGGTTTTCCGTGGCATCAGCCTTCATAAGGAATCAGTCATGAAGACAGCAGTGTGGGAGAATGAAAGATGACTGGAGACTCAGTGGCCTTTCTAAACTCTGATTGAACAGTAACTTGTGATTGTCAAGGGCTTTCTGTTTGGTAACAGGTTGTTCAACATGTGTTAGCACGGTAATCTTCTATGATGGTTAAAACTGGGCTTCATTAGACAGTTGAAATATCATTACACTTATTACCATAGCTTCCTTCCTGCTCCAAATCTTCTCCCAAACTAAGAACTGTCTCTACTGATGCTTGGAAATCAAGACAAAACAAGACAGTCTATATTGCTTGCAGTCCAGGACTTGGATTGACATTTCTATGGGAAACTGACACTGATCTTTGCCAACAAGATGCCAGAGAACATGCCATTCCCACCCATCAGAACAGAACAAGCCCTCAAGGCCTGTGTTAAATGCCTGACCTTTGCAGGTCATTTTAACTTACTATAGTGCTTTCAAATCCATTAGCTAATTACAGTCTTCAAAATAGTGTGCTAAGGTAGACATTGCCCCCATTTGGGAAACGACAAGTGCAGAGTGCATAGAGAAGATGAAAACCGTTGCCTAAAATAACTCAACGCTGGCACCGTGCGTCTAGGGCAGCGAGGATCTGCTTTCAAGAAGAGCAAGTCTGCTGCTGACCCTGCAGCACACGTGCAGTGCTGGGGCATTTCCTAGAGCCTGAATGGTGCGCAGCTGCACCTCAGACACACACCTGCTTAGCCTCAACTGCAACCAGCTTCCCTTTGGCCCTTGAAGAAACTGTCACTTCTCATTGCCCTTTTTTTTTCATTCAGTAAAGATATGATCAAGAACTTTTTTTACATAGAATCCAAGGGGTACTGGCTGGGAGATACATGAAGTAACAGACTACATATTGAGCTATAGTTGAGGACTTCAGCTTCTTCACTAATCAAACCAAATACAATTAGTATACCCCGACTGGGTTTGACTCTATTTTTTTTCAGTTCTGCAACTTTATATGACATTCAGCAGTTTAGTTCTCATCCACAGTGGCTGTCTATAGACTTCTGAATGTGTAACAGGCATATAAGTAACCAGCCTGTAAACTTTGGTGATTCCTTCTCCTCAGAGAATTTTCTGAAGGAATGCACATAAATACAGTATGGAACATTCCTTACTCCTTTGGTCCAAGTGACTTTATTGACCTTGACATCAGTGTCCACATCTACAGTCACAATCTCCTTTATGGGAAATCTTTCTTTGAGAAGAGAAGCAGGCCACGCCATGGACGTAGATGTAAATGTTGATGATGCTTTCTCAGATCACTACCTTGCTGGGGCCTACAGGGTAAAAGGAGAGAACAGAGAACAGACTTCAGAAAGTTGTCCTCTGAATTCCTAGTGTGTCCTGGCATGCATTCATGCTTGTATACACACACACACACACACACACACACACACACACACATACACACACACACACATACACACACACAAATAATGATAATGATGATGATGATGATGATGATGATGATGATGAATAAAACGTAACTTTCAACACAATCACTGGACAAGAAATTTCAGTCAAAAGACATGAAGCATGCTGGGCATGGTGCCGCACACCTGGAGGAAGATGTAGACAGATTTTTGAGTTTGAGCCCAGTCATAATGAGGTAAAGACCATCCAGACCTAAATAGTGATGCACTCTCGCTTTCTCTCTCTCTTGCTCTCTCTCTCTCTCTCTTTCTCTCTCTCTCTCTCCATAGGTTATTTGCCACTTAATAAAGTTTACCTGTAACCATTGTAAGTTTTATTTGTATGTATGTGCTATGGATAAGTAAAATGCATAATAATTTCAATTTAGTATGTAACTCTTTATATAGAAATTAATAGTTTAATATTTTATTACATTCTAAACAAGAGGGAATGGGCAAACTAAAATCTCTGATTTCTATAATTTTATTTCTGTAAAGTCTATTTGGAAATACGTAGACATGCATAAGAGTATTCCCACTATAAAGCTTAAAAAAGCAACTCTTTTGAAAATTACAATTAGTACCTTTAAGGAGACAAAATAAGATTGTACATTAACAAAATAAGAATAGAAGGCTATGAAACAGTAAGTCAAAGGATATGTAAGAACACGAAGTTTCGGGCATTAAACCAAGTTTTATAATTTCTCTAATAAAATGGAAAATAAGCTGGGTGGCACAGAATATATTTCAGATGAGCAGAGAAAACAAAGAGAGGGAATGCTCTAAGACGGAACACAAGAACCATTCCTCCATCTGAAGAATATAAATCTCTAGAGAAAAGGGAACCACATAGTAAATGAAGAAGCTACCAAAGGCTGATCACTGGAAACTTCTACAATACCAAGATGGAGAATGTGTAGACAGCTAAAAGTTATCCACCACAGTAAAAATAAATTTAATAGTATAGTTCTAAATTGACAAACATACCTTGTTGTGACCAAGAAGTCAGGTTTGAAAGCAAACTTTTTTCTTGCTCTCCATGGGCTGTATGAAGAGCCTCAGCCTGACAATTGGACCAAGGTCTGCAGGGTACCACCCTTTTTACTATTTTCACTATTGACCTCACAGGTACCTGGGAATGACCCAGTATCACTCCAGGCCTTCTGAATCTAGCCCACTCCCCTCACTCTCCTGACTACATTAGGGACAATCTGCAAGTGAATGGGAGCTTTAAAACCTGGCTCTTCCATAAACCATTCTTTACATTAAAACAATGATTTAAAATCTTTGGAGTTCTATATTTTATATTTATAAAACAATAACTATTTACTTCTGTTTCAATGCTAAAGTTAAAAAAAAATATGGAGAAGGTAGTTCCTAGCCCATGGTACGAGAAAATAGTGTGGAGGTTGGAGAGATGGCTCAGCGGTTAAGAGCACTGACTGCTCTTCTGAAGGTCCTGAGTTCAAATCCCAGCAACCACATGATGACTCACAATCATCCACAATGAGATCTGACACCCTCTTCTGGAGTGTCTGAAGAAAACTACTAGTGTACTCACATATAATAAATAAATAAAACTTTAAAAAATATATATCAAAGTTGGCCAGAACTACAAAGCAAGAAACAAAACACATGAAAATTTAAAAAAAAAGAAGAAAAGAAAAGAAAGAGAGAGAGAGAGAAAGAAAGAAAGAAAGAAAGAAAGAAAGAAAGAAAGAAAGAAAGAATAGTGTGGCTCAGTGATATCTACAAATTATGAGAGACCATTGTTTTCTACCTATAATTGTATGCCTAACCCCAGCTTCCTACTTGGGCTCAATAAAATTTGAAGACATGTTATTAAATACACAATTTTCTTCTTTTTTTCTTGGGTTTTATTTTAATTTTCATCTGAATTTGGTTCTTGTTTCTGTTTTGTGAATGTTGTGGATAAAAGCGCTTACTTGTGTTCTCAAGTGAGACACCACTAGCCATATACTCTCTCTGGGATGGGGCTGGAGAATTATTTCCACCGCTCATAGTAGAACAGAGAACGGGCATTGGAAAGCAAGACTCTCAACACATGAGGAGAAAAAGAAAGAAAATAAACATCAGCAGCTGTGCAGCAACCCAAACACAACTTGTCCAGCCTGAAGCAAGGGACAGCGCTTGTTCAGATGCGAGACTTGGGACAGAAGTGTGAAGTTGCATCTTACTATCCTTTTAAGTGCAATAAATGTCTAACCAAAAATAATAGCAATGAGATCATAAGAGTTAAAAGATGTTTTCAGAGAAAACAAAAGTTTCTACAAGAAAAGAATCAGTCAACAATGGTTTATCAAGACTGCAATTTCATAACATTGGTTCGTAGAGTAACTAAAAATCATGACATATCTGTTTTGAGAGTATAGGGGACCAGAGTATAGAGATACCTAAAACCTTCATTACTAATATAATGTCCAACCTTGACGAATTAAGTTTAGCAGAGTCAAACACTGATAATTTTGTTAAAAAATTTTGTTGATTTTAGAGACACTGGCAAGTCAGTTAACATATATTGTCTTGATGAAAGATAGAATTTAGGGTCCAGTAAAATGACTCAGCAGTCTTCCATACCTGACAACCTGAGTTTAGTCCCTGAGATACAAGGTGGGAGTAGAAAACTAACTCCTCAAATTGCCCCTCTGACTTCACATGCATGTTATGAAACATTGTATACACACACACACACACACACACACACACACACTTAAATAAAAATAAATAAGATTTAATTCTCTTTTTTAAAAAAAGATGTATGGTGTGGTGATGTGACCCTGGCTATTAATCAGGCTCTGGCAAGAGGTACACTTGAGTCCAAGAGTTCAAGACCAACCAGAGGAACATAACACTAAGGCAAACCATCCTTAAAATAATAATAAGGATATAAATTTTAAAGTGAGTAAATTGTAATGACTACAGCTTGGTGGTGTACCAAGAGGAGCAAAACATAATCCCGAATCCCCACACTCCAAATTCTAAAAGGCTACGTCTCTCTGCTTCAGTTTCCATATTTGAAGTCTGAGCTAAAAATTGCTCTCAACTTTACACTTACATGCTCAGATCTGTTCAGCTTCAACAAGGCTACTCCTTCTGCCTTCCTCTCGATGATTCATTAATGATTCATACACAGTACCAAATGACAAATCGTCTCCAGGACCTAAAACAGCCGAAAGCATTCTCATCTGACCTAGAGACCTTTCTTGCTCCTGGCCTCCAAGACTGGAAGCATCACCAGGTAGCAGAGGGGATGTGGTGTTCTGAAGAGATCTTAATTGACTCACTAAGTTATGGAGATTTTAGGCAACAATTTACCCTGCTCTTAAATTTTAAAAGTGGTTGCCATAGCAACTCCTAGACACAGCATATGGTATGTCTGGTACCTCCAAGATAACTGAACAGATTCTCGATGAATTTTCCTTACAATATGTTGTGAACTTTTGTACATTTTAGCGTTTCAGTGGGCAATGTTATAAAGTTCTGGATTTCACTGTGCCATCTATATATTTAAAGGCTGGTTTTGAAACATTTATCATTTACCAAAAAAAACAAACAAGCAAGCTTTTTAATGTATCCTCCTATCCTTTAATGTATTTTCTTTATTTAAAAACAAAACTAAAACCTAGTAGAAAAAATAACAGATAATCAGGTAATCTTAAAAGGAACAAGTACAAGTGTAAATAAAACGTAAGTCATAAGGAAAACCTTGCTCACTTACAGGGAAAAGAAGAAAAAGTGAACCCAGATGTCATTTTTCAACTTATCAGATCTGTAAAGTTGCCAAGTAGGAGGGGTTTAAATTTGTATTGACATCCCAACAGTTCTTCTGGGCTTATAAAATCAAAATCTTTAATATCTCCTCATAAGAGATGAAGAGGTGACCTAGTCATCCTAGCACTACAAATCTATTCTAAAGAACTTTTTAATAGATATGAATTTATATGCAATTTTCTCTTAAAGAAACGCATATGATAGAGAGAAATTTGAAATAATACTACTTCACTTCCTACGGAGTGGCATGCCTGAAATCCCAGCACCAGGAGTAAAGAGGCAGCAGGAGCAGGAGTTTGAGGCCAGCCTGAGCTACATAGTGAAGCCCTGTCTCAAAATCAAAAAAAAAAAAAAAAAAAAAAAACAGGCGTAATCTTATCCATAGTAAAAAATTAGGTAAAATTAAAAGGAATATAAGCAAGCTCCTATAATTGGGCTTGATATTTGATGCAATATTTTTCTTCTAGGATTATTACTATTTCTAATGATATATTTTATTATAAATTGTTAGTTATACATTATACCATGATGCATATAAATGCACTAAATATATTCACTATATATACCTTAGAGATACTGTATGTGATATATGTACATATATATCTATATATGTAATACATATTTTAAAATAGATTCTTAAACAATTTTGACAAAAACAATTAAATTTTTATAATACTGCATTTGTAACACACTTTTTGTATGCATCGTGGAAGAACACTCCCCTGATATGCACCCTAAACTGATGATTCGTGCCTTTGTGTAATGCTGAACTTCTAATGAAGGCAGAACACATTGCCCAGTTCTGACCAATCAATAGGGCAAAGGGAAGGATTACAAT
Organism: Apodemus agrarius; assembly: GCA_964023405.1. Taxonomy (NCBI): domain Eukaryota; kingdom Metazoa; phylum Chordata; class Mammalia; order Rodentia; family Muridae; genus Apodemus; species Apodemus agrarius. The sequence continues at coordinate 72,584,130 of OZ030011.1, read as the reverse complement.
GTCACTTCATGGATATCATACATTATATAAGACTGCATAAGAGAAAGATTACCCTGCAGGATTTGAAACTTCAAGCCCCCACTTGGCCGGGAACTGTGAGCAGCCCCTCTAGAACTTGAAGAAAAACTTCAACCAACAGCATGAAAAGCCAGGGCCCTCAGTCATGTGGCTGCAAAGAAGCAAATTCTGCCAAGACATGAAGGCTTGGAGGTGGGTTTTCCCTAGGTGAGTCTCCGATGAGAGCACAGCGCAGCCCATGGCGGCGTCATGGTACGTGTAGGAGACAGGATCCAGCTATGCGCCGTGAAGAGTCTAACCTACAGAAACTGCAGAAGTGTGTGCCGTTGTCTTAGCTGCTAAGTTTGTCTCTGGAGAGTACTATGCTTTATAAATTTTCCTGTCTTGTTTGTACTTTTTAAATTTTTCTCAAATGTTATAATAGGACTTGCTTTGCTTTTAAAATCAAAAAAAAAATGTTATTTTCAACAAATCATCTGGAAGCAAAAAAACTTAAGTCTGCTTTTCAATTTTTTAACTGATTTTTTTAATGTAGCAAAAGAGTGTTTTTTTAAAGTGTACAATGAAAATATAGCACAAAGATTACCCCAGATTTTTATTTTTTTAAATTATCTTAACAGAATATTTTATTTAAATTATGCTCACATAGACTGTTTCTGAAATTTTAAGCTTTCTATATTTAATAATGCCTGCTGGGAGGGAAAAAAAGAAATCATACTTTAAAATTTTTTCCTTCCAATTTTGACCATGACTTAAAATGGAAAAAGTTATGTTGATCGTGCTTAGATGTTCTCATTTTAGAGGCCATTATGCGCTCTAAATGCTCTGTTGGCATTTTAATTTCATTTTACAAAATAAATCTCAACTGACAACAGAATAAAGCAAATTCTAAGTCAACTAAACGAAAAAGTGTCACTGCAAACAGAAAGAACTTTGCAAACTGATACGACATTTCATATGGCTCCTGAACCGAAACTTCCAAAGTTTCAACAAGAAAAAAACACTGTGTGTGTGTGTGTGTGTGTGTGTGTGTGTGTGTGTGTGTGTTAGGGGGAAGTATTGACAACTGAAACCTTCTCCACAGCTTACTGTCTGCAGCACACAACTATTCAACTGTGTGCATTGGCATAAACGTACTGTTACAGGAAGCTTCCGCAGTGCTTAAGACCACGAGCAAGGAAACCTTTCCTCAAGAACCTTGAACCCCTTCATGAGACGTCTCTGTGGCAAGGAGGTGACGTATACCAACTTTGGGTTTGAACTTTGGTTTCTTTTCTTTTTGATGAAGTCCCCAAAGACTGTTTATTTTGATGCCTGATGATATTATATTAGTTACTTTTTCTGTAGCTGTGATAAAACACCATGGTCAAATGACAACTTAGGAAACAGAGTATTTTGGCTTATGGTCCCAGGGTGGGGATGAGAGTCCATCAAAGCAGCTGGGTAAAGGAGAGAAAGTTTACACCTTTAACAGTGTGAATGAAGCAGGAGGAGTGAACTGGAAGTCGGGCAAGGCTACAAGCTCTCAAGGCCCACTCCAGTGATTATTTCCTTCAGCAAGACTGCACCCTCTACACCTCCTCACACAACACCACCACTGAAGACTAAGTGTTCAAATGCCTGAGCCTATGGGGACATTTCTAACTCAACCAAATGCCATCTCTCCTCTCCCTCTCCCTCTCCCTCTCCCTCTCCCTCTCCCTCTCCCTCTCCCTCTCCCTCTCCCTCTCCCTCTCCCTCTCCCTCTCCCTCTCCCTCTCCCTCTCTCTCAATCCCTTATGTGAATTTGCAAAACACTTTTTCCTAAACATTTTTTCCTGACTCATTACTAAGATTAAATTTGTCCATCTGCTCCTGTTTCATGGTTAGCCATGAGAAGATGTTCACATGGGTTCATGCATCTATTCCGAGGATGGAGACATTCAGAAGATGTTTTCTTTTTTATTTTTCCCTGCTTAAAGATTTATTTATTGTTATATCTAAGTACACTGTCATTGTCTAAGTACACTAAGACATACCAGAGGAGGGCGTCAGATTTCATTACAGATGGTTGTGAGCCACCATGTGGTTGCTGGGATTTGAACTCGGGACCTTCAGAAGAGCAGTCAGTGCTCTTAATCACTGAGCCATCTCTCCAGTCCAGAAGATGTTTTCTTACAATAGTATTTTTCGGACAAATGCTGCCTTGGGTCACTTTCCAAAACATCAGGAAAACTTTCCTCAATCTTAAATTACTCCTTAGATTCTTCTGGAAAACTATTCTCTTCCTAGCCTTTCTGTCCATCAACAACTACGAATAAGATAGGTTTGAAGGCAGAGGTAGAACAGACAAAAGACTACAGATACCTTCCACGGGTGTTTGTGCAAAAATTCTGACTGTACACACTCCCACAGATAATCTCAGCTACTCCAGGACATATTACTTCTCCTCTTCCTCCTCCTCCTCCTGTATTACTTCTTATGCTGCTACTGAAGCTCTTCTACGTATCTTTCTAAAGTAACATAGTCTCATAATAGTGAATTTACTGTGCTCACTTTGATCTTTATATGACCAAAACTGTTTATCTGAAGGGTACAGTGGGTTGACTGGAAACGGCCCCATAGGCTCATATACTTGAGTGCTCGCCCCTCCCCCACTGGTGGAACTGTTTGGGAAGGATTTGGAGGCATTGTCCTATTGGGAGAGGCATGCCACTTGGGGTAAGAGGTGAAGCTTCAAAAGCCTACTCCAGTCCCAGTCTGCTCTTTCCTGCTTTGTCCTTGTGGATAAAGATGTGAGCCGTCAGCCGCTGTACCAGTGAGATGTCAGCCTGCCTGCTATTATGCTTCCTGCCATCAAAGTTACAGACTCTAACCCTCTGAAACTGTATTCCCCGGCAAACTACCTTGGTCGTGGTGTCTCTTCACAGCAATAAAAAAAAAAAAAAAAGTAAGACAAAGTAAGACAAAGAATGACAACAAAAAGTACCCCTGTGCTCTGTTTTTGTGATATAAAATACTGTGCCAAAAGAATTCAGATTCTAAGATTGCATTACTAAAAGATTCTTTGGCAAATGCAAAAGGAAAAAATAAATTTAAAACTAGTTTTCTACAAGATACCTCAAATCTCAGCTTGAAACAGATGACCTCTGTCCAATTATTCTTTTCTCTGCTGTTCCTAAATTTGCTTCTGCCCTTTCTCGCCTCCTGACCTACTCCCCCTCCTTTGTAGCCAGTTAATAATGCTCAAAGCTCAATTTCCTCTGAAATTAAGTTTATCTTGGAACAGGAGAAACCTTCAGGGTTGATTATGATTCCTGGCACCATTCTCAGTGAGGAACCATTGTCATAGACATCTCAGATCCTAGATAAGATACAACTTTGTAAAGGAATTTGGTGTGGCTTTAGAAAAATGAGCTGTAGAACTCCAATACACATAGAAACTCATTCTAGAACATTAAATGTAAAAATAGCAAAATAGGAAGGATGTGAAGGTAAGTTCAAGACCCTGATTCTATATCTAATGATGAGTTTAGAAAAGCAATAGCTACAAGAAGGTACTTTGGCAGCACACTAAAAAGAATTTGGTATAAAAGTGCATTTGACTTCAGCTTCTAACTGGGGAGAGGCAGAACTTGGGCTCAGTGGGTAAAGGCACCTGCCGCCACGCTTGATGTCCTGAATTCCATCCACAGGACCCGCATGGTGGAAGGAGATTACTTCAAGTCATCCTCTGACCTTCACACATGTGCTGTGACACTTACCTACCAAACACAAATAAATAGCTGTAAAACTTTAACTAACTAAATGCAGCATGTTTTTTTTTAAGTCTAAAAATGACAGAAAAACTGCTGGAATCCAAATTTCAAGAATGAGAGTGAAAATATGAAGCAATGACAAACGTAGTAGATGACACTCCACATAGTCACTTTAACCAGATGGCTAGATGCACTAATTTAAAGACAAAAGTTGTCAGAGTAGAAAAATAAACAATACAAGAAAAAAACAAACAACAAAATCTCCTCTTCAAATATAAAGAAACATAATGGTTAGAAGCACATTTATGGAGAAAACACACCATGCACTAGGTTTTTAGGGAGTGAATATAAGTTATTCTAATTTCAGACAAAGCTGACTTCAAAATAAGGAAAGAAGTCAGGGATAGGGATGAATATTTTCTAGTATCGGAGTCAGTTTCCTAGGACAGAACAATGTCATGCATTTCACAGCAGCCCAGTGAGCTATGTAAAGCAGAACTAATAAAACTGCAGAAGAAATGGATTGACCCACACTTATGGTTAAAGAAGCCCACTTATGGTTGAAGATTTTAACATATCTGTCCCAGAAATGAACAGATCCAGTGGGCATAATAAAGCCAGGAAGGACATACCTGAAAGCAACAACAACAATCACCTGGATTTCATTGTCACTTACAGGTTACAACATTCAAGGCCACCTTTTCACAAATTTTTATAAAGAAGAATGAGAAATTAAATAAATCTATCTACAGGCCACAAAGTAGCAACTGAAAAACAATTGGGAAGTCCCAAATCGCATACCAATTGAATAATAAACTTTAAAAGTATAAAGGTCATAGGTTTTAGAAGTTAGTATTTTGAATTATGTGAAAGTGAAAATATACATGAATACATATTTTTAATTGTGTGATAAAGTGTAAATTATGCTTGGAAGGAATTCACAGCACTAAATGCATAGACTGGAAAGATATAAAAGATCTAAGAATCAGTGCAAACTTCGCCTTGGAAAATGATAAAGACAATTAAATCCAAAGTAAGCAAACACAAACTCATTAATAAGAGTTAAAGTAAAATAGCAATTAAAGCAAATATCACATTGGAAAAAGGCAGGTCTTTTTTAAAGCCTCTTAACGAGCTTCTAGCCAGGGAGAGAGAGAGAGAGAGAGAGAGAGAGAGAGAGAGAGAACACAAGTTGTGAACAACAAACTCCATTAGCATGGAAAGGATAATAAAAATGCTCTAACAGCTGTATGCCCAAAAATTTAATAAAAATAAAATAAAATGGACCAATTCCTTAAATAATATAATCTTCTAGAATTTTCACATGGCAATCTGAATAGTTCCCTTCTGTTTAAAAAATTGAAGCTGGGCGGTGGTGGCGCACGCCTTTAATCCCAGCACTTGGGAGGCAGATGCAGGAGGATTTCTGAGTTCGAGGCCAGCCTGGTCTACAGAGTGAGTTCCAGGACAGCCAGGACTATACAGAGAAACTCTGTCTCAAAAAAACCAAAAAAAAAAAAATTGAATCAGTAATTAACCTTTCCAAACAGAAAGCAGATCCAGGTGGTCTCACAGATGAGTGTACGAAAATACTGACTCAGCATTCAAAATCAATTGATGTCAATCACATCAAAAAGATAAATCATATGCATAAATGAAATATTACAAACCCACTGTTTACAGGCGACAAAACTTTGAGCAAACTAGCAAGAGAAGCAAACTACCTCAACTTGTTTTTTTTGTTTGTTTGTTTTTTTACATTTTTTTTTATTTTCTATATTATTTGTTTACATTCCGAAGGCTTTCCCCTTTCCCACAGAAGCCTACAGCTAATATCACATTATGCAGAGATTTCCTCACTATGACCATGGGCCCTTCTCACTAGCCCTTTTCAACAGCAAATAATATTGAAAGGCCTGCTAATCCCCCACACATGAAAAAGTCAACCAAATTAAATGAGAAAGATAGAAATAACACTGTCTGTTATTGGTTGCCATGATAATTGATACAGAAAAATGAACAACAAAACACTAAAAACTGATTAGAGCAGAGTTACAAGATATAAAGATTTGCCAAGTAACTCCCCTACATTTCAGCAAAGAACAAGGAAAATGTGAAATTAAAATGCAATACCACCTATAATAGATTCACAAATGAAATGTATAGGTATAATTCTGACAAAATAAATACAAGGTATGGCAGACAACTACAAAGCTCTGGTGAAGAATGCCAAGGTTCTAACTAAGTAAGCACTATCCCATGTTCATGACAGGAAGACTCAACATCGCCAAGATGTCAGGTCTTCCCAAGTTTGACCTATAGATCCAAGGTGATCTCAATCAAAATCCCAGTGATATATTTTATAGATATACATATAATATTTCTAAATGTGGCATGGAGAGTGTTAGCATTAGGTACATCTGTGGACAGCTAGAAGTGTCTTTACAGCCAGCTCATGGACTCAGCAACTAGACATGTCAACTCTAGTGACAGTTCCACTCTTGTGACTGTCACCATGGCACCCATTGCACATCCCTTTGCATATGTGTCACATGCACATTACAACCTGAAAAAAGATTTGTCCCCCAACCCACAGCTCACTCTTCTCCTTCTCCTCCTCTTTCTCCTCCTTCATCTCCTCCTTCTCCTTCTTCTTCTCCATCTCCTCCTCCTCCTTCTCCATCTCCTCCTTCTCCTTCTTCTTCTTCATCTCCTCCTCCTCCTTATCCTCCTCCTCCTTCTCCTCTTCTTCTTCCTTCTCACCCCTTCACAGAGGCTGCCTCTGACAATAAAACCTCCCATGTGAGACCTGTGGCTTGGTGCGATTTGTCCAGGATTGTGCTGCTTAGTCTAACACAGAGATAACCCAGAATTGACAACACAATGGTAATGGGGAATAATACCAAGAGAACTGACACCTATGATGACGTCAGGTCTTACTAAAAGGCAAGGTAACAGTTTTCAATAACTGAATGCACAGGCAAATAAAGAAGAGGAACAGCATAGACCGAAACATGCACAGAACAGCAACAGGGAAAGCTCCAAGATATACACACTTAAATATAGTCAACCAAGGCAATCTATTTAAGAAAAGATCATACTCTCAACAAATTTTGCTGAAACAACTGGCAATCTGCATGTAAAAATAAGCATATACCTTACATTGTCCATAAAAACGAACTCAAAATGAGTTATAGACCTAAATGTAAACCTACAAAAGTCCTAGAAGATGATGCTGGAGAAAATCTAGATGACTTTGGGTATGGTGATGACCATTAAATACAATAACAAAGGCATGAATGAAGAAATCCTATGCTAACTGGTTAAAATGTAAAGCTCCCAAAATGGAGTGTAACAGTAGGACACCCACTAAAGAAAACCATGGAATACAGGAAATAATTCTGTACTTTTGATTACTAATGTAATGAATCCATGCTATTTATAACTAGTACAGCAGGAAAATTTCAAAGATTGCATTCTTAGACTTATGTCTTCTAGTTAAGGTGGTCTCAGAGGCTGATAGCCTGTTTTGTATAAGTGGAAGGATAACCATAAAGGAACGAGGAGCTCCAGAAATAAAACCACAAACACCCACTTGCTTTGCTGTGCACTTTACTTTGGCCATTATTCCCAGAAACTCTCACAGAGGAAAATGAAGTTGCAAATAATATAATTCAAACAGTAGATTGCTCAACTTGTCCTCATTATAAGCACCTGATTCAGGACAGTCAGCAGTGCACTATGCTCATCAAATTACTATTGACTCTTCAAGCCTAACTTCAAAAACCTGCATCTCATTGTATCTACCAATGTGAAACTACATTGTAATTTTACTCAGCCTGCTAACCAGCCCACCCCCATTGAAAACCCTGTTTTATAGCACAACCTCAAAACTTCGTAGATATATTCTTGTCACTTTCTTTGCACACTTGAAGATACTATTAAACCTATGTCAAAGTTATGGTCACTGGGGTTAGGAAGATGATTCAGAAGTTAAGGAAGAGCACTAGTTGCTCTTCTAGAGGATCTGGGTTCAATTCCCAACAACCACATGTTGGCTCACAGCCATTTCTAGCTCCAGTTCCAAGGAAGCTGGAGTCCTGTTCTGACCTCTACAGATGCAGCAGATTGTGGCATTTCCTAGACAAGCATTGCACAAAGTGGAAATTCTCCTTTTATCAAACAAGTGAGCTCTCTCCGTACTTTCTTTCTCTCTCTTTGTCTCTTCCTTGCCTTAAGAGAATGTTTACATGCCCCATAAATTCAGTAACTGCGAACCAGAGTTCAGACGGCAAGGAAAGGCAGGAAGTGTGACGACGGCTCAGAGGACACTTCTGAGTAAGAACATGATGAAGACATGAATTGCTTCCAGATCTTAAAGCCGACAGAAACTGGCTTCTTCCTAAAAATTTAAGATGTGTCCTCAATGGGAAGAGCAGCCTGAAATGCCCAAGGCTCATTTGACATTCCCAAAGATGTTTACCAAAGGACTCAGTACTTTACAAAATCCCCTGTATAAATACAGAATGATGGTTGACCCTCCCACTGAAAAAGGAGGAAGTCACTTACCCACCTCAAGCAATGTAATCTCAAAGACAAGAACATCCAGACACCTGAAAGAGCCCAACCACTGTAATAAGAGTCAGCAATCTGAACAAGGCATACTAACTGAAGCAAAAATGGTAGCAAGAATATAAAACAGATGCTCTTAAATAGATGATAAATGATATGAACAAGAATAACAAGTTTTAGGATCAAACCCAGGCTGCTTGCAGACTAGGCAAGTGTTCTACAGCCAAGTTACACTTTATGGCAAGAAGCTATTTTTTTAAAAGTTGGGCCAATTCCTTAAAAGTGCATATCAGTGGTTCACCATAAACCTGACTGTTGAAATTAGGCTGTGCCCTGACCTAACTTACTCTATATTTTGTTTTAAAAAAAACTAAAACAAAACAGTAATTTTTGAGACCACGATTTGCCCTAAAAGCCTCCATTTTTTTTCTTTTTTTCTTTTTTTTCCAAAACAAAATTTTTTATTGAATATATTTTATATTTACATTTCATTTCCCTTTTTTTGGTTCCCTACCCCCCTAAGGTCCCAACATGCCCTTTTCCCTCCCCCTGCTCCCTCATCCACCCCTTCCCACTTCCCTGTTCTGGTATTCCCCTACACTGATGCTTTGATCCTTTCCAGCACCAGTGTCCATTCCTTTCTTCTTGTCAGACATCATTTGGTATGTGGATTGTGTCTTTGGTGTCCCAAGATTCTAGGCTAATATACACTTATCAGTGACTGCATACCATGGGTTTTCTTTTGAGGCTGGGTTACCTCACTTAGTATGATGTTCTCCAGCTCCATCCATTTCTCTAAGAATTTCATGAATTCATTGTTTCTAATGGCTGAATAGTATTCCATTGTGTATATATACCACATTTTTTTTAATCCATTCCTCCGTTGAGGGACATCTGGTTCTTTCCAGTTTCTGGCTATTATAAATAAGGCTGCTATGAACATAGTGGAGCATGTATCCTTATTGCATGCTGGGGAATCTTCTGGGTATATTCCCAGGAGGGGTATGGCTGGGTCCTCCAGAAGTATCATGTCCAGTTTATGCAGAAGAATGAGAATTGATCCACTCTTATCTCCTTGCACTAAGCTCAACTCCAAGTGGATCAAGGACCTCCACATAAAACCAGACACACTAAAACTAATAGAAAAGAAACTGGGGAAGACCCTTGAGGACATTGGCTCAGGCGGAAAATTCCTGAACAGAACACCAATAGCTTATGCTCTAAGATCAAGAATAGACAAATGGGGCCTCATAAAATTACAAAGTTTCTGTAAGGCAAAAGACACTGTCAAAAGGACAAATCGGCAACCAGCAAATTGGGAAAAGATCTTCACCAACCCCACGTCCGACAGAGGGCTAATATCCAATGTATACAAAGAACTCAAGAAGTTAGACCCTAGAAAACCAAATAACCCTATCCAAAAATGGGGTAGAGCTAAACAAAGACTTTTCACCTGAAGAAATTCGGATGGCTGAGAAACACCTTAAAAAATGTTCAACATCATTAGTCATTAGGGAAATGCAAATCAAAACAACGCTGAGATTTCACCTCACACCAGTCAGAATGGCTAAGATTAAAAACTCAGAAGACATCAAGTGTTGGCGAGGATGTGGAGAAAGAGGAACACTCCTCCACTGCTGGTGGGACTGCAAGCTAGTACAATCACTCTGGAAATCAGTCTGGCAGTTCCTCAGAAAAGCCTCCATTTTGCAAGAAACTTTGACTCTGTTTTAAGGACGACTATGCCCCTGGTTGGACATAGGAACAGCACCATCTACCCACCCTAACCTATGTGGCCCATACAGCACAGACTCTCTGTTGACTTTGTCTACTTAGAATGGGTGCCACAGAACATTTGGTAATGTGACAGAAGCCGTGAGAAGAAAGCACATACAATCTGAAGTCGCTTCTCTAAACCTGTTATTTCCTTGGCATCTCATGATTTCTGAGCCATTTAACCACTTGCGTTGTCTGATGCCCCATGCTCAGTCCCACCCTCAGGTTCAAAATGGCTGAGCTTAAGTCTATAGTTCCAACCTCTGGTCTCAATTTAATTATTCTTTGTTGGTTTATTTCACAAGGTGAAGTTTAATTCGGCGTAGAGGTTCCTGCCCTTGTCCTTTCTGTTTCCAGCAGCTTTACCTGAGTAATTTTTTAAATTTATTTAAATGCATTTTATTTTTAGACAACCCACATGACATGCTTTTTTCTTAAACAATGCCTCCACTCCAACTAGATCATGGTCAAAATAAAAGCTCAAGATGACCTCAGTCCCATTTGTCCTAAGTCCTGGTGTATGGATGGCAAACAGCAGCCAATTATGGTGGCAGGTGATAGACCCAATTTGTTAACATTTTTCCATCTCTAAACCATCCATAAAGAAAATCATAAATGAAGACACACCATCATCACAGTAGTCCAGGAGAGCATACCATCTGGATTCATGTTTTCGCCAATAAAAAAAAAAAAAAAAAAAACTGGTAGTTATTGAAATTAGCCAGGATGTGCTTAATTCGCTCCACAGCTCCAGTCATAAAAGGCTTTACTCATTCCAGTTTCTGTTCTTCAAGTTTGCCTTACGGTGATTTCATGTAGTCTTTGATGTATTTTTTGTAGCCCTCTTTTGTGAATTTTCTTTTAAGTGATGGTTTATGACACTGTCAACACTGGTGACTACTGTGCTTTCGGTACCTTCACCATTGGGACCTTCAGCGGAAGCATTTCCACCCATGTGGGAGTCATCAATGGTGCCCTCTCTTCTACTGACCATCTTGCCTTCCACCTCCAGGAACAGCCATCTCCCGGATCTTGTAGATGTTACAGCTCGTCGTGGCTGATGAGGTCCCGGTAGATGATCATGGTCCTGAGTACATTTTTTTAAGGTGCAGTTAGTTCATTCCCTAAAAAACTGTTTTATGTAAATATGCCTTCCTTAGTTTAGCGATTATGCGATGCAGAGGGACTTTAGAAACAGATGCCTGAAGGCACACACTGCACTAAGAGCATGAAAGCCTCTGTAGTCAGCGAGAGTGCCCTCGAGGTTCATGGATTGGCCCTTTAAATGAGAAGTATGGTAAACAATTAGACTGTGGATTTTGTTAAACTGTCTCTTTAGGATACTTGCAACAGCTATTGTGAGTACTTTCTAGAAGTCGCACCACTCTCAAACGCCACACTTAGCTTGTTTGTTTTGGCTCCTTTTGAAGGACGGTGAAGGAAGACGGTTTACAAGTGTAAAAAGCCAACTAACGGATCAAAACAAAACAAAAGGTGTCACCAGGTGGGAGTTTAGAACCTGAAACTCACCTGTTCAGATTACTGTCTGGATAGCTAACCTGAGAACTCTACACTTGAATCATCTACAAAGGGCAAAAATGCCATAATTACAACAGACATTGACTAAAAGTCCACTTACTAAACGACCAGGGTGTTCAGAGCTCTTCCTTTGTGGGCTCCTGAACACTGGCAGCCAACCTTATACCCTTCAAGACAAGAAATTGGAAGAAAGTGAGCATCCCCTGCCCAAATATTTATAGATACTAGTATTTGGGGGTTCCTATAAATAAATAAATAATAAATAAATAAATAAATAAATAAATAAGAGGCCCTGTCAACCTGTAGTACGCACCAACTTCAGATCTTAGAACATCACGGCATGCAGTCTTAAATGAGGCCAGCTAGAAAGCATCTAAGTTCTCATTCTCTATCAAAAATAAATTTTATTATTCATTTTCTCATTGCTGTAACAGAGACGACTTAAGGACAAAAGAACTTTTTTGGTTTTTTATTTTGTTTTGTGTGTGGTTTTGAGTTTTGGGATTTTGGTTTGGGATTTTGGTTTTTGGTTCAGTCTGTTTTGGTTTTGGTTTTAGCTCACTATTGGAGGGAAAAGTCCATGATGTTGAGAAAATCATGGTGGCTGCCATGTAAGTAAGTCACGTTACATCCCAGTCAGAAGAGAGCCGTGGATGTGGATGCTTGGCTTGCGCTCTCCGTTGCCGTAGTCCAGGGCCTCGACCCATGGGATGCTGGCACTCATGGTTACGGTGGGTCTCCTCATCTCAGTTCCTCCCCAGGCTGGAGAGATGGCTCAGCCCTTAGAAGCTAGGCCCACAACCAAAAAGACACACTGTGACTCCTGTCTAGAAGCCCTCTCAGAATGTCCTGTGTGACTCTAGAATTCTCCCAAGGAAACCATCTGTCTTAAGCATAACAAGAATCTTATCCAGTGTAGTAAAACATGACTTAAGAAGTTGTCAAAATAAAAACTACTGTTAATACATATTCTAAAAGTCTGCCATTGTGGTGAAATCCCCACAAATGTCCCTTTTTCCAATAGATTTTTTTCCTAAGTCATCTCACTTAAAATCTTCACTCTTACAAAGGTCTATACGATCTGATTTCTGCTTCTCCAGGCTTACAGGCTCCAAGCCCGAGAAATGGACATTTCCCTACTTGAGACTTGAAGCGTACATCTCCCTGGCGCTTTTCTTTAACTCCCACTTTTCTTTTAAGGACTAGGCCCCTCTTTTTTTTTCCCCAAAGTATATTAGGATGTCACCCACTTACCTGACACCCCATAGCACCCTACAATTCCCTTTGGATCATTTATAATTTGTGTAACATGTATACTCTAAAATTATTCATCTCATATTTAGATTGTCTCTAACCCTATAAGCTCTATAAAAGAGTTATACTGGCCACTCTGTTTACTACTGTATTCCCAGCTCAGAGCACACCCGCAAATATTTGTTAAAATGACAAGTGACTATTTAGTGAATGAATGACAACACTTAATTTACTTGAAAGCCCAGTGCCTGAAGAGTGCAGCAACAGAAAACAAAACAGCCAAGAGACACATTATCTTCGTTAGGGTTTCTATTGCTGTGATTAAAAAACCATGCCCAGAAGAAAGGTGTTTTTTTTTCATTTTTATTTTCTATATTCTATGTTTACATTCCAAAGGCTTTCCCCTTTCCCAGTTCCCCCCCACCATATGTCCCATAATTCCTCTCTCCCCAACTATTCCCCAATCATTCCCCCCCCCCACGATTTCTCTGTTCTGGGTCTACAAAACTGGATCCAATCTTTACAGGCCCAGGGTCCTCTCCTTTCTTCTTTGGGAATCATTTGACTTGCTAATTGTGCCTTGAGTATTTAGGGCTTCTGGGCTCATTAATATCCACTTATCAGTGATTGCATTTCATGTGTATTCTTTTGTGATTGGGTTAACTCACTTAGGATGATATTTTCCAGATCTAACCATTTACCTACAAATTGCATGAATTCATTATTTTTAATTGCTGAGTAGTATTCCATTGTACAAATATACCACATTTTCTGTATCCATTCCTCCTTTGAGGGATATTTGGGCTCCTTCCAATTTCTGGCTATTATAAACAAGGCTGCTATAAACATAGTGGAGCATGTGTCTTTATTGTATGCAGGGGAGTCCTCTGGGTATATACCCAGGAGTGGTATGCCAGGGTCCTCTGGAAGTGGCGTGCCCAATTTTCTGAGGAACCACCAAACTGATTTCCAGAGCGGTTTTACCATTTTGCAATCCCACCAGCAGTGGAGGAGTGTTCCTCTTTTCTCCACATCCTCACCAGCACTTGTCTCTTGAGGTTTTTTTTGTTCTGTTTTTTTTTTGTTTTTTTTTTTTTTATTTAAGACCTTTATTAACAGGTGCTTGCAGTTTGTTGACTTTTTTGAAAAAATCAAGTTGTAAACTTTATTACAAATTAAAAATGAAGTTCTTAAAAATCTCAACTTGACCAGATATGAAACAATTTAAAAACCGTTAAAGGTGTATTGAGAAAAACCAGGCCTTTTTTTTTTTTTCTTAAAAAACACGTTTGTCATTACCAAAAAGAGACATCTTTAGGTAAGAATAATAAAAACCCCCATGCTGCACAGATAATGCAGATAGTTCTAATGTTATCTGGTCAACGGGCAAAAAGCAAGCACTTAAGGTCTTCAGCTCCAATCTTTGTTCATTTCTTTTTTTTTTTTTTTCTCATGTAAATCTTCAACTTTATCAGAAAATTTTGTAATTCGCCTTTTTTTTATTGTATATATTCTATATTTACAATTCATTTCCCTTTTTCTGGTTCCCCACCCCCAAAGGTCCCACATGTCCTTTTCCCTCCCCCTGCTCCCGCATCCACCCCCTCCCACTTTACTGTTCTTGTACTCCCCCACAATGATGTTTTGGTCCATTCTAGCACCAGTGTCCACTCCTTTCTTCTTGTGAGACATCACTTGATATGTTCATTTCTTATTGCTAGAATTTCATATTCATTTCTTCTTGTTGGATGACCAAACCGGATGATGGTAGAGATGGCAAGCCGGCATTTACTCAGCCCTGCCCTGCTCAGCCTCGGGAGCGGACGAATTCTCAGCTGGTGGATCGGCTGCTTTTGTCTCTTTGCCATCTTGTGGTTTAGGGTTCTCTGAGCTTCTGCGTTGGTAATTGAAGTTGCGGAGATACCGACGTTGAGGTGGCTACTGACCCTGGGTCTCATCTCCTTGATTTTCTTTGTCCTCTTCATTGCCACCCTCTCTAGGCTGTCTTTGGCGAGGAGGGCCCCTGCGGAATCGTGGTCTGTAACCCCATACATATTCTGTCTCACTGGTCTACCTTGCTCTCCTGCACCCTGGTTGTCAGCACCCTCCATCACTTCTCCTTGCACAGGGGGGTGGAATACTGTGGGCGACGCGCATAGGGTCTCCGCATGTAGTAAGGTGGGAACCTTCGCCTGCGGTAGGGCCTGCGTTGCTGGGCCTGGCCTTCAGGAGCGCTGTCCGATCCCTCATTCTTTTCCCCACTCTCACTATTTTGGTAATTTTGCTGGTAATTGCGTGGAGGACCCCTACGACGTGGATAGTATCTATAACGGTTACGGTCTGCTGCGTATTTACTGCCTTGAACTGGAACTCCACCAGGTCCTGGAACATTTTTGCCTTTTCTCCTTCAACAACATCAAACTCCACAGCCTCTCCATCTCCTACACTGCAAAGGTACTTCCTGGGGTTCTTCTTCTTTATGGCAGTCTGGTGTGCAAATACGTCTTCCTTGGTGTCATTCCTGTTGATGAAACCGTATCCATTCCTTACATTGAACCATTTTACTGTTCCCAAAACCTTCGTTGCGATGACCTTCTTTTTTTTTTTTCTTTTTCTTTTTTTTTTTTATTGTATATATTCTATATTTACAATTCATTTCCCTTTTTCTGGTTCCCCACCCCCAAAGGTCCCACATGTCCTTTTCCCTCCCCCTGCTACCGCATCCACCCCCTCCCACTTTACTGTTCTTGTACTCTCCCACAATGATGTTTTGGTCCATTCTAGCACCAGTGTCCACTCCTTTCTTCTTGTGAGACATCACTTGATATGTGATTTGTGTCTTTGGTGTTCCAAGCTTCTAGGCTAATATCCACTTTAAGGGGAAAAATTCCTGAACAGAACACCAATTGCTTATGCTCTAAGAGCAAGAATAGACAAATGGGACCTCATAAAACTACAAAGTTTCTGTAAGGCAAAAGACACTGTCAAAAGGATAAATCGGCAACCAACAAATTGGGAAAAAAATCTTCACCAACCCCACATCCGACAGAGGGCTAATCTCCAATGTATACAAAGAACTCAAGAGGTTAGACCCCAGAAAACCAAATAACCCTATCCAAAAATGGGGTACAGAGCTAAACAGAGACTTTTCACTTGAAGAAATTCGGATGGCTGAGAAACACCTTAAAAAATGTTCAATATCACTAGTCATTAGGGAAATGCAAATTAAAACAACCCTGAGATTTCACCTCACACCAGTCAGGATGGCTAAGATTAAAAACTCAGAAGACATCAGGTGTTGGCGAGGATGTGGAGAAAGAGGAACACTCCTCCACTGCTGGTGGGAATGCAAGCTGGTACAACCACTCTGGAAATCAGTATGGCGGTTCCTCAGAAAACTGGGCGTGATACTTCCGGAGGACCCAGCCATACCACTCCTGGGAATATACCCAGAAGATTCACCAGCATGCAATAAGGATACATGCTCCACTATGTTCATAGCAGCCTTATTTATAATAGCCAGAAGCTGGAAAGAACCCAGATGTCCCTCAACAGAGGAATGGATACAAAAAATGTGGTATATATACACAATGGAGTACTATTCAGCCATTAAAAACAATGAATTCATGAAATTCTTAGAGAAATGGATGGAGCTGGAGAATGTCATACTAAGTGAGGTGACCCAGTCTCAAAAGAATACCCATGGTATACAGTCACTGATAAGTGGATATTAGCCTAGAAGCTTGGAACACCAAAGACACAAATCACATATCAAGTGATGTCTCACAAGAAGAAAGGAGTGGACACTGGTGCTAGAATGGACCAAAACATCATTGTGGGAGAGTACAAGAACAGTAAAGTGGGAGGGGGTGGATGCGGTAGCAGGGGGAGGGAAAAGGACATGTGGGACCTTTGGGGGTGGGGAACCAGAAAAAGGGAAATGAATTGTAAATATAGAATATATACAATAAAAAAAATCAAAAAAAAAAAGAAAAGAAACTTGGGAAGACCCTGGAGGACATGGGCACAGGGGGAAAGTTCCTGAACAGAACACCAATAGCTTATGCTCTAAGATCAAGAATTGACAAATGGGACCTCATACAATTACAAAGTTTCTGTAAGGCAAAAGA
Source organism: Apodemus agrarius (assembly GCA_964023405.1). Lineage (NCBI taxonomy): Eukaryota > Metazoa > Chordata > Mammalia > Rodentia > Muridae > Apodemus > Apodemus agrarius. Next base: position 72,567,104 of record OZ030011.1, on the reverse strand, counting down.
TACTGTCAGAAGGACAAAACAGTAACCAAAAAAGAAGAAAGGGTTTATTCCAGCTTGTCGAGGTCAGAACACACTCCATCACTAAACGAAGTCAGGGCAGGAAGTCAAGCCAGGAACACAGAGGTAGGAATGAAGCAAAGGGCCATCAAGGAGTGGTATTTACTGGCTTGTCCCTCAAGGCTCACTTAGCCCACTTTTGGACAGCACCCAGGACCATCAGCCCAGAGAGGCACCACGGACAGCGAGCTGAGCCCTCCCACTGCCATGTCAATTAAGAAAATACACAAGGTTTCCCACGGGTCATCCGGTGGTCTACTCTCTCAGTTGACATTCTCTCTTGCAGTATAACGCTAGGTTGTATCAAATTGCCATGAAAACTAGCCTGCCCTCACATCATCCAAACAGAATTGTTAATGCGTGGCAGTAATGTAGTATGGCTTGAGGTCCGGGATATTGATTCCCCCAGAAGTTCTTTTACTGTTGATGATAGTTTTAGCTATCCTGGGGTTTTTTGCTATTCCAGATGAATTTGAGAATTGCTCTTTCTAACTCTATGAAGAACTGAGTTGGGATTTTGATGGGGATTGTGTTGAATCTGTATATTGCTTTTGGCAAGATTGCCTTTTTAACTATATTAATCCAGCAAACCCACGAGCATGGAAGATTTTTCCATTTTCTGATGTCTTCTTCCATTTCCTTCTTCAGAGACCTGAGGTTCTTGTCATACAAATCTTTCACTTGTTTGTTTAGAGTCATACCCAGATACTTTATATTGTTTGTGGCTATTGTGAAGGGTGTCATATACCAAATGATGTCTGAGAAGAAGGAAGGAGTAGACCCTGGTTCTGGAAAGGCTCAATGCATCAGTGTAGGGGAATACCGGAACAGAGAAGTGTGAAGGGGTGGATGGAGGAACAGGGGGAGGGAAAAGGGCATATGAGACCTTGGGGGGTGGGGAACCAGGAAAGGGGAAATGAAAAGTAAATAAAGAATATATCCAATAAAAAAAAAGGCATATGCCACCACAACAAAAAAAAAAGAAAGAAAGGAAGAAAGAAAGAAAGAAAGAAAGAAAGAAGGAAGGAAAGAAAGAAAGAAAGAAAGAAAGAAAGAAAGAAAGAAAGAAAGAACAAATGAAGGGACTTAGATCTGCTATGCCTGGGTAAAAGGAGTACAGAGCTAAACAAAGACTTTTCACCTGAAGAACTTCGGATGGCTGAGAAGCACCTTAAGAAATGTTCAACATCATTAGTCATTAGGGAAATGCAAATTAAAACAACCCTGAGATTTCACCTCACACCAGTCAGAATTAAAAACTCAGGAAACAGCAGGTATTGGCGAGGATGTGGAGAAAGAGGAAAACTACTCCACTGCCGGTGGGACTGCAAGCTGGTACAACCACTCTGGAAATCAGTCTGGAAGTTCCTCAGAAAACTGAACACTATACTTCCGGAGGACCCTGCCATACCACTGCTAGGCATTGCTACCATTAAAAAGGATAGGAAAGTATACACACACACACACACACACACACACACACACACACACACACACGGAATTGCAAATGATGAGTTTGAAGATGGAGATGTTATCAGTTTCATTCAGGTTGAGACTGCAAACATGCAGTTGGGAATGCAGGGGTAGATTTGGGCAAAGAGACTAAGATTAGAGATCAAGGTATTTGGGTGCAATTTTATCACCAAAACCTGTTTCAAATAATTGTCTGTGGTCTCAGTGTCATTTGGTATTTACTGCTGGCTGCCTCTCACATACTGTACATTTCTATAAAACTGTATATCTTTTTCCTTAGCGAAAGATCCACGAGGCTGTACTTAATAGGGACTCAAGAGTGTGAGTCTAGGAAACACTACCCCAGGCTGTGCAAAAGGGATGTACAGTGCCAGTTACAAGAGCCACATTGGAAAACTCAACGTTGCCTAACTCAGCTTTACTCTCCCAAAGGAGTGAACAAACTGTTCTAAATCACTCTGTTGGCTAAGTATAATAATAATAATAATAATAATAATAATAATAATAATAATAATAAATCTGTTGGCTTTGAAAACACTTGAAAGTTTTTGAGACACAGTCTGATATTGAAAGGCCAGGGAGCTTAAACTCTCAAAGTGTCCACTCAAGTACATATATTATCCTCTTTTTCTACTTTAATAAGCGAAATTTTTTTGTTTGTTTTATCGAGTCACTAAAATTAAGTCTGAAACGTAATGGGTCTATTTTATAATATTGTACTATCAAGTCAAAGAACTACCTCCGGTGTTTGGTATTTTATTATTTTATTTATAGGCACATGTATGTAAGTAGGCATACAGGGAGTTCAGAAGAGGGCATTAGAGCCCCTGGCGCTGGAGTTACAGGAGGTCATGAGCAACCTGATGTGAGTACTGGGAACCAAATTCAAACCCTTGGAAGAGCAGCAAGAACTCCTCACCACTGAGTGTCTCTCCAGTCTCCTTCTCCAGAAGGCCTAAGCATCAGGGCAACAGCTGACTTCTATTACTCGCACGCCTTGCACTATGAGCTTCTTGTGAAAGAATTTATTTTGAGCAAAAGCTATCAACACTAGCTCCTTTCCTAATGCCTCCTCACCCACACCATCCCAGTACTGGAAGACAGGCTAACATAGGGCATACCTTTAAACATAAATCCAAAACACCTACCCACCATTAACATCAGTCCAGGGCTGATCCACTTCTCTCATTCTGGGTTGCTTTTAGGGACTGTGTTACATTGTGAAGCCCAATGATCAGAATGATGAAAGATAATTATGTGCCTGTACTTATACAAATCATGAAACTATTCAAGTAGTAGGTTGTTACAGAATACCACCCATTTATTAGTTACAATAAACTTACTTTCCAAAGAGTTATAGAAAATACACATGAAATCACTTCATTTTTTGGCTTTTCCTCCACAGTCTAAATCACTTATTTCTGTAGAAGATGTCACTGTCTCTCCGGCAGGTTACCCCAGGAGGCCTAGCAACTGTAATTACTACATTTAAATATTCCACATATCTGTCAAGATTTTAAAGGATTCTGTGGTGTCAGTTTAAATATAAATATATATAATTCTACTTAATCATCACTTAAGGCAGTTCTGAAAACCATATTACTTACAGCTTCAGACTTCAGTGTTATAATGTGTATGTTGCATGGTTTGCTATATTGTTAGTCTCTCTATTGGTTTATTGGTTAAGAAAATGTCCACTCTGATCTGCCAGGTCTAAGTGTTCTCTTTATACAGAAAATACATACTTTCTCGCTGAGGTAAACTTGTCAAGATCATTTCATCTAATCGTCAAAGAGAAAAGAACACCAGAAAAATCACTTTCAGCTTTACATGGAGTCAAAGCAGGGTTGGAAATTTCACATAAATACAGTATTTCAAGCAAACGCTAGCAAAACATATAACAAGCTTTTCATTCGTCTGCTCTGCTTCTAGGGAAAAACCTTTGTATTTACCAGTGACTGACCAAGCTAATGGTCAATAGCTTTCATTCTTTTTTTCCCCCTGCCTTTTAATCTAAGTGTAGATTTTGTGCATTTTGTAATTTCACCCAATAAACAGCTTCAATGGTCCTGCAATGAAAATGAAGCATTTTGATGGTATAGTAAGTACAGCTACATAATTTTGCACTGGGATGGGTCATAAAGTTGCTATATTTACCTTTCAGGTAGACTCGTTCGTGCGTCTGTATTTATTTATCCTGCCTGAATAGCCTTTACAGTGAAGATAAAGGTGTAATTATTTTTACAACGATGAAAGATTCGGGGTGCCAGAACCTAATACCCCAGTGCCCGACAACGACAACTAGCACCAGTGAATAGCACTTCAAGGCTTTTAATCTCCATGACAACCTACCTTGCATTCTTTAATAAAATACCATTTTACATGCATACAAACATACTCTTTATGCGCAGTCTACTTATTAGTAAATATCACCTGCATCGAACATCAAAAAATGCACTTTTCTTTTAAATGCCTCTGAGTTCTTTCTATAAAACTAATTAGATGAACTAGGAACTTGATTTATATCTTTACATTGACAGTACACCTACACAATGAGCTGCCAGCAGACTTTCTGAAATGGATACTGAAATCGATTCCTTCTTCAATCTGAAATGCTGGAGAGATGCTACCCCAAGCTCAATATGCTCTCTTGCAGGGAATAGGTAATTTCACTTCAGACCGAGTCATTGCTGGCCTCCCTCCGTGGGTGTGTGGAGGATGCTGCTATGTGCTGTGGGTTTTCTTTGTCTTCTCAGTGATTAACAAGTCTAGCTGTTCTAGTAAGCCTTGAAGGTGCGTCGATTGCTCCATTTCTTCCCTTCTCCCTGGAAACACAGATATTGTCTATTTTATGACATATTATGTTTTATAATCGGGAATAGACCAGGAAGAAATAGAAGAGAAGCCTAAAACACTTAGATAGAAGTTGTGACGGCTAGGTGCTGTAATGTGAAGTATTGATTGTCCTCTTGACAAGATGGAAAATCTCCAGAGAGACAAACCTCTGGGCATGCCTGTGGGAGATTATTGGTTAACTGGGAGGGCCAGACACACCCTAAATGCGGGTGATACCATTCCATGTGCTAGTGCCCCGCCTCCATTGCATGAAAAACAGAAAAGAGCTGAACACAACATCCATCTCCCTCTGCTTCCTGACTGCAGGTGCAATGTGGCCAACCACCTCAAGCTCCTGCTGCCATGAGCTTGAACATAGGAGCCGAAATAGTCCCTTTGCTCTTGAGTGGCTTTTGTCATAGTATTTTCTCACAGAATGAAGAAAAGTAACTAATACTGTGTGGTTCCCTACCCACTGACTTTCCCTGTGCAGGGAAAGGGGAGAGGAGAAGAGAAAAAAGGGACAGGAGGGGAAGAGAGGGAAGGGGAAGAGGGAAGGAAAGAGGATGGGAGGGGAGGGAAGAGGAGGGGAGGGAAGAGGAGGGGAAGAGGAGAGGGAAGGGGAGGAGAGGGGAGGGGAGGGGAGGGGAGGGGAGGGGAGGGGAGGGGAAGGGAAGGGAGTATCTGCAGCTTCAGCCAGATTTGAGAATTTTCATTGATCTGGTTTTTCTTTTCTGTACTTCATGATCCAAGAAGTCTGTCCAATAAAACTGGCTTATTGCATAGAACTTCACCATCTTTTGGAGAAACTGTCCATCTAGGCTGGCTCCTATGGAATCAGAACTATGCACAAGGGAAAAGATATTGCAAATCAGAGAGCCTCCTTGAGTGAAGAGATCAAAAAAGATCACCATTTGCTTGTAAGCAGCTCTCGGCTTCCTTATGAAAATCATCTTATGAGATGGTTTCTTTACTCTCATTCCTCCTTAAGAAGCTGAGTGCTATTAATGACCACACCTACCTCATGGAACCCTCAAGAAATGCAGAAGGATATATTCAATAACACATCCATCCACTAAGCTTTTCGTCATAACCATAAACTAAAACATAAATGCTCCCTTTCTGGACTCGCAGTCTCCTCACAGAATTAGCTGTGCGTGAATCATGTTCTTCTTCAGCACCTAGTCATTGACCTAATAGTGAAGGATCGACTTCTCAGAGCTAAAAGAGCACAGAAGCCAAAGCCAAGCCATGGTTTCTCCTGTCTAGATGTCACAGCCACAGCCTGCACAGGACACCTCCTTACCACCCTGTCTTGCTACCTTCTCTAGCACAATGGCAGTATTTTCAAATACCACGGTTCGTGTTAGTCGGGCATCCAGTAATAATCAGAAAAGCAATTATGGGCTCTAGCAAACTCCAGGAAACATTTTATTAAAACAATTTGTCGTTTGCATTGAATCTTACAAAACAACCAATTTAAGTAACATTTTTTAATTATATAATATAACTGGATTGTTTTTTTTTTTCTGAGTTCACTGGTTATTTTGTCATGTAAAAATATTTTAAGTGTACTAATTATCATATGATGATGGCAGACAACCAAACAGCCTGCTTTTTCAGGATTCTGATTGCCTCAGAAGCCAGGCACACATTATAAAATACCATGAATCTGGTGGAGTTGGGACTTGGATAAATCTTAAATGAGGGTGGCTCTTTCTGTTCACAGGGTGCCCATCCAGCTCTGCTTTGGCCTTAGGATCCAGTGATGTGTTCATCCTTAGGAGCCTCTAGTTCATAAAACTGCAACCACCACACGATAAAACAGCCCACAAGCGTCTGTTTAATTGAATCAAATTACATTCTTAGTAAAAGTCTGCTAAACCCAACAGTCTAATCACTGCATTTTAGCACATGTCTTGCGTGGTGTTTGGTTAGACGTCTTCTCCATTTAGGAATTGTGAGACTAGTCCCTTCTGCAGTTCCCCATTGCTCTGATGGGTGTGTTAAAAATAAGTATCACCATTCCTATTTTTAACTATAGCTGTATGGCAATTCATTCCTAAAAGTGATCTCACTCCCTGACAATACCATGGAGAGAAACCACCATAGCATACATTTTATGCATACATGAAATTCACTTACCTATATGTGTACATACAAAAATAGTCAAAGAAAAAAGAGGAGAGGCTATCAACCTGAGGGGGCCATTGGAGGGAGGGGCTCATGGGATGATAGCTAGGAAGGGTAAAAAAGAGGAAAGGAGATGGGGAAATGATGTAATTCTGTTTCAATTAAAAGAAGACTTTTAAAAAGTGTGTTCTTGGGGCTGGAGGGATGGTTCAGCGATTAAGAGCACTGACTGCTCTTCTGAAGGTCCTGAGTTCAAATTCCAGCCACTACATGGTGGCTCATAATCATCTGTAATAAGATCAGATGCCCTCTTCTAGTGTGTCTGAAAAGAGCTACAGTGTACTTAAATATAATAAATAAAATAAATATTTAAAAAATAAAAATAATAAAAAGAAATAAAAATTGCATTCTACAAAATAATTGTAGGTTTAAAAGAAGCTATGAAACACATTCTAATTTCCTTTCTGGGGAAAAATTTTTTTCAAAAAAAATCAGGGTTTTAGCTTCTGAATAGTCACCAAATGGAGGCATTTGGGTTGACTAATGTTGTCTGTGTTCTAGTGATTTACAATACATAATATATAACTCAAATTCCATGTCCAGCTGAAACAAAGTTAGTCCTCAAAAAATATAGCCATATATCCAGATGTCTTCTTATAAGAAATGGCATCATTCGTAATCGGTGGCCTTTTTTTCTGAGAACCCTCGAACTAGAGCTGTGATTATTCTTCATGCCTAGCCTATTACCCAACCCTCTGCAGCTTGTCCTTTTTATTGCTGGAGAGCCCACTGTCAAGCTTGATGATACTGTGTTTTCCCAAAATCAATGAACTATGAAAGTGTTAGACTTTTAATTGCCTCTGTATGACAACTGACTACTCATTTAACTCTTACAGAAACTGATTGCATGTGGTGTGCTGAGGAACACATTCTCAGAACCAAGCCACTGGTTTCCATGTTGTCAGTGTCCATGGTTCTCCCATATGGCTGAATTCAAGCTGGCTATACCAGACTACCAAATGGGAACCTGGGAAGGTGAATCTGATCTGGTCCTGGAACCAAGTAGAACAAGTTCTAGCAAGTTCCAACACACCGTAGCTGATTGCAGACTACAAAGGCAACTGGCATAGAAAATAATTAAAAGTTAGAAAGTGGAAAAATAGCCTAGAATTCAAAGAGCAAGAAGCTAAGATTGTTAATATGGGACGTGGTAGTAACAGACTTCACAAGCATAGGGCTCCATTTATTCATCATTTGTAGAAACCATGGAAATTTCAATCCATTCTCAAGCTTCAATTGTTTCTAATGAGAAATCAGATAAAGAAGGATTTGACTCTCAGACAAAGTAAATAAATTGGCTGAGCATTAGTGGCGGTTTCAGCAATGGATTTTTAGCAAAAGCTGGAAGGACATAAACTCAGAAGCTAGACTTGCATTCCTACAGTTGTATTGAGCCAACCACTGAGATGACGATGGAGGAGGAGCCTGAGCTGGGTCAAGATACGTTAAGAAAAATGGCAGGTCACTTCCTGTGTGGAGGGAAGTTTGTCAACTTGCAAACAACCATGCTTATTTATGAGGATCACACAAAATTTTTCCATCAAAAACATACAAATAACTATGGTTTTCTGGCACCAAAAACACGACCCTCAAACAAGAGTCAACAGTTTTGAGTCTCATCACAAGCCCAGGAAAATGTAAGGTTTCTTGTTAAACAACACAGAATTTAAAGTACTTTGAAGAGACTGTAGAAGGAAAAACACAGAGGTGAATAAAACTGTCCCTGCAGACAAAAATGGAGCAGAGACTGAAGAGATCTATCTCATGGGTGGGCACCAAATCCAGACACTATTACTGATGCTATGTTGTCCTTGCAGACAAGAGCCTAGCACGGTTGTCCTCTGAGAGGCCCTAGCAGCAGCTGACTGAGACATATACAGATACTTACACCTAAGCACTGGACTGAAGTCAGGGACTCCAATGGAAGAGTTAGGGGAGGGATTAAAGAAACTGAAGGGAATGGTAACCCCATAGGAAGACCAACAGAGTCAACTAAGCTATACCCATGGGAGCTCCCAGAGACTAAACCAACCAAAGACCACTGGCTGGTCTGAGGCCCCTGGCACATATGTAGCAGAGGACTGCCTTGTATGCCCTCTGTGGGAGAGGATGTGCCTAAATCTGTAGAGACTTGATGACCCAGAAAAGGGGGTTGCTGGGGATGGGGGAGTAGAAGGTGGGGAAAGGGGTGAGGGAACACTCTCTCAGAGCCAAACAGGGAGGCAGAGGTGGTAAAGAACTCTGGGAAGGGGACCAGAAGGAGGGGACAACATTTGGAACAAAAATAAATAAAATAAATAAATGAATGAATGAATAAATGTTGGATAGATAGACCCTTAAATCTTATACTCTAGTCTGGGAAAAACTGTATGAATGCCACCAGTGTCATTTACTGAACTTTTTCTGTATATCAAGCACCCTGTTAAGCACTGTATATAAATAATTTTAAGATCCCAAAAACGCCCCTTCAAAGTCAACACTAAGTGACATAACAGTCTCATTTATAGTACATATGAACAATAAACTTTACAAATATTTACAAATGTTCTATACTATCACCTGTAATTGTTGTTCATGGCCTCTAAACTACAGAGTTCTTCAAACACTTGATTTTCTATCACTTGGTAGGCTGAAGCAGAAGAGGTTACAGATAAGATTTGTTCAGACTATCTCAACAAATAAGTATGCTATGATGACATTAGGGAGATTATCATTAACTGTGAAACGCCATTCCAGCCGTTGAATTCCCTTTTTTTTTTTTTTATTAAATAGACATTCCTGTTAAACTATCACACAGAGAGAATAAAGATATAAATCAGGCCCTATTAAGAAAACTAAATTGATTTTTCTTCCTCGAGTATGCAAACTTGTAGGGAAAGGTTGAGGAGTGTGTGGTTTGCTGCTCCAGTGGCCAGCCAGCTTTAGTGTAAGAACAAACAATGCGCTTTTGGATCTTCATGGCAGAGAATTCACTTCTACACAGATCGCATGGCGGTTTGTTCAAGGAAAGCACAGAAAAGGTTTCCCCATTCACGACTCAGCAAGCATTTCCTAGGTGTTTACAACATTCAAGACACTGGACAAGGCATAGACTGTGGTGCCAGGACAAATAAGACATCACCCAGATCTTCCGAAGACTAGTAATCTATGTGCAAATGCCAAGTTTAAAATGACAAACAATTAAGGGAGTCCTAGAGGTGATAAAGAAGAAAAAAATTACAAATTCCTGAAGACAAAAATGTTTACTTCTTCTCAAAAGATCTGGAAATTCTACTTGAGCGTCAACAGTTGTTCATAATATTGAAGGATGGTTGTTGTTCAGAAGCAAGACCTTCAGGAAAAAAAAATCACAGCATAGCAAGTCATAGCCACAGGCAGTAAGCAAGTGTTGAAAGGGGAGAAGAGACTGACAAAGCAAACAAGGGTCACATCATACTAAGCCTGAGAATTACAGCTGGCACTGTGCATGACAAGGAATTGGTACAGATTTTTTATATTTTTAATTGGATATTTTCTTTATTTACATTTCAAATGTTATCACCTTTCCCAGAAACCCCCATCCCATCCTCCCTCCCCCTTTATAGAGACCTTCAAGAGAGCCTCCATAGGACCTCTCCTCCCATTGATGCCTGACAAGGCAATCCTCTGCTACACATGCAGCTGGAGCCATGTGTACTCTTTGGTTAATGGCTTAGTCCCTGGGAGCTCTGGAGGGTCTAGTTGGTTGATATTGTTGTTCTTCCTATGAGACTGCAAACCCCTTCAAATTCGTTCTCTAACTCCTCCATTGGGGACCCCACACTCAGTCCAATGGTTGGCTGCAAGCATTTGTCTCTGTATTTGTAAGGCTCTGGCAGGGCCTCTCAGGAGACAACCAAATCAGGCTCCTTTCAGCAAGCATTTCTTGGCATCCACAAAAGTGCCAAGGTTTGGTGACTGTATATGGGATGAATCCCCAGGTAGGACAGTCACTGGATGGCCTTTCCCTTCAGCCTCTGCTCTATACTTTATCTCCATATTTGCTCCTGTGAGTATTTTGTTTCCCTTCTCAGAAGAACTGAAGTACCCACACTTTGGTCTTCCTTCTTCTTGAGCTTCATGTAGTCTCTACAACAGGAATAAAAAGTCAGAGTGAAAAACAGATTATATAAAAGCCTGAGAAACTTTGCCTGCAAAGAAGCAGATAGTAAATACATTGGGCTTATTAGGAGTCTCTGTAACTGTCCAGTTATGCTATTAAAGCATGAGGCAAGCATAGTCAATATGTAAATGAGTAGACATGGTGGTGTTTCAATAAATCTTGATTAGCAAAAAGAGCAGACAGCAACTGGATTTAACCCAGAAACCACATTATTTGCCAACCCCTTGAATCAATTATTTATTCAAAGTCAACAAGATCATCCTAAAAGCTATTGCTGTACTTTAGATGAGTGATAAAGAGAGCTTGAACAAGAGCAGCTGATAAGATGTGGTGGAGATGACTACAGAAACAGCCTGGCAGTACTGGTGACAAGCTGAGTAACTAGAGATACCACATTACCACCCAAAAAATGGAAAAGAAATAGACCATAAAGTCAGTGATTCAAAGACCTGATCAACTAAACAGTTCTCAAAAGATGAAATGCCAATGACTTAGAAACACTTAAAGAAATGGACAACATCCTCAATCACCAGGAAAATGCAAATCAAAACTACTTTGAGATTCCATCTTACACCAATCAGAATGACCAAGATGAATAAAAGATATGACATCTCATCCTGACAAGGATGTAAAGTAAGAGGAACACTCCTCCACTGCTGATGAGAATGAAAACTTGTATAGTCACAATGAAAATCAGTGTGGTGGTTTTTTAGGAAGATAGGACTACCTTCAAGAAGATGGGATATACTACTTGTGTTGATTCATATATGATTGGCCCAGGGAGTGACCCTAGGAGGAGGTGTGGCCTTGTTGGAGTTGGTGTGTCACTGTGGGTGTGGGCTTAAGACCCTTACCCTAGCTGCCTGGAAGTCAGTCTTCCACTAGCAGCCTTCAAATGAAGATCTAGAACTCTCAGCTCCTCCTGCACCATGCCTGCCTGGATGCTGCCATGTTTCTGCCTTGATGACAATGGATTGAAGTTCTGAGCCTGTAAGCCAGCCCCAATTAAATGTTGTCTTTTATAAAACTTGCATTGGTCATGGTGTCTGTTCACAGCAGTAAAACCCTTAGACACTACTCCAGGATATATACCTAAAGCCTACTTCATCCTACCATAGAGATCCTTGCTCAGCCATAGTCACAGTGTAGTGATACTAGTCAGAAATCGGAAACAACCTAGATGTACCTCGACAGAAGAATGGATAAAGGAAACATGGTACATCATACAATAGAGTATCAGTCAGCCATTTAAAAATAAGTGGTGCTAGATAGGTCAGGGAACTAGAGGAAATCCAAATACTACTGTTCTACTGAAGGAATGGAGCAATAAAATGAATCCTGGCAACATTCTCCTATACCCATAGACCTTGCTCAGCCATCATCAGAGAAGCTTTCTCCTAAAGTAGATGGGAACAAATACAGAGACCCACAACTAGACAATGTTCAGAGACTTAAGACATTGGAATACTCAGTTCTACATGAGTTGTCTCCATCAAATTCTTCCTCCCTTCTTAACTGAGGTTCTATTGTGCCAGGAAGCATTTGTGAACCCCAAAAATCCACCAAGGAGCTGGCTCCAGTATAATTGTATTAGGATCTCTTTATTACAAGCTTGAGCTTGGGCTCTCCGCCTGTCCTAACACAGCAGGACAGGAAGGTGGAGCACCCCTGAGCTCTCATCAGGATAAGGTTTTATAGGGAATGGCAAGTAAGCAACGGGGTTTAAACCAAGAGGTGGGTGCTCTGAAGCAAAACCATGAACAGTCACAAATGGTCTGAAAGTACATCTGAGACAATGAGAGCAATCTTTGGTTGACTGCTGCTAGGAAGTAGCTAGAGAGTAACTCTGGGGTATGAGTCAAGGACAAGTCATGGGATCCTTCCTGGTATAGCTTGGGCTCAGCTGCAACTGAATTCTCAGGCTCTTTTCTTTTTAAGATGGAAGCAGTTCTCAAGATGTATTAGGCTTGGCCTCTCAGTTCCTTTCTCTCAAGTGACTTTAGGTTGTGTTAGGTTGACACAAAATATCCAGATACTTATATCTTACATATAATACAATATATATTATATATCTTTATATAATGATATCTCATTATATTACCTGGAAGAATTTAATATCATCAGTAATTTTTATCAGTTCAGGTAGCAATAACAGGATGCCAGAAGATAAGTGACTTATACACAGAAGGAGCTCACCTCTTGCAGTCTAGACACTACATAGTCCTACAGTGCCAAGGAAGTGTACGTGAACCCCAAAAGACCAGTTGGGAGCTGAGCCTACCCAATCACACCAGGGTCCTTATCAGAACTAAGTCGGGCTCAGCCTATCACTGGCATGCAGGACAGGTTTGGTGGAGAGGAGCCTTGAACATCTACTGGGGCAAGGCTTTATAGAAAGCAGAAAGTGGGGAGTAAGTGTGTCTATCCTGGCAAGCTGTCTGAATGAGGTAGAAATGAGAAACAACCAGAAAGTGGCGCTCATAAAAAAGACCTCTCTGTGACACACAAAACATAACTCTGAGCTGTTCTATCAAGCAAAAAAACAAGAAACAACCCATAAGTGGTGCTCATACACAAGGAAAGAACCAGATCCGTGGGCATCTCTCTGTTCTCTGAGCCTATGCCTGCCCCAAACGAAGACTCAAGTTTCCTGGACCTGCCATGGCCACAGCTCCCAGACACATCTGTCCTAACTACAACCAGCCTCAGATACAGATTCAAGACATTTTCCCAGATGAGTAGACACCCTCGGCTCCCTGCCCATGCCCACCTCAAACTGAGACTCAGGATGTCTCCTGACTGCATTGTGGCCATGGTTCCCAGGCACATCTTGCCTAATTGCAACCAGCCACAAACATAAATTCAAGGCCTTTTTTCCAGGACAGAATTACAAACGTGGCACCAGTCAGAATTCGTGAATAGAGAAAGACACAGCCTGCAGTGCTGCACAGATGTTCAGAACCAAAGTCACCACAGCATGGTCCAGACTTGGAAGAATTACCATGGCAACAACACAAGTCACTGGGCAACACACAAATTTAGCGGGTGAACAGTCAAAACCAAAGTCCCAACAACACAACTCTCCGACACAGACCAAGGTACTGTAAGGGTCCAAACTGCCACTACCACTGCACATGGGCCACCACTGCTGCTTCTGAGGTTGGGTACAGACAGATTTGGCATGCAAAGAGATAAGAAGCTCTTACCATGGACAAATTTAGCATATGTACGACAGGAAACGGGAAATTTATCATAGTATCATAGTGCTACAAACACATACATATATCCAATCCTTCATGAAAAAAGTCTTAGAATATAGAGCTAAATGGAACATGCTTCAACAGAATAAAAGCCAAATGAAGGAAACCCACAGGCAACACCATTATAAATGGAGAAAAGCTTGAAGCAATCCAACTAAAGTTAGAGACATTACAAAAAAGACCATCACCCTCAATCATTGTCAACTTTATGCTGGAATTACTAGCTGAACAATAAGGCAAGAAAAGAAAATGAAAAGGAAACAAATAGGAAAAATAAGCCAAACTATCCCTATTTGCAGATGGCATGATGCTATATATGAGAGATTCCAAAACTGTAGCAGGAAACTCTTAGATGGGATAAACAAATTCAGTGGTCAGGCAGGATACAATTGTTGCCCTTAATTCTTGGGTAAATCTAGTCCTCTTCAGAAAGTCCTTTCCTACACCTATATCATGTAAGGTACTGCCTGTTTTCTTCTAGAAGTTTTAGTGTTTCAGAATCAATTTGCACAAATCAATAGCTTTTTTTCTATACACCAACAGTAAACATACAAAAAAAGTTGACCTTGAATACATTCCAATTCAAAATGGTCTCAAAAAAAAAAAAACTAGGAATAAACCTAACCAAGGAAATAAAGGATCTCTACAATGAAAACTTTAAATTTCTGAAGAAAAACATAAAGAAAGACACTAGAAAATGGAAAATCATCTCACGCTCATGGATTGGTAAAAGCAACATTCTTTTTTATTTTATTTTGTTGTTGTTGTTGTTTATTGTTTTTTTTTTCAAGACAGGGTTTCTCTGTCTAGCATTGGTTGTCCTGGATCTCTCTCTTTCTCTCTCTCTCTCTCTCTCTCTCTCTCTCTCTCTCTCTCTCTCTCTCTCCCTCACCCTCAACCAGACTGGCCTCAAACTCATACAGACCTGCCTGCCTCTACCTCCCTAGTGTGGGGATTAAATGCATGCCCTAAAGCCAGGCAGAATTAACATTCTAAAAAAAATAACCATTCTACCAAAAGTTATTTAAAGGTCCAATGCAGTTATAATCAAAACCCTCATTTTATTCTTCCCAGAAATGGGAAAATATCCTAAAATTTATGTGGAACCAAAAAGAACCATGAGAGCTATACCAATCCTTAGCAAAAAATAAAAATTAAAAACAAAATTGGAAAATTTGTCATTTTAGATCTTAAGATACATTACATAACCATAGCAAATAACAATATGGTATCAGCACAAAAACAGACATGTAGATCAGTACAATAAAATTTAAGACCAAAACATGAGCACACATAACTTCAGCTACTTAATATTTGACAAAAATGGCAAAAACATACACTGGAAAAATGAAAGCATCTTTAACAAATGGTGCTATGAAAATTGAATGTCCGTATGAAGAAGAATGAAATCGGATCCATATGTATCACCTTATACAAAAATTAACTCCAAATGAATCAAAGACCTAATTGTGAAACAGTAAAACTACTAGAGGAAAACATAGGCTTACCTTATCTGAAATAGGTGTAGGACAAGATTTCCTGAATAGGACTCCATTTACTCAAGAATTAAGGCCAACAACTGGCAAGTGGGACATCAGAAAACTAAAAAGCATCAACAATCAACCAGGTGAAGAGGAAGCCCTCAGAGAGAATCTTTGCCCAGCTATTCATCTGACAGAAGTTTAATATTCAGAATATACAAAGAATTTAAACCTCAAAAAGCAACAAGAAAAAAAAGACCCATTCAAAAAAATGGGTCTGGGATCAAAATACAAAATTCTCAAAAGAAGGGAAGAGAATGGCTAAGAAATATTTTCTAAAATATTCATTACCCCTAGCAACTATAGAAATTTAACTTAAAACCACTCGGGGATTTCATCTTACCCTAAGTCAGGATGGCAAAGGTTAATGGAACAAACGAGCAACAGTAAATGCTGGAAGGGAGGTAGGAACTTCACTGTTGGTGGGGTTGCAAACTGGTGTGGCCTCGATGGAAATCAGTGTGGAGAATTCTCAAAAAGTTATAAATAAATCTGCCATATGACCCAAGTATACCACTCTGTGGCATATGCCTAAGGGGTTTGCCATCATTCTCCACAGATTTAAAAATAGCTAGAATATGAAAAAAAAAGAGTGGAAAATGAAAATGTATACTATGTAATAGTCTTCCTCAGAAAAGAAATATGAAATCATGAATTTCAAAAGTAAATGGATGGAACTAGAAAAAATCATATTGGGAGAAGTAATAAATGTTAAATGTTTTCACTAATTGGAAGCTCTTAACAATACATACATAGCCCATAGTAACTACAGACACCCGGAAAGTAACATAGGACCATTGCCAGGATAGGAAAGCTGGAGGGTAATAGCAGGGTGCAACTAATCTGGTCAGGAAAGCGGCCTCTTGGAGAATCCATAAAGGGACTCCCTCCACTCTTCCCTACCACATGCCTGGTCTCCATAGCTTCCTTTAACCATGCAGGAAGATTCCACAACCCCTTTACTCCTGTGTCCTTCTTAACTCAAACCCAGAGACACATGGTTGATGCTATCAAGTTCAGTTGCCTACTTTACATAGAACCTGGGCCCCTCCTTGAATGAAATTGCATAACTTCGATTTGTCCTAAGAACCCACTGAGGCTAAATTGAGTAGTTTTAGACTAATTTCATTGGAAGAGGAAACTTCAAGACAGCCTAATATTGACTGTGTATTGTGGTTACTAGAGAGCACTCTTATGCAAGACCCCACACAGCTAAGCTTCCATTTTTTTCCATTGCTGGATTTTTTTTCTATATTCTTTGTTTACATTCCAAATGATTTCCCCTTTCCCAGTTCCCCCCTCCCCATACATCCCATAAGCCCTCCTCCCTCCACCCATTCCCCAATTACCCCCTCCCATTTCTCTGTCCCCTACAATGCTGCATCAAGCAGTCTTCTCTTCTTAAAGCAAATGAAAACTGTGGACTTTGTGAGATACAAAAATGACTACCAACAAAACATGCCCATTGGTGTGTCATGCGATACACCATCATAGAAGTCACCAACCACTTTCTGATTAGATTTAAGTCATACTCTAAAAGATAAAACCCATACCTGGCATCATTATTGATTTAAAAAAAAAAAACCATAGATAGACAGATCATATGCCCAAAGAGAGAATCTACTACCATTCTTATGCTAAATTGACATAGTATTAAAATGACTTCAAATAACTTGTTAGGTCCATAGAAAATACATCTCTAAACCCTCATCAAAGAAGCTTCTGTTTGCAATAGATGGTGATATACACAAAGACTCACAATTGCTGAAGGTACAGAGAATAAAAGACTGCAGAATGTTCAGCTCTAAATGAAACATATACACTGCAGCTCCCCCTAACCCCAAGATTCAGGGATTGTTGTAGAAGAGGGGGCCAGGGCCAGAAGTGGTGAATCACTACAGTGAAATACAAATGCAGCAGGGCAGCTGCATTATAAACTCACAGTGGTTGTGACAGCATGCCCAAGACCTGTGTAGGTCCAAGACAGACTAAATCCTGTCTTGGAGAGTTGGACAGTAGAGTTGGGCACAATACCACATCCCTAGCTGGAGAGATATTGTTGTTATCTGATGGAGGAGGAAGAGTCAGTGTTCTCTAAGAGCATTAACTTTCAGAAATTAACCAGGCTCTGGTGAAGGCTATTGGGGCAATATAATTTGGTGTATATAATTTTAAAAAATTAAAAGGACACAAAGTTTCATGGATAAGGGAAGTGGGGTGGGTCTTAGATAACTTGGAGAAAGGGTGAAAATTATCAAAGTATGGGGTACAAAATTCTCAATGAACTAATTAAAATATCTTTAAAGACAAAAAAAAATCCTCCACCTTTGATATCTCATCTCTTTGGACGCCTGAGAAAATGACTGGATCTTCTCTTACCATGTGACAATATTCCTGGGATAATGTAAACAAATGTCTGCTTACCCTAGACAGGGGATTTGCAGCCAATGCAAAGTAAGGATGCTACTAACTTGTTCAACTTGCAAACCAACGTTGGGTTTACTTATAGAAGTATTGGTCACGTTAGGGGCAGATATTACTAAAAGGCAGGTCCATCACAAAAGCCTATGTAGACATGGATGGCAACTCATGTAAGTCATTGTACACCATGAGTTCTTGGAACACCAGGAAGGTAGCACAACAGGTTAGAGGGTGCCCCTTCTAGGCATCTCAGCTTGTCTGGTTATCTCTCAGCAGTACTTACTGCTTATACATGCTTGGAGAGGGAGGGGCCTAGTGAATCTGGTCAGTTTCAGGCACTTCCTAATGCTCTAGAGTTGTTTATTTACTATGCTTAAAGAGCTTCCCTACAGGGTGGAATGCTTTACCTCCCTTTAGAGCATCCTGTCTATGTTATGGATTCCCATCAAGATAGAACATTTTCTCTTGATTTAGAGGAAATTGCTAATGCCAATGTCCTCCAGACCCCAGCTAGTGTAAAATCACTTCCGCCCTGCCCCACTTCAACAAAAATCTGTCAAGTTATTCAGAATCTCCCCTGCCCTTGGTGTCTCCTGTGGGTAATTCTCCCTCCCCTCCTTGGCTATACAGCTCCATTTCTCCATGCTGTGTTGGGAATAGAGCCCATGTCTATTCTGAAGCCTCTTCTCATTGCAGTATTTCCTGCACACAATATTAATCTGTTCTTACCACATTTCTGGCCAGCTCCAGGTTTTTCTTTAATTATATGCAATTTTGTGATAATAAGCTGATAGCAAAAAGTAATAAGCATTTGCTTGAACCTGGAAAGTTTTTCTTTAAAGTGCTTACATATATTGAAAAATCAGACCTGTGCCTTCAAAGCTCCCAGTTCTCTTTTTATCTGTGAAATCTGTGTGTGATCGCCTCCAAAGAGTTCTGTGCTCCCTTTAGATGTGAGCCTCTGTCTGCTCCTCTTAAAAGTGAGACAAGGGTTCAGATTCCAGGTCCATTCAATTCTTGGCTCTGCTGCTCGGACCGCCAATTAGAGCATTTTGCAATACAGACATCTGTCCACTGGCCTGAGACCAGCTCATTTCACAAAGCAGTTGTCAAAAGATACTGACTTTCTATCGCAACCTGCATTGGATTCCAGCTCATGCCCTCTGAGGTTACGGGGCTTCCTCTTCTAGCACTAAATTCTTTAAATGGCCGGAAGTTGGACAAACTCGATTTCAAAGCTAACTAATTACAAAATCAAAAAGTGTCCTGTGTCCTTTGGGTTATGGAACTCTCACTGATGCTTACATTTATTTATCATTTACAAAAAAAAAATCACTTAAGCCCACTTTTATTCTTGGGATCTGTGAGTATTCAAATCATCTTGCAAGAAATGTATGTGGTAAACATGGCTTAGATGGATTTCCCTTGAGCCATTGCTATCTGTTAGGCAGGGAGCTAATGATGCCAGCTTCAATTTCCTGAAGGTATCTGCTGAATACCTGAGAAATTTTCTCTTTGCAATATAACTAATTTTTCTTTTCAAGGTAAGAAGTTCTATAATGAGAAGGGTAACACTTGAAGTTGCATTAGTCTGAATGTAGTTTAGATTTTCAACTAGAATTGCTTTGAAGGAAGAAAATCATGAAAATAGCTTTATTGTTACTTTTTTTTTATAGTGGGTGTGTGAAGTGATTAGCTTCCAGGTAAAGATTATGTAACCGTATTGATCTGGCCACCTGCCTCTTCCACACTTAATGAATCATGCAAACTTGCAAGAAGAGCTATAAAATTCCACCAGCTTCTTTTCTGTCGCCTGAACTTGCATTTATAAAGGAGAGAAGCCTTGCTCTCAAGTTAGAAGAGACAATGGTGAGAGAGGCTTCAATGATTCCAGATCATGGGTATAAACAAAACAAGGTGCTGCGCCCGTTCCTCGTGGTATAATTTTAAAATTAATTGGGTGACGGTAAAACTATCCAGCTGAAATGATGGCAGAGCCATGAGACACACAACACAAGCGTCTGTCAGAGAAACCTGTCAGGCAGACAAAGCTCCAAACTTTTCATGCAGAATGCAGCAGTAGCTAACCACACTGAAGTACTTCCTGTTTGACCCTATTTTACCTTTCTAGGATGCAGGTGTTGAATAAATCCCACCACTTCCTTGGACAGGAGGAAACAAAACAAAATATAAAGGTCTTCTTATACCATTCTGTATCCCTGGTCAATTAAAATTTCCTTGAATTTTTTTCAATGGCTCCTGTAGCTGCAGCCTGTTAAAAGTACAAAATTTATAAGATCTGGGGAATATTTGTGCCAGGTACAATGCTTGACCAAACATAATTAGCCGAATTTAGATAAACTCTCAATCTGGCTTTCTTTAACTTGAATAGAAAAACATCACACACTTCATTGAACATGAATGGGCTTGAAAAATGAACATTTGGATTATCTGTAAGAATATTTTCCCAGAATAATAGGCCCAAAATTTTTTCGATACGCAGCATAGTTCTTTGTTGACCCAAAGAATGTGTCAGCCTTGTTTTCTCTGTCTACTCCTATTTGCTGATTTTTGTTAATATTTATAATAACAGAAATAGTAGGTGAGGGAAAGCAAGAGAATAACAGATCCATTGAAGTCTTTACTCATTGTTTTTTTCAATGCTTCTCATGCATTTTCTTGGGCATAATTAGAGATAAATGGTATGGTATTATGTTTGCTCAGATAGCAATACAAAAATGCCTATTTCTGTCGTTTTCAGTAATAGACTTTCAAGCTATATTTTCCTCAAACTTGATCCTCATTATTCCAGTAATATTTAAGCTATTAATTTCTCCAGAGAGTGCTTTTTGAAAATGGTAAATTATAAGACAAATCCTAAAATTACATTTTCTTTAATTTACAGTATTGTTCAAGCCGTACTGTTAGCGTTAATGAATAGTCTGAGCGGCGGTCTGCAATAAAGCCCGGAGCATTAAACAGTTGGCTTGGAGACAGAAACATTAAGAATATGATTGATTTTTTTTTTACAGAAGATGAAATAACAGCGTGCGCAAAGGCTCATTTATGATAATTCTAACATTTCTGCTACAGTTATAGAAACGTAACAACATTTACCAAAGAGGAAGGAAGAAAAGAAAGAAAGCGAGAGAGGTGAAGGGCTTTACTTTCTAACCGGCTGCAATGATATCAATTTTGCCCTTCGTGAAGTGATATTCGCAGTTATATGCGTTCTCCTTCTTCTTTTGAGCTTCAAGTTTACCCTTTGGAGAAGAAATACAAAAGCAGGGCTTTTCAAAACAGAAGTCAGTGAGAGCTAATGTGTTTGTACCTGATGTCTAGAGCGCAGGCATGTTACAACACGGAGGGGTGGAAATGGAGTCACTCAGGCCGCTCGCGACTGGGGACGACAATGGACTCTATAAGGGGCTTATAAAGCATCAGCATGCTGATTTATCTCAACATGAAAAGACACTAATTATGCTAATACACAATGAGATTATGTAGAAGTTTGTCGTGAGTTTAAGGGTATGTCATTTATTTACTATGTTATATCACACACTAGTTATATGCGCTTTCCTTTCCGTATGCCTTTTCCAAGGATAGGAATTTTAAAATAAAGATAGAGACCACCTTTCTATATGACTATGAAGACCACCCTACTTGAAGACATGGACAATCTGGTTGGTACACTGCTAACAATAACCAGGGCTTAGGCAAGAAAAGGAACCGCTTTAAATTCTCCCAGACTAAAATCACTACCGCCATCTAGTGGTAACTGACTGTGAGTCTCCCAAATTCCAGAACACAGGAACAGTTGTTTTTTTTTTTAATACCAGATTGTTTTTAAATTCGTGCTTATGTCAGAGAGAGTTGCGCCTTATAGGCAATTTGGCGAATTTTTTGTTAGTTTTCTGGAAGATGACATTACAATCTGAAGAAACGTGGTGTCGTGACCTGCAGCGTTTCAGTTCTGAAGCCAATAGCATAAGATGACAGGGCTACTATGTAGGTAGGGAGACTTGACACCCATGGGCAGAACACATACTAATCACCACTGAGTGATAAAAGCCCTGCCAGGGTTCAGGATGGTGCCTGGAATACAGCACACTGGCGCGAGAGCGGGTGGAGGTAACCAGGGCATCAGAAACTGTGGTGTTTTTAAAGACTCCCATGAGCAGGTGATCAACTTTATGCCCAGAGGGAAAGTTAACACAGGAATCTCACCAAGAAGAATCTGAATGGACAGACCTTGTTAAATTCGTCCCAGTTTACTGCAGTGAGATTATACATCCCTTTTTTGTCTAATCACAACTGTCCACTTCTCATTTAACCTACATGTAAAAATTCAGTTTGGCCTGTTTCAATGCAGAATGTTGAACTCCAGATCTTCTTGCCTCTACCTCCCAAGTCCTGGGATTCCAAGCATTCACTACCATGCCTGGCTTTGGAGGCTGTTCAGGGTGTCAGGCATAAGCACTGTCAAGGGGAGGAAAGGTATTATTATATGTTCTCCCTTACAGCATACGCAACACACACACACACACACACACACACACACACAACTCAGATGAAAGTTTTCTTCAATGAGCATGGACTGGGAAGGACTTGAAAAGACAGACAAAACTTAGGTCATTTTGAAAGAGAGAGAATACAGAGAAGACCAAGAAAGGTGTGCCCAGCCGTGAAACAGTCAGAAGCCCAGAAGACAGGGTGTGGCCCAGCATGTTTGCAGGACCACAGACAACTTCTTCCCTGCAAAGCCTTCTCTTATATACATGTGACCAAGAAGGTGAGGGAGAGTGGGGAATGTGTGGAAATTGATATGGGGATGGCTGTCAGGATGGTCTTACCTGTCCAGATGAAAAGGGCTTCACTATATCCTTGGACTATACACAGCTTACAATAGGCATTATCATGTCCAAGAAACACAGGACGCTGTGCTCCAACATAAGCACAAGTCAATACTCCCTTCAGACTCTGTGGGGAGCACTGTTCTCCTATCAGGTGGAGAGTAAAGGTGTTGAGGGACACAGTGGCATGCTGAGCCTTGGAAAGGCCCCTATGTCACTGATGTGAAGGACAGTGGGTAGGAGCAGAGTGCCTTCCATGTTGGCTGGTGTGTTTCCCTTGCACAACTAACACGTAGGTCTGCTAGCCTGGTTATGCACACTTAGTTCCTCCTCCCCTCCCTTCCCTCCCCTCCCCTCCCCTTCCCTTCTCTCTCCTCCTCTCCCTTCCCTCCCCTCCCTTCCCTCCCCTCCCCTTCCCTCCCCTCCTCTCCCCTCCTCTCCCTTTCCTTCCCTCCCTTCCCTCCCCTCTCCTCCTTTCCCTCTCCTCCCCTTCCTCCTCTCACCTCCCTTCCCTCTCCTCCCCTCCCTCCCCTCACCTCCCTTCCCTCCTCTCCCCTCTCCTCCCTGAGCACTTAGGACTTCTCTGTGAAGTGTTTTAAGATTATTATTAATTCTGTAATGGTTTATCAATACATATATGCAATCTCTTAACAAATTATCTACAATTATGCCTGAACGGGTTAGTTAAGGTTTTGACATTATTGTTGTTCCTGCTGCTGCTGTTATTGCTGTGGTTGTTCGTTTTTGTTTTGTTTTGTATGCAATCTCTCTTTTTTTTTTTTTTGGTCTTTTTTTTTTGGTTTTTCTTTTTATTATTATTATTATTGTTGTTGTTGTTGTTGTTGTTGTTAATTCTATATTCTTTGTTTACATTCCAAAGGCTTTCCCCTTTCCCAGTTCCCGCCTCACCATATGACCCATAAGTCCTCTCCCCACCACCACTACCTATTCCCCAATCACCCCACCACCACCACCATTTCTCTGTTCTGGTACTCTCCTACAAAACTGGATCCAATCTTTTCAGGACCAGGATCCTCTCCTTCCTTCTTCTTGGGAATGTTTTGACTTGCTAATTGTGCCTTGAATATTCAGAGCTTCTGGGCTCATTAATAACCACTTATCAGTGATTGCATTTCATGTGCATTCTTTTGTGATTGGGTTAACTCACTTAGAATGATATTTTCCAGATCCAACCATTTGCCTACAAATTGCATGAATTCATTATTTTTAATTGCTGAGTAGTATTCCATTGTATAAATATACCACATTTTCTGTATCCATTCCTCCTTTGAGGGACATCTGGGCTCCTTCAAATTTCTGGCTATTATAAATAAGGCTGCGATGAACATAGTGGAGCATGTGTCTTTATTGTATGCAGGGGAATCCTCTGGGTATATGCCCAGGAGTGGTATGACAGGGTCCTCTGGGAGTGTCATGCCCAATTTTCTGAGGACTCGCCAGACTGATTTCCAGAGCAGTTGTACCATCTTGCAATCCCACCAACTGTGGAGGAGTGTTCCTCTTTCTCCACATCCTCGCCAGCACCTGTTGTCTTTTGAGTTTTTAATCTTAGCCATTCTGACTGGTGTGAGGTGGAATCTCAGGGTTGTTTTGATTTGCATTTCCCTGATGATTAATGATGTTAATTATTATGTTAATATGTTAACATCTCTTAAGGTGTTTCTCAGCCATCCGAATTTCTTCTGGTGAAAAGTCATGGTTTAGCTCTGTACCCCATTTTTTAATAGGGTTATTTGGTTCTTTGGAGTCTAACTTCTTGAGTTCTTTGCAAATATTGGATATTAACCCTCTGTCAGATGTGGGGTTGGTGAAGATCTTTTCCCAATTCATTGGTTGCCATTTTATCCTTCTGACAGTGTCCTTTGCCTTACAGAAACATTGTAATTTTATGAGGTCCCATTTGTCAATTCTTGATCTTATAGCATAAGATGGTGTTCTGTTCAGAAACTTTCCCCCTGTGCCCACGTCCTCCAGGGTCTTCCCCATTTTCTTTTCTATTAGTTTTAGTGTGTCTGGCTTTATGTGGAGGTCCTTGATCCACTTGGAGTTGATCTTGGTACAAGGAGATAAGAGTGGGTCAATTCAGCCGGGCGTGGTGGCACACTCCTGTAATCCCAGCACTTGGGAGGCAGAGGCAGGCGGATTTCTGAGTTTGAGGTCAGCCTGGTCTACAGAGTGAGCTCCAGGACAGTCAGGACTACACAGAGAAACCCTGTCTCGAAAAGAAAAACAAAAAACAAAAAACAAAAAACAAAAAACAAAAAGAGTGGGTCAATTCGCATTCTTCTGCATGTTGACCTCCAGTTGAACCAGCACCATTTGTTGAAAAGGCTATCTTTTTTCCACTGGATGGTTGTAGCTCATTTATCAAAGATCAA
Source organism: Apodemus agrarius (assembly GCA_964023405.1). Classification (NCBI taxonomy): domain Eukaryota; kingdom Metazoa; phylum Chordata; class Mammalia; order Rodentia; family Muridae; genus Apodemus; species Apodemus agrarius. Next base: position 72,541,931 of record OZ030011.1, on the reverse strand, counting down.
GTGACCATAAGTCTGTGGGTTCATTTCTGGGTCTTCAATCCTATTCCATTGATCTACTTGCCTGTTGCTGTACCAATACCATGCAGTTTTTAACACAATTGCTCTGTAGTACTACTTGAGGTTAGGGATATTGATTCCCCCAGAAGTCCTTTTATTGTTGAGAATAGTTTTAGCTATCCTGGGTTTTTTGTTATTGCAGATGAATTTGAGAATTGCTCTTTCTAGATCTATGAAGAATTGAGTTGGGATTTTGATGGGGATTGCATTGAATCTGTAGATTGCTTTTGGCAAGATGGCCATTTTTACTATATTGATCCTGCCAATCCAAGAGCATGGAATATTTTTCCATCTTCTGAGGTCTTCTTCAATTTCTTTCTTCAAGGACTTGAAGTTCCTGTCATACAGATCTTTCACTTGTTTTGTTAGAGTCATGCCAAAGTACTTTATGTTGTTTGTGGCTATTGTGAAGGGTGTTATTTCCCTAACTTCTTTCTCAGCCTGCTTGTCCTTTGAGCACAGGAAGGTTACTGATTTGCTTGAGTTGATTTTATAACCACCCACTTTGCTGAAGTTGTTTATCAGCTGTTGAAGTTCTCTGGTGGGTGTTTTGGGTCGCTTAAGTATACTATCATATCATCTGCAAATAATGATAGTTTGACTTCTTCCTTTGCAATTTGTATCCCTTTGACTTCCTTATGTTGTCTAATTGCTCTCACTAGAACTTCAAGTACTATATTGAAAAGATATGGAGAGAGAGGGCAGCTTTGTCTAGTCCCTGATTTTAGTGGGATTGCTTGAGGTTTCTCTCCATTTAGTTTGATGTTGGCTACTGGTTTGCTGTATATTGCTTTTACTATGTTTAGGTATGGGCCTTGAATTCCTGCTCTTTCCAAGACTTTTAGCATGAAAGGATGCTGAATTTTGTCAAATGCTTTTTCAGCATCTAATGAGATGACCATGTGGTTTTTTTCTTTTGGTTTGTTTCTGTAGTGGATGATATTGATGGATTTCTGTATATTGAACCATCCCTGCATCCCTGGGATGAAGCCTACTTGATTATGGTGAATGATCGTTTTGATGTGCTCTTGGATTCGGTTGGCAAGAATTTTATTTAGTATTTTTGCATCAATATTCCTAAGGGAAATTGGCCTGTAGTTCTCTTTCTTTGTTGGATCTTTGTATGGTTTTGGTATCAGCGTAATTGTGGCTTTGTAGAATGAGTTGGGCAGTGTCCCTTGTTTCTATTTTGTGGAATAGTTTGAAGAGTATTGGTGTTAAGTCTTCTTTGAATGTCTGGTAAAATTCTGCGCAAAAATATGGAACACTTCACGAATTTGAGTGTCATCCTTGCGCAGGGGCCATGCTAATCTTCTCTGTATCGTTCCAATTTTAGTATATGAGCTGCCAAAGCGAGCACCTTTTTTTGGTTTTTCGAGACAGGGTTTCTCTGTGTAGCCCTGGCTATCCTGGAGCTCACTCTATAGACCAGGCTGGCCTCGAACTCAGAAATCCGCCTGCCTCTGCCTCCCAAGTGCTGGGATCAAAGGCATGCGGCCACCACCGCCCGGCTTTGTATGCAATCTCTTAACAAATTATAATTTGTTATAGATTATCTATAATTTGCAGTGCATTCACTGCCATTGCATATATGCAGTCTTTTAACAAATTATCTATAATTATGCCTGGTTTGTTAGGGTGGTAGTGGTGTTGTGTCAGGGTTCAGGAATTGTTGAAGGAAGACCCCCCCCAGACGCAAATAGTATGCAAGAACAGAGAGCATTTATTCTGCAGAAACAACCAGCATGCAGGGGTCCCCACTGCATCAAAATGGCGACCCCAGGCAAAGGCACTCGGGCCTTCTTATAGGGAACTGGGGGTTCTCTCTAGAAGGATTAAGTAATCTCTAATGTTATTGGAAGGAGGTAAAGCCCTGACATTAGTACAATTTGGGTTGGCTACTATGTAGGGGTGAGGTAATCTAAAACCTCATTGGTGGGTGCCTGGATACCCCCATGAACTGCATTCCTGCATCTTGAATGATTTGGTTTGGTTTTTGATCAGTTTCACACAAGCTCAGGTCACCTGGGAAGAGGGAACCTCGGTTAAAGGATTCCTCCATCAGACTGGCCTGTAGGCAAGTCTGTGAGAAAGTGCTGCCCCAAGGCAGATAGACTAGGTAATATAAGAGGCAAAGTGAGCAAGACAAGAAGAGCATGCCAGTTTTTTGTCATGTTCATCGATTAAAAACCAAAACACTAGGGCTAGTGTTCAGTGGTTAAGAGCACTGACTGCTCTTCCAGAGGACCTGGGTTCAATTCCGAGCAACCACATAGCAGCTCACAACTGTCTGATAACTAATTATTTCTGGGCAATAATACCAGCACTAAGGAGGCAAAGGCAAGCAGATCTCTGAATTCAAGGCCAGCCTGGTCTTCATAGTGAGTTCCAGAACATTCAAGGCTACACAGAGAACTCTGTCTTCAAAAACAGAAGAAGGGGGCAGTGGATGAAAAATACAAGAGAAAAAAAAACAGGAAACTATATGTGAAAATTAAAAGATGGATAAATCTACTTATGGACTCATGACAACTCTTTTCAAACTTGTTTGACCAAGAACTCTCTTACCATAAAACCCATACTGATTATACTACAGAGCTATGCTCTCGGGCAAGCAGTGGCCATTGTAACGACAAACAGGAATCTATGATGACAAGCTGGTCTTTCATGGAATTAATGTGACACTCTTGGCACCTACACAGATGAGTTTCTCTGTCCCCAAACACTTCAAGTGTTCTCTTTATAAATGTCTCAGGTGCACCAGGATGCATAAAAATAAATGCAAGTCTCATTCAACACAACAAATTCCGGAATAAATCTACTGAATTTTACAATAAAGGCATCAGTTACTCATTCACTATGGTTTCTCAAATGCTGGAAAGATGCTTAACTGGTTAAGAGCCACTTTTTGCTCAGAGTTTAGTTCCCAGCACCTACATGGCAGTGCCCAATCATCTGTAATTCCAGTTCCAGGGAACCCATTGCTCCCTTCTGGCTCCTGCACATATATGGATGTGCAAAACACTCATATGAAAAAAGTAATAGATCTTTAAAGAACTATATTATATTATTATTAGTTTAATATTATTAATGTATTATATTATTTAAATATGTGGTCCCTAATTGGTAGAAATGTCTGACAAGAATTAGGAGACGAGGCCTTCTTGAAGGAGGTGTGTTATTTGATGTGAGCTTTGAATTTCAAAAGCCCACTGCTCTCTCTCTGTCTCTGTCTCTCTCTGTCTCTCTCTCTCTCTCTCTCTCTCTCTATCTATCTATCTATCTATCTATCTTTGCCTCCTACTTGCTGATAAGGTCCTCCAGCACCATGCCTGCTCACCTGATGCTATGCTCCTCACCATGACAGTCATGGACCCCTAGCCCCTGGGAACCGTAATCCTCCAATAAATCTTTCTTTTACAGGTTGCCTCGGTCACGGCGTCACTTGCCAGTCAAAGAAACTAAGACACTTGGGAATAGGCTCTGGTGAGGCGCATCACTGTGCTGCTAGCTTTCCAAATCTGCAGGGAAGCTAGAACATAAGAAGGAACCAGTCCTGCACCGTGCACGCTCCGTGCTGCCTCTCAGAGACTCCCTGGGACCACCCCTCCTCTGTGGAATTTTGTAGATTGCCTTCCAGGGGCGTCCACTCATGACTTCATTCTTCAGACCCCATTCTTCCCATCTACTCCCTCTACACGAGGCCTTACATTTCTCTTCCCCTTATTATCTTCAGTGTTTACTCTGAGTTTCTAGCAGCCAAGTCTGAGCTGACCGTGGGGACTGAGAACAAGCTCTTCTGTCCTTTTATGAGCACAGAACACTACAGTGATGTGGTGGAAGTCACATGGTCTCTTTATTTTGCTTTGTTTTATTTTATTTTATTAAGAATTTAATGAGAACTATTTGCATCATTTCGACTCCTTCTCTCAACTCTTCCTAGTGTCTCTCAAATTCAACACCTCTTGTTTAATTATGTTTACATGGTGTGTGTGTGTGTGTGTGTGTGTGTGTGTGTATGTGTACAGCCTGCTGAGTCTATTTAGTATTACTCATGTGCACATGTGTTTAGGGCTGACCACTTGACATTGAATAACCTATGTAGGAGGCTCATCCCTACAGAAGACTAATTCTCCTTGTCTTCATATCTATTGATTGCTTGCTTACAATGATGTAACTTTCATCCAGTGATGGAGCTTTGTGGATCTAACCCATCCACCTTTGAATATCAACTGGTGCTGTCACTGTGTAAGTCTTGTTTAGGCAACCATATCATTGAGATGTTGTAGCTATGACTTCCCTGTCACATAAAGAAGACATAAACTCCTGGTCCTCTAGCTCTTAAACTCTTCCCGCCCCTTCCTCCATGATGTTCAGGAGATGCTGAGCTTCAAGTGGAGGAGTTGTGTTAGAAATGGACCAACTGGGGTTGGGCATTCCACAGTCAGCTGTGCTCTGCACTTTGACCAGCTATGCCCAAGTCATATATCTTGATCATCTAAAGACCTCCTTCTCAGTTCTTCATCTCCAATGCACTGTCCTGATATGAATTGTCTAAGGCTATAAGAAAGGCCCCTGTGCTTGCCTTTTCTAAAATTCCTCACAGGGAAGGTCTTTTGCTCCCACACAGAGAGGAATGGCTCCACTGCTGTTTGGCTGTGCGGTTTAAAGCATCTAGGAATATATGGCATATATGGGATCAGGATAAATTTTGAACTAGGTTGCTATTTTCAGGCAATGCCTGGGAGGTATTTGGGAAAAAGCAGACCCCAAAAACTGAGAAGAAAAGTAAGGAAAAGACTGCCTCATACTATCAAACTTATCAGAGTAAGTATTTATCAAACTATCTTGGAGAAATAGACATCTTTGGAGTAAGGTTTTTTTTGTTGTTGGTTTTTTTTTAATTTTTTTATTTATTTATTTATTTATTTATTTATTTTGGTTTTTCAAGACAGGGTTTCTCTGTGTAGCCCTGGCTGTCCTGGAACTCACTCTGTAGACCAGGCTAGCCTCGAACTCAGAAATCTGCCTGCCTCTGCCTCCCAAATGCTGGGATTAAAGGCGTGCACCACCACGCCCGGCTGGAGTAAGGAATTCTAAGAATATTATTTACTATTATTCAGTAGCAAGATGGACAGTGATATAATTATTGTTTGGTAGGAAATATGGGGAAAAACAAAAGATTTTTTTGGACTTCACATAGTCTCCCAACTTTCTAAACATATTTTGATACTTATGTGTGTCCTGCAGTATTTGCTACTAACACAACATAAAGAGTGGCAAGCTCAAATTACTGTAAATTATGCATAGTTTAGTTTCATAGAAGGTCTCTAAACAGTGTGAAGTGTTCAGCTTGTTACATGATGCAACATCTGAAATCATATTTCTCTGATGTGTTTATCTCAGTGTCATAATCATGAACTGAATTCTTCCGGCATTTATCTTATCTGCAAAAAACATTTTATTAATTAGCTACATCACTCTCAAGGGTATTCGTTGTTTTTTCTTTCTTTCTTTCTTTCTTTTTTTAAGATCCTTTGGTGTCAAAACTTCTGCAAGTATAAAACTGCAACTCATTTGCAAAAGAAAAGTGTTATGAAATAATTTCTACATATGATTTGAATAGCAAAAGTCCTCCCTGGGGACATCCTTCCCAGCCCTCCCTAAGCACTGAGGCTCCTACAGACGCCATGGCTCGTTGTGAGTTCTCCATTGCTCTCCTTTTCACCAAAGCCAGAAGGTGGGGATCGTAGCTTTGTATTCTGTCAGAACAGCAACCCAAAATTTTCAACTTATTTTATGATAAAATTGTTTGCAATTCTTGCTTTTGTTTTAATTTTATTCCTACATGTTATCAAAATGCTCAGTGTGTGGAATCTTTGGGTGGGAATGTGTGGCATACATTTTGTTTCTATTTAGAAAGGTGACTTGAATATTTGGGGGTGTTTAATGATTTTTTTTTATTGCAACCTTACACTTAACTAGAATTTTGCATAAGTGACTCACTTAAGAACTGACTTTAAGATGAGTTTCTTCAGAAAACCTCGAGTTTGTTTCTAAAATGTACAACGCCGGAAGGAAGCAACCCTGCTAGCCAGCAGTTAGCCCTCTTGCTACCGCCTTCTGCCTGGTGGGACGTTTACCCGACTTAGCCCTTCTCCGAAGGTGCCATCTCTCCAGGGTCCACATCTGGCATCAGACCTCGTTCACGCCTTAGTATGGAATTTTCCCATCCCCACACGTGTCTGATTTTAAAAAGTCCTTTTGGCTACCAGGATTGGCAGACGGCTCCCTATGCCCTGAGACTAAAAGGTGGGGATAGTGTTTGCATTTATTGATTCTTGTGCTGCTTTGGCTTTGAATTGGAGCCCTCACTTCCCATACAATGTCACTCATGAACCTAAAGACGTATGACATTTTATTTCAAGTGAGCAGCCCTTGTCGACCATGTTACAAAAATCAATGGCCATAGTCATACTTTTTAAAACCCTAGTTTTAAGCAAGTGAATATCCACATTTTCAGCTCTCAGCCATTTCTTACATTGCCTCAATATTCCTTATTTTTCTTTTGACTTTAACTGTGTTTCGGATTTTATCAAGTTCCTATGCTATTTTTTTTCTTTACATAAAACTTATCTTTCTATTTTTTTTAAACAGGTCTCGTGTAGCCCAGGCTAGCCTCTAACCCAAAGATGATTTTGAACTTCTTATCCTCCCCCTTTACCCTCCAAGTAGGATAGGACTGTAGGCAGATAACACTATGACCTGTCTTACTGTCATTGGGGTTGAACCCAAGGCTTCATGCATCTACCAACTGACCCACATCTTCACCAATTTCTTTTTTTTTCTTTTTTCTTTTATTTAATTTTTATTTCCTATATTCTATGTTTACATTCCAAAGGCTTTCCCCTTTCCCAGTTACCCCCCACCATATGTCCCATAATTCTTCTCCCCCCCCCAACTATTCCCCAATCATTCCCTCCTCCCACGATTTCTCTGTTCTGGGTCTACAAAACTGGATCCAATCTTTACAGGCCCAGGGTCCTCTCCTTTCTTCTTCTTGGGAGTCATTTGACTTGCTAATTGTGCCTTGAGTATTTAGGGCTTCTGGGCTCATTAATATCCACTTATCAGTGATTGCATTTCATGTGTATTCTTTTGTCTTCACCAATTTCTTATTAATTCTTTAATAAATGGGAATTCCCTACTCACACTTTGGTTTGTTGTTGCTGTTATTGTTGTTGTTGTTGTTGTTGTTGTTGTTGTTGTTGTTTTAAAGAAGCATTGCCCCATAGCCCAAGCTGGCTCAACCTCACTATGCAGCTGAGGATGAATTTGAACTCCTGGCCCTCTTTGACTCCACCTCCTGGGCACTGGGATTGCAGGGGTGGAGCACTATACCCAGCTGCTGCCCACATTTCTGAAAGTGAAACAGGCTGTTAATTATAAAAATCTGGCAACAGATGTTTCCAGTAATTGTAGTGGTTCAGAACAATGTTTCTTCCTCCGACTGGAGATATCCATCCAGTAAATTAAGTAGATTGTTCTCTTCCATTTCATCATCACTAAGATACTCAGGTTGACAGAGTCACTGCTGCACGGAGTAACAGTCGTTATAGTATGTCACCTCACCCATCAACTCCTAAAACTTCCATTAGAAATGTTCTGTATAACTTCCTACAGTTCGCTGACAAAGGAACGTGCAGGTCCCTGCATAGAGCTTCCAGGGAGCAGGTAAGTCCTTTTATTTATTTTATTTTATTAAGAATAAAATTTACCTGTAGGTGGAGCCATGTCATTGTCTCGTCTCTTAAGATTAATCCAGGCAGTCAGGCCTGGCCCGGGGAACCTCCTCTAGGAAGGCAGGCTCACACTAATTCATGCTAAAGAGGTCAACAGAATAAGTTATTCCTGTAACGGATACTGTACTTTTCTTTCCCAAAAATTCCCACATGCACACACCCCGCCCCCAGCACAGAGCAAAGCATGGCCACAAGGTCTTGCAAGTGTGCCCGTTTTCCCCTTTCTTCTCTTCTTCTGAGCATTCTGTCCTTAACACTTTGACCTTCGTTCTTCCTCCAAAGCTTCCCCACCTTCTATGCGGGAGCTCGCCCGCCGCGTGCTTGAGCGGCCGGCCAGCTCACCAATGTGGCCTTTCTCTCTCTCTCTCTCTCTCTCTCTCTCTCTCTCTCTCTCTCTCTCTCTCTTTCTCTTCCTTATCTTCTCCATTCTCTTCCAGGAAGCTGCTGGGGTTTACAATTTGCCTGCCCTGAGGGTTTTCTTTTAAATGCTAATAAAATTATCACAGAGCTTCTATTTGAGTCTGTTCTTAAATTCTCTGATTAACTAGACTCAGAAAGCCAAGAGGAGCCCCTCATCTCCCTGGTATCATCTGGTGACCATCTATCTAGGGACATTCCAATATGTCACTCACTCAGGAGGAAAAGAATTGCCATACTAGGGAAAAAAAAAAAAAAAACACAAACAAGAACCACAGGTTATTTGCTATTATGTTATTTACTATAAATAAATAAATAAATAAATAAATAAATAAATATGCTGTTTGTAGTTGTGGTATGACTCAGCGCTTAACACACGCCTGACTGGAATACACACCTTTAATCCCAAACAATAAGGGTGAAATTAGTTTGTAGAGGAAGCAGCCATGTTTGAAAGTGATGCTTAATTGACTGGCATACAAAGTGACAAATCAGAGAAAGATTTGACAGAATATCCTAGTCTACCCTGTGCCCACAGTGCAGGGGAGAAGGGAGACAGTTCTGCCTGGACAGTTTACAGAGACAAGTTGTAGAGAAAGAACAAGCTAGACACACGTGAAGACAGACCAAACCAGAGAATGAAAAGGGGCCATACCATCAGAACACATTGCCAGAGTCCCAGAGTTAGTTTGAGGCCAAGCAGAGCAGGAAGTCAGAGGCCAGAGAGAAGACAGATTGAATCCGTCATTTTGGAGAGGAGTTTAAGCCAGAACAGATGAGTGGACCAGCCAACCAGAGCTCAGAAAGAGCTAGAAAGGGTGAAATTATTCAGCAGTAAGTCTCTCAGGCTGAAAACATTCTAGGACTAGATAAGATTAAACAGCTAGAAGCGTCCAGGGGTAGGCCTAGATTAGCAGACAAAGGCAGTAAGCCTCTGAGGTGACAATTAATTCAGGAAAATAAAAGTTACCCTTCTCGTTGCACTCCATGTCCTTGCTTGGAATGCATGACATTCTCCTGTCGTGGACTCTTGCCTGCCTCTCTTGCTTCATTTCTGTGAAGGAATTGTCTTCCAGCCTGGTGTTAATGTGTACATATTTCACAGGCTGGAAGACAACATATTAGGTCTTGTTTTCATCCTAACCTCCTTGAAATCTTACAGTCTTTCTTAAAATAGTCTCATATTTATTAATAGACTCAATATCTGTAGCTCTAATCCAGTTGTCTGTCTTGAGCAGATATCCAACTACCTCCTGAATATATCTACTTGTTTATGACTATTAACTAAATGTTAAACCTATATATGCCTGCACAAGCAGAGTCTCTTTCAAATGGTTGGTACCTGAGAGTTTCCTAGCTATCCATGCAAAATAGATAGATGATAAATAAATGATGATAAATTGATGATAGATAGATAGATAGATAGATAGATAGATAGATAGATAGATAGACAGACAGCATCATTTCTGCCACTTCAAGTCATTCCAAAATTCAATGCCAAACAAGATCAGATATTAAAGAAATTTATTGAACAAAGACTGTGAAAACTAAGCAGAGAAAAAAAAGAAGTGGACAGGTAAAGCCTTCAGAACACACCGTAAGAAGCTTTTCAGTCTAATTATTCCTAAAAGAACTCTGGCCAAGTTAAAGGAGTAGTGCTAAGAAAGTTAAGTTAGGGAAATCCTATGGTGTGCACCAAGAACCCTGTTCTAACAACTCTACCAAGCTCAGTCATTCGCTAAGAACCACTTCCAAGAAGAGTGACCTGAGGGGGAAATTCAGAGGGAGCGGAGGAGATGACTCAGTTGTTAAGAGCACTTGTTGCTCTTCCAGAGGTCCTGAGTTCATTCTCAGCAACCACATGGTGGCTCACAACCATCTATAAAGGAATCTGATGCCCTCTTCTGGCATGCAGGTGTACATGCAGATAGAGTACTCTTATTAAAGGAAGGAAGGAAGGAAGGAAGGAAGGAAGGAAGGAAGGAAGGAAGGAAGGAAGGAAAGGAAAGGAGGGAGGGAGGAAGGAAGAAGAGGAGTGACCTCAGCATACACACCACAGTGGGTCTAGAGATGCAGATGCTGGAGGCTGTCAGTCAACTAATTTCACAACCACAGATTCTCTTGACAGATTTATGACTACCACACAAATGCTGTTCTTTCTTTCTACTATGGTTAGAGGGACAGCCAATTCCACCTTCAAAAATCTTAGGGTTGTCAAAATCACTGGTCTCATAGGACTCTAACGTTCTCAAGAGGAATGTTAGAAAGTTAAGGGATGAACTAGAAAAGAGCTGTCAGTGTTCAACACATAGGAGAAACAGAAAACGCTGCACATCAGAGGGAGCAGGCGATCCCTGCCAGTCACTAAGAAGCATTAAGACAGTCCAGAGATATCCTTGAGACAAGAAGAAAATATATCAGGCTAATTAAATTCAAATATAAATCTCTTGATTGAATATGTGTGACTGAGTGTGTGGGCTTTAGGAAAATAGGAGCTCTGCATATCATCCTAAATGTCAGTCATCTCTTTCTAATATCCCACTTAAAGACCTAGTATGTGTAAGGTAAAAAGTCCAAGCTCATATCCCGGTTTTGAAAACCCAACAATTCCTAAGCTCAAAATCTCATCAATCCCTGAGCTTGCCCCAAGATCAGACCACAGAACCCCACCAACCCTAGGCCATCCTGGAAAACTCCACCCCTGCCCAAGAAACCCCATATGTCATGGTTTGTACATGCTTGGCCCAGGGAGTGGCACTATTAAAGAGGTGTGGCCTTGTTGGAACAGGTATGGCCTTGTTGGAGTAGGTGCATCACTGTGGGCATGGGCTTTAAGACCCTGTCTTAGCTGCCTGGAAGACAGTCTTCTCTTAGCAGCCTTCAGATGAAGATGTAGAACTCAGCTTCCCCCTGCACCATGCCTGCCTGGACACTGCCATGCTCTCATCTTAATGGACGGAACCTTTGAACCTGTAAGCCAGTCCCAATTAAATGTTGTCTGTATAAGAGCTGCCTTGGTCACAGTGTCTGTTCACAGCAGTAAAATCCTAACGAAGACACCATATAAAGCCTGCATCCTGTTCAGCTCTTTGTTGCCTCTCACCCAGGCAGAGGCAGGCACTCTCCTCTGTCTTTCTCAATAAATCTCCTGTGTAAAGCTTGTTGTACAGTAGGGCTCTGTGATATTCGTTGGCTCCCACCTGCCAGGATACCTTTCCCCTCAGAGCTGTAACACTTGTATTGAGAAAACCTTTTCCCTCATAACCATAACACTTAAAATACGAAGTTCCTACGAGTGAATATACTAAGTATGTGACTGAACATATTTTTATACAGAAAAAAAAAATATATATATATATATCCTTTTTCTCTAGTTTTTCAGTCTCATTTGATGAGACAATGTTCATCAAGTCACCCAGCTAGAAAACTAGGAGATATCTCCTTCACTTTCAACTTCGATCATTTCACAAAGTCATCAAATCAGTCTATTCTATCATCAAAACTACTGTCTGTCTAGTGTTTTCTGTTTGTTTCTGTTGTTTTGCTGTTAGAAGCATTTATAGTAGCTTCTACTTTGCCCTGGTCTAGCAGATTTAGTCTCTCTCTCTCTCTCTCTCTCTCTCTCTCTCAACACATTTTTATGGTTGGAACAGGAGTTGTCCCTCTTCAATACACCTCTAATTATATTTCCCTATATGAAACAACCACATTGCTTGGTATTATATATGACATATATTCCAATGTGTTTTACATACCACAGACTCAGCTCGACATTAAGTCTGTGGGGATGATTAGCCAGCTCTCTTCCTTCATTGCTTTAGTCAGCATTTATTGGTTGTCTACTCTGTCAGAGATATATTTTCCCCATAGAGTAACTAGAATTTGTTTTGCCTTAATAAGCCATATTCTTTCTTGTTTTCTAGGTTTTGGACATTATGCTTATGTCCCTGACCTCAAGATCTACTTTAAGTACTGCATCCTCTGTGACATCTTCTATGCCCTTGTCATGGTGTGCTTCAATATATATAACTTAATATGACATTATCAAATTGTGTTTAAATTTATCCAATAATTATTAAGTGTCTGCTAAGTTACAGCACTAAAATTAGGCACTAAGGTTGCAAGAATGAGACATGGATCCTTCTATTATAAAATTTCAGGACTTACTGTGTCTTTTCTTCCTGAGACTAAAGTCTCTTAAAAGACTTGGATTTGTGGTTCCTAAATATGTCAAGCATGTTGCTATTAGAGAAGCAAATTATTCAGTTCTTTTAAAAATCTCTTTTGACTTTCATGGATTTAATTGTGTGACAAATATTTCCCTGAAGAGATACAACAAACACACATCTGCTCACCCCAGATCGGGAGTTCATGACAGACCAAAGTATGGACCCCACCAAAGTCTACCTTGATGAACCAATGAGTTTATTGGTTACTTACAGAGCAGAAACAACTGCATTTCTAAGGCCCACCTGCCCCAACAGGTACGACATCTCACAAAATCTGAGAAACCTGGAAATCAGTGTGAGGGGTTCTGGCAGGCCCAAGCATGACTAACAAGGCTCTGGCAGACCTTGGCATTCCCCTTTTCTCTCCCTTGTAAACCATAGATTACATCCCTAAAGCTGACCACCAGTGGGCACTTTCTCTTGCCAGACTCATTCGTATGACTGATCACCAAAGTCCAACTATCAGCTGAAACAGACTCATGGATGGAGGCAAGACCTGTTGGGGTCACGTGATGTTTGGAGGGAGTATAAATAGAACTTGATGGACAATGACCGAGGCTGAGCTTGGTTTGCTTGCATAGCTGAATGCTTTTTGGACTCCTGTCTTCACTGATCTTCCATCCCTTGGGAGAGGCACAACCAAGAGCTGCTGTCCCACCAGCCTGGCTGTTCCTACTAGGCTGTGTCACCCACTGTTACTGACTGTGTTTGCTATCCTGAGTCTACCAAACTGGACTGCTGCTGTATCCATAAAGTGTTTGCAAGTGGATCGAGCTGCCGCTGCTGACCTGTGAACTGAACTGTTGATTTCTAGACGATACAGATAGGAGTTGCTCCAAAGAACCATTTCTAACATGTCCACTTCCCCTACATCCTTTCTTTTCCACTACCTCTGGTGGGTGGTGGGCCAAAAGGAAGGATAATGCATGTAAGAACTATCATTAAAAGTAGGTTTTGAAGCCGGGCGTGGTGGCGCACGCCTGTAATCCCAGCACTTGGGAGGCAGAGGCAGGTGGATTTCTGAGTTCGAGGCCAGCCTGGAACTACAGAGTGAGTTCCAGGATGACCAGGGGTACACAGAGAAACCCTGTCTCAAAAAACAAAACAAAACAAAACAAAAAACAAAAACAAAAACAAAAAACAAAAGTAGGTTTTGAAAAAATTAAAGTTACAGTCCAGCAATCAAAAGTCGCTTTTGGCTGCCCTAATTAATATCCCTGGTCAGAGCATCCCACCACATCCTACCCCATTCCAACAGAGACCTCCCATTTTTTTCCTCTTAAAAATAACACCTGCAGCTGGGCGGTGGTGGCGCATGCCTGTAATCCCAGCACTCTGGGAGGCAGAGGCAGGCGGATCTCTGAGTTCAAGGCCAGCCTGGTCTACAGAGTGAGTTCCAGGATAGCCAGGGTTATACAGGGAAACTCTGTCTTGAAAAAACCGAACCCAAAAACACACACACACAAAAATTACACCTGCACTTTCAAGTTGCTGAAGTCATAAACCAGTCACTTTACTTTTCTTCCTTGTTTAATAATGGATCTCTATGAAAATAGGTATTTGGGTATGGTTTGGGCCTAATCTAGGGTCCAGAAAGGAGTGCCCTGCATTGTGCAGATCCCTTCAAACTGCACAACCTAAAGGCAGTTCAATAGATTGAAGAGTGTCCTTCCCAGGTGTTCCTTCCTTTGTCTGAATTTCTCCCAGGCAGCTTGCTTGGTTTCTGCTTTCCTAGATCGCTGGTCTAGTCTCAAAGCCTTCCTTGACATTTGGCTTGTCTGAATTTTTGCAGTTTTTATTGTTTACTGTGGCGGGGTGGGGCTTAGTGAATCTGGTCAGTTTCAGGGACTTCCTGAAGCTATTTTGAGTTGTTTACCTTCCTGCCCAAAAAACTTCCCTGAAGGAGAGAATGCTCAGTTTTGAAGGAAACTATTTCACAACACTATTCTTCAAATTTTCTGTGTTCCTCTTGAAGCTACGCAAAGAAGACCTGTTCCTTCTAAGTCTAATGGCATTAGTAAAGGATCCAGTCTATCAATTTAATTTTCTTCATCATGAGATTTGATAATCTTTTTATAAAGAGTGTTTACTGATTCTTGTAGTAAGAATTTTGGTTTCTTTGAAAAACACAGAACTATTAAGAGAATATGTTTTCATTTTAATCCCAGGTGTGGGATATGTGGCTACTTCAGATTGGCCACATGATGACTTGCCTCATGCTCTAACAGGAGTGAGATATTGGCAGCAGCAGATAGTTTCTGTGATTGTATGATGTTTACAATTCTGGGGATTTTCAGAGGATAAATAAATGCTAGGGCCACAAGAGGTTGGTTGGGTAGATTATTGGTTGTCGGTTGGTTGCTGTTGGTCATAGTTTGTTAAGTAGTCCTGCACAAAGCGGAAATAAGAAAAAAATAGATATCCTGATGGTGAAGATCAAACTTTCCCCCAAGGAACTCAATATCTTTAATCAGCAGGAAGTAGTCTAATGATAATGTCACCCCTATTTCTGCTCATTCTTTTTTTCTCTCTTGCCTAATGTTAGGGGGTTGAAAGCATGGAGAAGGATGGAAGAAAAGAAAAACCCACCAAGTAGCCAAAAGTTAGGCTCCAATTCTCCTCTTAGAAGTGGATCAGTGTTACTTCTACTTATTTTTCAAAAACAGAAAGCTTCATAAAGGCACCTCACCCACTGGAAACCCAGCCACCATTTGAGTGCTGGTCCTTCAGAACCAAGTCACCATGCTGTAAGGGAAAAACATGGAAAAGTGGCCTGTGCTTATTTATGCATGTTGACCCTAGCTGAGGTCCCAGCTGACAGCCAATATCAACTGCGAGGTGTGGGTATAGCCCCATATTCAGATGATTCCAGCCCTCTCAGTTGATGCCAAGTTCAACAGAGAGAAGAAGAAATGGCAACTTCAGCCAAAATGAAAGATCCGTGAGCAAACCAAACATCATTATTTTAATCCACTAAATTTTTGTACATTTACTATGTAGCAATGGAGAGCTGAAACAATACTAAAATAAACTGCAACCCAAATGCTCAGAGCAACTCCTTAGATAAGCCTCCAACTGGATACAAATGTTTTAGAACCACAAACCCAGAATGCTCCAATGAAGCATGGCAAATGGTGCCCAGAATTACAATTGAAGTATATAATTAGCAGAGCACAAGATGCGTAGAGATAACCTAAAGCTTTTCCATATTGAAACACTTGCCATTGTTACAGGATTCTGGCTTCCTTTCCCAACCGCCATATTACTCTTCACACAGCAGCCAGAATAGAATCCTTAAAATGTTAGTCAAATTATGTCTCCTTCCTACCCCTAAAGCCTTCAGTAGCTTTTCAATTTTACACAAAACATAATTGCAAGCATCCCTCTGGCCAGATGCCTACCTATTTTTGCTTCCCACCTAGCTCATTTCCTTCTCCACATTTCACATTTATTCTACTTTACCCACTTGACATCCTTCCTGTCCCTAGAGCTTGCCAAGTATGTTTCTATCTTGGAATTCCCCCCAGTATATTCCTGTCCATGTTCAAGATTGCTTTAGTATGGGGATTCAAAGATATCACAACATAAAATAGAGCTCCCAGTTCTCTATTGTTTTTCTTCCTAGCTAACCATCAGTTTACATAGTACACGGATATCTGTTTACACATTTGTTTTCTTTCCTCTTCCATTAGAATGTGGGCAACATAGAAGTAGGAACTTTATTGCTTATCTCCAGAGCTTAGAAGAGCATCTAGAACACAATAATTATTGTTAGATGCATGAATAAATAATTTTTAAAACAAGAACCAAGCTAGGCATGGTTTTACACAGCAGTTGTCTTAGAGCTTTGTAGGTAGAGGTTGGAAAAGAGGAATTCGAGAGCTGGCCTATACAGTGACTTTTAGGCCAAAGGCTCAACTACCACCACCATACCTTGTCCAAAAGAAATAGGGAGTACAAGATGTAAACATTAAGAATCAAGTATGGGGGCTGGAGAGATGGCTCAGTGGGTAAGAGCACCGACTGCTCTTCCAAAGGTCACGAGTTCAAATCCCAGCACCCACATGGTGACTCACAACCATTCGTAAAGAGATCTGATGCCCTCTTCTGGTGTCTGAAGACATCTATGATGTACTTTCATATAATAAATAAATAAATTTTAAAAACCCCAGCATTTTAAAAAAAAAACTGTTGGGTGGCTTTAATTGCAATTTCTTTAAAGAAAAAAGAATCAAGTATGATGTATGCTCATGTGTTTGCCCGTGTACCCAGGTATTAGTAACTGATGGTAGCTGTGTTATATATGCTTCTGTATGCAAAAACACAAACATCTGATAAAAAAATTAATATGTACCATTGACTATGAATTCATGTATAAGATGAAAAATGTTACATGAATGAAGATATGGTCTAAAAACACAATAGATACCTTGACAGCATTTCAGAAGGTATGACATGTTCATTGGTGTATTTACCTGTAGTAAATCTTGTTCAATGCTATTTAAAACCTTGTATTAAAGTAAAACGTTGAAGGGACACAGGCTTACACTGCTGTGGACATCTGAAAACAATTTGTTTACATTTAAAGCCCTTCATTCTTTGCCCAGCCTCAATTCTCCTACAGAAGTTCCTTTAACATTTCTATAGCACAATGAAACTCAGTTAAAGGCCTAGAAATAAAGTCACCATGTGTTTATAAAAGAAAAAATGTTCAAATACATAAAACTCTGGCTTAACAACTATGTTTTCTTTCAGTGTTTTCGAGGTGTTGTTCCATTGATGTCTGGATTGTGAAGTTCCTACGAGGACATAAAAGAATGGAAATAAATCTATCACATTTATAATAAAAATAACAGAAAGTAAGTGGAAACTATATGTTGCCAACTGAACTTCAGAATAAATGTTACCAAATATTCAGAAGGCCACCTCTCATAACAAAGGTGCCAATTATAAAGATAACATATCTCTACCTATGTATCCACTAAATAATAAAGTTTCAGATTAACAAATGAGAAATAGACAGTTAAAGAGAAATGGACAAATCCAATTAATCATAAATTTCAATGTTCTTATCTCAATATTTGATAGAAAATGTAGAGTGAAAATTTGTAGAAACATAAATAGCTTGAACAACATAATCAGCTGATTTGGCCTTTTTAAATTTGTTAACAAATGAACAACCAAATATAGATTTCTTACTTGTATATGTAGGGCATTTAGCAAGATAGGTCCCATTCTGAGCCCTAAGATGAAACTCAATAAATTGTAAGTGATTTAAATCATACAAAATATATTCTGTCACCATGATGGAATTTAATTAGACAATTCCAGTTTTCTGAAAAAAATTTCAAGATCTTAGAAATTGGTATAACTTTAAGTAGCCTGTGATAGCACTGAAAAGACAGCATATCAAGTGTCAAGGAAAGCTACTTAAAGCAATATATAAGAAGAAAATCATTATAAAATACATATCACTTATGATCCATACATTTCTTTATGACATCAGCAGTCCATCAACACAAAACCTAGCTGCAGTGACTCTTCACTTATGATCCATACATTTCTTTATGACATCAGCAGTCCATCAACACAAAACCTAGCTGCAGTGACTCTTCAGTTATTAACTTGACTACATCTGAAACTAAAACCTAAAGATGGAGGGCACATTTATGAAGGATTTTTGCTTAAACTTCAAGTAAGAAGATCCAGGCTGGAGAGATGGCTCAGCAGTTAAAAGCACTGGCTGCTCTTCCAGAGGTCCTGAGTTCAATTCCCAGCAACCACATGGTGGCTCACAACCATCTGTAATGGGATCTGATGCTCTCTTCTGCTGTGTCTGAGGGGAGTGACAGTGTACTTACATAAAGTAAATAAATAAATCTTTTAAAAAATGTAGGAAGATCTGCTTCTGATCTGAATGTTTGCAAAAGGAATACATGCCTTTAATGGAGATCTTTAGTCAAAATCTAATCTGGGCAATGCCTTGTGCTGGAAGCCTATATAAGGACAGGGAAGAAGGAAGCTTTTGTTCTTTGCCCGTTTGCCCTTGCTGGCTCTAGAGTCTACCGCAGAATTTCAGTGTATACTGAAGACCAGCTGAGATGTTCAGCCTTGAGCAACTACTGAGTTCTTGAACTCTCCATTCGCAGCCATTGTTGGATTAACTGGACTACAGCCTCTAAATCAGTCTAATAAATCCCCTTTCTAGATATATAGAGAGATTCATTTTATAAGTCGTTACTCTAGAAAACCCTGACTAATACACTAGCCATGAGCGTCATTAGGTTCTGGATAAGCAAGCTCTACAGTCCTGAGTTATAAAGACTTGGCCCCCAGCCTGTGGTAAGAGTAAGAGGTAGTGGAATATTGAAGAGGAAGGGCTTAGAGGGTCTTCAGAACATAAAGGCGCAGCTTTGAACCCTCAGTCCTCTTGTAATTCCTTCTCAAAGTCTCGGTCACTAGATGAGCAGTGTTTGTTTGTTTGTTTGTTTGTTTGTTGCTCTGACACATGATCCCTGCCTTCCCTTTAGAACAGGACTGAAAGCAATGTGGCCAATCAAACATGGGCTGGGAACCTCAAAACTGTGAGGCCAAGTAAACCTCTTTGCAAGTTAATTTATCTCAGAGGCCTGCTTCAGTAACAATATGGATTGCATCAATACAGGCATTAATCCTGAAATTTCCATCTTTAATATTTTTTCTTTTAGTCACACAAAATTGTATCTTTAAATATTTTTTCAATGTTGTAAAGAAATGAAAATAGAAGTTTGTATTTCACCCCAATCACAGTGCATTTCAACTGACAATGACATATGCTTTCTGAATGCTTACTCTAGTCATGTCCCTTAATTAGATGAAGACCAATGAGAGGTCAGGATCCAAAAGCTTCCACTCAGTCTTCCCAGATTCCCCCAGTGACTGATACCCTGGGACAGAAAGGACAAGGGCAAGCAAGCCTTATTTCATTCACTCTGCCACCATGAGGCTTCATCTCCAAATCCTCCAGAAACATGTAGTTGATGGTTTCTCTATTTGTTACTTTCGGGTTACTGTGATAAATACCACTAAAACAACTTGGAAATGAAAGATTTATTTCATCCTACATTTCCAGGTCATAATTCATTATCGATGGAAGTTATGGCAAGAACTAAAGAAGAGAGAAAATCTTTCTGACAAATTTGTTCTCTATGGCTTGTTCAGCTTGCTTTCTTATATAGCCCAGGACTTCCTGCCCAGGGGTGCCATCGCCCATAGTGGGATAGATCCCTCTATACCAATCATTAATCAATAAAATACCCCTCAACAGACTTGCCCCTGGTCCAATCTGATGTAGGCAATTCCTCAACTAAGATTCCTTTTCTCTCTATGAAAGGAGGGAACTGGGTGGAAGAGGGGGTGGGGAGGAGGGGGAAGAGTGGAGGGAGAGCAGGGGAGAGGGAAGAGAGATCAGCTGGGGTGAAGGGCCATCTCTAGGACATGCCAGAGACAATGGACAGGGAGAGGTTCTAGAGGGTCTAAGGGGATGACTCTAGCTGAGATTCCTTGCAGTGGGGAATATAGATCCTGAAGCAGCCACTTCCTGTAGCCAGGCAGGACTCCCAGAGGAAGGATCAGGACAGCAATCTACCCACAAAGCCTTTGACCCAAAATGTGTCCTGCCTACAAGATATGCAGAGACAAAGACAGAGCAGAGTCTGAGGAGCTGGCCAATGACTGCCCCAAATTGAGACACATCCCATGGGCAAGAACCAATCCCTGACACTATTAATAGTCCTCTGTTATGTGTGCAGTCAGGAACCTAGCATAACTGTCCTCTGAGAGGCTCCAAACAACCAATGGAAAGAGATGCAGAGACTCACACCCAAATAGTACATGGAGCTCATACAGAAAAGATGAGAGAAAGATTGAGGGACCCAAAGAGAACAAGGACTCCATAGGAAGACCAAAAGAGTCAACCACCCTGGACCCTTGGGTGTTCTCAGAGACTGAATCATCAACCGAAGTGTAAGCACAAGCCGGAGCTAGGGTCCCTGCACATAGGGAGCAGGTGAGCAGCTGGTGTGGTGGGTGTGGTGTAGTGAGTATGGGGTAAGGGGTGGAAGGGGGTTGACACACAGCATGGGGAGGGTCTTCTCTTTCTAAGATGAATTGGAGGGTTCCTTGTGTGAGGGGTGCTGCGGGAAGAGAGAAAGTGCTGATTTTGGGTTGTAAAGTGAATAAATAAATAGATTTTTCTAAAAAGAATTTAAATTTTTAGCTTTCCTACTGTGGCCAGATTAGAAGACAATAACGGATTTCTATGATGTTCTTTTCCCTTTCTGTATCCTGAAGAGGATACAGAAATACAAAGTATTAATGAATTCCTGAGATGTACTTTGTTCTGTTGGTGAGGGGCTTTAATGATAAAATGTTGCTTTATATTCAAGGACCCCATGTTATTATGATGAGGAGTTTTGTTCATTTGGGTAATTTAAGGAAGAGGACACCACAGTCCTTATCTACTGTGTATAATTAATACAATTAAAGATTTGTAGAATAAGAATAAAAAGATTCCTTTTCCCCAGGTGACTCTGGTTTGTATCTAGTTTTAGTTGAAAAAAAATAATAACCAGCCTGGTCCTCCACCTAAAATCAGGTTATGATTAACAGATTAAAATCCTTAATGGTTTACCTTACTCTCTGGATTCACGATTTGGATCCAGAATGGTTTACCCAAGAAGTTATAAGATGAATCTGGCAGCATTATTTCAACTATATCGTGGTTTCCTTGCTTTCTGATAGATTTGTCTTCCCTCCACTCCTGGGGGTTGGGTGGGGTTTTAGCAGCTTCCTGGCCATTCTGATCCACCTATTCATTTCCTGATACACAGTAAATGGAATCTTAAAAAATTGAATAATGAAGCCGGGTGGTGGTGGCGCACGCCTGTAATCCCAGCACTCTGGGAGGCAGAGGCAGGCAGATTTCTGAGTTGGAGGCCAGCCTGGTCTACAGAGTGAGTTCCAGGACAGCCAGGGCTATTCAGAGAAACCCTGTCTTGAAAAAACCAAAATCCAAAAACCAAAAAAATAAATAAATAAATAAATAAATAAATACTGCCTTGACTCTCTTCAGCAGATGAATTCTAGTCATATTGTCTAATACAGTTCTTATCTCAACTGTCTCACAATAGAGAGGAGGAAAATTTCATAAGTAATCTCTTAACATATTGAAACCTGGAGCAGAGAGGAATACCATGTGCTTCTACACATGATTTCTCATCAGAATTCCTGTGGAAATAAGCCTATTATTTCTTTTACAATTAAATATTTTATTTACTTCTCTGTGTGAACAGAAATGCTAGCAGAAGTTAGCGAGGGTTGACTGGAGAGAGAAGGCTAGCAGGAGGGAACCTAAGAAACTGCCAAGAAAGAGTCCCTTCCTGCTGACTTCACTATTCCCAAAACACAAATGAATAAGTATGAGATACACTTAGTGGTGCGCACAAGAACTTTGAAAGAGCTGGTTCACTGTAAGAATATTGACAAGGGCTATTGACGTCAATTTATTTGAATAGATGGAAACGGTGAAACTTTTATTCAATATTATACACAACAAATCTCATGAATACTTACTGCAAAACCCACCAAATTATAATTCTTTACAGTGCATTCTTTCATCTAAAAGTTTACTGTCATAAAGTCACAACACAGTTGGCACGTAGAAAGTCTACTGTAAATATTTGCTGGGTGATTTATTACCGGGTTAGTTTGCCCCACTAATCTGACTTCATCAGATACTCCCCTTCGGAGTCTAAAGAGACTACAGAGAACAGTGTGCTCTGTAGGAGTGCCTCATAGTTCAATAAAGAAGGGCCTTATTGGTTGTGGTAGTTTGACTCTGCTTGGCTCATGCGGAGCGGTACTGTTGTTAGGAGGTGTGGCCTTGTTGGAGGAAGCGCGTCATCTTGGGGTGGGCTTTGAAGCTCTGCCCAATGCAGAAGAGTCAGTTTCCTCCTGTCTGCAGTTTGATCAAGATGCCGAACTCTCAGCTTCTCCAGCACCATGTCTGCCTGGACACTGCCATGCTTACTGTTGTGATATTAATGGACTAACCCTCCATTAAACTGTAAGCAAACCTCAATTAAATGTCGTCCCTCTAAAGAGCTGCCTTGTTTAGGGTGTCTCTTCACAGCAATGGGAACCTTAACGAAGACACTGGTGTTGTGCTGATAACAGGAAAGTGTCCATATAATGCATTAAATTTGATGCTAAACAAAATCTTAGACAAAATTAGGTATCCTAAAGAAGTTGGCCAGTGAGTGAGTTGGAAGATATACCTAGTACATCTGCTTCTATCCTAATCTCATACTTTTGTTTGGGTATCAATTGTATACTTCTATTTTTTCTTTTTTAAAGATTTTATTTATTTATTTATTTATTTTATGCATATTACTACAGTGTATTTGTCTTCAGACACACCAGAAGAGGACATCAGGTCCCAATACAGATGGTTGTGAGCCACCATGTGGTAGCTGGGAATTGAACTCAGGACCTCTGGAAGAGCAATCAGTGCTCTTAACCTCTGAGCCATCTCCCCAGCCCTACTTCTATCTTTTCAAGAGCTTAACATTTATTCTTAAGAAAACTGTCTGAAATCTGTAAGTGGCAAAATTTACATTGTTTCCTACTACAGTAATTTTAATCTCCCTCATTATAATGAAAGTAATATTATCAAATGGAGAGCAAGTTTAGAAAAAGACAGTTTTGGGCTGGAGAGATGGTGCAGAGGTTAAGAGCACTGACTGCTCTTCCAGAGGTCCTGAGTTCAAATCCCAGCAACCACATGATAGCTCACAGCCATCTGTAATGGGATCTGATACTCTCTTCTGAGGTGTCTGAAGACAGCTACACTGTACTCATATAAATAAAAAATAAGTAAATCTGAAAAAAATGTTAAAAAGGCAATTTTAAGTTCCTTTTAAAAAATTAAGTCAGGATTTTTAAAAGCTATTAAAAAATAGTAGTAGTCATCCACACAACTCCTGACCAGCAAGACAATGAAGAGGCATGTAAGACTTTTCAATAACTATGAAAAGATAAGGGGAAATAAAAATGAAGTGACCAGTGTTCTAAAATCTGATTAATTAAACACACTATTGTGCCTGGAGAAGCACTGGGCTCTAAGGCAGGTGAAGACGACCTGTTCGGTGCTGAGAACACTGAATGTGCTCAAGTGGAGGATGGAATCAGACCCATCTCTATCACCTCACACAAAAACTAAACCGAGTGTGTCAGAGACCTCCGTCTGAAACCTGGGACACCCACAACTGCCAGAAGGAAGTACAAGCAGAACCCCACAACACACAGGTGTAGGAAAGAACTTTCAGGAGAGGAAATTTCTTTGCCTGGGAATTAAGGTTAGTAATTGACAAGTAAGACCTCGTGAAACTAAAAAAGCTTCTGTACAGCTAAGTAAACCATCAAGTAAGGAAGAAACACACAGAACTGGAAGGGATATTTGCCAACTACCCATCTGACAGAGATTCATATCCACAATATACAAAGAACTCAAAACCAAGGGGTCAAGAAAGCAGATGCCCTGATTGAAATGTGAGCTCAGGAACCAAACAGAGCATTCTCAAGAGGAGAAATAAAAATATCTAAGAAATACTTCAAAATAGGGTTCACTGTTCTTAACAAAAAGGAAAATGCAAACTAAAAGAACTTTGAGATTTCACCTCATCAAAGTCAGAATGGCTGAAATCAACAGAACAACTGACAAACGCTTACAAGGCTGTGGGGGAGGGGAATCCTCATTCACTGGTGGGAGGCAAACAAATTGGTACAACCAGCCAATCGGGATGGAGAAGCGTGATAAACTAAAAATAAATCACCTTGTGACCTAGCTTAGCTATACCACTCCTTTGCATATGCCCACAGAAGTCAGCATCCTACTCCGCAGAATCTTCCTCAGCTATTTCTATTGCCAACCTATTCACAATAACCAGGAAGTGGGAACAAGCCAAATATCCTCCAACAGGATGGATGGATGGATGGATGGATGGATGGATGGATGGATGGATAATGGAAATGTGGTACATATACACAATGGATGATATTATCTGTAAAGAAACAGTCAAACTTGCAAACAAATAAATGGACCTAGAAGAGATTCTATTACGTGAGGATATCCAGCCCCTGGAAGACAAACACCACATGTTCTCTCTCATCTGCAGGTACTAGCTCAAATCTTCAGATGTGAATACATAACATGGAGAAATCAGAAAGGTATAAAGCAATGGGAGAGAGGAGCTCAAGAGGGGAGGAGCAAGATGAAAATGATATGACGCATGAACTAGAAACACGAAAGAGAAGCCGTAAGGAAAGACTACACCAATGCTGTTTGATAGAAGCCTCGAGGAGGTATATTTTATAGTTACCCAAATTCTCATACAATACATAAATACATTCAGCACACCAAAGGGACCAATATCAGAAAAAGACACTCCAGGACCAAGTTCTCAGCACAAAGGAGATTTATTTGCCCCAGAGAGACAAAGGACAGGGAAAAAGAGACAAAGACAAGAGGCTGAGGGAGAAGGGGAAAAGGAACAAGGGAGAGGGGAAGGGATATTCCAGGGGTGGGAGATGACCAAGGACTGCCTCTGGATAGAGACAGGCATGGTCCACAGGCAAATGGCAGTTTATAAAGGTAAAATGTGTTAAGATAGATGTTTGATTTTGATAGGGCACGTTAATTAGGTGGGCCAAAGAGGGCTTCTGATTGCTGGACTGCAGTACTTTGGTAGCTGAACTTTGGTAGCCAGCCTCAGGAGGAGGAAGTAGCCATATAAGGGGATAGACCTTGGTGGCCAACTTTAGGAATGTCCTATAATTTATTAAAGAAGAGGGAATGGGGGAGAGGGGAAGGCCTGCCAGAGGTATGTTTTTTGTGCTCAGGCCAGCTAGAGTTCCTTCACTCACAAACAAACATACATACATACATACATACATACATACATACACACAGTTCTTAAACGAAATTACGCCACTTGGGCTGACAATGCTCCATAAAAGAACCATATGCTAACAATAATCCAAGCACCAGGCCTGAAAAGCCTCCTTTTGAGTGGTTGCTCAGGGTAGTCCGTGAGACTCCTAAAACAATATAGACTTGCTGCTACCATGTATGCCTCTCAGAGGTTGAAAGTCAACATCTGTCTCAGAAGACACTGCACACACAGGACACAGGACTCAGATGATCCAAGTGGAATCTATCCTGAAAAATTTCCTCCTTCAATCTAGCTTCCTTAGTACCTGTCTTAGTCAGGGTTTCATTGCATGAAAGGGACATCATGACCAAGGCAACTCTTATCAAGGCCAACGTCCAATTGGGGCTGGCTTACCGTAGCAGAGGGTCAGTCCATTATCATTATGGCAGGAAGCACAGCAGATGAGGCAGGCAGACGTGGTGCTGGAGGAGCCGAGAGTTCTGCATCTTGATCTTAAGGCATCTGGAGAAGACTCTGATTCCATACTGGGTATAGCCTGAGGCCTCGAAGTCCACCTCCATAGTGACACACTTCCTCCAACAAGACCACACCTTCTAATAGTGCCAGTCCCTATGAGCCAAACACTCAAATACATGAATCTATGAGTGCCATACCTATTCTAACCACCACAGTACCAAAAAGTACTATTCAAACTGTCAAAAGAATGCCCAACTTTCTTTTTTTTCTTTCCTTCTTTCTTTCTTTCTTTCTTTTTTTTTTTTTTTTTTTTTTTTTTTTGGTTTTTCGAGACAGGGTTTCTCTGTGTAGTTTCGGCTGTCCTGGAACTCACTCTGTAGACCAGGCTGGCCTCGAACTCAGAAATCTGCCTGCCTCTGCCTCCCAGAGTGCTGGGATTACAGGCGTGCCCCACCACTACCCAGCCCAACTACCTTTCTAATAAATAACATCAAATTAATTCTCCCAAATACTTCCAAAGCTTATTTACCTTAGTCCATTCTCCAAACCTGCATAAATTATCTTGCCTCTGTCCGTACTACTTTCAGATGTTATTTTCCCCTTATTTTACCTTAATAATACCCTTGCTTGATAGAGTGACAATAGACTTAACCCATCGTTCTATCCCTCCTTTCTCTTATCTTTTCTCTTTTTTTTTTTAAGAAAGACTCATGTAGACCAGGCTGGCCTTGAACTCCTGATCTCTGTGCCTATGTGTCTCCAGTACTGGAGTTAGAGGTATGCACCACCATATCCAGCTTAAAAGCTGTCGTATAAAAAAGTTTTTACTTTGGCCAATTTTTCAGAAAAGTAACATATGATCTTACAGACTCTGTCAAGAACTCATAAAAGTCTCCTCGTCAGGACCCCAAGACTCTAGACAGTAAAGTTAAAGGTCTGCTGAACCTTCCAATTAGCATAAGCAGCATGGCTCTGATCATCAGAGTGAAGTAAAAATAACATTCCAAACAGCTCTGAGCAATCATAAATGAGTTCTAAAACAATCAAGTTTATGTCCTAGTATATAGGACCTAATTTTGTTGGGGTTTTCTATTTAGCTGGTGTATAATACTTTACCTGGTAAGAGTTGAAAACCCTTTATCCTTAGGGAAAATTTGTCTTCACCCTAATAATATTTGTGCTTTCTTTGTCAAGACTTTTGTATTGTATCTTTAAGGGAAACATTTCTTGGGGTGTCCAAGAGGTAAATCAGTTTTGCAAGATGAACCTGGGGACTGAAATGTTGACGTTTCTTTCCAGGCTAGCATGTTCTTATGGAGTAGTGTCAATATAAACCTGTATCTACAATTTCAAGGTGACTCCTGCTTTTTGCATGCATTTATACTATATCCAATTTGTATACTAACTGACTTTCACTACATCATTTGATCAAGGATAATTTAGAATGAGATTTGCTATTGAGGCACCTGGACTAACAAAAATTATTTAGCTGAGAAGTGTCTCAATAACAAAACTGAAAGAAAATCCCAAAGATCCAATGGTCTGGTTGTCTTTTTATTTTTTTAAATGAGGAAACTTAAATTGCAAAGAAACTTAATTAGCATTCTAGAATCTCTTCCTTATGAGGAGGATGGGGAGATTTGAAACAAAGAGAATGTCCTACAAAAATGGAAGCAGACCTTTGAAAATGAAAAAAAAAAAAAAAAAAAAAAAAAAGGTTCAGGAGCCAAAAATGTCCTCCTGATAAATTTTAGCAACATTGTGGAATAGACAAGACTGACCTTGACCTTCCTCAGCCTTCAACAAGGTGGCAGCTACGGTTATAATCAGAGCTGCACTTCCCAAGCCAATTGGGGTGCTCAACAGACCTCTCACTATGCTGTGAAAAAAAAACATAAAGTGTAAAGTCCTGTGGACATGGCCAGCAGGAAGCTGAGGAAGAAGAATCCCTTCAAGGCCAGTCTTGCCTTCCCAACAAGGTTGAAACTAGTCTGGGCTGCATAAGATTGACTCA
The DNA here is from genome assembly GCA_964023405.1 of Apodemus agrarius. Classification (NCBI taxonomy): domain Eukaryota; kingdom Metazoa; phylum Chordata; class Mammalia; order Rodentia; family Muridae; genus Apodemus; species Apodemus agrarius. The sequence goes on along the minus strand of OZ030011.1, from coordinate 72,513,964 downwards.
AAAAACAGAAACAAAAATAGCTCATCAATATTTAATACTATCATTGGATAATTTTTGACTCCCATATACATCTATGGAGCCATCAAAATACATTCAGTCAAAACGATAAACATAGGGCCAAGACAGGAAGTGGTAGCACATGCTTTTAATCCCGGCACTTGCGAGGCAGAGGCAGGCAGATTTTTTAGTTCAAGGCCAGCCTGGTCTACAGAGTGAGTTCCAGGACAGCCAGGGCTACACAGAGAAACCCTGTCTCAAGAAAACAAAACAAAACAAAACAAAACAAAACAAAAATAGGGCTGAGAATAGTATCCTTTCTCTACTAAGTTACCTTTCATCATTGTCAAAAGTCAGTTGTAGACAAAGGTAGGTCTGGACTTATTCTGTTGAATTAACCTATTATATTTGTCTTTTTAAAAATTATTTCTTTTACTTTTGAGCTATAATTACATCATTTCTCTTCTTTTTCCTCCCTGCAAACCATCCCAGAAACCCTACCTTTCTCTCTTTCAAATTTATGGCCTCTTTTTTATTAATTGTTGCCACATACAAATATACTCCTGAGTCCAACCTGCTCAGTCTGCATGAAGCTACTTAGATGAACCTTTTCAGGACCGACCATTTGGTGTTGGATAGCTAGTTGATGTGCTCTTGCCTGGAGGAAACTATTGTTCCACTCTCAGCATTTCTTGGTTCCCTGTAGTTCTTTGACTATGGTTGAGGCCTCCTGGCCTTTCCCCCATCCGATGTGGTATGTCTGCTGTTAGCGACCTGATTCAGCTCATGTTTAGTCTTTATGGTGCAGCTTCTGCCATTACTAGGACACAGGTTCTCACGGCAAAGTCACTGGTCCTCCGGCACTTACAACCTTTCTGCCCTCTCTTCTGTAATGTCCCGTGAGCTTTAGGTGTAGGAGTTGTGTTTTCTCTTCCTTCTTTCCTTCCTTCCTTCCTTCCTTTAACTTCTTCTTTAGACAGGGTCTCACTACTAGCCCAGGCTGCTCTCAAACTTCCCATCCTCCTGCCTCACCTCCCTCTGGATTGGGACTGCAGGCGTGTGCCCGCGTGACGGCTGGTCTGAGGCCCTCACTGCACTCTTCCTCTCAATGACTAAAACTTCATGACAGATTTTAAGTCACGTTTACACGCTGTAGGTTTGCATTTTTCACCACGGTTTGGCCCATTCTAGGTCATTTCCATGAAGATACGAATTTTATAACAATCTTGTCAATTTCTATAAAGTCTGTTTGGGATTTCCACTGAGATTTAGTTGAACCCCGGGATTAAATTGTGGCAGGTCGGTCCTCTCCTACTACCGAGTCTCCTGATCTTGAGCAGAGTAATCTTTCCATTGACTTAACTTTTGATTTTTGTTTTGTTTTGTTTTGTTTTGTTTTGTTTTGTTTTGTTTTGTGTTTCGGTGAATAAGTCTTACCCAGTTTGCCACATTTACACCTAAGATTATACACTTTTGTTTCTAGGGTAAAAAAAAAAAAATGTTTATTGTAATCTTAAGCAGTAACTGTGAACATCATAGAACAACAAATTATTTTAGGTATTATTATAACATCAAGAAACCCTGCTAACCATTAACCAGTCCTAATTTGCTATTTGCAGATCCTAAATTTCTGCTTACAAAATGATGTCATGGACCTGCAGTTTTGCTTCATCCCGTCCTATTGAATGTCTCTCATTTTTCTTCAAAGCCTTTCTTCTCATGTGGCCTCTCAGAGTCTTTGTTCTTCGTACTGAATGTCACACGGTTAACATTTGTTAATATGACCCTAATGCCTGGTTGCAAACGTCTCACCTAGTTCCTGAAACACACCCCTGATACTGAGATCTGCGTACATTTTATTCTGAGACACCAAAGCTGTCCTTCAGACCAGTTTCTTGAGATGAGTTCCTTGGCTTTGTAGGTCGCTGGACTAAATTATTAGATGAACCATTATGCTTGTCATTAGCTGGTAAGCAGTGTAACAGGCCAGTAAGTCATGAGTCTAAAGTTGTCTACCATCCCATCCCTGACAGACATGGAGGGTCTCATCTTGGCTAAAGCAATACCCAAGGCTCTTTCAAAGCCCTAGCATTTGTAAGTAATTCCAGAAAGAGCGCAGTGTGGAAAGCTAGGGAGTGCAGTGCACTTTGGAGGTTTCCTTGCTCTGCCTCAGATCCTACATGGCTCGCACTCTCTCTCTCTCCCTCTCTCTCTCTCCATCCCTGTCATCATCATCATCATCTTTTTTTTTTTTTTTTTTTTTTTTTTTGGTTTTTCGAGACAGGGTTTCTCTGTGTAGCCCTGGCTGTCCTGGAACTCACTCTGTAGACCAGGCTGGCCTCGAACTCAGAAATCCGCCTGCCTCTGCCTCCCAAGTGCTGGGATTACAGGCATGCGCCACCACGCCCGGCCCCTGTCATCATCTTGATACTACAAATAATGTACCTGTTGCCAGAAAATGAATGAGACAAATAAAAAAAGGGAACATAGCGCTGAGGAGAGCTCACAGGCTCAGGGAGGGCGCCGACTGCTCTCCACGCACGTGGCAGCTTACAACAGTCCATAACTCCAAGAGCTGACCATTCTCACACCGACATGCATGCAGGCAGAACACCAGTGAACACAAAATTTTAAAAGTAAATAATATTTTAAAAACGAAACAAAACAAAAATAACTAAAAATCATTCAGCCACTGATAGAAACAGACGGAGAGACCCACAGCCAAACATTGGGCGGAGCTTAGGGAATGGGGGGGAGTAAGAGAGGGAGGAGGAATTGTAGGAACCAGAGGAGTCAAGGGCACCACAAGAAAACCCTCGGAATCAAACAACCTCCAACCAGGAAGCCTACATGAGACTGACCTAGGTTCCTTTGCACAGTTACAATTGCGTGTACAAATAAACGCTTGATAAAGGAAAGACAAGACAAGACTAGACGGTAACATACCAGTCGCTGCCTTCTAAAAACTATCTTAACAGAGACTCATGTTTTGGTGGTACTAACGACTGGCCACAACGATGTGACACAAAAGCTGCTTTTTGCCGGGCAGTGGTGGCACACGCCTTTAATCCCAGCACTTGGGAGGCAGAGGCAGGTGGATTTCTGAGTTCGAGGCTAGCCTGGTCTACAGAGTGAGTTCCAGTACAGCCAGGACTACACAGAGAGACCCTGTCTCGAAAAACCAAAAACCGGGCACACTTCTCAGATAATACATGAGGTCCATCTTAGAAAATAAATCCTCCTTAGAAAGAGAAATCTTTAAACAACTAAATAAGAATAAAAATCCAGAGCAGTGGTTCTATATCTTCCTAATGCTGCAACCTTTTAATACAGTTCCTCATGTGTGGTGACCCATGCACTACTATTGTTGTTATTTCATAATTGTAATTTGCTACTTGTATGAATCATAATGTAAACATGTGATATGCAGGATATCTGATACACTATCCCTGTGAAAGTGCTGTTCTCCCCACACATACACAAAGCTTTTGTAAACTACAGGTTGAGAAATCTCTGATCTAGAGTGTGGCTTATGGTCCAAACCCTGTATGCAAAGGGAATTCATAACTGTTTTCTGTCCCCTGGTTTCTTCCTATTACAAAAGGCATAAAAAAACAGGAAGGATGCTTCATGTTATGGGTTAGAGACTAGCTGAAGTGGGAGCCCATCCGTCTGGGGGGCTGAACTGCTTACCTAGGGCTTCATGGAGTAGGACAAGCAGTGCTTCTGAGCAGAGCCAGGAGAGGCAATGCCAGCCTTTCAAATGGTAACGCAGGCTGTTTCAAGGAAACATCTCTGGAATTCTTTATTATTACAAATTAAGGAAACTGTGCTGTCTAGTTTTCTGTCAACTTGTTCCAAGCTAGAGTTATTTGAAAGCAGAAACCTCAGTCAAGAAAATACCTCCCTAAGATCTGGCTGTAGAGCATTTTCTTTTTTTTTTTCTTTTTTTTTTTTTGTTTTGTTTTGTTTTGTTTTGTTTTTTTCTAGACAGGGTTTCTCTGTGTAGCCCTGGCTGTCCTGGAACTCACTTTGTAGACCAGGCTGGACTCGAACTCAGAAATCTGCCTTGCCTCTGCCTCCCAAGTGCTGGGATTACAGGCGTGCGCCACCACCGCTGGCGGGCATTTTCTTAATTAGTGACTGTTGGAAAAGACCCAGCCAGGTGGGTGGGACTACCCAGGGCTGCTGGTCCTGGGTTCCCTAAGACAAAACAACATTAACAACCACCAAATCACTGATGTTTGGGGAAGCACTGATACCTGTAGAAACAGCAAACCCAGAGTGGCGTGTTGATACTCAATTCACCCTCAGGAAACCTCAATTAAAATGGAAGGTGTGAACAGATCTATTCCCTCCTGAGAATGGTTCATCCTGTATGTTTGCCCAGTTGTTAAGGATAAGGATGAATAGCATTAAAATGTTCCCTTCCTTGCTTTTCACAAGAAATGTGCAAGGTAGCTTTTATTATTTGCATTTCATAAATGAATAAGGCTCAGAGAGGGTCTGCACTTCAGACCTACATTGAAAGTAATTGTGCCAGTATTGAAACTTTGGCCTGTTTGGTTTAAAGGCCAGTGTGGGAAGCTAAGGAAGCCTTTAGTCAATGCCTTTAGTCAGAGCAGATGAAGTCCTGCGTTAATGTGAAATGTAGACAGGCTATGACTAGGGCAAGGACCCCAATGCCTTAGATTCCTAGGAACGGCAAAGCCTTTCCCCCAGATGACATTCCGAGGAAACTGATGCAGAGAGCTCTGAGAACAAACACAGCCAGTGTGTGCTGGTACACATGTTTACAAATGACTGACGACCAGCATGTGTGCAAAGACTAACATCTGCAGCTTCTCCTTCTTAGATGTTTATAGCCTGAGACCACTTGAGGACAGAGACCTCCTACCCAGACTGGCTAACTTCTCCCCCTGTGCTGTGCATAATAAACATGCTGAGGCTCTGGGCTGCTCTATAGCTGGGCTGCTCTGTCAGAGCGTGTATGTTCCACTTGACCCTAGCTTTCCTGTATGTGTGTTTGTGGGTCTGTTCTCCCTTCAGTCCCCTGCTACCCCAGGATCCTAAAGAATGCCCCAAGGACTAAAGCTAAGCTTTAAGTAAACACTTGCTTCCCAAGAGAAAAGTCTATGCCCTAGGCCCATTTGAGGATTTTTTTTTTTTTTTTTTTTTTGTTCATTCCTATCAACACACACAGGCAACTTGGGCTTATAATTAAGTCGTTTTAACAAACATTTTGAAAGGAATAAAGGAATAAAAATATACTGAAAAGAATTTTGATTGCCATAAATTGTATCCAAGGATGCTTAAGATTGAGTTCAAGTATGTTGTCCTCACGTGCATCACTCTGGGTAGAATTCCCAGTGTGTGGTCCTCTGTTTGGAGTGATTCCCCACAGAAAAGAGACTCTGATTTTTATATACACTTCAAAACCAAAAAAACAAAAAACAAAAAACAAAAAACAAAACAACTATTAAAAAACGCAATCCAGACAACCGTTTGTTTCAGCTGTAGTGAGAGGAGATAATGCTATCATAAACAACCATTTGTCTGTGAGACTGCAACCTGCACTAAAATGTCCTGTCTGTTACTGACTGCAGGCAAACCTTAAGCCCTAAAACCACAGAGTTGCTCAGCAGGAAGAGCATCATTCCAAATCACTCCTTTTAATACACCTACTGATTATCCAAACCACCCTGAAGCGAGAGATCTGAAAGTCACTGTTCTGGGTGGTGCTTCCTGCTGCCAGGAGGTGGTGTGTTTTCCTTAAAAGGCACCAAACCACAGTTAGATTACAACTTTAGATCAAAACATCCCAGTGAATGAAACAATGAGAAAAAGAATTCTGTTTGGTAGCGGCAACTGACGTTATGTTGATTCAAATTCAAAAATTAGTGTAAAAAGACTAATGTGAAAAGTACTTTAGTGAATGTTTGACTAACATTCTGTTCAGAATCTTATTAGCACTGTTGATAGAATAGTATATGCTGGGTCTGGAGAGATTGTTCAGCCATTAAGAGCACTGTCTGCTCTTCCAGAGGTCCGGAGTTCCTTTCCCAGAAACCACATAGTGGTGCATGACCATCCATAATGGGATCCACACTTAAATTGTTCATTCATCCACTGATAGGCATCTGGGTCGGTTCCATGACTTTGCTATTGTGAGTACAGCAACAAAGAACATGATGTCTTGTTGCCTCGTCCTACCTTGTTTTAAGCACACAATTATAGGACTCCCTAGCACATACTGAGATAGAGAATCACTCACTGCTGTGATCCGGCCCTTCTCTTTCTTTGTCTTATTTTTGAGATTATACTAGAATTAAATCATTTTCCCATTCTCTCCCTTTAAACCTTCCAATATGCCCCTCTTGTTCTGTTTCAAATTCATGGCCTCTTTTTTTTCCCTTACTTGTTATTCCATGCAGAGCTGCCAAAGGGAGCCTATCCACACCGTCCAGAGTCGAACAACCCCTTTTCGTCCCCCCTCATTTGCATGCTAAAAACAAAAATCAAAATGGGGGTAGCTCCCAAATAAAACATGGCAGTCTCTTTCTGCTCCCTGGGCCTCCAGGTGTAACAGGCTAACTGCACGGCCGTGTTGACTTAGAGTCGAACTAGAGTTTCTGATGACAGTCGTGGGGGAAAGAAACCCTAAGTTGGTTCCTGGGTGCCTGTCTCGGAATGGGATGGGCGTGGGCTGCCTAGTTTTATGTCATCTTGACACAAGCTAGTTATCTGAAAGAAACCTCAGTCGAGGAAATACCTCTATACATTCTGCCCTCTTGTGAGTTCGTGTCTGAGAAACTACCACATAGAAGTGTAAGCCAAATAAACCTTTTCCTCCCCAACTTGCTTTTTGGTCATGGTGTTTCATCAAAGCAATAGAAATCCTGGCATAGGCACTGACATGGTCCAACAGGGCACCTTGTTATCTGCAAGAAGAGGGGAGAAGAGGAGGAGAAAGAGAAGAAAGCAGGAGCAGTCATCTGAGACCACACTGTAACCTCAGTGGCTGTGCAAACACAGGCAAATACCTGACTATCTGGTCAGGCACAGAGAGAAAGCATATGGGATATGAAGTTAGGAAACAGACGTGCTGGGGGTGCTGTCTAAAGACAGTGGGAGGCTGTTAGGGGTGGATAGGATCAAGCTTATGGTATACATGTATAAAATTGTGAAAGAATAAACAAAGATAATTTTTAAAGATGGGAAAAATTGCAATTCATGTTTGCTTTCTTTAGCAGAAATGTTTATTAGTATACATTGTACAAAATAACGGGTTTCATCATGACATTCCGTGCATGTACATATTGTACTTTGATCATATTCACACCCCCATTACTCTCTTTTGTCTCCCCTTCTATTTAAATGTTAATTTGTTTCATTCCGGAATCAATTCAACTCAACTCTGACCCAAAATCATTTTCATTGAAAAAAAAAAAATTCCAGACTTAAGAGTTTTGTTTGCAACAACCAGTTCCAGGATGGTTACTGTCAAATTTGCTTTTGGCCATATTATTGTGATTAAGACAAACAAATATTGGTTAACAAACACACAACAAAAAAGCAAATCTCAGCCCGCCATCTCATGGCAGACAGACACGTCGCGGCTCTGCCCACGATCCCATTTCAGAAAACTTGTCTTTTTTCAACTCTGATTTTTATGGATGAAGTCTTTCACACCCACCCCTCTGGCCCACCACATCAGGGCTCAGAAAAACACAGAAGAGCACTGAGGTCCCTTGTTCCTCACAGACTACAGAATGTGGTAGGCCAGGGACTTTTAGTTGTGTCTGAGCCTTCTGTGGCCAAGGCAATTCTCTGGTGAAGCCAGAGAGTCTGTACACTTAAGCAGGCACCCATCATTACAAATAGAGGCAAGAGACTAGAGTTCCTCCAGAAACCTCCTTTCTCCACCTCAGAAGACTCTACTAAGCCCCCATTGCATTTAATGCTTTCCAGACACAGTGACTCTCCAGTGAGACCTAAATATCTCCCACAGGCCCTAGGGATGAAGAATCTGACTTCTAACAGATTTTTAGTAGATAGATCCTCCTTCCTTGGTAACTAGAAAAGTTTTGTCAAAGTGAGTGGTGAGATTTTGAAGTCTTAGAGCAAAATGTCCCAACTGCTTAGCCCATTAGGAAGAAAGACGTGTTCCTGCATCATGTCTCAATCCCAAATCTCAACATGCATCACAGCAGGCAGTACCAGCTCCTCCTGAACACATCCATGCATGTTACAGTGGATAATTTTCTATACACCATGCTGTCTCTTTTCCTTCTCCTCTGGCTGTACCTCTTGAAAGTAAGAACTTTCTGGAAAGAACAACATGGTGATAGGGTTTGTGAAGCAGGACTGTGCACCCAATGTTCTCTTTCAACAGTTAGCCCTGCACCAAGAAGCCCCTGCAATGAGGAAAAATGTCTCTTGAAAGTTGTTCTTGAATTGCTTCTTGGTACCTTGGACTCCTTTCCTCTAGAAAACTATCCCATTAAGAATTAGAGCAACTCGCCGGGCGGTGGTGGCGCACGCCTTTAATCCCAGCACTTGGGAGGCAGAGGCAGGCGGATCTCTGAGTTCGAGGCCAGCCTGGTCTACAGAGTGAGTTCCAGGACAGCCAGGGCTATACAGAGAAACCCTGTCTCAAAAAAACAAAAAAAAACAAAAAAAACAAAAAAAAAAAAAAAAAAAAAAAGAATTAGAGCAACTCAAAAAAACAAAGAATCGAAAACCAAATGATGGGCTGGAGAGATGGCTCAGGGGTTAAGATCACTAGCTGCGCTTCCAGAGGTCCTGAGTTCAATTCCCAGCAACTATATGGTAACTCACAACCATCTTTAATGAGATTTTGTGCCCTTTTCTGCAGGCATACATGAAAGCAGAATGCTGTATACATAATAAATAAATAAATCTTAAAAAAAAAGTTTTAAAAAAAATGACCCATTCAAAAAATTGGCCTACATCCTAAACAAAGAGTTCTAAAAAAAAAAAAAAAAAAAAAAAGGGAAGAAAGAAAAAAGAAAGGAAGGAAGGAAGGAAGGAAGGAAAGAAGAAAGAAAGAAAGAAAGAAAGAAAGAAAGGAAGGAAGGAAGGAAGGAAGGAAGGAAGAAAGAAAGTGGTGAAATATCTAAAAAAGGTGTTTATTTGTATATATATTATATATATATGTAAAACAATTAATAAAAAAATTTTTAAAGGCCATGAATTTGAGGGAGAGCAAGGAGGCATAGGCAGGGGAAAAGGGAATGGAAAAATGTAATTATAATCTCAAAAATTAAAAAAAAATTAAAAATGCCCTTTATCCCTACTAATTAGGGAAATACAAATAAAAATAATTTTGAGATTTCACCTTACCCCAGTCAGAATGGCAAAGCTCAATAGACCAACTAACAACAAATGCTGGAGAGGATACTGGGAAAAAGGAACCCTCCTTCACTGTTGGTAGTATTCAAACAGTGCAGCCACCATGGAAATCAGTGTGAAATTTTTATCAGAAAGCGATGACCCCGCTATACCACTCCTTGGCACATGCCTAAAACACCCAACAGCCTACTTCACAAACAGTCACTCAGTTGTACAACTGCAGTTCTATTCACAATAGCTAGGAAATGGAAGCAACCTAGTTGTTGTCTCCAACCAATGAATGGTTAATGAAAGTGTGGTAAACATACACTATGGAATACTATTCAGCTGTAAAGAAAAACGAAATGATGAACTGTACAGGTAAATGGATGAAACTGGAAAAGACCATGTTGAGTGAGGTAACCCAGACCCCAAGATACAAACATCATATGTTCTCTCTCATTGGAGGACCCTAGCTCCAAATCTTCAGCTGTGAGTACAAATCCTAACGTAATTGCAAGGAAAGTAACAAGGGCTTACTTCTGGGGTAGGAAGGGGAGGAAGCATTAGGAATAGCAGGGTACAGTGATCTAATAAAGGACATGAGAAAGGGACTCTAATTAGGGAGGGATCAGGTGTATGAGGGAAGAGGGTAAAATAACAGTAAGGATGTCTGAAATTCATAAGAAATCATACTTTAACTATCTACCTAACAAAACACACACACACACACACACACACACACACACACACACACACATTCTTAGTCTCATCTGGACTAACAATGCATAGTAGCAGAACAAAGAAAAGCATAAATCAAGACACTTTTCAAATACTTGGGTGAATACAACAGGCAGACAGGTTGTAGCAATACAGGGAGAGCTCTGCGTTACAAGTTAGATGCTATCTGAAAGCATTCTTAGCCCTTTGATTGGTGAAACCAGGACTTCTTAAGTTAATAAATTCCAAAAGGGCTTTATTCATTAGTCACAGGATGTTAGGTCCAAGACAGAGTTGGGTAAGGGATAGCTATTTAGGAGTCTAAAGAGCCCAAGATAAGTTGTAATCAGGCTTTGGATCTCTAGCATTTCGACTTCCCCATCACTGAAGGTCTAATCAGTCAATCTGCTTTTGCAGATATAGCTTCTTTCCAGGAATTCTCATTCACAATGGTTCAGAGGAATCTGGACATGACTCCCTTGGTAAGTTGGGGATGACCTTCCTATTGGTGAGAGTCTGGTATTGAACAACCAACCACCACTGTGTTAGCATCGATTGTGAATTGATATTTAATGTTTCTTTCATGAAGTTGTTCGTCCTTGTGTTTGTGTGTAAATCTTTAGAATTGTAGTCTCTTCTTGGTGGACTTCTCTTTTAATGAATAATGTCCTTACCTATCTTTTCTGATTAGTTTTTATTTAAAGTTGATTTTGTTAGATATTAAAATAGCTACGCCTTGATAGTAAAGTGTGTTTCTTCATGACAACAGAAAGATGGAGCTTCTTTTCTAGTACAATCTGTTAGTCTGTGTCATTGTATTGGGGACTTGGAAGCCTTGATATTGAGGCTTATTATTGAACAGTGTTTATTAACCCCTCTTATTCTATTGTGGTGATTTTTTTTCTGACCTTTGTTGGTTACCTGTTCTGGTATTATTTATTCCTTGTGTTTTGAGAACCTTTCTTCAGACTGAAGTGTTTATCTGTAGAACTGACTTAGTGAATATAATTTTTTTTTTTTTGGATTTGGTTTTTTCAAGACAGGGTTTCTCTGTATAGCCCTGGCTGTCCTGGAACTCACTCTATAGACCAGGCTGGCCTCAACTCAGAAATCCACCTGCCTCTGCCTCCCAGAGTGCTGGGATTACAGGCATGCGCCACCACGCCCGGCTGTGAATATAACTTCTTAAATTTGTTTTATCACAAAACATTATTTCTTCCTCCTTGAGTTATGACTGATGGTTTTTCTGAGTATAGTCATCTGGGCTGGTAACTATGGTCACTCAGAGCTTTTAGACCGTCTGTCCAGGCCTTCTGTCTTTCCCTCCACTGAAAAGCCTGGTATTATGCATTCTAATAGGCCTGTCTTTATATGTGACTTGGTCTTTGAACTTGCCAGTGGTTAATATCCTTTCTTTGCTCTGCACATTTAGTGTCTTATTATATGCTATGTGGAGATCCCTTTCTGGTCTTGTATATTTAGTGCTCTGTATATCTCTGTATGTCATCTGAAAGATGTTGATAAACATCTTTCTTTAGATCTGGAAATTTTTCTTCTATGATATTGTTGAAAATATTTTCTGTGCCTTTGACCTGGGCGGGTTTATTCTCCTTCTCCAATGCCAACTACACTTGGCCTTTTCATAGTATCTCAGATTTCCTGGATGTGTTGTGCCTTGTTTTGTAAATTTTTCATATTTTTTTTGACTGAGTGATCCAGTCCTTTTACTGTCTCAAGACCTAATATTCTCTGATCTACTTATCCAAATGTTGGTGAGGGTTTCTGCTGGGCTTTTTATTTGGCTTCCTTGAGTTTTTCATTTTGAGTTTTATTTCAATTTGTCTTTTCTACAAAGATTCCATCCTTCGTTGAATTCTATTTTCATATCTTAGCTGTTTTGTTTCTTTTAACAATTGTATCTCCATACTCTTCAGTCATTCATTTATTCATATTCTCTTTGAACCCCTTGAATATATTTATAATTGCTATTTTTTGTATCAGGTTTCCTCTATAAAGTTTTTTATTATTTATTATGTATTCACTTTACATCCTGATTGTGGCTTCCCATCTCTCCTCTCTTCCCAGTCCCACCCTTACAAATTCCTCCCCTTTTTTCTATCCCCTCCCCTTCAAGTGTCCCCGCCTTGGGTACCACCCCACCCTGAGACATCTAGTCTCCACAGGTCTAAGTGCATCCTCTCCCACTGAGGCCTAACTAGTTAGTCCAGCTAGAGGAAAGGGGTCCAGTGGCAGACCACTGAGTCAGAGACAGTCTCTTCTCCAATGGTAAAGGACTTTCATGAAGAGCAAGCTGCACATCTGCTGCAATGTGCAGGCGGCCTAGGTCCAGCTCCTGCATGCTCTTTGGTTAGTGTTCAGTCTCTGTGAGCACCCCTGGCCCTAGGTCATTTGCATCTGTAGGTCTTCTTGTGGTGTCCTTGACCCCTCCAGCTCAATCAATTCTGTCCCATAATCTTCCACAAGACTCCTGGGGCATTGCCTGGGAGAGCAGCAATTGATGCAGAATAGCTGGGAGATGTTCCTTGGAGTCTATAGGGATGACCCCTAGTTGAGATTTCTACCAGCGGGTCATATGAAGACTGAAATGGCCACCTCCTGTAGACAGATGGAACTTCTAGGAGGGAGAGAGACATCAACCCACCCAGAAAACCTTCGACCTAAATTGTCTACCTACAAGATGCACAGGGATAAAGTGGGAGCAGAAATTGAGGGAATGGCCAGCCAATGACAGGCCCAACTTGAAACACATCCCATGTAAGGCAGTCAGTCCATCCCTGACAACTCTTAGTGATACTCTTGCTATGCTTGCAGACAGGAACCTAGCATAACTGTCTCCTCAGGGGCTTCATCCAGCAGGGTATGGAGACAGATGCAGAGACTCACAGCCAAATATAATTGCTGTTTTTAAGTTCTTGTCTTCTATATCATTTTCTCAGGAAATATTGAGGAGGTCCTGGTTGCTGAAAGAGGCGTGTTATCTTACTTGTTCTTCTCTGTATTTTTGCAGTGGGGCCTAAACATTTAGAGTGAGAATAGTTACAGTGTTTCATGCTGCCTTTGTTGGGTAGCTGTTTGGATTTTTTTTTTTCTGTTACCCCAACTTGTCAGGTTGTATGATACTAGGTTTTCAGACTGGAAATTAAGATGGAATGTCAAAGCTTTCATTTACATTTCCCTGTTGGCTACCAATATTGAGCACTTTTTTAGGTGTATATTAGTCATTTATGTTTCTTTTGAGAACTCTATTTGGATCCATAACTTGTTTTTAATTGTTTTCTTGATGCTTATTTTTAAGATATGAATTGTACTTATTAGTGATGCGTGTGCGTGCATATGCATGTCTTAGCACACAAATGGAGGTCAGAAGACAACCTGGTGGAATTGGTTCTCTTCTTCTGAAACTTTTATATGGGTTCTGGGGTCTGAACTAGGGTCTCTAGGCCTGCATTTTCAAGCATCCTTATCCCCTGAACAATCTTGTCAGCCTCTGATGCTTATTTTTTAAATTCTTTATATATTCTTGATAGTAACACTTGATCAGATATGTAGCTAGCAGAGATTTTTCTCCCATCTTGTAAACTGCTTCTTCACTTTATTAACTCTTTATTGTGCAAAAAAAAACAAGTCTTTAATTTTATAAGATCTGATTTTCATCTATTAAACTGACATTATCAGCAACTAGAGCCCTATCTTTAAAGTCCTTATCTGTAGCTGTATCTTATATTGTACTCCTGCCTTTTTCCTATAGTGATTTCAGAGTTTTGGGTTTTTGCATTAAGCTATTTGCTTTACTTAGAGTTGATTTTCATGCAGGGTGAGAGGAAGGGATCTAGTTTCATTCTATTACATGTAGATACCCAGTTTCCCCAGAACTAGTTGATGTCTTTTATCTGGTGTGTACTCTTAACATCTTTGTTGAAAACATTGTAGCTGTATGAACTCTCCATTCCATTCCATTCCATTCCATTCCATTCCATTCCATTCCATTCCATTCCATTCCATTCCATTCTACATGTCATCAATCTACATGTCTGTTCTGTGCCAAGCTAACTTTGAATCTATGGCTCTGTAATATAACATGAAATCAGATGTAGCAATACCTTCAGCATTATAATTTTTGTTCATGATTAATCAATCATGTATATTTTGCATAGTTGAAAAATTATATATATTTTGAACTCATGTATTTAGAGCCTTTTTCAAGATGTAATCTATTGTTCCTGCAAATTTTAGATTTTTTTCTATTTCTGTAAAGAAAAACACTAGAATTTCAGTCAAGATCATGCTGTATCTGTAGGTTGATTTTGGTTTCACGGTCATTTTCAAAATATTGATTCATCTGATCAGTGAGTCTAGGAATCTGTATTAGTTATTGTTTTATTATTATGATAAAACATCATGATCAAAGCAACTTATGGAAAGAAAGTTTTCTTAGAACTAACATCCAGATACCAGCGTAACCCTGGTGTGGACAGAATGACATGGTTCCTGCCCCTGGTACTAGGCCCCAGTGTGAGCCTCTACAAGTGTCAGTGGCTGCTATGGGTGTAAGGCTTATTTGTTTAATAATGTACTTATTTCACATTCCTTCAAAGAATGTCCTCCCTGATATCATTAGTGTCTCCATGAGAATTACAGTCTAGTAGTTCAGGGTATGACTATGTCTCCACAAAACCCTAAATGCTGGGACCGTCAGGACAGCCTTTAAGGCTATGGAAAAAAGCTCTAAATACATGAGTTGAAAATATATATAATTTTTCAACTATGCAAAATATAAAGATGCAATATGAATCATGATGGACTTCACGGATCTAAAGGAACAAAGGCAGCTACACTATGAGCCAGCTTGTCAGAAAGATAGAAAGGCAGGCAGATTCCTGAGTTCAAGGTCAGCCTAGGACAGAGCAAGGTATGGCCTAGGTATGTTAGAAACTCTAATTTCAGGGCAAGGTCCCACCCAACTAGCTTATCACCTCTGCTGAACAGTAGCAGGCAAATCTCTGAGTTCTTTTGCAATGTTAAAAAAAAAAAGCTCTGTGCTTGCTGTTTTCTAAGAATAAAAGAGTTGGGGTCCCAGGATGCTGATTCATAGGGTAAGCGAAAGGGAAACCTGGAGTAAATGACTGGATTGATAGGTAAAATAAAGGACTGGACCTGTGTTCTGTGGGAGACGAGCTATCCAGAAGATTTTTTTAGGATAAAAAGAGAGAACTGCTTGAAGGACTGACAGACACACACACACACACACACACACACACACACACACACTCATGGGCACACACACACACAGCAAATAGGACATGGACCGAGAGACCTCTTAGAATAGCCAGCAGAACACAGGTTGTCCACTTAGATCCACAATTTGACTTCAAGTCATTCTTTTCTCTGCTCCCAGATATCCCTTCTCTCAGAATCCCTCTCCAAGCTAAGGCCGGTTCTTGGCAACATCCCAAAAAGCTAGCATGCCCAGTGGCAAAGACAGGCCTGACAGCAGGCAGTAGACATGCAATCAGAGGTGGAGCCTGGTAGAAGGTGGAAGCTGAGAGCTCACACTTCAAACCACAAGCAGGAAACACAGAGAAAAGTGGGAATGGCAAAAGGCTGTTAAGCCATTGTAAAGCCTGTCTCCAGGAATATACCTCTCCACACATCCTGAACCTACCCACGTGGTACCACCAAGTTAGGATCACGTGTTCAGATATCCAAGATTATGATGGACATTTATCAACCAAACAAAACACATTCCACTCTATGATTGCCATACTCTTGTGGCCATAACAAAGTGCAAAAAGTTACCTTCTAGGAACAGAACTGCTTTGTGCTCTCTTTTACAAGTAGGAAGCTTAACTGTGTGGCATCATCTCCTCAGGGAATCCTTTGCTTTATTCCAGTGAAGATCTGGCGTCTCCTCAAGGGTGCTCATCTCCTTAACAAGGACAGCCTCTTTCAAGCCCAAGTTTTGACTGTAGCATTAATCTTGCCAGGGTCCTATTTCTCTCCTATCTTGTATTCTTTTCTAGTCCATTTTTTTTCCTTTTCTTTCTAGAATTACATATAAGTGATTACTAGCAACCTACACAATAGAGTCAGTAGTGGGATGTCTTGAAACCTCCTTTGTTAAGGGAATTAATCCATAACTTAGAAATTTAGTTTCATGTAATATCTTAGGAAACACAGGTAGAAAGCAGCCAAATTTTTTTTTTTTTTTTTTTTTTTGCCAAAATGCTACCGGAACAGTCTCTAATCCAATGGCTAATATTGTTCTCCTCTGAAACCTCTTGAGTTGGGCCTCCATGGCTTTTAGCAATGCTGTCTTTCAAGCTCCAGTAGGGTAGGTAGTTCTCTAAGGTCTGCTCACAACATTTGTGTGCTTCTCTAGTCCAAAGTTCCAAAGTCTTCCACAGTCATCAAAAAAACACAAACAAGGGTTTCCGTCTGTGCCCAGAGCTGATCCTGTGCCACAGTGCTTTATACCCAAATACCGCCGGGAAAGAGCTAGTGCCCCAGGAGTGCCGTCCCACCTGTGAGCACAAGTAAGACCACCACTTCTGTTCAAACTCCTGTCCCAAGAGGGACTCGCCCAGAGCCATCAGGACACAGGAATCAAGGAACAGCCAGGGACAGGATCCTTCTGGTTTCCATCGGCACCCCGAAGCTGACCCTGGGCCACAGCTCTCCATACCCAAATTCCTCCAGGAGGGAACTGATCTCTCAGGAGTACTGACACACTGGCTTGCAGGAGGGACAAGTCACAGTCAGAGACAGCAAGACCAGGTAATACCAGAGATAACCAGATGGCAAGAGGCAAGGGCAAGAGCATAAGCAATAGAAACCAAGGCTACTTGGAATCATCAGAACCCAGTTCTCCCACCACAGCAAGCTCTGGATACCCCAACACACAAGAAAAGCAAGACTGATTTAAAATCACACTTCATGATGCTGATAGAAGACTTTAAGAAGGACATAAAGAACTCCCTTAAAGAAATACAGGAGAATACAGGTAAACAGGTAGAAGACCTTAAAGAGGAAACACAAAAATCCCTTAAAGAATTATAGGAAAACAAAACCAAACAGGTAAAAGAATTCAACAAAACTATCCAGGATCTAAAAACTGAAATAGAAATGATAAAGAAATCACAAAGGGAGACAACCGTGGAGATAGAAAACCTAGGAAAGAGATCAGGAGTCATAGATGCAAGCAGAATACAAGAGAGAAGGGAGAGTCTCAGGTGCAGAAGGTGCAGAATAGTGGCAGACTTCAACATCCCACTCTCATTAATGGATAGATTAGGGAAACACAAACTAAACAGAGACACCGTAAAACTAACAGAAGTTACAGACCAAATGGATTTAACAGATATCTATAGAACATTTCATCCTAAATTAAAAGAATATACCTTCTTCTCAGCACCTCATGGTACCTTCTCCAAAACTGACCATATAATCAGTCGCAAAACAGATCTCAGCAGATATAAGAAAATTGAAATAATCCCATGCATCCTATCAGATCTCCACGGACTAAGGCTGGTCTTCGATAGCAACAAAAACAACAGAAAGCTCATATACACATGGAAGCTGAACAACACTCTACTCAATGATAACTTGGTCAAGGAAGAAAGAAAGAAAGAAATTAAAGACTTTTTAGAATTTAATGAAAATGAAGATACAACATACCCAAACTTATGGGACACAATGAAAGCAGTGCTAAAAGGAAAGCTCATAGCTCTGAATACCTCCAAAAATAAACTGGAAGCCAGGCAATGGTGGCGAATGCCTTTAATCCCAGCACTTTTGGGAGGCAGAGGCAAGCGGATTTCTGAGTTCGAGGCCAGCCTGGTCTACAGAGTGAGTTCCAGGACAGCCAGGGCTATACAGAGAAACCCTGTCACACACACACAAAAAAAATCCCCACCTAACTAAATGAATGAATAAATGAATAAATAAATAAAATAAACAGAAGAAAGTATACACTACCAGCTTGACAGCACACCTAAAAGCTCTAGAACAAAAAGAAGCAAATTAGCCGGGCGTTCTGGCGCACACGTGTAATCCCAGCACTTGGGAGGCAGAGGCAGGCAGATTTCTGAGTTTGAGGCCAGCCTGATCTACAGAGTGAGTTCTAGGACAGCCAGGACTACACAGAGAAACCCTGTCTCAAAAAAACAAAAGAAGAAGAAGGAGGAGAAGGAGGAGGAGGAGGAGGAGAAGAAAATATACCCAAGAGGAATAGATGGCTGGAAATAATCAAACTCAGGGCTGAAATCAACCAAGTAGAAACAAAAAGAAGTATACAAAGAATCAACAAACCCAGGAGCTAGTTATTTGAGAAAATCAACAAGGTAGATAAACCCTTAGCCAGACTAACTAGAGGGCACAGAGACAGTTTCCAAATTAACAAAATCAGAAATGAAAAGGGAGATATAACAACAGAAACTGACGAAATTAAAAAAATCATCAGATACTATTACAAAAGCCTATACTCAACAAAATTGGAAAATCTGCATGAAATGGACAATTTTCTAGACAGATACTAAATACCAAAGTTAAATCAAGATCAGATAAACCATATAAACAGTCCCATAACGCCTAAAGAAATAGAAGCATTAAAAGTCTCTCAACCAAAAAAAAAAAAAAAAAAGCCCAGGACCAGATGGGTTTAGTGTAGAATTCTATCAGACCTTCAAAGAAGACCTAATACCAATACTCTTCAAACTATCTATTCAATATAATACTTGAAGTTCTATATGGAGTAATTAACCAACAAAAGGAGGTCAAAGGGATCCAAATTGGATATGAAGAAGTCAAACTATCACTATTTGCAGATGATATGATAGTATGTTTAAGTAACCCCTAAAACTCCACCAGAGAACTACTACAGCTGATAAACAACTTCAGCAAAGTGACCAGATATAAAATTAACTCAAAGAAATCAGTAACCTTCCTATACTCAAAGGATAAAGGGGCTGAGAAAGAAACTAGGGAAATGATACCCTTCACAATAGTTACAAACAATATAAAATATCTGGGGTTACTCTAACCAAACAAGCGAAAGATCTATATGACAAGAAGTTCAAGTCACTGAAGAAAGAAATCAAAGAAGACCTCAGATGATGGAAATATCTCCCATGTTTGTGGATTGGCAGGATTAATATAGTAAAAATATCCATCTTGCTGAAAGCAATCTACAGATTCAATGCAATCCTCATCAAAATTCCAACTCAATTCCTCATAGAGTTAGAAAGCGCAATTCTCAAATTCATTTGGAATAACAAAAAACCCAGGATAGCAAAACCTATCTCAACACTAGAACTTCTGCAGGTATCACCATCCCTGACCTCAAGCTGCACTACAGAGCAATAGTGTTAAAAACTGTATGGTATTGGTACAGAGACAGGCAGGTAGACCAGTGGAATAGAATTGAAGACCCAGAAATGAACCCACACACCCATGGTCACTTGATCTTTAACAAAGGAGCTAAAACCATCCAGTAGAAAAAAAGATAGCCTCAACTATCTCTCAACTGAGGAAACTCAAATATCTGAGAAGCACCTAAAGAAATGTTCAACATCCTTAGTCATCAGGGAAATGTAAATAAAAACAATGCTATTAAAAACAATGATTTCATGAAATTCACAGGCAATGAATGGAGCTTGAAAATATCATCCTGAGGTAATTCAGTAACAAAAGAACACACACAGCATGTACTCACTGATAAGTGGATATTGGTCCAAAAGTTCAAAATATCCAAGATTCAATTCACAGACCATATAAAGCCCCAGAAGAAGGTAGACCAAAATATGGATGCTTCAGTGCTTCTTAGAAGGGTGAACAAAATACCCACAGGAAGAAATATGGAGACAGAGTGTAGAGCAGAGACTGAAGGAAAGGCCACCCAGAGACTGCCCCACCTGGGAATCAATTCATATACAGTTACAAAACCCGAACTCTATTGTGGATACCGGGAAGTGCTTGCTGATGGAAGCCTGATATGGCTGTCTCCTGAGAGGCTATGCCAGAGCCTGACAAATACAGAGGCAGATGCTCACAGCCAACCATTGGACTGAGCACAGGGTCCCCATGGAGGAGTTGGAGAAGGGACTGAAGGAGCTGAGGGGATTGTGGCCCCATGGAGGGAGCAACAGTCTCAACTGGCCAGACGCCCTGGAGCTCCCAGGCACGGACCACCAACCAAAGAATACACATGGAGGGACCCATGGAGCTGGCCACATATGTGGCCTTGTTGGAAATCAGTGGGAGAAGAGGCCCTTAGGCCTGAGGGTGCTCAGTGCCCCAGGGAGGGAAGAAAGGAGTGGATGGGTGGGTGAGGGATCACCCTCATAGAGGCAGGGGGAGGGAAGATAGGATAGGGGGCTTAGAAAGGGGAGACCTGAAAAGGGGACATTTAAAATGTAAATAAAATATCCAATAAAAAGCCAGCATAGTCATGTCTGTCATAGTACACGAGCTAGTTTTATGTTAACCAGACACAAGCTAGCATTATCTACAAGGAGAGAACCTCAATTCAGAAAATGTATCCCTAAGACTCAGATTTAGGGAGGTTTTTTTTTTTTTTTAAGATTGCATTTATTTATTTATTTTGTGTATGTGAGTACACTGTAGCTGTCTTCAGACACACAGAAGAGGACTTCAGATTTCATTACGAATGGTTGTGAGCCACTATGTGGTTGCTGGGATTTGAACTCAGGACCTCTGGAAGAGCAGTGTTCTTAACTGCTGAGCCCTCTCACCAGCCCAAATCGATCCATTCTTATCTCCCTGGGCAAAGTTCAAGTCCAAGTGGATTAAGGACCTCCACATAATACCTGATACACTGAATCTAAAAGAAGAACCTCGAGCACATGGACACAGGGGAAAAGTTACTGAACAAAACACCAATGGCTCATGCTGTAAGATCAAGAATCAACAAATGGGACCTCATAAAATTGCAAAGCTTCTGTAAGGCAAAGGACACTGTCAATAGGAAAAAATGGCAATCAACAGATTGGGAAAAGATCTTTACCACCCCTACATATGATAGAGGGCTAATAATATCCAGTATATCAAAGAACTCAAGAAGCTAGACTCCAGAGAACCATGTAACCCTATTTAAAAAATGGGGTGCAGAGTTAAACAAATTCTCAACTGAGGAAACTCAAATGGCTGTGATAAAAAATTCAGGTGACAGGGGTTGGTGAGATGGCTCAGCAGTTAAGAACACTGACTGCTCTCCCAAAGGTCCTGAGTTCAAATCCCAGCAACCACATGGTGACTCACAACCATCCATAATGGACGCCCTCTTCTGCTGTGTCTGAAGACAGCTACAGCATATTTATATACAATAATAAATAAATCTTAAAAAAAATTCAGGTGACAGTAGATGCTGGCAATGACATGGAGAAAGAGGAACACTTCTCCATTGCTGGTGGAATTGCAAGCTGGTATGACCACTCTGGAAATCAGTCTGGTGGTTCCTCAGAAAATTGGACATAGTATCACCTGAGGACCTAGTGTGGAGAGCCTTACTGGGGTGCCATGCTGCCTGGCAGTAGCTTGACATTGACCAAGGGCAAGGACTCAAGCAGGAATCTGACATTAGGGCATAATAAGGAAGTAGGTTATGGCAGAAGCTAGCTTCAGGCAAGATTCTGGGCTTGGACAAGGAAGTAAGCTCAGGTATTTTGGTCATCCTTACACACCCTTGGAAACAACTGTCACTGAAGTGAAGTGGGACTTTGCTTACTGCCTTGACAATTTTGTGTTTATTGTCTTGCTTATTCCTCATTGTACTACTTTTGACCTTAATTCCTGCTTGTAATTAAATCAGTATAAAAATGGATTGAGAATTATTAAACCTGCCCTTCAGTCTCAGAATTGATTGGTGCCATACTACTGTTTTGTCTAATTGTCTCTTTCTTTTCAATCCTTACTCCTGTGCTAGAGAACCTGTTGACTGAACAGACTTGGTCAACCCAGCTATAACAGTCCTGGGCATATACCCAGAAGATGTTCCAACATATAACAAGGACGCATGTTCCACTATGTTCATAACAGCCTTATTTATAATAGCCAGAAGCTGGAAAGAACCCAGATGTCCTTCAACAGAAGAATGGATACAGAAGACACACCTTTAATCCACATCTTTTGGGGTGGGAAAGTCCAGCTTTAATCTGATCCGTCAACCTAATAATGGACATGGAAGAAGGAAGCTCCCTCTCTTTGCCCACCTGTTCTCACTCTGCTAACAAGTATATTCCTTCACTGACACTAGAGCCTATTTCTTCAGGATTCTGGTGTGTACTGAAGACCAGCTGAGACAGCCAACCTTGTGAACTGAACAATTACTGGATTCTCGGACCTTCCATTGGTAGAGAGCTATTGTTGGACTAGCTGTATCACAGTTTATAAGCCATTCTAATATATCCCTTTCTATCTATCTATCTATCTATCTATCTATCTATCTATCTATCTATCTATTTATTTATCATTTTAGAGAATGGTTGACCCCCTGCATGCTGGATGTTTCTACAGAATAAATGCTCTTTGTTTTTGAATACTACCTGAGTTAGGGGGTCTTCCTTCAGCAGATCCTTACACTTGTGCCTCTGGAGTTCTGGGATTAAAGGCATCCTCCACCTCACAGCTGGTTTCAAGGATTGAATTTTTTAATATCTGAAATCAGCTTTCCAATTTGACAATCCCCATAGTTACTGATTGTAACTATGTTTTTTAACATAGTTTAAATGTTTGCTAATCCAGCAGTGACTTTCCCTGAAGGAGATGCCAAGTAGCTCAATACTGATGTCTCCCAGAGCCCACAAATACTTGCCTCTAAATCAGTAACCAGACTAAAGGGTGAAAGAGTCCTAAGGTGGTCTCTTCGAGTTTTACTGCTGTGAACCACTGTGACCAAGGCAATTCTTATAAAGACAACATTTAATTGGGATTGGCTTACAGGTTCAGAGGTTCATTCCATTATCATCAAGACAGGAACATGGCAACATCCAGGAAGGGAAGGTGCAGAAGGAGCTGAGCATTTTACATCTTCATCTGAAGGCTGCTAGGAGAAGACTGGCTTCCAGGAAGCTAGGATGAGGGTCTAAAGAGCTTAAAAGTTAGCTAATTCATTCAAGCAAAAGTCTGAGGAATATGTATTCAAATGGATATTAAGGGTTTAAGATAATGGTGAAAGGAAAGTAAAATTGAATCAGGCCTAAGTTTATTGATTTGAACACACTGAATGAAGACTCTAGATTTAGTATGTGTACTGGTCAGTTTTGTGTGTCCCTGGACTGGTAGTCCTGGGTTCTATTAGAAAGCAAGCTGAGAAAGGCAGGGGAAGGAAGCCAGTAACTAACATCCCTCCATGGCCTCTGCATCAGCTCCTGCCTCCAAGTTCCTGCCCTGTGTGAGTTTCTGTCCTGACTCCCTTTGATGATGGACAGTGATGTAGAAGTAAAAGCTGAATAAACACTTTCCTCCTCAACTTGCTTCTCGGTCATGATGTTTTGTTCAGGAATACAAACCCTGACTAAGACAGTATGGAAGTTTACACAGTAAAAATAGGTATCAAAAGTTGGTTTGAATGGTTGGCTGAAGTGTTTGTCAAAAAAATGCCCAATATCTTTTGGTTTAGTGTTGATGAAAGAATTTTCAGACTCTGGGAAATTGCAGTGCTTGAGTGAGTACACTGTGTAAACCTAATCCTCCACAATAGGAAGTCCCAGAAGACATGCCCTTCACTAATCCTTTAAGAGGTAAAATAATTAGACACCATCACATCTAAAGAGCTTTGCCAGACCTTAGGGTTCTTTAGAGATGCTGCTACTCAACTGGATGAATTAAATGCAATGGGTTTGATTGGGCATCCGAGTCAAAGAGGCAAGATGGTAGCACTGCATCACCAACGGCAAGATGAGGATAGTTTATTGTAATGGAACACATAGACAAAACAACATTCCTAATGGCCTAACCCTTAATGGTCAGCACAGGCAAAATGATTTTTATGGTTGCATGACTCATGTGTACCTTGTGGTATTAACTAATCAATCATAGTTTTTCCAGGCATGAAATAGATAAGATGCCTACTATATTTTTGTTTAATCTATTTAAGTGGAAAATTCTCAAATGAAAGAAAAGCTACCTTGGATCATGGCAAAAGAGAAATTCAGACTATGAGCCAATTTGCAGACTGAACCAAATTTATAGACCCAGATACCTTTGAATGAAGGAACAGCCAGGTTCCCCTCAGGAAAGACCTTGGTAAAATACCTGAAAGTTAACTTTTCTCTAGTCCAGAGGTTCTAAACCTATGAAAATCAAACCCTTAGGGGTTTGCATATTAGATATCCTGTATATCAGATATTTATATTACAATTCATAAGAGTAGCAAAATTACAGTTAAGAGGTAGTAACAAAATATTTAATTGTTGGGGATTACCACAACACGAGAAACCATAATAAGGGGTGGCAGCTTTAGGAAGGGTTAGAACCATGCTCTAGTCCTGGAGGACCTATGGCCTTTTACAAAAGTAACTATACACTGGGGGAAGGGAAACAACTAGACTTTCTGGATTCTATTAAATACTGGTTCTGAATTAATGCTGTTTTGGGGGAATCCCAAATAAAATTGTAGCCCTTCAGTTAAAGTTAGGACTTATGGAGGTGATTAGTACAGTTTTGGCTGAAGCCCGACCCCCAGTAGGTCCAGTCAGTCCTCAAATGATCCTGTAGTTATTTTCCCAGTCCCAGAATGTGCAATTGGGATAGTTGTAAGAACTCTCACATTGGTTTTCTGGCCTTTGGTGTGTGTGCAATTATAATTGGAAAGGCTAAGTGAAAGCCTTTAGATATGTTGCCTCTGCCAGAGAAAATAGTGAATTAAAACTGGTATTGCATCCCTGGAGGAATTACAGGAATATAGTACCACCATCAAGGACTTGAAAAATGCAGGTGTGGCTTGGTTCCCACCACATCTACCTTTAATTCTATCTGGCCGGTGTGGAAGACAGATTGATTGTGGAGAATGACAGTTGTATATTGAAAACTCAATCAAGTAGTGGCATTAATTGAAGCTGCCGTACCAGATGTGGTATTCTTACATGTGAGGATTAACATATCTCCTGGTACATGGTGTGCAGCTAATTATCTAGAAAATCCCCTTTTCTTGGTACCAGTCTGTAAGGACCATCAGAAGCAATTTACTTTCAGTTGGCAAGGCCAACAGTATACCTTTACAGTTTTACCTCAAAGATAAATTAATTATCTAGCACTGTGTTATAACTTAAGTTAAAAGGGATCTTGATAGTCTGTCTCCCCCACAAAATACCACATTGATATTGGTCCATTATATTGATAGCATTATGCTACTTGGACCCAGTGAGCAAGAGATAGCAACCACTTTGGTTTTACTAGTAATACCTATGCACATTAGAAGATGATGTGATGGTTTAAATATGCTTGGCCCATGGAAAGTGGCATTATTAGGAGGTGTGGCCATGTTGGGGTGGGTGTGGCCTTGATGGAGGAAGTGCTGCACTATAGGCATGGGCTTTGAGGTTCTATGCTCAATTTCCACCCTGTGTGGAAGAGAGGACCTCCTCCTGGCTATCTGTGGAAGGCAATATCCTGCTGCTTCCTTTGGATCAAGATGTAGAACTCTCAGCTCCTCCAGCACCATGCCTGCCTGGACACTGCCATGCTTTCTTCCATGATAATGGACTGAACCTCGGAAACTGTAAGCCAGCCCCAATGACATGCTTTCTTTTATAGAGTTTGTTTGTCATGGCATCTCTTCACAGCAATAAAACTCTAAGAAAAGATGGGAAATAAAGCCAATCAAACGTCAAGAGCCTTCTACCTTGGTGAAATTACTAGCAATGCAGTGGAGGGAGGGAAGATATTCAGAGATATTCCTTCCAAGGTGAAGGTGAATTATTGTCCCTAGCCCCTCCCACTAGTAAGAAGGAAGCAGGTTTGGTCGGCATTTTTGGATTATTCTGGAAGCAGCACATTCCTCACTTGTGTGTTTTACACCGGCCCATATAGCAAGTGACTCAGAAAGCTGTCAACTTTGAGTGAGGCCAGAAATAGGAAAAAGATCAACATGTCCAGGCTGCTATGTGGACATTTCTACCACTTGGACGGTATGATCCAAAAGATCTGATGCTACATGGGGTAATATCAGTGGCAGAGATGCTACAGCAGGCCCCATAAAAAGATCTTTGGGATTTTGGAGCAAGGCTCTACCACCAGCTGCAGACAACTATTCTCCCTTTGAGAGATAGCTATTGGCCTGCTTTTGGGCCTCAGTGGAAACCGACCATTTGACCATGAGTCATTAAGTTACCGTGTAAACAGAGCTGTTCATCGTGAGCAGGATGTTGTCTCACTCAAGGCAGAACAGTCACAGCAGCAATCTATTATCAAATGGAAGTGGTATGTATGTGCCTGGACCCATGCAGGACCTGAAGGCACAAGCAAGTTACATGAAAAAGTTGCCCAGACACCTTCCTACCGCTTTCTTTCTTTCTTTCCTTTCTTTCTTTCTTTCTTTCTTTCTTTCTTTCCTTTCTTTCTTTCTTTCTTTCTCTCGCTCTCTCTCACTTTCTTTCTTTCCTTCCTTCCTTCCTTCCTTCCTTCCTTCCTTTCTTTCTTTCTTCCTCTCTTTTTTGTTTTTTCGAGACAGTGTTTCTCTTTAGGGCTTCTCTTGGTACCACCAGTCCTAGGCTTAAAGCCTTTGGGAAGCTAATCCAGGCAGGATGTCAACAGGCACAGACCCTTCAGAAATGAAGGTATTCAGGACAGCCAGGGCTACACAGAGAAACCCTGGGGGGGGGGCGGGGTGGTGTTGGTCACTTCTCTAGGAACACGGTCAAACTTGCTGAGGTGCTTGTTGAAGGTTAAGGAAATACAGAATGGGTAGTAGAGGAAGGTAGTTATAAATACCAGCTAAGATTACGTGAACAGTTGCAGAAAAAGAGGATTATAACTGATTTGCGTTTGTTGTAATTTGTTAAGAATGAGTTCATATAATATTTGTTTTCTTTTCTCAATTACTTTATCATATGCTGTAACATCAATTAGGCATAGTTATGACCTGGTAAAATATATAATGTATTTGCAATTGTACATGAAATAGTTATATTATGTTTAGATGTTACTATGTCCTGGTTGTTGTTTTCCTTTGGAAATTAGTCGACAAGGAGTGAGTTTATTTTGACTGTTCTTGGTTGTCAACTACATCTGGAATCATTTAAAGCTCAAACATGGAGGGCACACCTGTGAAGGCTTTCTGTTTAATCTGAGGTGGGAAGATCTTCTAATTCGGATCTTTGAGGTAGGAAGACACACCTTCCATTCAGATCTTTAACAAAGATCTAATCTGGTTCACACTTTCTGCTGGAGCCAAAGCACACAGAAGGAGGAAGCTTTTGCTCTTTTCCTGCTTGCTAGCAAGTCTAGTCCTTTACTGGTATTGGAGCCAGGATTCCAGTGTCCACTGAAAACCAAGACATCCAGCCTTATGGTCTGAGCAACCACTGTATTCTTGAACTTCTGCACTCATAGCAGCCATTGTTGGGTTATCTGGTCTTCAGCCTGCAAGCCATTCTAATAAATCACCTTTCTATATAGATTCATTCTATAAATTCTGTTAGTCTAGAGAACCCTGACTAATACAAGTAGTATTCTCAACGAAATCTGAATACACTCAACTTTTTGGATTTTTGTGAGTGGGTTTTTTGTTTTTGTTTTTTTGATGGTGCCACAGATTAAGCACTAGAAAAATGCTCTCTCGCTATGAGAAACTACGATTTAGACAGCTGGTAGGGAGCAGGCTATGGGAAGGTAATATAAAGATGGCGGATTTTCAAAACAGCAGGCTCTTCCTCACCATCCTGATTTGAGATTAGAACCCAGCTATTTAAAACAAAGGCCCTGTGGGCTTCCAGACGCCCAGCCGCAGACCCCCTGCTGAGAGACTGGCTCAACTGGTTCAAGGCGGGATCTGGACTGGTTACACCACTGTTGCAGCTAATTAACCCCTAACTGTGCTTGAAGGTCAGTTTGAGACTTTTAATTCCTTACTGGAGAGAAAGTACAAAGACTTGTAAAATACATAGGAAAACATATTTAGTTTCTGCCTTCAATAACTACATATTTAACGGGTACATATTAATATGGAACATTAAGTTCTAAAACATAGGAAGGGCAAAATATGTGGATATATCATTCTTAATTTTTGTTATGTGTTTGGGTGTTTTGCCTGAGTGCATTCACACCATGTGTACTCAGTGCCTGAGGAGACCGGATCCCTCGAAACTCAAGTTCCATCATGAACCATCATGTGGGCGCTGTAATTGAACCCAGGACCAATGGAAAAGCAGCCACCGCTCTTTGCGGCTGATCCTTGTCTCCAGACCCTTAATTACTGTTGAACGAATGTAAACAGCCTAGCCAACTAAGATACATTCACACGTTCATATACCCTGCCTGTTTCTGTATTCAGAATGTATTCCATTCCTAACAATTTTCTTTTAAAAAACAAAATTGGCAGCATCAAATAGTCACACATACAGGCACACATAAGTACTTCAAAAGAAGGGTATTGCGTAATCCTTCTAAAGTTGACTTCTCAGTATTTCAAAAATCTTTGAACTCGTTCAGTATCAGCATATAAAACCCCAAAACATCATAATTTATTGGCAAACATTTCCCATGTCCCACTGTTAAGAACGTTACATCTGTTTAAAAAAGTTACTATCTACCTTCGTGCTAGGTATCTAGATTCTAGAAATCCAGCACATCTTTCAAGTTGCGTTTAGAAAGGCGCTGAAGAAGCGCTGTTAAGGATAAATCAAGTTCGAGTCAGTTCTATCAGGTGTTAGTTGACCTGCTATTAATCCTAGCGCTAACGCTTACAGTTCTGTCCTTTCAGATGTCTGCCAGAAGGACCTAAATCCTTATGGAAGTTTCTCAAACCTCTCAAATGTAATCCCTTCAGGAACTCCAGACCTTTGGGATTAAAATTTTCATTCTGGCCCTCGCTAGGGAAAACCCGACGTCCCAGAGCCAAGCAAGGATCTTTTAGGACAATAGAGAACTGTGATGCAAAAGAATTCCTTGCAGTAGAGGGCTCGGAGAACACGCCGAGTTCTCATTAGCATGGGTAAATCTAGCTCCAGCATGTGGCCAGCTGGGGGCTGACTGGTGCGCTCGGCACGTCTCCCCGGACGTGCAGGACTGGGGGGTTGTTTTCCTGGTCAGGTCCGCACATCCGCCGCTGCGCACACGCCTAACTTGGGAAGCCACAGCGCAGACGCAGCCCACCTCCCCGGGGAGGGGCGGAGCAGCCGAGAGTTCCGGGTCGTAAACGGAAGTGGACGAATTTGAATTCTGCGAGCCGTTGGATGGGGCTGAGCCGGGTGGGCGTGCTGCAGCGCTGCGGTCTACGTGAGCGGTAACGCAGCGACCCTGGGACTTCTGCTCCGCGCCTGGTGAGGACGTGTCCGGGAGGGCCGGAGGGTCCCGGGCGGCCGGGTAGGTATGAGCCGTAGGGGCTTCTCCATGCGCTGGACGGTGCGCACTGCAGCTGTCGAGCTCCGATCTGCTCTTTATAAAGACAGGAGGAGGGAGGGTTTCACGGAGGGGCGCTCGTTGTGGCTCCTAGTGGCTCCTGAGACCGGTCCGTCACCGCAGAGAAATGACAGCCTTGAAAAGCCCCGAGGGGATTTAAGCTGAAATCCGAGTATCCTTTGTGTTTAAAACCGGGGTATTTTTCTTTCACACTGTGACATTTCTTGTGTACCGCAAAAATCTGAGCCCTATTGCTCATTTAAACAGGCTACAGTAGCACCGGTGGCTCACAGATGTTAAGTTTGCTAACAATGGGGATAAGGTCTAGTGTCACCCCCAACCCCCACCCGTCCCGTCCGGTCCCCGCTTTTCACTGTCTTCATTCATTGGGTGACCGCGTTATTATCGAGTTATTTTAGAGGAACTCAGTGCCTCAAGAATTGAGTTTTCTTGGAGCGTTTTTGCTTGGGTTTTCTTTTTGTTCATCTTTTTATGATGAACTGAACTCTCACAAACCCCGACAAAAAGCCATACTTTTTTTTTTTTTTTTGAACAGCTTAGATGTGCGCGGTAAACAAACTTTCTTCTGAAAGAGGTTCTATATTTTGCCTTATTGAAAAGTGTCAGGTTGCTTGTGTGCTTTGTAGAAAAAAAGATACAAAGAACCTTTTAAGGTTTTCGCAACTGGTAATGGGTCATCAAAATGTATAAATATCATTTTAAAGTGGCACTTAGTAACATCCAAAACAAAATCTATTTCTTCCTCCTTTGTGCCTGCTGATGAATGTTGTTTTCAGTATTCACCAAGAAGGAAAGAAAAATAGCAAGATCATTGAAATGAAAGTGATTTCAATGTGGCAGCCACAAAGCTATTGCCTGTTCTTTCCCAGAGAGTGCAGTCAAATCTGCTAGCTTCATAAGTGGTGCCAGCAAGTCACCTGTTTTAGATTTTCTGTATCCTAATGTGCTTTCCTTAGTTCGGTTTTTTTTTTTTTTTAACCTACATCAATAAATGTCACACTTCATTGTATGCATACTCCTATAAAGGTTTCTTCAATGCTGGTGCCGGTCCTCAACCTTCACAGATTTTAACTTTCTAGAGGGTGGGCTTGGGTAATTGCCTTTTAACTGAAAAGTTAGACTATTCTACCAGAGGTTTAAAAACATGGTCTTCCTAGGGGGGAAAAAAAAACTAATTTATTAGCTAAAGACATAAACAACTAGAACCAGGGTTCTTGCTTCAAATTCCCATCCCTTCTCCCTCCTAGCTGTGACCTGGACTGGGGAAGCTCTTAGCCTCCCCGATTCGAGTCTCTTAAGTGTGTAATGGGGAAAAAGACCTGCTTGTATGATTATTGTGGCAGCTCAGGGAACTGTTACATGTCTGTGAAGCACGGCTAGTGAGAGCAGATGTCTTAAGATATGGCTGCTAACCATGGAACAGCAGCAGCATGCAGTTTCATCAACCTTTACAGTGCAGATGAGTTAGTTTTCAGAAGTAAACTCGGGTCTAGGAGTTTGTTCTTATATGAGTAAGAAAAGAGAAGATCAGAAACTAGATTAAACAAGAAAATTAGTTTGTGTGATTGTGTGTGTGTGTGTGTGTGTGTGTGTGCATGTGCATGCATGCATGCATGCATTATGGTCTGAGGCATTGTGGTCCAATATGTAGGGACCAAGAAAACTTGTTTTCTGGGGATTGTCACTTGTGAGAGTCAGCTTTTTCCGTCCCCCCTGTTGGTTCCAGGGATCAAATGCAAATTTTCAGGCTTGGTGGCAGGTCCCTTTACCATCTGAACTGTGTTACTGTCCTAAAATATAACATTTTGCAAGTAATACTTTCTGTCTCATTCTTATGTCTCCAGCTGCTATTTTGTAAAAATTTCCAGGCTGTTCCCCCCCTCCTTTTTTTTTTCAATATATGATTCAAATCTCAGCTTCTTTAAAAAAAAAAAAAAAAGTCCTTTGCAGCCTGCCTGCAGACAGTCTGACTCCAAACTCAAGTGATATACACAAACGTGAGAAATAAATACTGAAATAGCCCCTGAAGAAGTTTTGTATAAGAAAAGAAAGACCAATATTTGTTCATATTCATGACATTAGCTGTTTTATATGAATTTTCTCACTTAGCCCTGATAACATTTTTTATTATTCCTTTATTAAGATAAACTGGAATACCAAGAATATTTAATAATTTTTAAAGTGTATTTTTATGTTTGA
The DNA here is from genome assembly GCA_964023405.1 of Apodemus agrarius. NCBI lineage: Eukaryota > Metazoa > Chordata > Mammalia > Rodentia > Muridae > Apodemus > Apodemus agrarius. The sequence continues at coordinate 72,482,080 of OZ030011.1, read as the reverse complement.
TGCTATTTGTGTGAAAATGAGTGATGTACACAGTCTAATTAATGAGTGTATGAGAACTAAAAAGCAGAACAGTTTGCTGTTTATTTTATGTAGAACTGAAGACCTTACTATCTTGCCTACACTCTTTTCTGTTAAAAAAACAAAAATCTGTCCAGTAATGTTGGGCTGTCCTTTTAAAGACTACTCCCTAAGGTGATCTGCAAACTATTCTACCATCTGCAGAGAAAATGGTACACCTTTTTGAATTAAACTTGTATACTTAACACAAGTCTAGAATTGAATCATTCACATGATTTCTCCTTGGATTTTGGAGGTGAAATACTATTAAGTTTTTGGAATCCAAGCTACAGAGATCTTTTTGTATATTTGGATGCCACTAGAATTGTGGACAGTGGGCATAGTGATCCAGTCTGTAGACACCAAAAGAACCTGTTTCCTGGGGATCACTTACATATAACAATCAGTACACGTTGGCAACTCGTTTGTTGTTTTCATTTAAAGGGATATCACTAATATAAAATTCATCTGGTAATTCAGTTTGTATGCAGTACGTGTAATTTATCTTAGGGGTGTGATTAAACGCATTTTAGTGCTATTCCGGTGTACAGATGTGCTGGAGTGTTTAAACCCATTCTTCCATCAGTGCAATATTTATATCAGCCATCACAGGAAACTACTTGGACATAGTGTGCAGTGACTGTGCTTTCAGCCAGTGTGTGAGAGGAATAGTTTCCCAGGTGAGAGTCACATGAAATTAATCATTGTGAATAAACTAACTGTTCACTGACAGAACGTAATGTAAAGCCATCACCTCTGCCTTATTAAAAAAAAAAAAGTCACAACAAAAAAAGGTACCTAAAGTTTTCAGCCTCTTCCCTAATGAGTCTCCCACTTCATAGAGGACTGATTTAATGTCTCCCTTTTCTCACCTCATTAATTTGATTTCTATTTTGGTTACTTTGGCTAAGAGTGTCAGTTGTATTTCAAATCAAATCATTTCTTGAGTTCTCATGTTAGTTCTGTGACTCTTGTGTTAATTTCGTTCTGCTCCTTCCTTCTGACTGCTGCTCGGGCACTGGGGCTCTGTTTTTCTAGGTCTTTGAAGTGCGTCACTGAGTTCTGGTTTTAATACTGTAAGCATGCATGGCCATGAACTCTCCTCTGCTTTTACTATTTCTTTTTAGGGACTAGAAACTCCCACAGGTCTCTGTGCTAAAGCCAATCCTGCTTTTACTGTTTCTTAAAGGCGCCAATAAGTTATATTTTCTTTTTCACTTGACTGTAAATTTATTTAATGTACATTTCTAAGTTTTTCAAGTTCATCAATGATCGATCTAGTAATTTAAGAGTATAGTATTACATTTCATAATTTATGATTTCGGTTGATTTCTTTCTTATTATGATCTGATCTAAGTACAAGAAATGCCTTTGTGTGTTTTGGCACTCTTTCAGTCTTTCTTAAGCATAATCTGTTATTCGTTATATACAAACAAATTAAAGAAGCTAATAGTTCACCACCTTACTCCGCAACCCTTGTGAACTTTGTTTCTGTTAAAGCCTTGTCAATGTACATAAATGTTTGCCTCCTGCGTGTCTCTGCATCGTGCATGCCTGGTGCCTATAGGGGTCAACCGAGGGCATTGGGTCACCTGGGACTGGAGTTAGGTGGTTGTGAGCCACCATGTGTTAGGAACTAACCCTTAACTAACTGCTCAGCCATCTCTCCATCCGGCTAGCAAATCTTAATCCATATTACCGATTTTTTTGTTTACTTTTTCTAGAAACGTACTTTTAGTGTTTGAGACGGGATCTCACTGTTGTAGTCTTGGCTGGCATGAAGCTCATTGTGAAGATGAGTCTAGCCGTGAACTCACGAAATCCCCCAGCCTCTGGAGTGCCGATACTAAAGACATCCACCACCATGCTCAGCCAAGATGTACTTTTAGAATTTATATATTAGATCTGTGATCCAGTTTTTGGTTTCTATTTCTGAATCTGTTTGAATGGTTTTATTCAGCTATTTTGTTGTGTCTTATTCTGCTGCCTTTGAGAGTTGTGTTACTTATTCATCATGAACGTGAATCCTTTGTCAGATACGTTCTGCAAATATTGGTTCCTTGTACATCTTTCTGTATTCTTAACTTGGAAGATTCTTCCTTTGCCAGGATCAAAACTAGTTTTTCTTTTAGAACATTAATGTTTTTGATGTAGTTTTTCTGTATGGAAATCGATGTTTATTTTTTCCTCCCAAATAAAAAGTCAGTTATTTCTATAGTATTTATTGCATAGACTGTCAGTTCCGGAGCTGAATTGCCACGCTCTCTCTGTTGGACAGCCATTAGGCGGGGTGGGAGGGACTGGGGCTTACTTTGTTCTATTACCCATCTAGTAACACTCAAAATCACCTCTGAGACTAGGTTTAAAATGAAACAAATCATCGTAGTATCTCTGGGTCAGGAACTAGGGAGCAGCTCAGGGCCTCTCCGCAGTTCCTTCAGACTCTCAGCAGAAGTCTAAGACAGATAGGGAGGCGCTTATGTCATAAGGCTTGTGTGACAGCAGAGATCTACATTCCGCACTGAGCGCCTCCTGATGAAGCAGCTCGGGCGTTCTTGTCATCTGGCAGCAAGTGTCTTGACGTGACAAGAGACCAAGGAGGAAGCGACTGACTAAAGACATGGCAGACTGAGTGGCTTGAGCACTGCTGGCCGGACAGCTGGCAAGTGCAGCAGGCTCTCTAGAGACTCACTCCCTCAGCGTGCTGGGCAGGGCCTAGCACAGCAGCCACACCCCTGCTCGCAGGAAGCCAGGGGCTCCTGCTCAAACAGGGAACAGGTTTTCAAATTAGTACAAAGTGCTTTGTTTTACACAGGAGTTGTATTTCTGGACAAACACTGGCCTAACATAGCAAAAGGAAGGGGGGAAGGAAAAGACACTTGACGGGTTATATTCAGAAATGTCAGCCTCCAGGCAGTGTTCCTTGTGGAGGACTTAGTGGTCACTGCAGGGCACCCCACAATCCTAGTGCTTAGGTGTTTTAGTAAATATTCTCTCCAGTATCTTCAAATCTACCACTTTACTTGAACTATTACTTGTTCAAAAGTGAGGGAGTTACCTACTATACTATAGTATGAAATGATTATATAATATCTGATTATAATATACTAAATTTAATAAAATGGTTAATTTGTGATATTTGAATTTAAGATATCAATATGCTCTTATCTTTCCTAGTAAAATGAATGAAAATAAACCCGATAATTCACAAAGCCTTGGTAAGTAACTGAACTTAAAATATTTTCATTATAATAAAATCCATTTAGAATGCTATCCAGCCAGTAAGAATGAGTTTTCTGATGCATGCTTAGTTATGCTTAACTGCTATTGAATTATAATGATTATGTTCATTTCCACAAAGTAAATTTGCTGCTAGAAGACATTTTGCCAAATTTATTTTTCTATATTTTATGATTTATCAGATATACTTTGAATCTGAATAAACTTTAAACTTTAATTTTTAATGGTTTTCCCTTGATAAATGAGGACAATATAAGCAGTAGACAAAAGTCTAACATAAAAGGAAAATTTCTCTTTTTTTTTGGTTTTTTTCGAGACAGTGTTTCTGGCTGTCCTGGAACTCTGTAGACCAGGCTGTCCTCGAACACAGAAATCTGCCTGCCTCTGCCTCCCAAGTGCTGGGATTAAAGGCATGTGCCACCACTGCCCGGCAAAAGGAAAATCTCTTAAGTTTGCAATTTTCCCTGTTGATTCATAGCTGTTTTATAAGCAGCATCTGTTGCCTTGCTATCATGAATGATGAAGAATCTAAATTATTACTGTGTGCTTGTGTGCACTACTCCTCCAGTTAGGCTTTGTGGAGCTTTGATTTGTTCTGAGACAGTCTCACTGTGGTGTTTTGTTTTGTTTTGTTTTGTGGTTTTGGTTTTGGTTTTGGTTTGTTTTTTTGTTTTTTTTGTTTTCCCTGACTAGCAAATGTACTCACTATGTAGACCAGGCCAGCCTTGAACTCAGAGAAATCTCCCTCATTCTCCCTCATTTGTGCTGGGATCAAAGGTGTATGCTACCATGCCTGTGCCTAGCTCCTTTTTTTATTATTTTTATTTATTTTTTTATTTTTTGAGATCGGCTCTCACTGAATCTTGAGCTCCTCCATTTGGCTCCACTGGCTAGGAGAGGATCCATGTTTCTGGTTCCTTGCCACAGGAATTATAGACATGCGCAATCGAGTCTACCTTTTTTTTTTTTATAGGTGCTGCAGATTCTAACTCAGGGCCTCCTGCCTGCATGACAAACCTTATGCCAACTACCTTAATAATCTCTCGACAATCAGTTTTTATATGTGTTGACTCTGCCTCATTTTGAATAAGGAACTTTACTCTTACCAACTCCTCTACCCGTATACCTATTTTCCTGTCTTGTTATGTACGCCTCCTGATTACATCTGCAGTGTCAGGAGTTGGGAAATGCCGTCCTGCATTTGCTGAATGTATTTTTACTCCAACCTACCTTAATTTCCCTCCGGGTTACTGCCTCTAGTCTTAACTTAGGTCATTGTGCTTAATAGGAGCCAGTGTTTGCTGTAGTAAAAGGTAATTTTAACAGTAAATACAATGAATTAGAAGAGTTTTAATGAATTTTAACTAGTCTGCTATAAAAATGAGAAAGTAGTCTGCTATAAATACTTGAACCGGAGTATCTTGTGCCTTCAGGCCCTTCTCTGAGTCAAGGTCTTTTTAAAGTAGTGGGTGTGGATGCACCTCCAGGTCCTCCAGCAGCGGAAGTTCGTTTCTTGTGTTTTTATGAGCTTGGTCTGTGGGTGCACACAAGACCCCTGCGCACTTCAGGACATATGTGAGCTTTTTACACCCTTACTCCCGTGTAGATCCATTCTTCCCAACTTCTACACCAGTTTGTGGGCCTATCAGCTGCTTGCCTTTTATGGCTACTGTTTGTGTTTAACCCTAAGAGAATTCTGATGCTGGTAAAACAAAGCAGGCATTTGACCTCATCTCTTAGGGAGCTACCACATAGGTAAAAGCACAACCACATGTATATCTAGGAATGAGGTCTGGGTTACTTCCTTTCAGACTAACAGTCTGTTAACCATAGACGTGAACCAACCAAGGCCACCTAGACAACATTGAGCCGGGGGTAAAGTACTTGTCATGCTGGTCTAAATGCTTGAGTTCCCATCTCCAGAACGCACATAAAGTTGGGCATGGTAGCACATGGCTCTAACCTAGTGTTCTACAGAGATGTGAGGCAGACAGGACACTCCTGGGAGGCTCGTGAATCAGCTAGCTGACACATTTAGCAGCAGTTAACAGGAAAAGGGAGTACTGAAACCTCTCGAGGTGTCTTCTGACTTCCATATGTGTACTGTGAACACTGTTCACATGTGTACATTTATGCACATGCATGTATACTTCAGAGAAGCACTAATTCTATAAATTATTTTGTAATTTTAAATTTGCTTTTTTTTCCTATTAGCTTGTGTTTTCTGTCGAAAAAATGATGACTGTCCCAATAAATATGGAGAAAAGAAAACGTGTGAAAAATGGAATTTTAGTGTCCACTACTACTGTTTGGTAAGTCAGGTGGTGTGAGTTGCCTCTTAATTGGTCATGAAAAATAGTAATATATACATTTGTTAATACAACCTGTTTTCTTGGAGTGTATTTTCTAATTGAGAATATATTCATAGTTAATGTCAAGTGGAATTTGGCAGAGAGGTAAAGAAGAAGAAGGAGTTTATGGCTTCCTCATAGAAGACATCCAGAAGGAAGTCAACAGAGCTTCTAAACTGGTAAGTTCTTGTTTATTCAAGAGTACCACAGGTGCTGCTAATGCTGCCTTGGGAAATTTCTTTAGTCAGTCCCTGGACTAGAAATTCATGACTATAGTATCTTATTCTAAGGGCTATTTTTATCAAATGTGATGGTGTTTTTGTTTGTTTGTTTGATTGATTGTTTTTTGAGACAGGGTTTCTCTGTGTAGCCCTGGCTGTCCTGGAACTCACTCTGTGGATGAGGCTGGCCTCAATCCACCTGCCTCTGCCTCCAAAGTGCTGGGATTAAAGGCGTGTGCCACCACCGCCACCAGGCATGATGTGTTTTAATAAACATTTTTATATTTTTTACAAAAGAAGAATTTAACCTACACTGAAAAAAATTTATCAGGAGGGAACTTGTGTTCATTATTTCACTCACTTTTGGTTTGATTTAGTTTTTGAAGTTGGTCTCCAAGCTTTGTCCTTCATCTCTTTTCCCCAACCCTTTGTCTGCTTTTATTTAATCCATTAAAAATTATTATTGGCAAGCCGGGCGTGGTGGCGTACGCCTGTAATCCCAGCACTTGGGAGGCAGAGGCAGGCGGATTTCTGAGTTCGAGGCCAGCCTGGTCTACAGAGTGAGTTCCAGGACAGCCAGGACTACACAGAGAAACCCTGTCTCGAAAAACCAAAAAAAAAAAACAAAAACAAAAACAAAAATTATTATTGGCATGTGTTAATTATGTAATGAGTTACCTAATTTTGATATATACATATCTCTAGAGATAGACAGACAGATGGAATATAATTGTATCACATGTGCCTCCATTGCCTCTTACTCCTGCGGGTCCCTTCACCTAGTTCTCTTTTATGTTCATCATCTTGCTTGTTTTGATAACCTGAATTTTATTGTGAGCACATAAAGCATCCTGGGTGAACCTTTATTCACAGGAGCATGGGCTCCTCACAGTGGCAATACCAGGAAGAAAATGTCCCTCCCACCCCTAGTTGGGCTCTCCCCAGAAAATCCTTTTCTGGAGAGAAAAGGATTTATTTGGCTTACACTTCCACATCACTCTTCTTTAAAGGAACTCAAACAGGGACCTGGGGCAGGGGCTAAGAGTGCAGGGGTTTACTGACTCGCCCCTTATGGCTTGCCCAAGCCTCCCCCACCCCCACTTTAAAAAAATTAGAATTCACCATCACAAGCCCAGGGGTGGCCCCACCTAGGGTGGGCCTGCCCTGTCAGTCACTAATGAAGAAAATGCCCCTGGGGTTTGTCCACAGCTGGATCTTAGGGAAGCATTTTCTCAGTTAAGGTTCAGCCCAGGACCAGCAGCCCCGCCACAGTGGTGGAGATCCTACACCCTATAGCCCACTCTGAGGGAGGCAGTTTCTTAAACTGAGGCTCCTTTTCTCTGATACTCTAGACTGTCAAACTGAAAAAAAGGAAAAACCTACCTAACACAGATCTTAAAACTTTGTCATTTGGGTTAGGATAGAGTGTACTATAGCAATAATTTTCAGTATTTTTGCAAGGAGCATTCATTATCTTATACTCCTGTTTTCATATTTCTTCTAGAAGTGTACAGTTTGCAAGAAAAATGGTGCTTCAATTGGATGTGTTGTACCCCAGTGTAAACGAAGCTATCACTTGCCTTGTGGACTGCAGAAAGAATGTATTTTCCAGTTCACTGACAATTTTGCGTGAGTTCTTTAACTGCTAATTAAGTATTAACTATGAGGAGCTGGAATACTGATTCAGCAGTTAAGAACACTGCCTGCTCCTCCAGGGGACCCAGGCCTGGCCTCCAGCACCTGCCTGGCATCTCGAAACAGTCTGAAAGTTTTGTTCTGGGGGGTCCAGTACCCTCCTCTGTCCTTTGTGGGCGCCTGGCGTACAGTTGGTGCACTGATGTATATGCTGGCAAAATGCCTGGTATACATTTAAAGAAATTTTAACTTAAAAAAATTAAATATAAATTTTAAAGAAAAATGAAAAATGGCCTAAAGATATAGTTCCCATGTACAATTACTTTTTAAAGTTGTACTGAATTTATATATATTTATTACATATGCAAGATGCATAAGGTGTGTGCATGTATGTGTACTTATATATAGTATTGTATTACATGTGATTTCTTCTGCAATTAAGTCTGTCTGGTAAAACATGAGTTGCAAAGTCTGAGATGGACCCCAAGATTATTACTCACATTCAACTTTCAGCTCTAGGATGAACTTCTGATTTTTATTTCTGTGAAACATTTTATATCACACGGTTCAGAAATTAAATTGCCCTATAAACTTGGTTGAGTTAAAAAAAATTGCTATGGCATGCCCCTTGCGTACAGCTTCAAACGTGAAGATTTTGTGAATTTTGGCATTTGATACCATGAGTATTTCTTGAGTCTTCGTATTTCTATTTATATAATGGTTAGACAAAATGGGGGGAAAAAGCCTTAGAAAATACAAAGGAGAGAAGTAGATTAGGAACAGTTTGTTACTTGCATATGACATGTCACCTGATGGATGTTGTTACATTCTTGTATGTTAAGTGATACTGAATATAGTAGTGTGTACTCCCTGGGTAAAGGGTAAATAGTAACAAAGTATTGGTACTGACCACCACGAAGTTTGTTTCAAAGCATTTGACTTTCCTTGATTAGAGGATGTTAGACGATAAGGCCCACATTTGTGAAACAGAAGAGAATGTTGACTGAGTTGTGTTTTTCTCTTCCTTATATATTCTCTAAACATTTCTATTTTTAGGTCATTTTGCTGGAAACATCGACCAGTTCAAGCAATTACATCTAATAAATACAGTGGCTCTTTACCATGTACTATCTGTTTGGAATTTGTCGAGCCTATTCCTACTTACAACATATTACAAAGTCCCTGTTGTAAGAATGCTTGGTTTCATAGAGACTGTTTACAGGTAAGATAGCTTTTTAATCTTTGTCTCCATAATATAAAATCTGTTGCTTGTCAATTTGAGTTTTAATCTTGTGTCATGAAATAAAATATCATAAAATATCAGTATTTCTCTCTTGGAGCCTATTACACTCTTGGGAGCTCTCTTCTCACTTCTTAATAAACCTGTATTTACTCTGCTCAAACAAAGAAACGGTATCACAAAAACCAACATTGGGGCCAGAGATGTAGTTCAGTGGTCGATTTCTTACCTAGTTTACATAGGCCTCTTGGCTTAATACTCACTGAAAACAAGCATATGGACTACATATTCAACTTAATTGAATGTCTTTATTTAGAACATTCTTAAATATTTTGAAGGAATTTCCAATTATTTAATTTAGTCTTGTATAGAAAGTGCTGTTAGATAAAACCCGGGCCAAATAACAAAAGATTTACTTAACTTTAAAAAAATTGTTTTGTAAAGCTTAGATTTTAGTTTGTTTAGTAAAATAAAATGGTTTTGGTTATTGTCAAAAACATTTAAAGTTATCAGATGTTAAGTTGCCTTATATTTCAAAAAAAGACTCAATGAAGCTTGTCTGATTTCTGGGTTTTGTTTTTGTAGTCTCTTAAACTTTTAGATTTCAGTTATTCAGTTAGAGGTGATAAAATTTCTTGGAAATTGTTAATTCTTTCATAAATTTTATGTGAGACATGAGAGCCCTTAAAATAGTAATACTTCTTAAAGATTTGTATTTAACTGACTTTAATTATTGACAAGTGTCTTAATTTCATAAAGATTTGCTTTGTATTTGTTAGTAATAAAGTAGAGAGAGTTCTTAGATTTGACCTAATGTTTTCATAAGTTGTTTTTTTTTTTTTTTTTTTTTTTTTTTTTTGGTTTTTCAAGACAGGGTTTCTCTGTGTAGTCCTGGCTGTCCTGGAACTCACTCTGTAGACCAGGCTGGCCTCGAACTCAGAAATCCGCCTGCCTCTGCCTCCCAAGTGCTGGGATTAAAGGCGTGCGCCACCACTGCCCGGCTGTTTTCATAAGTTTTAATGAACACTCTGTCATTTAAAACTAGAAGCACTGGACTGGGATCTAGCTCCTTATAGAATGCCTGCCTGTCTGTCTGTCTGTCTGTCTGTCTTTCTGTCTGTCTTTCTCTCACACACACTTACACAGACATATATAAATAGAGACAGTACTATGTGGGGAGAGGGAGGAAGACCCTAGAAATAATGCTAACAAAAACTGCTGTTTTAAAAAATTAATTCAGAATTATATACACATAGAAACCTGACTATTAGATCAGTCAAGAGCAGTTGCTACAATTAGAACACACTAATTCAGTCATTTTCGCTAACAGGATCTATAGAGATCTTGATTACAGAACCTAACTAAAATCTGAACTATACCCACGCTGACTTATAGTAGATGGCTAAACAATATTTCTGAGTACTTTGATTCTACATATAGAAATCTTGTGAAAAGAGACTAGACATTAAAAGGGAAAGAGTGCTACTTACTCAGTTTGGATTTCTCTGTCAGGGTTTTGTATCCTCCACCAGATAGGTCTTTTTATCAAACTCCATGTTTAGTAAGATACCATCTCCTGTCTGCAGTGATGTTACTCTAGCAATGGAATACTTGGCCGTGTGTGTGTGTGTGTGTGTGTGTGTGTGTGTGTGTGTGTCATTTGCCTACAGTCCTCTTTCCTCCATCAGCCGTCCCTTCAGCTGTTCAGCTCAGCTGACATTGTGTGTCCTTCTCTGTTGTAACCGTCCACTTGCTTCTCTAAACTGCCAACTGGACTTCCCGGGATATTATTTCCTACCTGCTACGCTATTCTTAAAGTATATTCTTTTTTCTGCATTTGATTCACCTGTTTAGTCTTATTAATAGTTCAGTTTGCCCAGAACATCCTATCAATATCAATTACAATTTTCCTAATTGCATGTTCTCTGCCTTTCCATGGATATGGTCCTTGAAATGTCTTCCTATTTTTCCTCTGCTTCTTCTAAATGGGTTTTTTCTCTTCATGTGTATATTTTATTTTTTCTTTTTAAAATGACACTTTTAAAGCCAGGCATGTCGGCACAGAAGTACTAGGCAGTAACTTCAACACAGGCCTTTATAGGATGGTAGTGGAAGGGTTCAGAGATAGATTTTTAGAACTCATTGCCCAAACCAGTCTAGCTGAACAGATGAAAAGACTGACCTCTGGCCTCTACAGGCACACCCATGCACGCCCAGGAAGACAGATATACCTTTTCTCCCAGTGCTGATGTTCATGAGCATTTTCTCATAGAGACAGAAAGCAAACTAAAATAGTATTAAAGTTTGAGAAAGTAAATTGGTGACTCCTGCAAAGGTAAGAATCATGTATTCACAAGATGTTTTTTAAACTGAAGAAGAGTTGTCTTTGTTTAGGGTGGCTCTGCTTGTGTTCTAAGAGCCATTGAACGGGAAATATTCTTATGATAAAGGAAGGCAAAGAGCATGTTCTATTAGTTATTTAATTCTCAACCTGATGAGAGGTGCATTGCTAATAATTGGTTTTCCCATTTTTTTGCCGTAGGTTCAAGCAATAAATGCAGGAGTGTTTTTCTTTAGATGTACACTATGCAATAATACCGACATCTTTCAGAAAGAGATGTTGAGAATGGGAATTCATATCCCTGAAAAGTGAGTAACATTTGGCTTTTTGACCACAAAGCATTTAAATGTAGTGTTTACTAATATTACCAATAATCAGTTATGTCTGATTAGTGATTGTGGCTAAGTAGCCATGCCATCATGGGTTAAGTGCCTTCTAGATGGCCAGCTTTTGGAGAATGGGCACTGATGTCAGTGTCTCCTTAGATGATATGTCTCAATCAATTTTAATCCTTGTTTCTAAATTAGCAATTCTGCTAAAGCAAAGCACACTGTCTTATTTCATTATAGAGATGCATCCTGGGAATTAGAAGAAAATGCATATCAAGAGCTGTTGCAGAGCCACAACCGCTGTGATGTTCGAAGGTGTCACTGCAAAAAAGGCAGAGACTATAATGAACCTAACAGGTATTTCTGCAAGTTGTATTGTGTTCTGTTGTTCCTTCCTAAGACTTAGCTAAGAATGTTCGTTTGCTAGTCAATTAGAAGATGCTTGAGGTTTTAACTTAAGATTAAGCATGTTTAATAAGTGTGTATGTTACAGAGTAATCTTTGTAGTCAATATAGAAACATTTTTTGTAAATTTTCATGAGGCTCTTCCACATTGAGGGGGTGCTGTAAGTGTAAGTTACACACAGAGCTCCTGTAACAATGCACTGAAGGATTTTAAGAGGCTAAAGTCCCAGAACTAGGTACTTGGGATTGATTTCTCAAGATTGTTGCCTGGAGGTGATGCAGGTGACTGTCTGTCTCTTCACTGTATCCTTGTGGTTTTCTCTCTTGTCTGTGGCCTATCACTCTCTATAATATCCCTTATCACAAGAGGCTTAGAGAATAGGTCTGTGTATCGAGGCGTGGGTATGAAGGACCTCGGGGCACCTCGAGCTCCTGGAGCATCCCGCACATCACAGGTCCCCTGATTCGCATCTACTAGTTGATGTCACTGTCATGGCTTAGCCTTCTGTTTTGGAACACAGATGGCTGTTACCTAGATGCTTGCCTTTATTGTACACTTTTTGTTGTAATGGTAAAAGGCAGCTTAGTGTAGTAGCTGGAGCAAGGGTCTAAAGTCAAGGTAGACGGACTGGGAAACCTTACTCTAAGGCATGCAGCATTATATAAGCTTAGGGAAATTAGCCCCCTATGATTAGGTTTCTTCCTCTTAAAGAATATATATAATAGTGCTTCTTTCCACTTTCAAAATTGAGAATCTTAAAGGGGGCCTAGTATGTAATAAACACTTACTTTCACTGTCTTCCTCATTGTGAGTGGGCAAAAGTACTTTGGAGAAGATACCCACACATACAGGTATTGAGAGAATAGCTAACACCTAACTGCCACCAATATTTTCACATATTCAGGGAATATATTTGTTTCTGTGCAAAAGGATTGTGTACTCATTCCCACACAATGTGAGGGAAGTTTCCTGCTCAGTACCTTTATGTGTGTTGGGATAGTTTTATGTCAAATTGACACAAGCTAGTCCTCTGAGAAGAGAGGAATTCAGTTAAGACAGTGCTTCCATAAGATCCAGCGGTAGGCAGTTTCTTAATTAGTGATTGATCTGGGAGGAACCAGTCCACGTGGGTGGGACTGCCCTTGGACTGGTGGTCCTGAGTTCTATATGAAGGCAGGCTTAGGTTCCTGCCCTGAGTTCCTAACCTGTGTTCTCACAGGGATGGGCTCATAAATACTATTCCTCCCATAGTTAGTTTTGGTCATGGTGTTTTGCATCTGTATGGGAATGCATATGGATTGCCATATGCAGGGCACCATGAGAGGCAGAGAGGAGCAAGAATATGAATATGAGCCAGGAACAAACTCTAGATTGTGCTGTACTGCATAGCACCTGAAATGTCAAAACAAGGTTTTTTATTGGTTTGGTTTAGGATATTCTGTGTACCTTGATACTACAGATCAGATACTGCTAGTGCTTGATATTTCCATATCAGACATAGTGGACAGTAGTCTCTCTGTAAATAAATATACTGTCTCAAATGTAAAGGAGAATATTTTCTTCTAATCATAAAGCCTTTCTAATAAATAACTACATTCTCTGTATATATATGTTTATGTTAGCATTAGTTTAGGTTTTTAAGTTAGGAATGTTTGGAGGAAGAGATCACAACCTTAAGATGAGAGAAAATACCTTAGAGTCAGGTGTGGTGAGGCATGTCTAAGTCACTCAGTACTTCAAAGGGAGAAATGAAATATTGGAGGTGTAGTCTTCTCCTTCCTTTGGTAGATTGGTTGTAGTTTACAGCAGGGTGCTAAACTGTAGGCACAGCTAGTGATCTGATGTGATCCTGCACTGAGAGAACACACATGTATCTCCTTTTCTCTGTCCTCAGCAAATGGGAAGTAAAGCGATGTCAGTGTTGTGGTTCTAGTGGAACACACTTAGCCTGTTCCTCACTGCAGGCTTCGGAACAAAATTGGGAGTGTTTGGATTGTAGAAGGATTACCTACACTTCAGGTAATAAATAGTTTGTAATTTTGAATAAAGTTGCTTTTGTTCAAGTGTATGTTGTTGAAAATGTTTTGACTATGTTTCTGTTGAGCTAACTTCGAGATTTAAATATGTAGATTTCCAAAAGGCCCCCAAACACCCATTAGCCAACTCTACTAATGTGACAGTTACTGACTGCTTGTTGGAAGAGTCATCACCTAAGCTCCCCAGACAGTCAACTGTAGCCCAGCATAAAGAACTACTGAGGTATGTATTTTGAATTTTAGAAAAACATAAAAATCATTTTGAAGAAAATTTTGACTTCAAATGCCACTCATATATAGGCTATTGGCTGATCATGTAATTGTTTAGAAGAATGATTTTCCAGCTGTAGGACCCAACCTGGGGTGCATGACGTCGGGGAAAGGCAGGAGGAAATGAAGTATCTGTTGAGTGTCACATGGCTGTAGCTTGCATTGGAGACCAGCCTGAGACATGAGGATCTGTATTATAAGGAAGGAAGGGGGACAGGAGTGGGGGAGGGGAACAGTAAAATATCAGGCCACATTAATCTACTGGAGTATTTTTCTTCTATACTGAGTCATAGTATATAATAATTTTAAAGATATAGACATCATAGAAAAATACCTTTACAACATTACCTGATTCCAGACTAATGCAAGAAATTCAGTTATCAAGCACTGCACGTCCTTCTAGAAAAGAGTCCTGTTTAACACAACGGTTGTGGTTTTTTATGCCAAATCTATTGCTTGCTTTATATGTAGTCAATGTCAGGAGCCTTAAATGTCAGCTCTTTCCCTGTAGAAACTCAAGGCTTATCTGTAACTATTATTCTGCTTATTTCTACTTCCACAAAGTTCTAAACTAAGTAATTCTTGTAATCATGCATAAACATTTAAACAAACTAGAATTAAATTTTATGTTTTATCAGGTATGTTTATAGTTATGATTTTTAACTTTGCATAACTAAAAAAAAGTTGGGTCTTTGCACTGTAGAAAAATGTTACTACATGAAGTTGTTTGTAAAAAGGGCTTTAAGACACAAGAAGGGAGTTTTTTAAAAAAATATTTGATAATTCTGTTTGCAAAAAAAGTAGAATATTAGATACATGCCGAAAAAGTGAATTACTAATTCAACTGAAGAACTTCTTACAATAAATTGTTAAAGTACTTTTATATTAAAATGTTTCATTGTCTTATATTCATGTAGTTTGAAAATAATTTTGATATTTACGGTTCCAAAGATGTTGCACTAGAAAAACTTTACTGCTTGTTTGTATTTTAACGTCCAGTCATATGCTTGAAGAGCAGCATTGACATTCTTAAGGAGCAAGAATGCAACTGTTATAATAAGATGTGTGGGCCATGTGACACACACAAGGACAGTGTGACAGAAAGATGATCCGTGTACATTGAGTCCATTACTTCTACCTGAGGCAGGAAAAAGCTCACTCATGACTCATGGATGATATAGTACACAGAGGTTCTGATTATGCAGATGGACCTTGTGGCATGAGGATGTGCATTTATTATAACTAGTTCTTAGATGATGCTTTTGCTCTAGGACCACACTTTAAAAATTGTTGATCTAGATGGTCTAGGCTAAAAGATATTTAAGGGAATGTGAGTACTGTTGATATTAGCTGTATTATCCTATGAAGCTTCATTATAGATAATCGTTT
Organism: Apodemus agrarius; assembly: GCA_964023405.1. Lineage (NCBI taxonomy): Eukaryota > Metazoa > Chordata > Mammalia > Rodentia > Muridae > Apodemus > Apodemus agrarius. The sequence continues at coordinate 72,466,565 of OZ030011.1, read as the reverse complement.
TAGTTATTGGCAAGGAAAGAAGCAAAAATTCAAACTTTATACCCTTAAATCGGCTGTAAATGATCATAAGTTGGTAGATAGTTATAATGGGGGAATTTAAAAGTAGATAATCAAATGTTTTTGTTTTTGTTTTCACTATTATAAAACGAATATCTTTTTAAAAGTAAAACTGAACAAACCAAACAAACCTACAATTTTTAATGTTATATAACTGCTGTTCACATAAACTCCTTTAATGTTCTTTATTCAAATCTGTATTTTATAGGCAAGGCAGCAAATTTAGGAGAGACATTTCAACAATATTGGTAGAGTTAGGATTCCAAATTAAAAAGAAAGCTAAGACTTTATACATCAACAAAGCCAATGTGTGGAGGAGTGCCTTAGAGCAGTTCCAGAGCCAGAAGTTTAACCCTTCCTACTCCATTGAAGTAGTGTATGTCACTGGCAAAGATATGGTTCGAAGCAATCATCCTGGATCAAAGCAGGAATTTCTGAGTCACTTAATGCACCATCTTGAGAATTCATCAGTGTTTGAAGGGTCCTTGGCAAAGAACTTGTCTCTAAATTCTCAAGGTAATTATTTTTATTATTATACCCACTGAAGTTAGCCTGTGTGGGCAAAGCCATGGTAATTGGTTAGAATATTCTTTAGGTATATCTGGAATAAATAATTTACGTTTGTCGATGAATGAGAATTTGATACTTTTAAAAGTAAAGACTGAAGGATATCTGGGTTTGGAGAAATGACTTAGTGGTTAGGAATGCTTGAAAACGACCCAAGTTCAGTTTGCAGTGCCATATTAAGCAGCTCAGAGCTCCAGCTTCAGGGCATCTCACAGCTGTGCCCTCCTTGGGCATCAGAACTCTTATACACACAGGGTTTAATTATGCAGACTCATAAACATAATTCTTACATCTGTACTATAGCGGTATGAATAATATTTTCATAATTAAATATGTTTATTTAGACTTTGTATTTTCTTGAATTTCATTTGACTCACATCACCAGGTGAAATGGATAGTTATTTGGGTTCTTGTTCATTCTTACATTTTTGAGACCAGGGTTTCTCTGTATAGCCTTGGCTGACCTGGAACCTGCTCTGTAGACCAGGCTGGTCTTGAACTTAAGAGATCAGCCTACCTCTTCATCATAAGCGGGATTGAAGGCATGTTCATTATAATTAAGCACTTTGTGTTTTTTTGCAACATGGACTTTATGTTAAAATTTGTTTTATGATTTATGTCTAACTTTTTTTTAAATGCACTAAGTCTCAGGAATGAAAGGCACGTGTGGGGCTCCTGCTCTGGAGTCAACACTGTTGTATGGACTAGGTATAAAGGGTGTTCTTTTAACAGTTTCATATGTGCCTTTCTATATTTAGGGAAAGATCTATTTTGGTTGAGTAAACACTTGAAAGCAATGGATAACTTGATGTTTCTTAGGAGTTTTTTCTTAGATGGAAATTGAGAAAGAATGAGATTTATTACATTTTAATTTCTTCCTTTATCATTGCCTGAAGCATACTTTTCTTTCTATTTATAAACTACTCCCTTTTCCCAAATACTTAGCTGTAAGCTTTGGCATAGTGAGTGGAAAGCACAGAAATGCAAGCTAGAAAGCCTGAATTCACGTCTGTGTATTTCTGTCTAGTGGTCTCACTATCAGGATGAATTACCCTCCCTGGATATAGGTGTTTTGTTTTTTTGTTTCAATCTGGAAAATCTAGCTGCAAATAAATTATTAATGAAGATATAATATTCTAAGTGTTACATATCGTTCTCAAGAGCTAGTGTAATTATAAAATAACATTTACATAGCTTTCTTACTATCATAGTTCCTGCTAAAGTATTTTTAATAACTTTTTTTTGAGTATATAACTTTTTGAGTATTTAAAGCTATGAGTGTGGTATGGTAACATAGTATTGAATAAATCTCCCTTTTTGTAATATAATAATGTAAAGCAACAACCTTAACACTGCTAATATGCTTTGATTCACTAATATCATATGTATGAACAGACCTGTGCAGATCATGTGTTTGATTGAGCCAGACTATTTAAGCTGATAATGATTGCAATATCATGTCTCACTTAAATATATCACAGAACATGGATAGCCAATAAGAAAAGATGCTTTGTACTATAGTCCATTCTAGTCTAATGCATCTAATAGCTGTGATTGTAAACCTGTTTTGAATAAATTTAGAAAATTTTACAATATAGTGCTTGGGAAAACTCAGAACACAACTATATACATTTACTCAATAACAGACAGAAGTAAGCCGAGGGATAGACACTTACTGTGATAAAATTAGTCATTCACTTTTTTTTTTGTTTGTTTTTTTTGTTTTTTTTTTTGTTTTTTTTCGAGACAGAGTTTCTCTGTATAGCCCTGGCTGTCCTGGAACTCACTCTGTAGACCAGGCTGGCCTCGAACTCAGAAATCCACCTGCCTCTGCCTCCCAAGTGCTGGGATTACAGGCGTGCACCACCACCGCCCGACCCATAGTCACATTTTAAAAGTTTATTTTTTTATTTCGCGGGAATGAGTGTTTTGCTTGCATGTATGTTTTTGCACCACTCACGTGTGTGCCTGGTGCCTGCAGAGGTCAGGAGAGGGCAGCAGATCTCCCTAGAAGAAGAGTCACAGATGATTGTGAGCTACTGTGTGGAGGCTGCAAGGGTCATAACTCCAGCCCCTGGTCATAGTTTCTTTTCTCAAGAGATTTACATTTTGTTCTACATTGGGTTACTTCTATCCAAGTGGGATGTTTTAAATAGATTTCAATAGATTTCTCGGGAAGGTACGGAATGCTACAGAATGGTAGCTTCTTATGGTCACTTTACAAATGTTTACATTTCTTTCTAGCTGTATATGTCTTCATTTTAATTGTTTGTCTTAGTTTATTTTTATCTGTATTTACAGCTGTGAAAGAGAATCTTTACTATGAAGTTGGCAAAATGCTTGCCATTTCTTTAGTTCATGGTGGACCATCGCCTGGTTTCTTTTCTGAAACCTTGTTTAACTGCCTTGCTTATGGGCCAGAAAATGCTCTACCATCTTTGGATGATGTTTCAGACCTTGATGTGGCACAGATTATAATCAAGGTGAGAAACATACCGGTTCATTAAAATATAAATTGTATTCTAGTTGTATTTTAGTGTAAGTGATAAACCTGTTGTACGTACCCAAAGAGTTCAGAACCAGTTCAGAAACCAATTCAGTTGGGCATGGTTGAACACGCCTGTGTAAACGTCACCAGTTTAAGGCTTCACGGCTAATCTGGACTGCATGGTGAGACCTGTTTTAAAAAAAGAACCACCAGTCAAACAGCTAGAGATGAACATTATGCTACACTTTAGAGTGGGGACTAGTAAATTATAGTCTGCAAGATTTGCTGGGTGTGGTATGTGTTCATGCCACAGTGCATATGTAGATGCCAGAGGGGAACCTGTGGGAATTGGTTTTCTTTTTTCATCATGTGGTTTCTAGGGTGGAAAACGGACATGTCATATGTTTCTTGGCATATTTTATTCTGCCCTGTTTTACTACAGAATTGAACATAGGACTGCAGATATGGTTCAGTAGTTCAGAGGGCATGCAGTGAGTGACCTGGAGTGGTGCTCCACGCCGTTAATCCCAGCGGTGAGAAGGCAGAAACAGGTGGATCCTATAGTTCCTGGTCAGCCTGGTCTGCATAGAGAACTCCAGGCCAACCAGGGGACTGCGTAGTTAAGACTCTGTCTCGAAAAAAGAGATGGTACTGCTCTGGGGCAAAGATCCAAGATACATCCCAGTGTGCATGCGTGGCAGCAGCACTTACAAGCACAGGCCACACACATGAAAAATTGGTTTTTTTTGTTTATTTGTTTGTTTGGTTTTGGTTTTTTCGAGACAGGGTTTCTCTGTGTAGTCCTGGCTGTCCTGGAACTCACTCTGTAGACCAGGCTGGCCTCGATCTCAGAAATCCGCCTGCCTCTGCCTCCCAAGTGCTGGGATTAAAGGTGTGCGCCACCACCACCTGGCTGAAAAATTGTTTTTTAATTTAAAAAGAATTGAATATATCGTGTGTATCTTTTGAATTGCAGCAATGCTGAGAATAAATGGATAACTTGAGTATATTCTGTTACAGATAGATACTGCAGCTGATTTTAACATTTTAAAGTCAGTAATAAACGAATACTATGACTACCTAGATTTTAGTGGATGTTTAAGACTTATATCATCGTTAAGTGATAAACACATGTTGGTAAAAGACATCCTTTTCCACCATGTAATTAAGAGAGTCAAAGTACCTTTTGAGAGGTAAGTTGCTTATTTCTATGTTAAAGATTCTTTTAAGTTACATATATTTATATGTTCATGCTATGTAAAATAATACTTTAAATGAATGAGTCCTGTTCTAATTCTGCCCAGAATTACATGAAAGGCTTCCTCAGGGACGGACAATCAGCACTTTCCTAATAAAAACTCACTTTTGTAATCATTTGGACTACTAGCTCTACTCATTCATGTAATCAGAATTGAACACTGCCATCTGTTGAGTAAATAGGAACCAAATACTTGTGGCTTTAGCTAATTTTTTTTTTTTTTTAAAGACCCAGGCTGTCTTCCAAGTCTTTATATAACTGACGATGACTTTGAGCCATGTTATGCCTTCTCTACTTCCCGAGTGCTAAAATGACAGATACATGCTGTCATATCTGGCCAGTAACCCCAGGCCAATCCTAATATTTAAGGATAATTAGAATTATGGGCTAAGGCAGTGGTTCTCAACCTTCCTGATTTTCCGATGTTCCTCATGTTCCTCATGTGCTGACCCACAACCTTAAACTTACTTAATTGCTACTTCTAAACTGTAATTTTGTTACTGTTGTAAATTGTAATGCCAATATCTGCTATCAGACCCCTGTAGAAGTCTTCACCCACTGTTTGACAACCACTGGGCTGAGATGGCTCAGCAGTTCCTGTCAAGGACCCAGGCTTGATTCCCAGTTCTACATGGCCTCTAAAAACCATCGGGTGTCTGCTGCTGGCCTCTAAGGACTGTTGTCACGTGGTGCACAGGCATGCATTCAGGCAAAGCTAGCCATACACATAACAAGAAACCTTTTTTTATGTGGATACTGGAGAATTAAGAGCATGCAGTAATTACTTGATTTATTCAACATTTCATAAACAGAAGTCTCAGAACTTAACATGCTGTCAAAATGAAGTTGTTTTCTTTTGTACAGAGATTCACAGTCCTCATATGATTAGTCTCTGGGTAGCTCTGTACTGTATACTGAGTATTTCAAGTTTTAGTTTTTTTATTTTTATTGATCATTGTAAACTTGGACATAGATATCGATGTGGTTATAAAATTCTTTTTGTTTTTTTGGGTTTTTTTGGTTTTGTTCTGTTTTTTTTTTTTTTTTTTTTGTTTGTTTGTTTGTTTGTTTTTTTGAGACCGCGTTTCTCTGTGTAGCCCTGGCTATCCTGGAACTCACTTTGTAGACCAGGCTGGCCTTGAACTCAGAAATCCGCCTACCTCTGTCTCCCAGAGTGCTGGGATTAAAGGGATGTACCACCGCCGCCCGGCTGATAATAAAATTCTTAACATTCCTGTTTAAGATGTAGAGAGTTGAAGTACCTTACCAGCTTCATTACTTCTGTCTTCTGTCCCCTTGTCATTTTGTTGTTTTTTTTTCCCCAGTTAGGTGTGTGCATGTGTACACATCTGTGTGCATGGCGGTTAGGGCCATCTGTCGTCTCTAACTACTCCTTTGAGGCAGGGTCTCTCCATAAACTTCTCTACTAGGCCTCCTTATGTATCTAACCTCCTGGACTGGAGTTGTAGGCATGTGCACTTTGCTTGCCTTGTTACATGGGTCCTGGGATCTGAACTCTGCTCCTGATGGCTGCATAACAAAGTCTCTTCTTAACCAAAGGGCCAGCTAAATTTTAAATAGCAAATAAATATATGTACTTATTTTATTAAACATCATAGTGTGTCAACCATTCCCTCTTCCTTCCTTCCTTTCTTACTTTCCTTCTTTCTTTCTTGTTTAAGCATGATAGTATTGTCTCTAGACCATGCCATAATAATGATTAGACATTTTCCTCCTTTTTACATTTTTGTTTTGGTTTTTTTGAGACAGGGTTTCCCTGTATAGCCCTGGCTGTCCTGGCACTCACTCTGTAGACCAGGCTGGCCTCAAACTCAGAAATCTGCTTGCCTCTGCCTCCCAAGTGCTGGGATTACAGGCGTGCGCCGCCCGGCTTTTGTTTTATTTTTTATTTTTTATTTTTTTGAGACAGGGTTTCTCTGCCCTGGCTGTCCTGATGCTCACTCTGTAGACGATGTTGGTCTTGAACTCGAGGTCTGACTTCCTCTCTCTTGGAATGCTGTCATTAAAGGCATGTGCCATTGCACCTGCCTGGTTCCCTTTGATCCTTTCTTTTCTTGTTTTATAGCTTTTCAAGAATCCATCATTTTGATATATCAGTTTGATTTTTTTTTCTTCACAATTAATTTCATGCTTATGCTCATTTGGAGTTTTAACACTGACTTAACATGTATCTTTTAAGTATATCCAAGTATTTTCTGATTCTAAGACTGAATACTACATATTATTTATAATAATAGTTAATATCCAGAATTCAGATCATTTTCTTAGAAATGGATTTCTCAATGAGCTAGGTGCTTATATACTGAGTTTTCCTCTAGTACTTCACCTGCTCTTTTCTAGGTCTTTCATTGCTAAGAATGTAATCTCATTGTCGTTCACTTTGGCCTTTTTATTCATCTGTGAGTAGTCTAGATTGGCCCAATAAGTTTCCTTAAATTAAACCTGAATGATAAATAGGAGCCATAATATCAAATAACGGAGGGGAAAAAAGCTCAAGACTAATCCCACCTTTTATGTAAAATATGGTCTAAAAATATAAGAATTACCAAGGTAACAAGCCCAGATAGCGTAGCCACTGTTCAGTGGAAGGGCTTCCCGGAGCCTGGGTAGCAGAGGTGACCTTCCCTCTGTAATACAGAGGCATAGGGGCGAGGTTGCTGCATGTTGAAGCTCTTTAAACTGAGGGGACTGGACTGGACTTTAGACTGAGACACCTGGAACTTTGGAGCTTTAGGTTGGTGGGAAAAGCATTGACATATGGTCTTTACTCTTTTTCCCTGGGGTGTGTGTGTGTGTGTACATGCACGTGTGTATATACATGTATACATGTGTACATATATGTATGTCTACATGTGTGAATTGCTCTGTAGAGGCTAAAAGACTTTACCTCTTTTGAGAGAGGGTCTCTTAGAACTAGGAAAAGAAAAGTTCCCACAAAACCAATTTTTTATGTGGATTCTGGATTAAGCATAAGGACTCCTGCTTGCAAGGAAACCACTTTACTCTCTCTAGCCCTTGAACAGCTCGAAACAACAGGTACTTGTTCCCATAATTCTTGTGGATAGAAGTCCAAATTTCAAGTGTGATAAAACTTCAGTTTTTCTGAGATGTTGAGCAAAAAATTCCCTCTGGTACCTGACAGCTCTGGGCGTCACTTCGTTTATGATTCTATGACTGTAGTCTCTTGATTGTCGTGCCCTTAGTCTCTATAGGTATGTCTTTCTTTGTCCCATTGGATTTAGAGCCAGCACTCATGATGATCTCATATCAAAATCCTTACCATTTATTCTGACCATATATTCTTGTAATTTATTCCAAGAGCACTGTCCATCACCTCTGTTTTACGGACCTCAGAGCCACCCTACATGCAGGGACTTCCCCCTAGGGTTTCACTTAGCCACGAATAGGAAGCTTGTCCAGCCACGCAACGACTTTCAATAAAGTACACCTAGTATTTTATCTCATACCTAAAGGCATGTAGTAGTTCCTGTTGGGCTATTTTGTTTTTTGTTTTGTTTTAATCAGCTATGTATAAAATGACAAGTAAGAGCTGGAGAGAAGGCCCAGAGGTAAAGAACACTGACTGCTCTTTCAGATGTCCTCAGTTAATTCCTAGCAACCAACCATATGGTGGCTATAGTAAGATTTGGAGCTCTCTTTTGGTGTGCAAGCAATATTAGGCCCAACACTGTGCACATAATAATAAAACACAGCTTTTTATTTTTGTATAAAACACACATGTATTATGTTGCCTTATTTTTTTCTCTCTTCAAGTTTTAAACAGGGTCTGAAAACGCTTGGTGTTTTAGAGAAAATTCAAACCTACCCAGAAGCATTTTATAATATCCTCTGTCATAAACCTGAAAGTCTCTCTGCAAAAAACCTCAGTGATCTGTTCACGAATCACACATTACTGGACGTACAAACGTTGAGGTTTTGGAACAGCTACTTAAAGGATATCGAGGGTATGTGAAGTGATGTCTTTGCTCTTGCCCTAAGGAGATGTCAATCTGTTACTTGTGTTTACAGAGGAAACAAGAATGAGAAAAGTTACCCGGCATACTTAATCCATTTAAGATGGAGACTTTTTTTTTTTCTTTCAAGACAGGGTTTCTCTGTATAGCCCTGGCTGTCCTGGAACTCAGAAATCCACCTGCCTCTGCCTCCCAGAGTGCTGGGATTACAGGCATGCGCCACCACTGCCCAGCGGAAACATTTTTCTTATTTTAAAAAACTAAAACTTTGGGCTGGAGAGATGGCTCAATGGTTAAGAGCACTGACTGCTCTTCCAGAGGTCCTGAGTTCAATTCCCAGCAACCACATGGTGGCTCACAACCATCCGTAATAAGATCCGATACCCTCTTCTGGTGTGTCTGAAGACAGCTACAGTGTACTCATATACATTAAATAAATAAATAAATATATTTTAAAAAAAAAAAACTAGAACTTTAAATATGGGTGGTCATAATAGCAGAGAGCAGTCTTGGTGCTAATTTCTGTTTCATCTATTTCAGTTTAAAGTCAAACTGAATTCTTTATCAACTTTACTCATAATAACATTAGTTTTGTTAATAAATATTACCTATGTTGCATTTTATAAAAGAAACTTTTTACTTTCAAGTTTTTTCCTGCATTTATTAAGCTATCATATTAGTGATTATATAAAAGAAGTTAATAAATGGGTAGACGTTGATTTTGTTGAATTCTATATTGATTTGCCTATTGAATGTACTGCTTAGCATATTTTGTGTCTTCGTTTGTCCTAGATGAATGTCAGAATCTGTTAGTTCAGTAATCTCAGTCTAGTTAGAGTCTTTGCTGACAGTTGAGTTTTATGGATTTAATTCTTTTCTCTAATTGCTAACTTTTCAGACGGTAAATCTGCAACAACAGTGGAAGACATTCTGATTTTTGCAACTGGATGTAGTTCCATCCCACCTACCGGATTTAAACCCTCTCCTTCAGTTGAATGTCTAAATGTGGATTTTCCTGTTGCAAACAAATGTAAAAACTGTTTAATTCTACCAGTCACCAACACATATAAAGAGTTCCAAGAAAATATGGATTTTGCCATAAGAGACACTATAAAACTAGAAAAGGAAGAAAGGTCTCACTCACTACCTCGGACATTAAATGTTTCTCCTAATGAAGAAAGGCTTTTTTAAAGGCTGCTATTGATACCTGCTTTTATTAATCATCACTTTTGAACATTTTGGCCAGCTTGTTGGTGCAACAAAAATTATGACTTTCTCATAAAGGGATGGTTTGGCTTCTGAACCACTGAGGGTTTGGTTAAGGCCTTCTAGTCATGTTTGGTGATAGCTTTCTATTACTGTGCTGCCTTCGTAACTTCAATATGAATATTTTCTATTACTGTGCTTTCTTGATAACTTCATGTATTTTTAGAATGGTCGTGCACACCGTTCAGCTGTACAGGTGCTCAGCTATATTAGCATGACATATGAAAAACAGTTTTCTCAATTTTTATAAATTAGAATTACCTTTTTAGAATGACACTTCCTATTTTTGTGCAGTTATCAAGTTTGTTTTGTTTTCTTTGTTCTACTTTACTCTCTGTTTTTTTTTTCCCTACATAATCCTGGTTGTCTTGGAACCTGGCTATGTAGAACAAGCTGTCAAATTTCTTTATTTTAAGCATTAAATAGGAAAGTTGGCTAAGTCATCTCATAAACCAGAGATATTTTTTAATGTTTTTTGATTAAGTGAACAATACAACAATCAAATAATGACTAATTGGAAATAATGTATAAAAAAAAAGCTTTACAATAACTCCAACCTTTGTGTCCTTAGGCTTAAAATCATGGCTGAGGAGTTTTCAGGTATGCTTGAAAATACCTTAGAAAGTGCAGAGTGTTTATATCCTGTGTAGTAGTGTCTCATGTTTGAAACCATCTAGATGACTGAAGAATCTCTGGGATGTTATATGGTTTCGCTACATAACAGCTATTAAGATTGTATGATTGGTAAGATCTCACCATAGCATTCTATAGTTACCTTCTTTTGCTTTCAAAAGATACATTGTATAATCAATGAAAGAATCATAATTTAAAACTACAAATGAAAAAAATACTCTAATTTTGCCCCATAGAGATAAATTATGTATTTTGTATAGTCTTTATAAACTATTTATTTTTCAATTTTTATTGTCTTATGACAGGGTCTTTCTATAGAGTTCAACTGTTGTAAATTTGCAGTCTTCCTGCCTTAGTCACTTAGGTGCTGGGATTATGATGTATATCAGTGTGCCCAGCAGTGTTAAGTTTTTTGAGTATATGAATGCTATCAAGAGTAACAAGAAACCATGTGATAAAATCAAGTTATGTACAGTTTCTTTTCAAGGCACAGTGGCACACCCATCCTGAGACACTAAGACAAGTGGATCAGGAGTGATAACGCAAGTTTAAAACCATTCTGGTCTACAGGATGCTCAGTAAAGAAATAAATAAGTACTCACGGTGATGTCTTCACAGATTAACACAAAGTATGTGTTAGCTGTTGGTCATGTACTGCTGCTCCTGAGAAACACAAGATTTAAAAGAAATTTAGATTCCTTAAACAACAGGATTGACTTGGTATTGGTAATGCCCTTCTTGATGCCAAAGGAAAATTCAGTTGTCATCCTAGTGCCATTTTCTTGGTTACCTCAAAACCTCCCAAGTTGTTCTGTACAGAACTAATAAAGTTTCTCTTTATCTTAAGCATTTAGTAGGAAGTAATTCAGTGATCCATCATGAATAGTTTAAATCTCAAGCTCAGTAGACAGCTTTTATTCCAAGTGCATTAAGTTGCATCTTTGTTTAACCTGTTTAATTCCTACAGAGTTTTAAAGGCTATTAAAGCCATACAATTCCAAAACGCTATTTCTTAGGATAGTAATTAAAGTGAACACAGCTCTTGTAGAGCCTTGGGTGTGATCGTGTTTGGAACCTTTGACTGGCTGGCGACAAGTACACAGAGCATAGCCTTGGTGGTGAGATGGCCTAATTAGTGAAAGGATACTTTCACGTGAGACACCAGATTTCATGATGTCTTCCGGTTCGAAGCTTTTTCCATGGTCTTTATATCAGTCTATATTCACTTGAGGCTTATCAGATTAATTGCAGTGTTACTGTGTCATGCTTGTAACTGTTCCTATTCTGTTTTGTAGTATAGTTCTTCCATTAACATGCATAGTTTTAAAATTATGAAGGAACAGTTCTATGTTTGGCTAAGTAAAAAGCCTGAACTAGAATGGTCTGTTAACTATTTATGTTTCCCCCTAATTCTTTTGGAAGCTTTTGGATCTTGTGCATTCCGTGTTTAAAATGGGGTGTGAAATGGTAAGTTTCCCCGTGCCTTTCCTTTAAGTGTTCAGTCAGGAGAAAATGGTAAGAACTAGACTTTATAAATCTGGTTACTATTATGTATTTGTTATGCTTCAGAGAGTGCAGTGTAAAGCATTAAACACATTTAATGATAAATTACTTGAATTTATATTATCTCTAACTTGGGAAATTTTTTAGTCCTTGAAAGAGACCCAGTTGTCAAGTTCTATTTTGGCAACCTTCAAATATACTCTACTACCCGCTGTGTACCGGATTCTGTGCTTAGAAATGGTTTATAAGTTAGCCTGTCTAGAAAGTATCAAGACACACACTGCTGGAGCCATAGCACAGTGGGAGAATGGTTTGCCTAACGGCATGTGTAAGGCCTTGGGTTTAATTTTAAAGTATGACCAAAACATTAATAAAAACATGAACATTGAACAACTTTTCTAAGTAAATGTTTTTATGCCACTAAATGTGAAGTTGTGAAGTGCTCATATAAACTAAATAAACGTGTTGGGAATCTATTTTAGGATTATCATTGCTGTGATGAAACTGACCAAAAGCATTGTGGGAAGGCAAGCTGTTGCCCACTCCCACAGCGTTGTTCCTCAGTGAGGGAAGTCTGAGGCAGGAATCTGTAGCTGGGGTTGATGCCCAGTGCTTGCTGCCTCCTGTCTGGCTGCCTTTCCATGGCTTGCTCAGTTGCTTTCTTATGGAAGCCAAGGCCACTAGGCCAGGGGTGGCACTGCACACAGTGGGCTGGGCCCTTCCCATCCCTCACTAATTAAGAAAAGTCCCTTTCAGGCTTGCCCACTTCCTGATTTTACAGAATCTAATAGGGATGTGATGATCGTTTAATTCCAGTGTTTCTTTTCCTCTTTCAGTATATAATTGCTTAAAACAATGGCTATCATGACATTTACATATGCATACATGTATGTAATGAACTTTGAATGAATATTCTTCCTTTTCCCAATATTGTTTTAAATAGTCCATTTACAAGATTAATAAAGGTCTCCTTATCTGAGAGCTCTGAACTCAAGAAACCAACAGTTCTGGGCTATTTTTTCTATAATAAAACTGTCCCCTAAAGTGGTTAAGTTAGACCAGAAAATCTGGAGTTAGATAAACCGCTATAATAAATTTAACTCTGATGTCATGGTTTTTATTCTCATAATACAATATTAATATCATTCTTGGTCTTAGCTTTGCAATAACTGTTATATAGTTCCTCTTCTGAGGATTAGTTATATTTCACTTTATATGTTTACTCCCCACATTACACACTATTGGGCAGAAATACAAACATGTACACTGTATAAATTATCATTGTATTTTCTGATAATGTGCCTTATATACTCTTGGAAGGAGTATGTCATGGAACTGAAATTGTTAAAAGACAAATTTGTACTTAAAAGTGGGAATGCTCAGGTGAATAAGATTTAAACTCATTCGAAGGTGGAAAAACCATTCTTCCCTAGGGCACAACCTGTTTATTTTAGATAACCTGTTGTAAATTCCTAAAGATGGGTATTTTTATATCTGTCAAATAGAGCTCATGTTTTTATTGTAAAAAATGCAATCTTGATATTAAAATTAAGATAAATTATTTGTATAATTTTGAAGGTCATATTTTTTAAAGTCTGATTTCATCCCAGATTCTGTCTCAGAGTTAAATCCTAATGCCATGTCATCAGTGGATTCATTGATTGGTAATAAGTTGTCATTGTATATATTTTTGACACTAATAAAATCTATTATGTAAATGGACCATGTGGGATTTATTTAATAATCACAGGCCTTTAAATGTGCCAAACCTGGCTGTGAACATCCATATTTTTATTAAAATCATTTGTTGTTTTTTAATTTGTACTACTGAGGAAATTATGCCATTTGGCTTTTCAGTGATTTTTATACCCTAAAAGGCCAAAGCTAGGTCATTTTCCTGAAGAAATCGGATTGAGGAAATCACCACGTTCGTAGTTTTTGTTTTCAGAGAAAAGAGGGAAGGGACACTACTGTCATGGAAATAAAGAAAATTTCTTGGCGCCTCATCTGGTCTTGCAATTTTTGCGACGATTTAAACTTCGTGAAAAGTACATTATCAATTATATTGCGCTACACCACGCCCATGCTCTTAGAAGCAAGTTGAGAGTAGTGACGTCAGAAGGCTTGTCCTGATTGGTTGGGACCGCTGCTGGGAAATCGGGAAACACCAATGTCTCGGGCTAAAGGCGGGGCCGGGAGGAGGCGGGTCGGCTAGCTGTTGGCCCGCCTCTGGTTTTGCTTCCGGCGCGGGAGGTAGTGCCACGTCATCTTCGGGCTCCCAGTGCCAGCCAGGCAGTGGATGGTGGGAAGCAAGATGGCGGCCACGGCCAGCATTCGGGAGAGGCAAACAGGTACTCGGTATTTCCTTCTCTCCAGCAGCGACCTGTGTTAGCTTTTCTGGGTTGTTCGTACAGCTCGGAGTTGAGCTTCGAGAGCGGCTCTATTTTGAAGTTGTGGGAAAGTGATGCCTGTAGCTTCACAGCCTCTGCCTGTTACCACAGGCAGAGGCTTAAGTAGGCTGGTTGCTACAGTGCTAGCTACTTATATTTTAATGACCAAGTTTTAGAAGGCCATCACGGCAAGGACTGACAGGTGGTGTTTTCTTTCCTATATTGTCACTTAACGCTGTCTATAGGTTTGTGTTCGTATTTCAAGTCTCCCAGGTTGGTTTGGTTTTCACTTTCAGTTTTAGGGTTTTGTTTTTTTTTTCTTAAAGTGTTTTTGACACTTTAGCCATTACAAAATACAGCCAGGTTTGGCACTTTTAAAACCCTGTGATTATGAAATAAATCCCACATCGACCAAAGAAAGCTTTATGCTTTCTTCTTTGAACCCATATTGGGAGAAGCTGAAGAAAAATGCCAGGTTGCTGGAAGAGACTTCAGAATGTCTAAACAAATTTACAGCGTCCTTATTCAGTTGTTTGACAGATAGTAATCATAAAATGTATAACAGTTGTATCTTAAGAAGAGCATATTTGTACACCTATTTATAAAGCAAAATTTAAAGATATTTCTTCCCTTGGTTTTAGATGTTTTATTTATGTGAGATACACCTAATTTTCCTTATTTTCTGTAAACAACTCTAGAAACTTGATGTATGTATTTTGGCCCCCAAACACTTACACATATATATGTATATCGTGTATAAATGTGATATGTATAAATCAGGAATGATTTACATATACTACTTGTCTAGAGGCTTTCAAATAGGCTATATGCCACTAAGAACTTTAATTCTCTTGAACTTATGCTTATTTGTATGAAAAGATAATTGGTTACAAGCAATACAACATAGCAATAGAATTTGAACTGTGCCTGATTCCTTCCCTTGTCCTAGAAAAATGATAGCTTTAAATGTAGCTATCATTTAAACTACTGAACAGAAAAGCATACTGACTTGTACATTTCTCAGTAGATAATTTAGTAAAACTGGTCTCGGTGAAGCATAACTTAAATGTGGTAATCAAATATTATTTGAGAATGCTTGATAATTAATTTGCCCAGCTTCTCTTAGAAGTTTGGGTCCAATATCTTAATAAACCTAAATGAATTAGATTTTACTACCACTCAGTAAAACTGTCCTGATGAAAGGGAGCCTTTTAAAAGTTGAATTTATGCAATAGTACATTTTAACATTCAGATATTGTAAAACACTAAAACCTAATATTACACTTTTGTCTTTTGGTAGAAATAAACTTCATTATAGAAAGATTCCACATTATTACTATATAGCTTGTGCTACATCGGTTATTAAATTCGTAGTATAAGTAGATCATGTCTTATTTTCAAAACAAAATCTTTTATAGGAGTAATATTTCATTATTTCTGTTGAGAATATTTAGGAACAACAGTCCTCAACTAGTCTAGGTAGAAGATGCTCTGCTGCAAAGCAGTTTGCAGTCAGTTTGCTCGGCTGAGATGGCAGTGAATGCACTGACAGTTTATCATTAGTGTAGGTAGTTTCTGTTATCTCCATTTTACAGATGAAGAAACTAAAGTACAAAGGTGCTCACTGGCATACCAGTTTCTTGGTCTGTCTCCCTGTGGGATCTCTGTCGCCTCAAACGCCTCCTTTGTCAAAGCTTCGTGCATTTTTTTTTCTTCTCTTTCCTGTCTTCCATTTAAGTCAGAGTAAGCTGCTTCCTCCTGTTATTTACTATTGTGGGTTTTTGCTTGTCCTTCTCTCAGTATAGCACAGTCCAAACCGATCACTTTTTCTCTTGATGTGATTTCATCTGGCCTCTTAGCTTTCAGTATTATATATTCTGGTGCCTTGATCTTCTGTTGCTACGAAGAGGCTTCATGAACATAACACCTCTTATAACGGAAAGCATTTAATTGAGGCTTTCGTACAGTTTGAAAGGTCTAGTCCATTATCATCATGGTAGCTGAGAGTCGTTCACCCAAATCCACAGATAACAGGGAGAAAGTGGGCTTGGAAAGGGCTGTTTGACACTTAAAAGCCCACCTCCAGTGACCCACTTCCTCCAATAAGGCCACACATCCTAATCTTTTCAAATAGTGCCACTCCCTGGTAACCAAGTTGTCAGATCTCTGAGTCTAAGGGGGCCATTCTCATTCAAACCACCACAGCTTGTGAGTCCCTTGTCTACATAGCTAGTGTAGACCTCTATTCTGAAATCAGGCCACTTGATATCATTAACAAAAGCTTCTTTCTTACAGTTCCTCATGCAAAACTCCATGTGGTTTTTCTTACTTAATTCAATTCAGATTTATCAGTAAATCATGCCAGTTTTACTCTAAAACTGTCCAGTACCTGTTGCTATCCTGCAACCCCATCTTGAATTTCTGCAATAACTTTTTCTCCAAGCTGTTCCTCCTTGTTCCCCTTCTTTCATTCACAGAATGCACGCACAGTAAACACAGCAAGCTCTTGTCTAAACCCTGGTCAGAGCTTATTTTGAAGGTGGTAAAGGAAAGCAAGCTCCAAGTTCACACTGAACTAGTGTCTGCCTCGAGCACTTTGTTACTTTGTGACCTTTCCTCAGAACTCCACACTTGGGTGCCCCAGCCCCACCCCCATTTGTTTTCTCTCTGTAGAATCTTCTTTCATAGTAATTTGTGTGGTTCACTCCCTCACTTGCTCTAGGCCTTTACTCAAAGGTGCCTTTCTCAGGAGACCTTCCTAATCTCTAGGTAAAATTATACCTCACCTTACTTTTCTCCTTTCCTGGTCCCATTTTTTTTTTTTTTCAAAGCATTTATCATGATCCCATACATCCTAGGTTTTACTTAATTTGTAAATGACCTTTGTCCCTCTACTATAATGAAAACTGCATGAGGACAGGTAGTTTTTATTTGATCTGTTTTCCTTCATGTGGTGCCCTATAGTTAGGGTAGTATCTTAGTACATAGTAAACACTAAGTAAACATTTGCTGGATGGATGGATGGATGGATGGATGGATGAGTAAATAGTACATATAAATGACAGTTTTTACTCAGCGAATGAGTGAAGATATTTTTCTGGATAAGGGTGAAGTTACCTTAACAAGTATAAAACTGTAGGGTAATATATTTAGAGCCATAAAGAAAACTAGTTTATCATTTCCACTAGAAGCAGTGATTTATTAAAGTGTTAAACTCTGGTCTAGTAGAATTACGTACTTTTATCACTCTTTAAACATACACTATGTGCTTCATTGACAAATTACTTGTATCAAAACATCTTTGAACAAGTTAGCCAAGGCTTGGAGTTGCTGGAACTGCTCTTTCATGGTGTGATGGATCAATGTCTATTAACTCTGGAGAATGCCACATGCCTGCTTACATGGCGGCCAGGCTGTGGTTCTTCCTGCTTGTCATCGAGTCAAGAATATCATCAGCTTCTAGAACTGGGGTTTTCTTGTGTCTTGAGTGCCTGGGCGTGGGAGGAGAGCACCACTGAAAGCAGTCAGTCCAGGAACACCGTGTTTGTGCTATTCATGTGTATTTATAGAATTCTCTAACCCCTGTCACTCTCAGAAGTAGGCATAAATTGTTGGTAATGTGTATTACTGTAGTACCAACATTTTCAGGGAAAAAAAATATAGGTTGTGCTAGCAACATGGCTCATCAGGTAAAGGTGCTTGCCACCAAACTGATGACCTGAGTTTGATCCCTAGGACCCACATGGTAGAAGAAAAGAACCGACTCCCACAAATTGTCTCATGGCCTCCACATGTGTGGAATAACATAAGTGCATGTACACAGGTACACACAATAAGTATAAAAATATAAATGGTTATGTACACACATAAATATCCTCCTTTACTTAGCTCTCTATATCCATGGGCTTTGCATCTGTGGATTCAGACAACTGCAAATCAAAATGATTATAAGTAAAATGTGTCTGGACTAAATGTGTAGGCATTTTTCTTGTCATTGTTCCTCAAACAATGGGGATGCAACAACAACCTGTCATTTACATTGGTCTAGGTATGAATAGCTAATCTGCTGTGACTCCTTTGAGTTCCCCTGGGTTATGTGCAAATACTATACCATTTTAGGGTTTAAAATATTCTCAAAGATATATTAAATGTAAGGAACTCGAGCATCCAAGGCATTTGAGTATCTAAAGAGGTTCTGATGGCAAGGACAGAGCGTGCAGATGCCGTCTTTTCAGGGTTAGTGTCGAGCAGCCGCATCGCCTGCCTGCCTCCACCTGTGTCTGTCTAAGGACAGTTTTTTCAATGGGTGAGTAGTCTCTAAGGGGATTCGTTTGTGTATCATATCGTGCTATATTTGTAGTTTGGATTGTAGATTATTCTATGTTACCTAAGCGTTTAGAAATCAATGTAGCCTGGCATAGTGGCACGTCTTTGATCGCAGCATCCAGGAGTCAGAGAATGACAGATCTCTGTGAGTTTGAGGACACTCTGATGTACATAGTGAATTACAAGGCAACCAGAGCTGTAAGACCTTGTCTCAGATCAATAAAGTAGGTTTGAAGGTAGTCACTTTTAAATCGCCTGATTTGTACATTTTTTTCAGTGCTTGGCTGTCTCATTTTCAAGTCCTTGCGTGCAGGAAGCCATGTTTAATCTTCAGCACCACATAAAAACCAGGGGGTGTGGTAGTGCATGTCTCTCTGTTACTGCAGCAGTTAGGAGGTAGAGGCAAGAACATTAGAAATTCAAGGCCATCCTCAGCTACACAAGGAACTTGAGACTGACTTAATACTCTACTGGAAAAAGGAAAAGTCACACAGACACATGCACACACAAAGTAGCACCAGCCAAGATAGCAGAGTTTCATTTTCCCTAGAAAAAAAAATTTTTTTAATCTACTGTGGTTTAAACAGGTGAACAGGTAAGCAACAGAGACCACAAAATCCTGTAACCTGTAAAGCAGGGCTGCTCTGCTCTTTCAAAGTGGATAACCTCAGTTACCAGTTATCTCCTGCATTAAGAAGTCTTTGTTTTCCCAAGGATTATAAAGTAATGAAGTTGTATACCCTTTCCGTTGGTTTATTGGCTGTAAAATATACTCTTGAGTAGCTAAGAAATAGACCCACTGTAATGGATCTCCATATGAAATGGTTAAGCATGCCACAGATAGTCTTGTTTCTATAAAGGTTTGCTTCATCAGGAAGCAGTTAGCTACTAAGGCTGTTGTGAGATCATGATAAAGCAGTTTCTTTTGGGATGTGTGCGAAAGGCATTATGGGATTGTCAGGGAAAACAGACACTTTTTTAGGACCAAACTAATGTGTTCTGGGCAAGTGCTATACCCCTGAGCTATACCCTAGACCCTAAAGGGCTTTGTCCTGTTTAGTTCTCACAGCTTTGGGGACAGGTGCCTTGTTTTGTTTTGCTTTGTTTTTTAGCTCCCAAACAGATGCCAGTTGGCTGTTGGTGAAATTATCTTAAAGATCTGACCCTAGTTTTTACACATCCAGCCATTTCTTTAGTCAGTTTTGTTAGCATTTATGCATTTTGTTTATGGTGAGAAAAACTGAAAGCCTTCTATCAGTAACTGATGTGAACTTTATTCTCAGTGGCTCTGAAGCGGATGTTAAACTTCAACGTGCCTCATGTTAAGAACAGCACTGGAGAGCCGGTGTGGAAGGTAAGGGCTTCTCCAGCGGGAACTGGGGGCTTTCTCCTAGCACTAAAATGATAGGAATTAGAAGAAATTTCTTGAAAATATAAGCAAAGTAGTATATTTTAATTAGAATTACTGAATATTTTATTATTCCCTACACAATAATAGATGTTTACATAGCATGTATAGTCTATAAGAGGATCATATAGGATATGTGCTGAGTTCTGTCATTTTGTAGAAAGGACTTGAGTGTCCCAAGAATTTGGTACATTGGCAAGTCCTGGACCCAAACCCAAGAATATCTAGGAACTACTGTATATGTTCCCCCTGGCTATATACATATAGTTGTAATAATGTTTACTTTGTAAGTTAAGTACAGAAGAAATTACCAATCGTGACTAATGGTCAGGATCGCTGTAAAGTAAAAGACGCTACTGGAAAGTAAGCATCATGGTAGTGTGCAGGAGAGCTGATCACAGGCAGCACTGGGTGACTAAAGAGACTGCATGCTGTGGGCAGTGCAGAGCAGAGCTGCGGGAGGCTTTGGCGGATGGGCTAGGACATGAGACTTCGTCCTGCTGCTCACCGTGGTTTACATTGTGGGTGGCTTATTATTGTAATTTTCCGCTTAATGTTTTCTGGCCCTGGTTCCCTAGAGATAACTGAGGCTGGAGAAGTAGAAACTGTGGGTAAGAGGCTACTATATATTTAAGGATTAGAGAGGAGTTTTTGAAAGATTAAGCACCTTTAGAGCCACAGCAGATTTTAGTTTCTCTAAAGAAATCAATCCCTGGCATTTAAGAGTAACATTTAATAACAATAACAGACTTCATCTCACCTCAGTAGGAGTTTTCTTCTCCATAAAGAATCACTAAGATAGTTATGAAAAATAACCATTGAAGGTCTCACTTGCTAGCCCAAGCTCTATAGCTAATAGTGAGGTGGCAGGCTGAGATGGAGTTATGGTTTAGATTTTGGATATTTGTCTTATTTGGGCTTTTCATTAGTTTTTGTCATTGATATTGTTAAGACATTGACCTTGACTGTAGCCCAGGTTGACTGGAATCTCTCTGCAGTCCTCCCTCAGCCCCTGAGTCCTCCGTTGCAGCTGTGAGCCACTGCTTCTGTTTAGGCGCTTAACATTTTAAGTCACTATCTAGATTACCTAAACTTCGGAAATTTCTAAATTTTCTTTATAGTGTTGGAACTTGTTAAATTTCAGGCTTTTACTCATCTATTCATTTATATATGTATGTACGTGTGTGTTTTCCTTGCCTATGTGTGCGCCATGTAAGTGCCTGGTGCTTACAGCCTCCAGAGAAGGGTGTTGGATCCTGTCTTAGTTAGGGTGTCTATTGCTTTGATGAAACTCCATGACCAAAATGGAAAGGGTTTTATTTGGCTTACACTTCCATATCTTTTGTTCAGTATTGAAGGAAGTCAGGTCAGGAACTCAGACAGGGCAGGATCTTCGAGGCAGGAGCTGTTGCAGAAGCTGTGGAGAGGTGCTCCTTACTGGCTTGCTCACCCTGCCTTCTTACAGCCCTGGGGCTACCAGCCCAGGGATGGTACCTCCCACCGTGGCCTGGGCTGTCCCCCATTGATTCCCAACTGAAAAAAAATGCCTTACAGCTGGGTATCAGGGAAGCATTTCCTCAGCTGAGGCTTCTTCCTCTCTGATGACTTCAGCTTGTGTCAGGTTATTG
The DNA here is from genome assembly GCA_964023405.1 of Apodemus agrarius. Classification (NCBI taxonomy): domain Eukaryota; kingdom Metazoa; phylum Chordata; class Mammalia; order Rodentia; family Muridae; genus Apodemus; species Apodemus agrarius. Next base: position 72,445,046 of record OZ030011.1, on the reverse strand, counting down.
CAAAGAACCAGCTAGTACAGATTCCCTGTAACTGAATCATCAGATGGCTGTGAACTGCCATGCGGGTGCCGTGAATGACACCTGGGTCCTCTGAAGAGCAGCCAGAGCTCTTCCTACAGAACCATCTGTCAAGCCCCATATTTTACCTTGAAAGGAGCTAAATTTTTATCTCATCTTTACCTGTACTTAGGATATTTATGGACTAGGAAAAAACAAGTATGAATTTGATCTGAGTTCTTTATTAAAGGTTAAAATAAAGACTTTATAGTCCGACTTTTAAACTTAGAATATTTTATAAGAAGCCTCTGAAAGTGTTGCTTATTTAAACCTAACTGATAATGTTTTAAGTAATATATAACTATGTGGATGAGTATTTGAGTAGTAGAGGAAATACTAAACTGAACATGGATAAGAATTCAATATAATGATTACTAAATAAAATTAGCTTATGTTATATTGATGTGGGTTCTCGGTTGTTCATTAATAATGATGTTTAAACAAACCACTTTTTTAAAGGTACTCATTTATGACAGATTTGGCCAAGATATCATCTCTCCTCTGCTGTCTGTGAAGGAGCTGAGAGACATGGGCATCACTCTGCATCTGTGAGTTTTAACAGATTTCTGACAGTGGCATCTATTTTCAGATTTATTTATTTATTTTATTTTTTTATTTTGTATTAGATATATTCTTTATTTACATTTCAAATGATTTCCCCTTTCCTAGTTCCCCCCTCCCCGAAAATCCCATAAGCCCTCTTCCCTCCTGCTATTCCCCAGTCAGCCCCCTCCAGCTTCCCTGTCCTGGTAATCCCCTGCACTGCTGCATCGAGCCTTTCCAGGACCAGGGGCCCCTCCTTCCTTCTTCTTGGGCATCAGTTGATATGTGAATTGTGTCTTGGGTGTTCCAAGCTTCTAGGCTAATATCCACTTTTCAGTGAGTACATACCATGTGTGTTCTTTTGTGATTGGGTTACCTCACTTAGGATGATATTTCCAGTTCTATCCATTTGCCTAAGAATTGCATGAATTCATTGTTTTTAATAGCTGAGTAGTATTCCATTGTGTAAATATACCACATTTTCTGTATCCATTCCTCTGTTGAGGGACATCTGGGTTCTTTCCAGCTTCTGGCTATTATAAATAGTCCTGCTATAAACATAGTGGAGCATGTGTCCTTATTACATGCTGGGAAATCCTCTGGGTATATGCCCAGGAGTGGTATAGCAGGGTCCTCCAGAAGTGTCATGCCCAGTTTTCTGAGAACTGCCAGACTGATTTCCAGAGTGGTTGTACCAGCTTGCAATCCCACCAGCAGTGGAGGAGTGTTCCTCTTTCTCCACATCCTCGCCAACACCTGCTGTCTCCTGAGTTTTTAATCTTAGCCATTCTGACTGGTGTGAGGTGAAATCTCAGGGTTGTTTTGATTTGCATTTCCCTGATGACTAAGGATGTTGAACATTTCTTTAGTGTTTCTCAGCTATTCGATAGTCTTCAAGTGAAAATTCATTGTTCAGCTCTGTACCGCATTTTTTAATAGGGTTATTTGGCTCTCTGGAGTCTAACTTCTTGAGTTGTTCGTATGTCTTGGCTATTAGCTCTTTGTTGGATATAAGCTTGGTAAAGATCTTTTCCCAATTTGTTGGTTGCTGTTTGGTCCTATTGACAGTGTCCTTTTCAGATTCATTGAGGAAGATTTCTTTGGTCACATTAAAAGTCAAATTTTTAAGGACTGTTTGTAGAGAAAATTAAAGTCAAGTTATAGTATCTGTGTAACCTTGAGGTTTAAAAATATTCTCACTTTGAGCTGTATAATTTCAGAATTTAAATATTTTTTCATTTTTCAGTAGATGTGGTTGATCTTTAAAGTAAAAGAACTAGTCTCTTTGGCACTCTTCAGTCTCTAAGAAGATTTTGTCTAATTTAAGTATACTTTTAAAAAGTCTAAGTTAGTTCATCAGTAGCGTGAGCATGTTACGTGACCACATGAAATAATGGCCTCCGTTTATTCCTCTCTTGACTCCTAAGCACGCAGCCACTTTCTGTTACCAGAGAACAGACTGTAGCATAGAAAACTATGATTGCCACCTAGTTGGACCACTGGTTGATGACAGAGCTGTGGCCATGCTGTTTGTCTAACGGCTCACAGTGGCAGTGACAAGTCCAGTTGAGATCTGACTCCATGCTGGCGTGAGGTTGACTAGATGGACTGCCAGTCTGCAAGCAGAGGAAGCAGAACACCTCTGTTACCAGACGGAAAGGCTGTGTAGCCATGGCCGTCCCTGACAGCTGGCCTCTGCCTGAATAAACTTGATCAGAAAATTTAGCCTCTGCAACAACCTAGTTTAGACCAACTTGAAGGAAGTAGTAACCACTGGTTTCTAGAAATGCAGTTATACCTTGTAGACGGTTGAGCAGAGAGCACACAGAGAAAACAGCCTGTGGCTGTCGACACATACTTCTCATGGTGGGTAGTGGCATCTGGACAGACGGAAGGTTACTGAATGCATCACGACCATCAGCATGAGCCCCTGTCATTCTTGTCGATGACAGGCATGACTGAAGAGTTCTGTGCCCAGAAGGCTAGCTATATTTCGTATCATAAGCATTATAACCAATACATTGCTATGACAAACAGAGTGTTCTTATGTGAGATGGAGATAATTAAATGGAACTATTCTCCGACTCACCAAGATGTGAGCTTGTCGTGTTTGAGATTATCTGATGATCTCCCGTGCATTCAGTCAGGAAGCAGCAGATTGATCAGGATAGGGTTGGGATGGAGCTCAGCTGTGCAGATGTGTGCTCAGCAGGTGCGAGTCCCTGCTCTCCATCCACAGCATCATGCGGGAAGGAAGGAGCAACAGAAGGGGTAAATATGCGGCTGTGAGAAGTTCCGTGTACTTTCCATTTCGAAACGGTGCCTAGTCCACGCGTGCCTCGGTCCTTAAGTCCCTTCCACAGGGCCGGCCCTGCTCTTGTGTTTCTCGTCCACCACCCTCTCCATGAATTTCTATGAAAGCTGATGTTGACTTTGAATGTTTAATTGTTCTTCCAGGAGGGTGGTGGTAAAAGAGAATGTCTGCCCAAAGGAAATACTAAAAACACTAAAAATGGAGAAGAAATGGAAATAAAAAGAAATGATCCTGTAAATAGCTGTGGGCAGCGGCAACAGTGCGGGTGTTCTTCCGCTTTCTGAGGTAGAGGCCGGTTAACTCAGTGCCAGGCAGCAGAGGAGTGTTGCCAGCACCAGCCACAGGGCTGCAGACGTCTAGTTTGAATAGTTGGAGAACTGTTCTTCCAAACTGTCTCTTTAAAGTACCTGAGGGGGGGAAATGAGTGGTTATTGTTCTTTCTGTTTTCCAGGCTTTTGCACTCAGACCGAGATCCGATTCCAGATGTTCCTGCAGTGTACTTTGTGATGCCAACTGAAGAAAATATTGACAGACTGTGCCAGGTGATAAGTGGATTGTATCTGGAACTTAAAATTGCCTGATTGTTTGAATATCAAGGCAGACTGCTTTCTTTAAAAAAAAAAAAAAAACCACAGATGCTCATTGTGAAGAATCAAATTCCTTTACCAGCTTCCACTTTGAGTTTTGATACTATCTTTTAGTTTTAGTAGAGTAGATTTCTAATTTTTTGGCTAGAGAAGCATTATATCAGTAAATACCAAGTCTGGCCTAGTGGAGCCTGCCTCTAATCCCAGCACTCAAGGTTGATGGAAGGGGATTGTTAGTTGAAGACCTTGGCTATGTGACAAATTCTGAGGCCCATGGGTGCTGCACCATTAGAGCATATCTCAAAACAATAGTAACAGATTTCAAAATAGAAAGCCTAAGAGGGTCTCATGTAGCCCAGGCTGGCCTTGAACTCACCATGTAGCTGGAGATGACCTTGAGCCCCTGACCCTGCTGTCTCCAGCACTGGATGCACTTACCACCTACCTAACTCTCCTTGATCCACTGTTAAGTTGGTAAGTCATTTTAATCATTGAGTTGTTAGCATACTTTTTAGTTTTCTTACTTTTTTGAAAACAGGGCCTTACAGCCTCCTTTTGTGGTGCAGCCCGATGCTGGGATCAGAGGCCTGGACCGCAAGTCCAGCTTCTTAGTTCTTCCTGTGCTAGACACTTATCAGGTATATGATAGTATTTTTATGAATTCTGTAGACAGCCAGTTCCGTGCTTCTGATATCCTATTTAAGAAACATCCCAAGTCTGTGTTTTCTTTTATAAGTTTTAAGGTTCTGGCTCTGTCACTACTTTGTTCTTATAGAGTACATTTTCATCATTTGTATATCCCATCTTTTAAACGTGTGTCCCATGCTCTAAAGCTTGGCTTTTAGTGTTAAGAGCTTTTATCATGGACATCCTCTCTACTGTAAGAGGTATATTATACATTGATTATATTTCTAGGACCTTCGAAATCAGCTCTACGAGTCCTATTATTTAAATTTTATTTCTGCGATTTCAAGAAGTAAACTGGAAGACATTGCAAATGCAGCCTTGGCCGCTAATGCTGTCGCACAAGTTACCAAGGTAAGAGGAGGCGCTTGGTCAAGAGCATTGTTAATGTAAACTCCGCAGGGGCCAGAAGCTCCCGGTTGGTTACATGGTTGGTTACATCTAACCAAAACAACCTACAAAGTTAGACATTCTCCTTGAAAACATGGTCATTTATCGTCTTTAACTTAAGCTTGGAAAAATAAGACAGACTAGAAAAATTTACAACTTGCTGACTTATGAGAGAAATTGAAAGTAGATGAATATTTATTTCAGGCTGAGAGTCATGGGATATCCTTGTAGCTCATATTTTAGAAATGATTTGAAAGTTTGTTGTACATTATTTATGATCATATTGGCATTGCTTTATCTGTACTCCATACAGTAAGTCACTGGATCCTCCATATCTTATTTAGGAAAGCGGGTCTAAAGAGGCCACAGAGTATACTATAAGGATAAAACTGTACAGCAGGCGAGCCTGCTTGTGACATCTTAGCCAGTGACACTAGCTACAGGCACTCGCAGATAAATCCTGGCTCTACCCTGAGAGGACACCAGTTGTAGGGATTGTATAGACAGGAAAGATGAAACATGCATTTGCACACACCCTCACTGCATCTTCGATACACATGCTGGGGCCAGAGGAGGGGGTCAGAGTCCCCAGAGCCGGGGGTTACAAGCAGCTGTGAGCTGATGTGGGTGCTGGAAAACTAACTCCAGTTAAACAGTTTTCCTCTGGGAAAACAATTTGGCCTCTGATCCACTCCGCCTGTCCAACCCCTGGTTGTGTTATAAAATTTGTACTTATAAATGTATAAATGTCATGGTGGTTGTGAGAACATGAGGCTCCAAAGCAGAGAACTGTAAATTATAGTTCTCCTTCACAGGCAGTTTTACTTTCTCTGTTTAAATTTTGTTTTCTGAAAATATCACTATTTTGATTGCCCCAAATTTGTTTTCATTGTTTTAAAAATACTTTTGTTTTGTTTTGTTTTTATTATTATCAACCTGCTCTTTAAAAGATGCATATTTGTATTTATGTGTCTGTGTGTATGAATGTGTGCCACACGTGTGTAGGTGCAAGTAAGTGGAAGCCAGAAGAGGGCTGGAGGTAGAGATTTGTGACCTCCTACATATGGGCGCTTGGCTCTAAACCCAGCACCTCTGGGTGAGCAAGCAACCACTCTTAACCACTGAGCTTTTCTCCAGCTCCTGCTTTTATTTTTTATTATTCTTATTATTTTATTTTTTTAATTAATTTATTTCATGTATGTGAGTACACTGTTGCTGTCATCAGACACACCAGAAGAGGGCATCAGATCCCCATTACAGATGGTTGTGAGCCACCATGTGGTTGCTGGGAATTGAACTCAGGACATCTGGAAGAGCAGCCAGTGCTCTTAACCACCGAGCCATCTCCCCAGCCCCCAGCTCCTGTTTTTAACTTTATATATTTATGTAGGTAGGCATCCTGCTACTTGGTATTGTTTTTAATTTTTGTTTACATTTAATTATAATTTCCCTATTTTTGCCATTTGGTGATTCAGTCAAACTAAATTTTTACTATAGCTATATTGTAAAATTGTTTTTGTTTATTTCTAGGTTTTTGACCAGTATCTCAATTTTATTACTTTGGAAGATGACATGTTTGTATTATGTAATCAAAATAAGGAGCTTGTTTCATATCGGGGTATGTAAAAACATAAATTTTACAATGTAATATTTTACATTGTTATATTTGACAAAATATATAGCAGTATATATTAAAATACACAAAATACAAGCCTCAGATTAAATTGTCAGATAAATAAGACATAAGAAATTTGGTTTATAATTCAGTTATGTACCAGTTCTCTGGCCTACTTGAAATCCCCACGACAGCTTGCACAACTGATACACTCTTTCGAAGTAAGACAGTATCTCCATTCAGGACCGTTAATTATCTTGTACCTTGATCTTAGGCAAAAGTGACATACTTTGCTAATGTATTTATTTAAATTCTGGTCCATATTGTGAGCGTCTGAGAAAAGACAACATTGACTTGGCTTCATTGAGATCTCTAATACATTTTCTTACTGAAATTAGAGAAAAAGTTTTATTTAGGAACTATGGTCTTGTTTTACAGCCTAAGCTGGCCTCAACTTGGGATCCTCCTGCCTTAGCCTTCCAAAGGCTTTCAGATATCAACGCTGTCATCCTGGGCTCACCTGAGGTTTTTTTGTTTTTTGTTTTTTTGTTTTTTTTTTTTTTTATTTTTTTTTATGTCAGTTGTTATTCACGAAAGTCTATTTACAGTTTGTTGATTTTCAGACTAATTAGCACCTAATCTTGTGTTGAAACCTAGTTTCCCATAAGCCTTTAAACTTAGAAATGTTATTTATAAATCTGATAAAAATGAAAACAAGTATCTTTAATGTTTTTCTTGGCCAATTATATTGACCTGGCTAGTCTCTTGTCCTGTTGATCAAGCTGAGGTAGAACACTACACTGTTAAGTTTCATCAGGCACTTACTACTGCATTTATAAATTTGGTACATTCTTTTTTTGTTGTTTTAAGATTTATTTATTTATTATATGTAAGTATACTGTCGCTGTCTTCAGACATTCCAGAAGAGGGTGTCAGATCTCATTACAGATGGTTGTGAGCCACCATGTAGTTGCTGGGATTTGAACTCAGGACCTTCAGAAGAGTGGTCAGTGCTCTTAACCGCTGAGCCATCTCTCCAGCCCCCCTCTTCTTCTTTTTTTTAAAAAGTGATTCAGCCAGTCCAGGCAAATTTATAAACCTATTAAACAAAACTGTCAAATGTTAAGTAATTTAAAAATAACTAACTTGTTATTAAAAAATAACTTGTAATAAATCTGAAGTTCCTTAAGCATTCAAATAGTTACACAGTGACACTGGGGGTAAAATTTACATTCCTGTCTTTTTACTTCTACTTCTTAAAGGATTGATTACATATTTACCCGATAAAATAACCACATGTCTTGTGTCAGTCAAATGGAGATCATCTGAGACAAGGAAACTTGATGTCACTGGTCACGTTGGCATTCCTGATGAATAGTTTGCAGCTGCTAAGGTCGCTTCCTTTTCATAGACGTGGAGCTGGGGTTGAGACCCAAGGGCTGGACTTCTGAGGATATTTTACTCGAGCCAGATGATTGACAAAATGACCCAGAGTTACTGTTCATCAGGTGTTTTCCATGCTGCCTGTCCCATCTGGCCTGACTAGACGACAGTCATGACACCGCAGTGACAGCATCTTTCCTTGGATTGGTGCTGCCTGCTGAAATACTCTTTTTAATCTTCTCTGGACACACTTGCTTCCCTTCGGTACTTTGATATGTCCAGTTAGTTCATGCTTTCCTCATATGCTGATCATGTTATATATTGGTTTTGTAATTCAGGTTAGAAACTGTATATTGTATATATAATACAAGCTTAATAAAGATGTAAATTTTGATTGCTTATTTTTTCCTCTGTATCTTTAGCTATTAATAGGCCAGATATCACAGACACGGAGATGGAAACTGTAATGGACACTATTGTTGACAGCCTCTTCTGCTTTTTTGTTACATTAGGTAAGCTTTTAAATCTATCTGTTCCTTCAAAGAAACTAATTACTTAACATGTTATACACCTTAATAGTTTGTTGTTTTTTGTTTTTTGTTTTTTATTTTTTGAAGAAAGGGTCTTGAACTCCTTGAGATGAGCCTGTGTCTGCAAGTGCTGAGATTAAAGATATGCGCTATGAGATCTGGCTACAATATTGTTATAACCTGTCTGAATATAGAGAGGTTCTCTAAAGTTAAGATAAAGCATGCATTCCATAATATTAAAATAAAATAGTTGTAGTAACAACATATAGCTATGTCATGTGAGATAGCATTCAGATTTGTTTTGTATCTTTAGGTGAGTTCTCCTGAGCTCTCAAGTGTTGTGATGACAGATACACATCACCATACCCAGCTCAGCAGACCTTTGGAGTTAATTCCTTAGATAACATGGGTAGTTTCAGTTCCTTAATGTAGTGTTGAAGTGGTTGTCAGTGGTTCCAGCCTGTTGACTATTTTCTAGCTGTCTTTAGTCTCTATCATAAAAGAGTTCAAGCATACTTCTGGGTAGAAAAGTCTGTGCATGTTAGTTTTTAAGGCAAGTGCAAGAACTTCCAGAAAATACTGAACTTAAAATCGTAACCTGCATCAGTTTTAAAATTTAACATTTTGTTGAATTATCTATAGTTACTTCAGGTACATTGAATTTACTATCTAATATATGATTTTATACTTTAGTCATAGACATTACAGAAAAGTAATTGCAATTTAGATTTTATACATACCTAAAACCTCTTAATTAAGATAACTCACAGTTTAATAAACTATTAATAAATATTAATAAACTCTTTCACAAGTGAAAATAAGAGAGAGACCATTGGAACATATGTGGGCCTTAGATGTCTGAGGAGAATTTGTACAAATTCTTGGGTTCCTCCCTTTCAGAGATGCCTTCCCGAATTTTATTTCTTAGCCCCAAACTCGGATCTTTGGTTTCTGGCCTAGTAGGTCCCCGTATTTTCTGTCTGTTATTTCTCTATTGCCACATGTCTCCATTTTTTCAAGAGTCTTACCTCTGTCTAGTTCTTTGCCTGTGTTCTCACTACGCTCCAGTGGACTCAGGAGCTGGTTGGCTGATGGGTTGACCCCACCAGGGCTGGACTAGGTAAGCACTGTAGTGCAGTGCTGCATCTCCAGCCTTTGTGCTCACTGCCTTCACTGCTAAGAGCACTGCAGGCATATAACCTGTAGTCATGAACACTGTTACCCTTCTGTCTGCTGCCCTGTACTCTCCTGCCTTTACCTGTCTTTATGCTTACGGTATACTAGTACAAGTCATAGTCATAGTTACATTTTAAAACAGTAGATTAGAACAGAGATGTACAAAAAATAATATCCAGTGTTTTCCTTACATATACTACACAGTAGGTAGAAAACAGTCTGATGATGTCATTGGTTTGTTGTTGATGCTGTTGGTTTTCAGAGACAGGGTCTTCCTGTGTAGCTTGAGCTCATCGTGAATCTCCATCATCCCACCCTGCTTCTGGCTGGGTTTGTAGCCTTTTTGCCCACATGGCTAGCTAAGTCTGCGTATTTTCCCTTTTGCCATTTTTGGTTGGGGATGATTCTTTTGAGGTACAGGATCTCATATATAGCACAGCCTAGCTGGTCTTGAACTCTTGAGTTTCTTGTCTCAACTTTCCCAAGGGCTGGGACTATAGACGTGTGCCACCATGCCTAGAATTTATACATTTCAAGTATCATTTGAGATTTTTATAACAAGCATGCACAATGTAGGCCATCAGAAGAAGGCTTTTGAATATTAATAGTACTGTACCTTTTCACTTGAAAGTAAGTATGCTGTGCTCTGGAGAGGCGAGCGCTGTGGCTGGGTCCGGACAGTCAGCCGTGCATCCACAGGCCCTCAGCAATGTGCTCCACTTTTCTCTGTCCGAGGGTTCAGCCTCTGATAAGACATTTACTGCATCATAAAGAAAGACATTAGGAGTTCAGGGACTTGATGTGATTGTGGAGAGGGACATGCTAGGATCACTTCACAGTAGTGAAGACTGTGCTTGCTGTTCCCGTTTAGATTGGTGTCACAAAAGGATTAGTCATTTACTGTTAAATCATTTTCTAAAGTAGTTGCAAACTGTTGTAGTCCTAAGCTCTTTTTATTCATTTTGAACAAAATAAAGTAGCTGCTGTGAATAGAGAGTGAAGTTACTTTGGAACTATGTAAGGAAGTCCAAATGCTGATCTAGTCCATCCTCTGGAAATATCGTCCCACTGATCAGCTCCATGCACAGAGATTCCTCTTCTGGCTGTTTATTGCTTAAGGGGAGGTTAATTTCTGAAACCTTTGTTTTCACTCTTGAGATGTTTAAGTCCTTTTGTGTCTAGCATGGAATCTCGACATCTGCTAAAGTATACGTCTAAACTAAGAGGTGAGGTCGTTGCTAACACTTATTACTGAAACAGGTGCTGTTCCCATCATCCGGTGCCCACGAGGAACGGCAGCAGAAATGGTGGCAGTGGTGAGTTGTTGACTCTGAGTACAAGCACTGCTGTGTGAATTGCTCTCCCAAGGGCTTCAGATGTCTCTGTCAAGGACTCTGGCTGCTCGTGTTGTTTGAGAAATACCAGTGACAGAGACTTGGTTACTTTGGGATTACTACCAATATAGAAGGCCATCGCTGTGAATGTCTCTGCAGTAAAGTTGTCAATTCCATTCACTTGTGTTAGTCTTCACTGGACTTGTGACATGCACTTTTACATACTCTACCCTTACCTTCCCCCAAATTATACCATATTCAGCTTTTTATTAGCGAGTGCTTATTAACAACACACATTTTTAATTTCATGTTGAAGAGAATTTCCTTAAAAGGGGGATTAGGGAAACCAAAGAATTGCTTTTTAAAGAAAGTGTCCGTGGCACAGACAGTATAATACACAGCCGTGTAGGCTGGGCTGCGAGGGAGCCCTGGTGGGGCTGCCGTCTCACACGCTCGTCTCTGGTCTGAGCTAGCTGCACCTTGCTCTTAATTTATTCTCACCCAGCCAGATGAGTCTTCTTTATTTCAGTCATGTTCAAGAGAAGCTTGTTCATACTGTAAAGTGTTCATTACTGATACCGGGATTGAAACACATGTTTTTTTAAATTGATTTTCTTAAATATAAGTTATAATGGTCTTGAGATAATTAAAACACTTAAGATATAGGTTTTAGAATTACCACTTTGTAAAGAACGTTTATAATACACATTGAGTCACCTTCATAACATTATATGAAAGTATTAATAGTTCATCTAAAATTTGATTTCCAGAAACTAGACAAAAAACTTCGGGAAAATCTAAGAGATGCAAGAAACAGCCTTTTCACTGGTGACCCGCTTGGAACCGGCCAGTTCAGGTATTTATCTGCCTCTTGAGTACAAACATGAGTTAATGCACTTGAAAATAAAAATAAGAGTATTTGTTTTGTTTTCCTTGTATGATAAGAATACTTTTATCGTGCCGGGTGTGGTGGCGCACGCCTGTAATCCCAGCACTTGGGAGGCAGAGGCAGGCGGATTTCTGAGTTCGAGGCCAGCCTGGTCTACAGAGTGAGTTCCCAGGACAGCCAGGACTACACAGAGAAACCCTGTCTCAAAAAAAACCAAAAAAACAACAACAAAAAAGTACTTTTATCGTAAGAGAACTATTTCTTATTTTTTGATCTGACATTAGAATAAAGGTTGACTTAAATTTAAGCATAAATAGATTCCATATAGAAATTATCTTCCATTGGTAGAAATGTCTGTTTCCGTCTATAGAATGCTTTTGTTTGCATGGCTTTCAAGGCTCAAAGCACTTTCTTTTCAGCTGTCAGTAATCTTCGTGGGAAGTGGGAATGCTGCTGTTCACATTTTCACACTGAGACACTAATAACTTAGAAGCTATTTCTGTCATTTAGCATAGCAAGTAATGCCAAAGTACTGACTGCTCAGTTTCTATCAAGTACGAATATTAAAAACCCATGTAGAGTAGAGTGCATTTTGATTTTTTGTTTTATTTTGTTTTCTTTTATTTTTATTTCTTTTTGTCTTGTAACCCTGGCTGTCCTAGAACTTGCTCTGTAGACCAAGCCGGCCTTAAGATCTGCCTGCCTCTGCTTCCCACATGGTGGGATTAAAAGCGTGCGCCATACCACCTCGCCTGGATTTTGATTCTTACCAATAGTAAAAACTATTGACATAAGGAAATAAACTCACAGAAATGTCTAAAAATTATTAAGAGGAGAGAGTTTTGTAGTGACTTCTTAACCTACAGTTTTGATGAATTAGCCTGTAGCGGCCGAAATTTTGTCTAGAAATAACATACTTATTCACACGCTCTCACTTTGAGGGCTTCTTAACTCTGAACTGCTCCAGTCTGCAGCTTACCACACCAGCTCTCACACCACCTATGTCCTCCTCTGCTTTCCCTGCTGTTCTTCAGTATCATTGATATTGTTTCTCGCCAATCGGAAACCGGAAACATCGGTTCTTGCTGGTTGGTTTTCAAAACTTACCTAATACTCTCCTTTTTTACCATGCTGTATTATGTACCCTAGGATCCAATAAAAGGGTGCTATTTTATTTAGTTGGATAAACTTTAAAAAAATCTAATCACAATATTATAACATTTTATCATAATTTGTTGAATATATTTCAAGTTATTTTAATTAACAATTTGGGGCTGGAGAGATGGCTCAGTGGTTAAGAGCACTGACTGCTCTTCTATTTTTCATTTTTATTTTATTTTATTTTTTTTTATTTTTTTGATTTTTGGAGACAGAGTTTCTCTGGGTAGCCCTGGCTGTCCTGGAACTCACTCTGTAGCCCAGGCTGGCCTCAAACTCAGAAATCCGCCTGCCTCTGCCTCCCAAGTGCTGGGATTACAGGCGTGCGCCACCACGCCCGGCCCTGACTGCTCTTCTAGAAGTCCTGAGTTCAATTCTCTGAAGCCACATGGTGGCTCACAACCATCTGCAGTGGGATCCAATGCCCTCTTCTGGTGTGTGTGAAGACAGCAACAGTGTACTCACATAAACTAAAAAAAAGTGCTCTTAATTAGTAATTTGTCGGATAGGTGTTAAATGTTTAAATCCAACCCTAGACTGGTGCTTATCAACCATCTTGATTCTGTTGCCCACAGACATGCTGTGATTAATAGTCTTAACCAAGTGTGTGCTTCTCGAGGCTAGTGGTATGCATTGTAGCATATCTAGAAGCATCTTATGATGCTAGATTTACCATGCACAGAACAAACCATAATAAGCAAATCACATAGCCTCAAATGTTAGTAGAGCCACAGTTAAGATACCCTGCCATAAGCCGTCTCCCTCCCTTTCCACATACTCTGGGATGATGAAACTATAGTTGTAGTGATGTCGTCACTGATATTTAGCCTTGGGTTAGTGTACTTAAGAAGACCCACTGACCAATGCCTATGGGATAAAGAGGTATTAATGTAGTTCTTGCACAGGAGGAGACCTGTATAGCTACTGTGACTGGGTAGAGGAGTCTTGTGATGGTGGCATGTACTACATAACAGGAATGCCTCTAGAGGACATCACTAGCACTTGGTAACACCTGGCAGGCTGACTCTGCCTCCACTTTGCTCTTGACCTCAGTGGCGATGTATAGTCAAATAGCTCATGAAGTGGCATATCTCCTGTCCACTGAGTGAGTAGTTACTACTGTGGCAAGGGTCTTCATTTTTCTTTTCTTTTTTCCTTCTTTCTCTTTCTTTCTTTCTTTCTTTCTTTCTTTCTTTCTTTTTGTTTTTTGTTTGTTTGTTATTTGAGACAGGGTTTTTCTGTGTAGCCCTGGCTGTCCTGGGACTCGCTGTGTCCATCAGGCTGGCTTTGAACTCAGAAATCTGCCTGCCTCTGCCTCCCAAGTGCTGGGATTAAATGTTTTTGCCAACACTGCCTGGTTTCATTTTTCATATCATAATGGGATAGAGTTTTTTGATGCCCTCGTTCCAAAGCTGGTTTCTTGAATTTGTCTATATTTGTAGGAAGAAATGTAATTTTAAAATATGAAACTATCAAACATTTGGATAAATTCATGTGATTCTCCTATTTTCCCCAAATTGGGCAATACCTATTCCTATTTTGGTTTTTGTTTTTCTTAAGTCTGCACTTTATATCAGAGAAGCAATTTCTTTGACTATAAAAGATATTCTGTAAATGCATTTCTATAGAATCTCCTCCTCCTTAGAAGGAGATCCTATATCCTTCTTAAAATCTAGTATTAAGTATTGGTTCATGATCATAACTGACTATAGTAGAAATGTTGTACAACTTTAATATCAGCTGTTCATATCAAGATGATACACTGGAAAGTACTAGAAAGTTTTAATAAGTATGTACATTGCCGACAAGTTTATGTAATGTTTTGACATTCATTTGCAGCTTCCAAAGGCCTTTGTTAGTCCTTGTCGACAGGAACATTGACTTGGCAACGCCGCTACACCATACGTGGACATACCAAGCGCTGGTCCATGATGTGCTGGTAAGAGACTAAACAGAGCACTTCATATTGAAATGTGATAAATTCAGTAGTAACCTTAATTTTAAACTAACATTGTGGCTATAGACACAAAGTTAAGAGAAATAAAACTGAAAACTATGGATAAAATAATACGGATATAGATGCTTGAAGTTTGTAGTTGTGAATTTATGGTCTTTAAATGAAGGGTAATCAGTGGCATTATTGGCAGTCATGGGAAGGAAGCAGTGACGGGAATGAGCAGCCATATGTTTTCATGCTGTGTAAGTAAAATTTAAAAATTAAAATAATTCCCCTTAGAGAGCAAAACTAATTTCTTCCTTTTCTCTAGGATTCAGATAAATTTCTTTTAATGGTAAAAAGGCACAGTATTTTCATGTTATCTTATTTTCTGAGGCAATTTTAATTACATGTTTAAAAATTTGTATGTCTATGTTCATACTCATCAGCTAAATGTTTATTTTGTAATGTATAGAAATAAAGCACAACCCCAACCTTCAAAGGTAATGAAAAGAAAATATATGCCAAAATAATTTCTTTAAAAGACACTAGTAACATCACAATAGTCTCCATTTTATAGACAGAAAGACTGAGAAGCAAGAGAATTTTCCAAGCACAGTGGCTCATTTTAGTAATCCCAATACTCCTTCCCGCTGCCATTTGCACCAGGGAGCCAGGAGACTCCACAGCCTTCTGTGATCAGTAGAGCAGCTGGGACGGAAGTCTTCCTGCTGCCATTTGCGCCAGGGAACCGGGAGACTCCACAGCCTTCTGTGCATAGACAGGAGGAAGTGATCTCCCAGCAGGATTTCACTTTTGAGCGCAGAGGTGAGATCTCCACCTTCTCTCTGGAGGGGATCCAGCTAGGAGCACACAGGGCCTAAGATCAGTGGAGCAGCTGGGATGGAAGTCTTTCTGCTGCCATTTGCACCAGGGAGCCAGGAGACTCCACAGCCTTCTGTGCATAGCCCGCCAGGAGGGAGTGATCTAGCAGGTTTTCACTTTTGAATGCAGAGGTGAGATCACCTTCTCTCTGGAGGGGACCCAGCTAGGAGAACACAGGGCCTAAGACCAGTGGAGCAGCTAGGACAGAAGTCTTCCTGCCCGCAGCCATTTGCACCAGGGAGCCAGGAAACTCCACAGTCTTCTGTGCATACCCCGCCAGGAGAGAGATAGATCTCCCAGCAGTGCTTTCACTTTTGAGCTCAGAGGAGTAAGGACACAGGCTTATAGGCCCACAGGAGGAACAAACTCCAGCCAGAGACAACAATACCAACTAGCACCAGATGGCGAAAGGCAAGCACAAGAACCCTACCAACAGAAACCAAGGCCACATGGTAACATCAGAGCCCAGTTCTCCCACCATAACAAGTCCTGGGTACCCCAACACAACAGAAAAGCAAGAGTTGGATTTAAAATCGTATCTCATGGTGCTGATAGAGGGCTTCAAGAAAGACTTAAATAACTCCCTTAAAGAAATACAGGAGAACATCGGACAAGAGGTAAAAGCCCTTAAAGAGGAAACACAAAAATCCCTTAAAGAAATACAGGAGATCATGAGTCAGCAGGCAGAAGCCCTTAAAGAAGAAACACAAAAATCCCCTAAAAAATTACAGGAAAACACAAACAATCAAGTGAAGGAACTGAACAAAACCATCCAGGATCTAAAAGTGGAAGTAGAAACAATAAAGAAATCACAAAGTGAGACATCTCTGGAGATAGAAAACCTTGGAAAGAATTCAGAAGTCATACATGCAAGCATCAACAACAGAATACAAGAAATAGAAGAAAGAACCTCAGGTGCTCAAGATACCATAGAAAACACTGAATCAAAAGTCAAAAAAAAAAAAAAAATGCAAAATGCATAAAGCTGGTAACTCAAAACATCCAGGAACTCCAGGACACAATGAGAAGACCAAACCTAAGGATTATAGGTATAGAAGAGAGCAAGGATTTACATCTTAAAGGCCCAGTAAATATCTTCAACAAAATTGTAGAAGAAAACTTCCCTAACTAGAGAAAGAGATGCCCATGAACATACAAGAAGCCTTCAGAACTCCAAATAGACTGGACCAGAGCCGAAAATCCCCCCGGCATATAATAAACATCCAATTCACTAAACAAAGAAAGATTATTAAAAGCAGTAAGGGAAACGGAGCAAGTAACTTATAAAGGCAGACCTATCAGAATCACACCAGACTTCTCACCAGAGACGATGAAAGCTCAAAGATCCTGGGCAGACCTCATACAGACCCTAAGAGAACACAAATGCCAGCCGAGGTTACTATACCCAGCAAACCTCTCAATCGTCATAGATGGAGAAACCAAGATATTCCTTGATAAAACCAAATTTACACAATATCTGTCCACAAATCCAGCCCTACAAAAGATAATTGGTAGAAAATGCCAACACAAGGAGGGAAACTACACTCTAGAAAAAGCCAGAAAGTAATCTTCTTCCAACAAACCCAAAAGAAGATACCCCCACAAACATAAAAATAACCAAAAATAACAGGAAGCAACAACCACTATTCCCTAATATCTCTTAACAACAATGGACTCAACTCCCCATTAAAAAGACATAGACTAGTGAAATATTTCTCATGTAAATCTTCGACTTTATCAGAAAAAGTTTGCAGTTCCTTTTTTTTTTTTTTTTTTTTTTTTTGGTTTTTCAAGACAGGGTTTTTCTGTGTAGCCCTGGCTGTCCTGGAACTCACTCTGTAGACCAGGCTGGCCTCGAACTCCGAAATCCGCCTGCCTCTGCCTCCCAAGTGCTGGGATTCCAGGCGTGTGCCACCACACCCGGCTTGCAGTTCCCATTTTAATTAATTTAATAATTTCTTTTATGTCTACCATTTATCTGCATTATTTTTCATGATAATCTTCAATTTTAATGTCTTTCTATATACTTCCTCCATTTTATCAGAAATGTTTTCAATGTAAATCTTTGATTTTATCACAAATGTTTCTAATTCCATCTTCAATTATTTTAGAAAGAGTTTTTATATCAATCATTCTTTATGCAAAATTTTCTATGAAATAGTCAATTTTAACATGTTTGTCTATTTCTTGAATTTTACCAAAAATATTTTCCTTGTAAATCTTTAATGTTATCTGAAAACTTATAATTCCACCTTCAATCAACTTAGAATTATCTTTATGCCTATCATTTTATCCATATAATGTCCATGATAATTTTAATTCTAACATGTTTTCTATATATTTCTACAATTTTATCAGAAATATTTTCCATGTAAATCTTTAATTTTAGCATAAAGTGTTTTTACTTCCCTTTTCAATAAATAAAAAATTTAAATAAAAAAATAATTTAAAAAAAAAGTAATCCCAATAACTCTGGAGGCTGTGGCAGAAAGATAACCTCGAGGTTCTCTTAGCCTCCGGCGAGACCCTGCCTGAGAGAGAGTTAAAGACTCTGAACCCAGAACATTGGCTGTACTGCAAGCATTCTAGTTGACCGACCTCCAGGACTGTAACATATCATCCCAGAGATTGTATATAGTGTCATCAAAAGGGAAAAGGCGTATAGCAGAGAACTATTCAACAGTGCATCTCTTTAAAACTACGATAGTCTAAAGCATCTACTTAAGTATATCACATTTAGGGCTACTGGAAGAAACTGTTAATTTTATATACATACATGCCAGTGACTCTAGGAAGATGTCAAATACTAGTAAACACCCTTTCAGTACAGAAGCAAAAGGAACCAAAGAGAGCCCCAGAAATAAGCATGGAAGTGTAGCTTAAGAGGCCAAATGAGCCGGGCATGGTGGCGCACGCCTGTAATCCCAGCACTCTGGGAGGCAGAGGCAGGCGGATTTCCGAGTTCGAGGCCAGCCTGGTCTACAGAGTGAGTTCCTAGACAGCCAGGGCTATACAGAGAAACCCTGTCTTGAGGGAAAAAAAATCCAAAAAACAAAAAAACAAAACAAAACAAAAAAAGGCCAAAAGAGAGGTGGAATGAATGAATGGATGGATATTTTGGACCTAGACTTTAACAAGGATAAAAGACACAAGTACTGCTGTCTCCCTGAAGCTGTTTTCTAGGAAGAAGAGACAGGAATAAACAAAGGAAACAAAGCCTTCAGAAGGTAGAAAAGTACTCTAAAGTAAAATGCTGATGAGCGGGACTGAGATTTTAAAGCAGACAGACCTCATTTGTAAAATGACGGTAAGGAAGATGCAAAGGGGTAAATAATAATTCGTGTAGCCAAGTGGGGGCAGAACCCTCTAGGGAGGAGGGGTCGGGTGCGCTTGAAGAATGGGAGGGGCGCATGCTAGCCACTGTGAGGTCACCTGGGAGTCAGGGAGAAGGAAACGAGGCGACATAGGACAAAGGAAGCTTCCTCTGTGGACTCACATCCCGTGTCAGATTGAAGCCAGCTTAAGGTGGATGGCAAAGAAAAACACCACTTTTTTTTTTCCTATGTAGAGAAGTGGGAGAGTGATTGCTGGAAGGACATCGTGAGGTCCAGAAAAGTGAGAGAAATTACCTCATCTTTGTGAACCAGTGGGAATGACCAAGAAAACCTTTACTGATGCAGGAGAGTAGACTACCCAGCAGGGAGCCAAAGGGCGTGTGTGTGGGCCTCACGGATATTCTAAGATATTTGGCAACATCTCTGACCTTGATCAATCCTCAGAGTTTCTTTCCACCATGCCAAATGTATCCTGGGGAAAAGAGGTAGAATGAGGTGATATTTCCTCTGATGGAGAGCAGTTATCACTGACTAGTGGAGTGCGTTTCAAGACTCGTGGTTCTAAGGAGGAGGGTAAGCCAGTTTGGAGAGAGCAGAAAGACAGGCAGTCCCAGGTCCCAGGTGTGAAGGGAAAGAAAATAATCTCATGCTGAACGAGGTCGCTCTTTGGAGTTCAGTTACAAACCCAAACCACATGTTTGGAGAGAGATTCAAATGGCTTTTCTCAATGGCTGGGTTTCAGAGGTTGTTAACAGCAGGATTTCCCCGAGTCCAGATGGGAGATGAGATCCATGGTGGGGAGGGACATACAGAATGGGCACGCTGGGCATCTCAGTGCCTCTCTCTGGTCGTGCTTTATCAGCGGCCGCCAGCTGTGATGTTGGGGACCCAGGGGTCTGGGGGCTGAGTAACAGCAGGCTAGTTAGGGATCATCTCTCCAGGTGCGGGGTGGAAGCTATCTGGAGCACTGGGGTGTCTTGGGATCCTCCCTCCCTCCCTCCCTCCTTCCTTTTTCTTTTTTGAGACAGGGTTTCTCTGTTTAGTTCTGGCTGTCCTCAAACTCAAAGCTACACCTACCTCTGCTTAAAGGCATGTGCCACCACCACTGGCTAGGACTAGGGTCCTTTCTGATTGCTACAATTAAAGCATTATTGGGCTCCTTGACAACTAGATGTAGGAAAATGAAATCTAAAGTCCTGTGCCTATGGGAAAGAAGACATAGAAAATCCTGTGTGTGTGAGAAGGAAGACATATATGTGCATAAGTTCAACAGAAAAGATTAATGCTGAAGACAGCAACATAGAACTGACAAGGCTCACACCTGCCTCTGTGATGAAATCAGAGGAATAGAAGTTTTCGTGCTGCTCAGTAGACTCACTCGTCTCCCACTGTGTCAAGTTAGAACACACTCTGTGTCGTTATTAGTAAAAGCTAACAGAGCAGGCACGGAGGCTCCAAAAGTGGAGGCTGAGGAGCGAGTGGAGGCAGAGGAGCGAGTGGAGGGGAGGAGCGGGTGGAGGCAGGGGAGCGGAGTGGAGGTGGAGGAGCAGGTGGAGGCAGGGGAGCGGAGTGGAGGCGGAGGAGCGGGTGGAGGCTGGGTTATTTTTCCTTGAATCATCTCCGTATGATAGCTTGCAGCCTCCCAGAGGTTGGTTATAATAAACCACACAAGGCTTGTGACCTTCTTCTGCTGGTTTTAATGCAGTTTTTAAATGTTTATTTGTTGAGTTTTTTGAGACGGGCTCTCATGGCAGAGCTCCTGCCGTTGCCGCAGATTATAGCTGCGCCAGTATTTTTTTTCTAAGCTCAAGGATGGGTTTGTGAATTTAAAAAGAAAACCTCTGGGGAATGTGGGCTGTAAAGCTTGGCAGTGCAGAAAACTGAGGAGAGGGGAGGGGAGGGGAGGGGGTCTGAATAAAGCCCTGCGGTGAGAGGGATGGGAGCCCCTGGACCAGCCAGAGCTCCCCTGGGACCTGCCAGTGTCCAGAGGGAGACAGAAAAGGAGGAAAAGTCACAGCTGAGACGATAAGGAGACCCAGCAGAACCTAGCCGAGCTGTGGGGACTCTTACAGGGTTTTTCTTTTTTTTTAAAGCTACTTTGTAATTTTGTTTCCAGAAGTCAAATACCCTTTGTCTCCACAAGATGGAGCAAAACTTCTACTTTGGACACAAGGTTGATGTTTGAATTTTTTTTTTTAAGCATCATTTATGTTGGTCTGAAAAATCTAAACCATTGATAATTATTTCTATATTAGATATTGGAAACAGCTATGATAATTGAGACAGCTTTTCTCTGTGTCAAAATAGTTTTTAAATTTAAATGGAAAATATACTCCTCATACAAAAAACTTTACAAGACTGTAAGAACCAATAAGTGATTATGACAACGTGCCTCAGCTGTGGCGGGCAGACGTGGCCCCCCCCCCCCCCCCGAGGGAGAAGACGGGCCCTCCTGCAGCGGTGCGCGGGCTCCAGCTTGGTAGCTTTTCTTTTTCTGAGCTTTGTTCTCCAAATCTCTCAAGTCTCTCCCATATCTTTTATACACCACTACTTATATTAATTCCTGTACTATCTCCCTTCATATCCTAATTAGTGACCATTTTCTAGCCCTGTTTTGAGACATGGTAGCCCTGCTGGGAACTCACAGCAGTCCTCCTGCCTCAGCCTCCTAAGTGCTGGGATTACAGGCTCGAGCCCTCATGCTTATCTCATTATATCCACTGTTGTTGTTTTCTGGCTTTATTTTCTCTCCCCACTTGTCATCATTGACCAAAGTTTTGTGGTTCTAAAGCAATGCTTTCTAACCGGTATATCATCATCTGCCAATGTAAGTTTGTATCTTTTCTAGTAGTCACACTAAAAAGATAAAAAGGAACAGATGAAATTTATTTTAATATTTAATAATCTAATAATGTGAATTTTAGCTCAACACAATCAATTTATAACACTAATATTTTATATTCCTCCTTTATAAATGTGATTCTATTAATTCAGAGTGTTTTTATAATTAGATCCATAGCATAGATTTTATCAAGTTCACAGATCCTAGGATTATGACAAACTCTAAATAAACCTGAGCAAGCTTTCTAGAAACATTGTTGACACGGGATTCCTTGGGTTCTGAACTGAAAAAAAATAAATCATGCTTACCAGTCTAATCAACATTCATATCTTGTGGTTTAAAAAATTTATAATTTGAGCCGGGCATGGTGGCGCACGCCTGTAATCCCAGCACTTGGGAGTCAGAGGCAGGCGGATTTCGGAGTTCGAGGCCAGCCTGGTCTACAGAGTTCGTTCCAGGACAGCCAGGGCTACACAGAGAAACCCTGTCTCGAAAAAACAAAAATTCATAGTTCCTGTGGTATTGGTGCCCCTTGCCCCATCAGGGGAGCTCTGTTCACATTCACACAGAGAATCAGGACAATGAAAACATCTCAGCCCATGCTTATATATCACTACTAGCAAGGAAAAACATCGAGGGTTACATTCCATTTAAGGCACATTTCAAATAAAAACAGAATCAAACTATAGGGCTGCAGGTCAGTGGTAGGTGCTCTGTAGAGTGAGCGAGACCTCGGCTTCACTTCCTAGTGCCACGGCTCTCACGAGGCCCCGTAGCCATCATTCAGCTTCCGGGATTTACCCCTAAGATCGTATGCATATAGACTTGATGTGGACGGGAAGCGCTCAGTGGGGAAAGCGCCTGCTGCACGAGCCGAGGCCCTGCGTTTGGACCCCCAGCACCCACTGTGACCCAGTGCTGAGACAGGGGGACACACAGATCCAGGGGCTTCTCGTTTCCATGTTTTGGTCACAGAAACCAGACTTCCCTGTTTTCTGCATGTAGCTGATCGATTGGACCTTAAGTACAATTTCCCATGTTTCCTTGTTCTATACTGTTCTGTATATTGCTGGAGGGAGAAGTTTGATTTGCTTCAACTCTGTTAAGTCCACTTCCTAATAGTAGTGGATAGTTTCTGCTTTATGGCATTGTCAAAACTCTAATGTTTGTCAGAGTTACAGTGATGAGGCTGATGAATAGATTAAAGCTATAGCCATGTTCTGCCCATTGCAGAGTCCTCTGTGCGTCTTTTCCTCACTGACATTGGTGATTGTAGTCTAGGTTATAGGAATTGCTCATGGAAAATGGAGACTGTATAATGCTAGCATTCCATCTGTATCTCTTAGAGCCGATATGCCTAAATAAATACATTTCCTTACCAACTCCTTCACATAAATGTTTAGTTTGTTTGCTTGTCAGTTTACAGAGGGGATTCATGCCTTAGCAATCCGCAAAACAGCTAACATGGTAGTTGTTTGGTTTTATGAAATAATGGATTTTTATATTTGAGATAATATCAGATAATTATAGTCATCCATTTTGATATTCACATTGTGACATGTTCGTTCTATCATATTGGCCAGAGAATCTTCTTTTTTTTTTTTTTTTTTTTTTTTTTTTGGTTTTTCGAGACAGGGTTTCCCTGTATAGCCCTGGCTGTCCTGGAACTCACTCTGTAGACCAGGCTGGCCTCGAACTCAGAGATCCGCCTGCCTCTGCCTCCCAAGTGCTGGGATTAAAGGCGTGGGCCACCACCGCCCGGCCCAGAGAATCTTCTTAATGTGACCCCTTTTAATCTTCGGTAGCTCCCTTGTTTTCAGTCATCAGCATTTTTTTCCCGGTTCATTATGTGCATTTTCTGTCTCAAGCCTAGAAGCAGCCGTTTCTCCAGAAGCCATGATTCCTTTGGGTGACAAATAGCACTTAAAAGGCACTGTGCGATGTGCAGGCTCTGTTACTGCTCTGCTTGTAGACATTTTCAGTAGAGAAATCTCATAGTGTTCCTCATTTTCTGAGAGTAAAGAATATATTTTGTTATGACTTACTGTAGTAATGTAAAAATTGTAGCATTACATTAGGCTTCCATTGGTTTTGTGTACAATTTGAAAGTATCTCTTCATCCTTGTTTTGCTTGAGTTTTATTTGACAGCTTGATTTGAGCCAAGGAAACCTTATGTGGCTATTATAAAACAAATTATTTGGATTTAAGTTGTAAAACAACTTAAAATCTGAAAAAATAACATTATGACATCTCTTTTCACTGCTTTTGGGGAAAAATGACAAAATGTGGCCTTTATTTAACTAATAAATCTTATCTGAAAGAATAATTATGATTTGCAGGAGAGTCATTTGTCCTGGGTGCAAATTATCACACTTTTCCCTATTTCCTTTCTCACTGATGGCACTGCAGACCCCACTCTCAGCTGAGCTTTGCTCTAGAAGAGTTGAGTTCCTGGGGTTATAAGGCTGGGCCGTGCACTTCTTGTGTCCTGAATGGGCAGGGCTTGGGTAGGAGCAGACCCTCGGGAGATGCCAGAACCTAGGCGGTACCTTGCATCCCTGTGTTGGTCTACTTCCATCATGAGCGAGAGGCTTGTGTTTTCACTTCCTTTGTGTATTTCTTCATCGTTGGTTAATATAAGGATCACTTAGTGTGAGCTACTGCCATCAGTATGAAAACTTTGATTGTTGACACTTTCCTTTTGGCTCCTAAATCATATTCAATAAACTAGCTGTTCAGTGATCAGCATAACAGCATTTGAAATTAAAAAGGTTGTAAATTCTTGCCCAAATGAGAATTACTTATATTCTGCTTTGCTTTGTCATGTATGAATATACATGCATCTTAGCTCAGAGAAAGTAGGTGTCTTCTGCTATTCCAAGTAATCTTGTGCACTCACATAGCTGTCTGTGGCCGGACGGACAGATTTGCCTTAGCTTGTGAGAGAACAAGGTTGCTGAAGGCGGTGTTTTGAGAAAGTCCCCGTAGGCTTTATTTATATCTAGGCATTGGAGCACCATCTTTTCCATCCTTTCCATCTGTCGGTGGCAACAGTGTAACTTCGATTGTGTTATGAACCATTGGTTGTTTTTATTGGTGTCCAAATGGTGGTGTTTCTTTTATATGATTGAGCAGAGTACAAATTGTTCTAGCTTCCCAGTTTTTGAGATCAAAATTAACTTTTTTATTTGCCTTGCTATTATATAAACAGTGGGAATATTCTTTCTGCTATTATGTTATTTCTCAGAATTCTTGGCATCTTTCATTCCTTGATCATTTTGTGTTTTGAGAACTCTGTCAATACTCAGTAATAATATGCTTTCCTATTTTTAGAGCAGCAGTTTCCTAACAAGTTACTTGTATCTGAATGAGCTGTGTCATCACCATGGAAATAGTACCTCACTAGAAATCCAGTTAATAGAGCTTAGCTGTTTAAAGAGGTTTCCCTTCTGTGTCTTTTGTTTTCATAGGTAACTTTTAAAAGCCAGGATTCTCAGATGAACGCTCAGTGTCTATTCACTGGTTAAAGTGCTTTCACAGTTGTGCTGTTTTTTACTTTACTCCTGTATGGATGGCTTTTGTGCAAAGTGAAGATTAGATATTAAAATGGGATATTGAAAAGTAGCTAAACCAGTCACTAGTTTACTTGAACTGTGATGCAGAGTTTTTAGAAATATATTAGAGGTTAAATATTACAGTTTATTCTTAGGGGTTTTTTTAATTTTTTTTTTGAGAAAGGGTTTCTATATACCCTAGCTGTTCTAAACCCGTAGACCAGGCTAACCTTGAACTCAGAGAAATCCACCTGCCTCAGCTTCCTGAGTGCTATGATTAAAGGCGCGTGCTGCCACACTCGAGCCTTTGTCGCACTGGACATTTACTGTCACTCTCGCCAGCCTTCATCTATACTAAAGAATTGGATTCCAAGTAGCTGTGCTATGTGGTGAAGTTAGCACAATACTTGTGCACAAGCCTCCAAAGAAATAGGATCTCATCCTGTTTCTGCCACATTCTATAGATCCTTGGGCACCAAAGTCAACTCTTTATGGTTTGCTCATTTCTTCTTTGAAATGCTAGTTTTATTACTTTTTCTAACTGCTGTGATAAGGATAACTAATGGATGCAGTCCCAAGAATAGCACCTTCTCCTACAGCAACCTCTTGAATGGTAATGGACTTCATGTAGCAATAGGAGAAGGCTGCTTCGTTGATTCTGGTTTTCATTTGAGAGAAAGTAGACATGTTTCTCTAGTCTAGCAGTTTAGGCATCTGTATATCTTATGTTTTTTTTAATATTAGAAAGGAAATGATGCTTCAATAAGCTGGTAAAGAATCAGTTTATAAAAGTAAGAAAATAAGCTCTTAAGAATCCTAAGCCAACACTGCTGACCTTGCTTTTGTATAGAATGACTAAATTGTATTAGGTCTACTTTCCTTGCTCAAACCTAGAAAAACCATTAATACCCGACTTAGGGTTTTACTGCTGTGAACAGACACCATGACCAGGGCAACTCTTATAAGGACAACATTTAATTGGGGCTGGCTTACATATTCAGAGGTTCAGTCCATTATCGTCAAGGCAAGAACATGGCAGCATCCAGGTAGGCATGGTGCAGGTAGAGCTGAGAGTTCTACATCTTCATCTGAAGGCTGTTAGTGAAAGACTGGCTTCCAGGCAGCTAGGATGAGGGTTACACCCACAGTGACACACCTACTCCAACAGGGCTACACCTTCTAATCATGCCATTCCTGGGCGAGGCATATACAAACCCTCACAATATCTCAGAACCAAGATGATTGCATCATAGTTACACCTGACAGTGTCTCTTCCTTGCTCAGCATTCTGTTTATCACCATCAAACAGCCATGTTTTTCTCATAACCTCGTCCCATCCGGCCAGAGGGAAGGATTGATTTGACTCCTGGTTTAAGGGATTAAGATAAAGAGTACTTTTAGGCAGGAAGGGTGACAGGACCAGCTCCTGTCAGGACATTTGCTTGCTGCATCATGTCAGCGTTTAGGAAACGGGGAACTGGAGCTGTGAGCCCAGGCAGACCCACTTCCTTCAGCATCGTATCCTTCTCCCCAGAATGGTTTGCCCACTAGCTGGGGAGCAAACATTCAGGCATGCGAACTTGGGGGGCATTTTACATCAAACCGTGTTTGATTTTTTAACTCATTCTTCTTGAACAAAGTTGGTCCTAAAGGGTGAAAGAAACCATGGGCATAGTGTGAAAAAGGGAAGAAAAAATAGAAGAGGTTTACTTTATTTTTACCTGTTCTTTGTGTTTGGATTTTGAGAAAGAAAAAAAACAAAACAAAACAATTAAATTAAGCCTCAGCCTCACATGAGTGAAATTAGCCAAGCAGAGATGGGTAGCCACTGCTAGTCTAACCCACGCTTCGAATTTATATGAACAGAGATGCTGTTAGTTTTGTGTTTTAACCTTTTAAAGATGATCATGGGCTGGAGAGATGGCTCAGTGGTTAAGAGCACTGACTGTTCTTCTGGAGATCCTGAGTTCAAATCCCATGAACCACATAGTGGCTCACAACCATCCGTAATAAGATCTAGTGCAACTCTTCTGGGGTGTCTGAAAACAGCCACAGTGTACTGATATATAATAAATTAATCTTTAAAAAATCATAATTATTAAAAACATAACCATCGTCATAAAAACATAATCAACAAGGAGGGGATACTCTGAAATGTGCTAGTAAGTGATAAAGAAATACAAAGTGTGCACTTGCAATATACTAAAAGTGTTGTCTATAACGAAAAGTGTATTTTTCTAGGAGAAACTATGATTTTTCTGTGTGTGAATATTTGA
Organism: Apodemus agrarius; assembly: GCA_964023405.1. NCBI lineage: Eukaryota > Metazoa > Chordata > Mammalia > Rodentia > Muridae > Apodemus > Apodemus agrarius. Next base: position 72,417,557 of record OZ030011.1, on the reverse strand, counting down.
AATCTTTATTACTTTCATTAAACTTCAGCACCATGAAAGCACATTTATGACTAGTGGTGGGTTGGAAGGGTACCTGTTCCACGTTAGTCTGTATTGTGCTTGAAATGCTAGAAAGGGCAGCAGCACTATTTTCCTTGTCTAGGAAGTATAGCTCTTCAACTGAGAAAACAATTATTTTCAACAAGTTTACTGTTCCCTAGGATTTCCACTTAAACAGAGTAAATTTGGAAGAATCTACAGGAGTGGAAAATTCTCCAGCTGGTGCTAGACCAAAGAGGAAAAACAAGAAGTCTTACGATTTAACTCCAGTTGATAAATTTTGGCAGAAACATAAAGGAAGGTAAATGAGAAAATATCAGTAATTAAAAGGTTTATCCTTGAAACAGAACTGAAGTTCCGCCTGACCTAAGACACAGCACGAAGGCCATTGAGTGACCCGACAGGGACAGCTCTGATTAACCCCAGATGAGCGGCGGTATTGCTCCGTGCCTTCCTCACTCCTCTGGGCATCTCTTCAGACGCTCAGCCTGCAGGTTGCACAATCTCTCACCTCTGGCGCTGGTTCCATGGACCAGCCTTTCATTTAGTGTTTGATAAAAAACTTTGGGGTCATATTTTTCCGTTTTTTTTTTTTTTTTTTTTTTTTTTTTTTTTTTTTGTATTTTGCATTTTGTCTCTAATACAAACCCCATGCTTTATATCTTGGGAGGCAGAAGCTAAGTCTAAAGACCAGAGAATTATTTAGTCATCAGAAACAATGAGTGAGAAGACTACAGTGTTTTGCCACATGATGTTGTAGTTCAGTGTGGCCATCCTGTTAAGTGCCTGATAGGGTCAGTCACTGTTGTTAAAAGGTCTCTAGTTGCCATTATGTCCAGAGAAATCATTCTAAACAGAGAAAAGGTTTTGTTTTTGTTTTTGTTTTTGTTTTTACAGGAGCTATAAAATTCTAAAATGTATCAATGAACTTTATTCACTTAAATGATGGCATGGCATTTATGATGTGTTTCTTTTTTTTTTTTTAAAGTTATTTTTATTTTCTATATTCTATGTTTACATTTCAAAGGCTTTCCCCTTTCCCAGTTCCCACCCACCATAGTTCCCATAGTTCTTCTCCCCCGCAACTATTCCCCAATCATTCCCCCTCCCCCCTCGGTTTCTTTACTAAACTGGATGCAATCTTTACATGCCCAGGCTCCTCTCCTTTCTTCTTCTTGGGAATCATTTGATTTGCTATTTGTGTCTTGAGTATTTAGTGCTTCTGGGCTCATTAATATCCACTTATCAGTGATTGCATTTCATGTGCATTCTTTTGTGATTGGGTTAGCTCACTCAGGATGATATTTTCCAGGTCTAACCATTTACCTACAAATTGCATGAATTCATTATTTTTAATTGCTGAGTAGTATTCCATTGTATAAATATACCACATTTTCTGTATCCATTCCTCCTTTGAGGGATATTTGGGCTCCTTCCAATTTCTGGCTATTATAAACAAGGCTGCTATAAACATAGTGGAGCATGTGTCTTTATTGCATGCAGGGGAATCCTCTGGGTATATGCCCAGGAGTGGTATGCCAGGGTCCTCTGGAAGTGCCATGCCCAATTTTCTGAGGATCCGCCAAACTGATTTCCAGAGCAGTTTTACCATTTTGCAAAAAGCATTTTCATTGATTTTTTTTAAAGCATTTTAAATGTGTGTCTGCAAAGATACAGGTCTGTCTCTGTCCTCGCTCTGGGTGCTCTGGGGCCTCGTCCTTCACTGTGTTTAGAGAAGTAGAAGATAGTAGTTTAACATGCTGGGGCGGGGGTAATATTTATTTTTATAGTTAGAATGTAAAAAACAAAAAGAAAGACATGTATCTGTAAAAAAGATTTAGCTTCTCAACAAGAGTTGTTAATGTCTTTTTCTGACTATGGTAGCTTGAGATACTATTAAAATATTTTAAATAATAATCTTTACTTCAGAATTCAATGTCTACATTTCCTTAATAGTGGCATAAATGAAATTACATATCATCAGAAAGGCAATAAGAGATGGTAAATGTGTTCTTTTTACCAGTAAGGATACTAAGGATACTGAATTAAGGATGCTATTTTTAAAAATGTTGTCATTATAGTTAAATGGTTAGTTAATTTTGGTGGTAATATTTAGCTATTGCTTAATATATTTGATTTATTTGCCTTCCTTTGATTTTTCAGTCATGTAAGTAAAAATATTTTTGTTTCAGCAATATATAGCTGAAAAATGTAATCTCGTTAATGAAAAGGCTTTTAGCTATAAAATTTGTCCAGATTTATGATTATATGCACATTTTAAATGATAGTTTTATTTATGCTTGCTGTTTTATATCCTTGTTATACATGAAATATATTAAAATCTATACGTGTTTTTAAGATAATCTTATATATATATTTTACAACACACACGTAAAACATGAATCTTTAACTATCATGCTCATAGTTAATCTTGTGCAATTTTGTTTCAGTCCATTCCCAGAAGTCGCAGAATCAGTCCAACAAGAACTAGAATCTTACAGAGCACAAGAAGATGAGGTTAAACGACTGAAGAGCATTATGGTAAGAGTCTGTCTGCACCAGAGTATTAGGGTAAGACCCTCTTTGCACCCTGAGAGTAGAGGTATAGGAAGGACAGCTGCAGAGGCTTAACAGAAATGTTTACTTCCTTTTTCTTCATAGAAGTTTAAGACCATTTATTACTTAATAGCAACAAAATTACTATCAACTTAACACTGTTTTGAAGGAACTGTCTCACACTGTAACTAGGCTAGCCTCGGATTCCCGGCAGTCCTGCCTATGGCTGTCGTTTTGTACTGTGGTCAGATTTCAGCTTTAAGACCGAGTCCTGTGTCACCTGCAGCAAATGTCTGGCCGTTTCTTGTTTGACAGTGCCAGCTGACCCTTACTTACTCTCCAGCCTTTCTGTAGTTGTCAGAATGTGTGTGCTTACCCCATAAAGGATACTGTTTATGCTCGGTGACCCAGCTTATTATTGCTTATCATTAATCTTTGCAACATGTTGACTTTTCTGCCTGGGCCTGACAATTTTAAAGTTGTTTAAAGCCTTTCATCCCTTCACAGGGCCTAGAAGGAGAGGACGAGGGAGCCATCAGCATGCTTTCTGACAACACTGCTAAGCTCACATCAGCTGTCAGGTGAGCATGTAGTATGTTCCTCTGCAGTCTTAAAAGTCTGTAATAATCATAACAGTAGGGAACAGTAGATATCAGCAGATGTACCTCTGAGTTTGAAGAATTGAATGCTTTGAACACATTTAGGCTGATTTCTCTTCCTTTCAGTTACAGCAGAGTAACTACCTCTGTGAATAGTTTCAAATTTCCAATTCGAGTAATTTTACCAGGAAAACAGTATTAGTGATAAAGTAGGGCCAGTCATTAACTTTGCTATTGCTATTAATTCAGTTGAAGCAGGTTTTTAATACTTTTAGAACTATAGGTAAAAGCGTGTATCCATTATTCTTGTTTTATTCTAAACTTCTAAACATTGTAAACGGAATGCAAAACTATTGAAGTAATGTGTTCTCTCTAGACTGATCTAAGATAACCGTACTCACCCGTATTAAAGAGATGGGCGTGGTATGAGTTCGAGCCTAGAGATTGAGTTCAGTGGGCACATTAGTTAGTCACTTCAGGTCTGTGTTCTGAGTTTCCTCATGGAGCACCAGGCAGGGGCTTAATTAGAGTCTGCATTGCTTTCTTGAAAATTTTGTGGTTAATTTTCAGTTTTTGTAACTTGTAGTTCTTTGCCAGAACTCCTTGAAAAAAAAAGACTTATTGATCTCCATACAAACGTCGCCACTGCTGTTTTAGAACACATAAAGGTAAATGTAACTTTTTCCATCCACAATGCACTGATGTTGTTCATTGTCTCACTGAGCGTACCCTAATGTTGTAAGGTGTGATTAGAGAGCAGCATCCTCCCGGAGCCTTAGCATTGTCTGTCTGCAGAGTCTCAGTGCTGTCTCTACATTCGCCGCGCTCATCCCGCTAACACACAGCCCTGCGTCCAGCCATGAGCAATACAGATTTTAATTCGGTTTTGTTTTGTGTGTTGGTTTTTGTGTTTCGAGGTGGGTTTGCATGTAGCTCAGGTCTTCAAACTCACTGTCCTCCTGCCTCAGCCTTATTACATCCTCTTCTGTTGTACTAAGGATTATTTTTTTCTCTCCCTTCTTGTTATCATTGACCCAAGTTCAGTGGTTCAACAGTGGTTTTTAACTGGAATATAATATCAGTTGCCAGTGTAATTTTAGATATTTCTAATAGTCACATTAAAAAGGCAAAAGGAATAAAATGTCTTTTAGTAGTATATTGTATGTAATCCTTAATGTCCAAAATATTAGTATTTCAATATATAATCTGTTTAGAACATAAAATATTTTACATCCTCTTTTATACATGAGATCTGGTAAATCATATATTTACAGTCATATTACATCTCAGTTCATAACCACCTCAAACTCTGTCTCCTGACTTCACCTCCCAAGCTTGAGGTTATGTACCGCAATGCCCAGTGTACAAATTCTTTTTGATAAGGTACTGTCTAAAATACACACTAATTACATCACCCACTTGTGTAACTTGTTTTAAAATGTTTGGATTTAGATGCCTCTTAATTTAAAAGCACCTTTGTTCCGTTCATATGACAGTGATTTTTGAAGCAAATATATTGGAGCTTACAAGTATCATGTTCAGAGCTCTTTTTCTTACTTTCTTCCTTAATGAATTCTTCAGTATTTGGTGTTACTAGTTCTTGAGGCATTCAGTGTTAAACCCAGTGGCCAAATGGCCAGACTCGAAGGCTTGCTGTCCATTCTGTTTAAACGTTTGAATCACTCTAAAGGAGAAGTCTATATGCCGCTTACCAAAGATGCAGAAAGTACATTGATTTTTGTTTGTTTTGTTTTGTTCCCTTCTTTGAGAAGGGACTTAGACATGTTATTTGTTGGTGATTAAAAAGCCCAAACACTAGAAAAGAATCCATAATGGGCATTGTGCAGTGTGGTATTCTAGCCTGCATAATTCCTGTTAAGCTAATACCTTGATATTATTGACACAAAGTTTTTTTCACATTCTCACACATATAAAAAGTGATTGTGCAGTCTGCCAGTGTTTCTGTTAGTGGCTCCACTTCCTTACGCTGCATCTCTGTTAAATGGCAAAGCAAGCGCTCCACCCGTTTGTGCACGGTCACTGTCTCCTAAGGAGAGAGCATGCTGTATAACGCCAGGTGAGATGCTGTTTTCTTCTTCTCTAGGAGAAAAGAGCCTTTTCTTATAATGCTAAGATAAGTCTGTAAATCCAATATAGAAAGTAAAAAGTAAATGCCCTAAATTAAAAAAATTATAGATCCTGGTATATATGTAATATAGTTTGATTATGTAATTTAAACTGTGATCTGTTTAACAAACATTTTTGACTATTCATTTTTCTGGTTTTGTTTGTTTTTTTGTTTTTGTTTTTGTTTTTTGGGTTATTTTGCTGGCCACCATGTGAAAGTAGACAGTTAAAAATACAATCTTGAGCCTGAAGAGATGATCCAGTTCAGAGCACTTGTAGCACTAGCAGAAGTTCCCAGCACCCAACACGGTGTGGGTCACAAACGTCCAAGGGTCCGATGCCCTCTCCTGGTCTCTAGGGCACACGAGTGATACACAGACGCAAATGCCAGCAAAACACCCATACACAAAATAAAAATAAATATTAACGAAAATTCTAGGAAGTTTAACAGTTGTTTATAGTCCTGTGAATGCTTTGAGATTTAACATTATTCCCTGGTTTTCTTTGGCTTATAGATATTGTTTCATTATTGAAATTTTGTTAATACTCATATAATATTTTCTGACTTCTTGTAGCTGTAAAAGTAAAAAAAAAAAATGCCAGCTCCACTCCTACTACTAAATGAGATCACATGGCCCCAAGATAATTGTTACACCTATGGAAAGATTTGATTCTTTTTATACAAATGGATCCTTCCACCACACATCTTTATGAATATACTCTTTAATAGTAGATATAACTAGAACTTTCAGCTTTAGAATATTTTGGTTAAAATAATTTACTTATGCAGTCATGTGTATTGAGTGACTATATATTTGGTCATGCTGTGGTAAACAAAGCAATTTCTTCCTTCTCTTATACCTTATAGTAATAATAAATATAGGTGGAAAGAGATGTCAAGAAGCAGTATTAGATCAGAAAAGCAGGTAGATGAGAGTCAACAAAGAATAGCTGACCGGCCAGGTCTGAAGTTAGGTGATTAAGAAAGCAAGTCAGCGCCGTGCGGTGGTGGCACGCGCCTGTAATCCCAGCACTTGGGAGGCAGAGGCAGGCGGATTTCTGAATTCGAGGCCAGCCTGGTCTACAGAGTGAGTTCCAGGACAGCCAGGGCTACACAGAGAAACCCTGTCTCGAAAAACCAAAAAAGAAAAAAAGAAAGCAAGTCAGCCTTGATGATGGTATTTGAGTTGAGTTCTGAGTCACTGGAAGCAACCAGAGATCTCAGAGGTGGCCATTGTAGGCAGAGGAGTAATAGGTCAAGGCCTGAGGACAAGGAGCACTACAGTGTTTCACTGAGGAGACAGTGACAGAATATGAAGTCCAAAAGGCAGGATTTCATTAGGATGGAGTCATGTGATGCTTCGGGTGGCAAGTATATTGAGTGAGAAGCAGAGATTTCTAGAAATTAAACTGGAATAGGAAGCTGTCTAAGGAAAGACAGTGGGTGCCATATAAAGTACAATTTGGACGTGAAATGTCTTGTGACTGTCATTCCTCACCAATGGTTTCTTACATTTTCAGAATTGGTTTATGCCAGTAGAGGTCATCTATGTACGATAGTTTAATATGCCATCAATCATGACCTAAGCAATTCTTGAAAGACCCTGTGGCATTAGGAGAGTGTTTAGTCTAGGGTTGTTAACACTACAAGCTAATTTGTCACTGGAGATACTAGAGTGATTTTATATTTAAAATAACTTATATGCAAGTAACCCCTCATCCATTGATCAGTGCCAGGAAGTAGGAAAGCCATGTGCACTACAAAGAAAGCCATTAAAGCAGAGGTTTATGATACAGATTATATGAAATAAATGAGTAGTCAACAATCATTCTTTAATTTGTTAGATTAAAGTTAACTCTAGGGCCACTTAAACCCTCTAAAAATTAGTAAACTTCATTGAGAACATTTCCCCAGTTCTTAGCCAGCTAGTGGCCATCAATTACAAATGACGACCAGGACTCCTAAAGAGATTGGTTTCCTTTTGTCCTGCCTCAGAAAATTATCTAAGGGGGTATATAAAGCAGCTAAACTCTAAATGTGTGTGTTTATCTATGCGCATACATATATGCATGTAAGTAACACAACAGGACAAACATTGAAAGAAATGTTCTATGCTGTTTCTTGGGACAGGAGATTTGCTTTGCAGAAGGAAACAGTCATTTATTGTCTTCTGGTCCTGCTTAGTGAGTCTAGGTACATGGTTTTTAAATATCTACAGATAAATTACAGTTACATCGAGTAAGTCATGTACAAGTTACCCTGATATAAGAAAAATCTATTAGTGTAGAAAAATTAAATTTTTTTCTCTCAAGAGCCATCTATTAATTTTGGCTATCTTTTAAGGTGCCTAACCAATCAATTATTTTTATTAGTAAAAAATATTAGTATGTTTTATGTAGTGTTCTCAGAGCATTCTGAATATTAGAGCTCTAGAAATTACTGATCACTTAAGAATATGTACAACTTGACAGGCATCGCCCCATTCCCCAGCACGTGGTTCCCAGTCTTCCTATTTCCATTAAGTTTGACTTTTTCTATTTCACATAGAAATGAGAGCATGTTAGGTTCTCTCTAGTTCATTTGTCAGCCTGATGTCCCCACATCCATCCAGTATCATAGCTACTGCATACTTCTAATGCTGAGTATATTTGAAGCACATGCAGGGTCATCTTTGCATGTTCTTTTTTTTTTTCACATTGCTTTATATCATAACCATGAAGAAATAAAAAGGGGAAGTGTCAGAAGTACAGACATTTCCTGAGATTTTACAAATACCTTTATTAGCTATAGCCCTTCTGTTTATTGCCCTTTTTATACAAGTCTTTGGGTTTTTTTTAAATTCATGTATGTATATTTGTGCACATGTGTGCTGGCACGAGGTCTCCTGGAACTGGAGTTACAGGTAGTTGTGAGCTGTCAGGTGCGGGTGCAAGGAACTGAATTTGGATCCTAAGTAAGAGCTGTAAGCACTCTTAATTTTTGAGCCATGTCTCCAGCACCATATCTTTGGTTTTAAAATTATGAACCTTCATTTATTTTAAAGTTATTTTAGGTTTGCATGGGAAAAAAAGAAAAAAAGATTGAGCTTGCCTAGCGTGTGTGAGGCCAAAGGCGAGATGGGTCAGACTGAGGAGTAAAGCAGCTCCTAAGCGCCCCACTCACTTCTCCACTGTCCGCACTGTGCGTTAGGGTGACATGTTTGTTACGGTTTGGTAAGTCAGTGTATCTTAATGTGTTATTCTTAGCTAAAGTCATTAGTTCACCTTGAAATTCATTTTTGTGTTATATAATCTAAGTTCTGATAGATGTGTGATATATGTAATATGTCTACTATTGCAGCATCACATGGGATAGTCTCAGGGTCATATGGTCACCTGTGTTCCACCATTCATCTTTCCTTCTCCTGGGAACTACTCCTATCCCTAGACCCCCGGCAACCACTGATCATTGCACTGTTTCTGTAGTATTGTATGCTCTAAAATGCCATGGCAGAAAAATAGCGTGTGCAGCCCTTTCAGACGGTGGCTTCCTTCACTCAGATTTGAGGTTCCTCTCATACTTTCGTGACTTTTAGCCCCTTTTGTTTTATTCTCACTAGTATTCTGGGTGGGGTCACCCTCCATCTCCTGTAGCAATAAATGAAAGCTGTGTTCTGCCTCCCTCTCAGCAGCTGGTGTTGTCAGTGTTCTGGAGTTGACCATTGTAACAGGTATATAGTGGGGCCTCATTTTAATTTGCATTGTCTGGATGGCATATGGAACATCTTTACACATGCTGCTTTCCTGGGAAGGTGTCATTCATAGATCATGCCTTTGGTAGTGTATCTAAGAACTCACTGCCGTACCCAAAAGGCCTGTAAAGGCATGACTCTCTCCTGTGTTCTAGTTGTTTTTATATTTTACTGTATCTATGGTCCCTTCGGTCTGTGCTTAGATATGGGTGTGGCCGTATACTCGTCCTAACAGCGCTTATTGAAAAGGCTGTCCCAGTTGTATTGGTTTCATCGCACTTTATATTTTGTGGGGTTTGGAGGAGTCTCTTTTCTATCATATGATCTGTTTGTCGTTGTTTCATCAGCACCACTCTCCAATGATTATTGTAGCCTCTCAGTCAGTCTTGCAGGTAGTGTTCCATACTTCCAAATTTAGTCCCCTTCCTTAATCTGTTAGCTGCCAGACATCTCGTGACACTCCATATTATCACTGAAGTTAGTTTGATATTTACAGGATAATTGACTGAGCTTTATATTGGGATTCTTTTAAGTCTTTAGGTCAAATCAAGAAGGACTGGAACCTGACAGTATTAGATGTTTTTCTCTGTAATCCTTTCTTGGAGTTTTTGATGCTAATATAATTGGTACAGTTTTACTTTAAAATTTTAGTTACTCATGCTGGTATATCAGAAAGGTTTTTGTTTTAACATATTCCTTTATATCCTACAATTTTGCCATTATTTGCTTGTTAGGTCCAAGACTTTTTGATGTTGCTTCTCTGGGGGGCCTTATTCTCTGCAGTAGGAAGTTTTCTTGCTTCCTACGTGGTCTTTGATATCCTGTGCTGGCTAAGCGCTCCAGTCCAGAGCAGTGCTAAAGCATTCTTGCCTTGCCCTGGCCCCTCTGTTGCCATCCTGTTTTCTAGAAAAGGTACAGAAAGTTGGTATTGGTTTTTTTGGAGGTGGTGGTGGTGGTGGTGGTTGTTCAGGGGAGTTGATACATGTTTGGTAGAATTCAAACCTTCAGAGTCTAATGTTTTCAGTTTTTTTTAAAGTAATTATTCAATACATTTAAACAATAGAAATAGACGTATTTATAGTATCCTTTCTATTTAAGTGAGTTTTGATCAGTTGTATCTTTCAAGAATTGGTTTATTTCAAATGTGTTATCAAATGAGGTTGTAGATACACTATAGTTCAAAATATATTTTTATCTTTTTAATATAATTGATCCCTTGAAATTACCTTTCCTTCTTTGTTTCTGATTTTAATAACTGTCTTGTTTCTTTTTGGCTTTATGCATATGACTTCATGAACTTCAGTATAATTGGTCTTTTCAGAGTGAGCTTTTAGTTCCTATAATTTTTTGTTTTCATTTCTTATTTGTTTTTTGTTGTTTGCTTGTTTTTTGCCAAGGTCTTCTGCTTGCTTTGAATCTGATTTTTCTCTTCTTTTTCTAGGTTTATCATTAAGTGTTCAGCACATTATTTGAAAATATTTAAATAATTTGTGAAAGACTTAGCAGTTTGCAAGTGCTGCATATCTTCATAAAACTCAATAGTTAATATTTTCAAAAAACTGTCATTAAGTTATAGTTGTACTTACATTTAAATTTTAAATATTTATCTGTAAAGATCACTTTGTACATTTAAACTTTTAATACAGATTCTTGTAAGTAGGATTAAGTAGATGAGGTAGAAGTCTGTATATTGAATAAATTTATAAATTAAAGTTGTTTCCATAGTTTGAAACAGATTAAAAGCAGTCTCCACAGATAGAAAATCATACTAAAGAGACCAGAAACTCCAAGTAGGTGCTGGGAAGATAGCTCAGAAGGAAAATCACATGCAAGCATAGGACTTGAAATCAGATCCCCATAACCCGTTTAAAGCCATGTGCAGTCTCCTGCATCGGTGACCTCGGGGCTTGAGATGGGAGGTGAGGACAAGGGAGTCCTCAGAAGGTCACAGGTCAGCTATCCTGGTGAAAGCAGCCATTAACAAAGAGAACTGAAGACCAGCACTGGAGATTGTCCTCTGACCCCCATGCACCCATGGCACATCCACATGGCACTGTCACCATAATAAGGGCAACACGCTTAAAAACTCAAGAGTTTCTAAGTATTTATAGTTTGCATATGTCTAAATTTTCTGACCACCAATATTTTTTAAGTAGAGGATGATGTAATTTTTTTTTTTTTGGTATAAAATTCCTATCAGAAAAGTTTTCTAAACCTTTTAAGAAAAGCATTACTCTGTCACATTGTATAAAGTACTCATTGGCCAGCATGGTAGTTGCATGCCTTTAATCTCAGCACTAGAGAGGCGGGGACAGCTGCAGTTCAGAGAGCTTGAAGCCAGCCTTGGCTACATAACCATTCTAGGCCAGCCAAAACTACATGCACATAGTGAAACTCTTTGTGGGGTGTGTGTGTGTGTGTGTGTGTGTGTGTGTGTGTGTGTGTGTAATTAATATATGTGTGTGTATACATATATATTGCTGACTTTGTGTCTTAATCTGGAATAAATTACATAATATAAGAATGCAGTATTTAATGTTATTTACACTTAAAGATTTCATGTGGCTGTTTTGTGAGGCAGCTTTAGTTACCAAGGATATGACATTAAAATATAATTTCATGAGATCAGTTCCATTAAGGTAGTGTAGACTAGATTTATAGCCTTCTAGTTATTCTTAAACTAAGGATTTGGAGTGACTAAGGTAGAAAGATTACCTGCTCTTTCAACAATCACAACAGGTTTTCAGAAGTTAGGTAACAGAAGTTGAAGGTGCATATTTGTATTTCAGCTTAACTTCTCTTGTTTTAGAGAACAGTGCACATGTTTACAAACAAGATGGGCAGCTAGTGAGACTGATAGTCTCATAGAAACTGAAAATCCTTATCAGAAATCTCACCTTAACAATATGTTGCCCTGTCTCTGAGAAAAGTGAAGTAAAAAGGAAAGGATTAATTTTATGCAGTAAGCTGAGAAATACAGAACAGAATGAGCACTTTTAGGAGCAGTGCAGAGAGGCAGGTGAGTGGCAGGCGCCCTGTGTATGTGTCTCTATTGTTTTTATTCACTTTTATATTGCACACAAACATGACATTTATGTATACACATGTACAGTGCACATGTGGAGGTTACAAGACTGTTGTCAGAAATCAGATGTCCTACTGTGTGGGGTCCAGGAATCAAACTGAGTCCCCAGGCTGCATAGCAAGGGCCTTTACCCAGTCAGCCGTCTTGCCAGTCCCATTTTTAATTTAACTGTGTGAGGACTTCATGACTGTAAAACTGTGGCCTTGTGTTCTACCGTACAGGAGTGGGTTGAAAGACTCTTGCTGACCTCCTCTTGCTTCCATTCCTTGGTTGACTTTCTATTCAGACTCTGTTCTGTTGTGCCCTGGTATACTTCAACTGAAAGAGGCTGATTCTGTGTCCCCAACTCACTTCAAACTCAGTTCAGAAACAAAATACTAAGACATGAAAATAAGGGGCCTTGCTTGTTGGAAAGAGTCTAGAAATAACATGACTTGGGTAACTGTTCGGTTGAGTGAAATGTGTGGACCCATACGCCACAAAAGGAAGCACACTGTGACCACTTGGTCCCCTTTCAGTCTGTTGGCCGCTCAGATCATTCTGATGTGACCAAAGTAATAAAGATAATGTGAGATGACTCAGCCACTAAAGGCTAGGCTCACAACCAAAAACAAAAGTAAGAAACTCAACTCTCCTCAAATAAACATTTGATAATAAATTTGATGATTAAAAAATAGAAATTTGTTAGCAAGAGACTTTTACTATATTTTATTCCTTACTATATTTTTACCTACTGTGTATTTTGAAACAGGCAAGAAAACTGGATGTATATTTTGAATATGAAGAAAAGATAATGAGCAAGACTACCCTGGACAAGTCCCTCCTAGACGTCATATCCGACCCTGATGGTATGTGCCAGAAACCTAAGAGATACAGGGATGAATCTAGTGTTTCAGTCCAGACAGAATTTAAGTAGAATTACTGTATTAGTCGGTAATTCTTGTATTAATTATAAGAGCTATTTTATGCCAAAAAATTTTCAACATAGCAGTTCTTAAAAATGGAAAAATGATTCCTCCCACCCCCACCCCCACCCCCATCCTGCCCCGCTTTGGTAGTGTGTTTAAATACTTTATATTCATTTCTTTAATGTGATCTATATGGCCATCAGTTCCCACTCTGGAAGATTTGAATGAGTGACATTGTCTCTACCCCATTGTGGTTTATCCAGAGTGTATATGGGGAATGTAACCAAGACTGCATGCTCCTTTAAATGTTCAGGAATACACTTTAAAAACGGTGTGGTGGGCTTCACAAACTGTAGTAAGGACACGGCTCACTGGGTGGAGGATTTGCTATACAAACAGGAGGCGCCTGCCAGCTTGGTGCACTGGTCTGTGCCTGTTCTCCTAGTACTGAAGGAAGAGCCCGGGGGCAGGAGCCCTACGGCTTGCCAGTTGGGTCTGGGAGCTGTATCCCCCCCATTAGATTCTGACCATAAATGGCATTTTCCACTAGGAAAATAGGATATAGGATAAATAATTGAATTTTTTTAAATGAGATTTGAACATTAGTTATACTAGAAAACAAGTAACAAAAAAAAGTAAAAAAGACCTAGCAGTCAGTGTGAAAGGGTCCAAATCATGGCCATCTGACCATCCAAATAAAAATATATGAATAAATCATGGCTTAGAGTCCACGGGATAAAAGGAAGCCATGATTCTGAATAGGAAAATAGGTGAGATCATTGAAATTGATAGAATGCTTACATGATTTCAGAGCACTGCAGTTTTTAATGAGACCTCATCACTGTGACAGATCCCTGAAACCGTTTAAGAGGAGAAAAGATTTTAGAAGTCTTGGACCACAGTTGTCTGGTTCCACTGATCTGAGGTGACACTGAACATCATGGTAGAGCAAACAGTTGACTTCCTGGCCACACTAGAAGATCGGGGTCTAGCACATGGGCAGTGACCTTCCACCAGTTAAACCCACCTCCTAACTCCTGTCATTTGCTAATCATTTTGTAAGTCTATTGGTCAGAACTCTTAAGAACCAATCACTTCCCAAGGCCTATCCACTGGTAGCCAAGGGTCCTACCTAGTACATGAGCCTGCTTGAGACATTTCATAGTTGAACACTAGTACTTCTCTACAAATACTTGTTCATTATAAAGAGAGAAATAGAAATGCTACCGTAAGAACCAAGGTATTTACCTCATTAGGTAATCTCATCTAACATTACCAATAATGAAGTACCAAATTTTGTAAACCCAAGGAACAGATCTGCCACTGAGGCTTCCTGTTTGGGAAATAAAGATAAATTAGGGGTGTCTGGATTCTGAGCCCCGTGAAGCCCACGCTTCATGAGCTGCCACTGTTTTTAAATCTGGCTTTACAGTTAGCTTGTTGTAATGTTGCGCTTTTATCTTTTTTTTTTTTTTTTTTTTTTTTTTTTTTTTTTTGGTTTGGTTTTGTTAATTAGTTTGGTTTTGAGCTAGAATCTCACTATATAGTCCATCAGGTCTGGAAGTTCTGTTTAGCCCAGACTGGCCTTGAACTTGGAATGCTCTCTCTGGTCTTAGTGCTGAGAATACAGGTATACTTCAGTAAGACAAGTGCTTAGTTTTTATTCTGATGAAATACTTCATAGTTAGAAGCCTTCACATCCTAGGACACACTTTTGAGTGAGATTTGGTCGCCTACTGAGGCCACTTCTTTATCACTCTTTGGCCAAAGTGCCCCCTGTGGAAGAGGAGGGATGACTGAGTTGCCCTGGGCCTTGAGTTGTATTCGTAATCACTTGGAAAACTCCCAAGGGGGGAGAATTTCTTTGAAACTTTAATTTGTCTTAAAGTTTGAGGTAAATAAACTCCATTTCATATTTTAATATAAAAGTATGGTTTTTCATCAACCTTGTAGTAAAAGCTCCTCAGAGGGAGCAGCTGGGTTAGGGAATTAGACTTGTGTCTCAGCTCCTGGTGCCATCTGGCCAGCAGATCGTATAACCCACACCTAGGGGATGGCGCCTCTGCCTGGGAAGCCCCCAGTTCATTCCTGGCCTCTGAGGATGCACAGTAGAGCTGCACACTGCACACTGCACACTGCCTGTGTCCCACCTTCCCAGTTTGGTTCATTCCTGAGGGCAGTCTTCGAAGCTGGGAGATAGGTGAGCTGTGTCTGTGGTCACTCCTCTAACCCACCTGGCCCCTGTGAGTGAGACTTCAGTCACGTGAGCAAGAACCTCATGTCACTCTGTCACATTTATACATGCCTTGAATTTTAAGGTTCTTCTAAGTGTTAATTATAATGCTCAGTAATCACAATTATAAGTCTTTTTTCTCCCATCCCTTCCCTGTAGCAGGGACTCCGGAAGACAAAATGAGGCTGTTCCTTATCTATTACATAAGCGCACAGCAAGCACCGTCTGAGGTATGGAAACACACTGGGGTGGGGGGTGCTTCTCTCCAGTTACCAGCTAGAGTTTCAAAACAAGACATAAAAGACCACTAAGTATGTGATGCTCATTTATTCAAAGAACAAAACAACTGGAACGGTTAAGGCAGATTCTGTTAACTGCAGTTTATACCAGAATTTATGTCAGCACTTGGGAACCTGGCCACGGTGTGGAAGTACAAACTGACCTCAAGCGTCAAAATTCTTAACTTCTGAAAACTAGCTGCTACACTCAATTAACCCACAGTAATCCCCACACTAGGCTCCCAGGGGCTGGCTGACCAGGCCGGCAGGCTGACTCCACGGCCTCCAGTGAGAGACACTGCCTCACTAGGTGAGGAGAGCTCAGGAAAGCGCCGACTCCAGGCAACTCCAGGCTCTCAATCCACACTCCATCACAGGAGCACACACCGAGGTGTTCTTCCTCCTATGTCGGAGGCTCTGTGGTGCTCGGCTCTTAACTCACACAAATTCAGTTGGGCGTACTCATCGGGGATAAAGTGAATAGTCAAGAAAGAGAAAACAGTTTTAAAATGGGAAGACAGCTCCCCTTCCCCCTCTTCTTCCCCCCTCCTCCTCCTCCCCCTTCCCTCCCCCTCCTTCTCCTTCCCCCTGCCCTCCCCTCCCCTCCCCTCAGCAGGGGACTTTGAGCCTCCAGGTAACTGAGAAGAGAAGCCTGAGCCACAGGTCCTCCCAACCTGTGTTGCTCCTCCATTTTTCTGGCTGTGAAATATTTCTGGCCAAGTTGAATCATTTCTTTAGGGCTTGTCCCAAAAAATGGCAGGAGAAAAGAAAACTGATGAACTTCCTGAGGGAAGACAAAGTACCAAGCTTTACACGTCAGGGCTGTCTTCTCGTCAGATGTGCTTGCTGCCCCGGGTGCCCACTTGGGTAGTCATTTAAGGTCCAGCTCCACCTGACATCCTGACATGGAGCCTGGCATCTACATTCAGGCTTTGTATTAAATAGTAAAATCTTGATTAATCAAATAACAGCAAGCAGTCTTCTGTGGAAGTATTTTTATCATAGAGTTCTTGTCTTATTGCAGGTTGATTTGGAGCAGTATAAAAAGGCTTTAACAGACGCAGGCTGCAACCTCAGCCCTTTACAGTATATCAAACAATGGAAGTAAGTCTTAGTTTCTGTTTACCCTTCTATTGTTTAAGGTAAGGTTGTAGTTCAAATTTTGTTCCTAAGAAAATAGGAATGCTGGTAAGAAGGCTGAATAATGTCATGGGGAATGTTTATGTCCAAGCGCAAAGCAGTTCCTTATCTAGCCCTTATTCACAACCTAAAGCTACATAAAATAGAGACACCTTTATCCTGGGAAAAGCCTGGTATTTCCTTGTCTGATGCATTAGAAAGTTGGAGACTGAAATCTTTGGATCAAATGTCACAAAACTATCAACTAGCAGCAAGAACAATACCAAATTTTAAGACCTTCATTCCAAGGAAATGGCAAATTAATTGGTGCATTTACCAGTCTATTAAAAAGAATGTAAATTTCAATAATTTTCCAGAATGCCATGAAAGGTTTTAATCTTCTACTCCTTTTAAGGATTTGTCCAAAGAAGTTTCTGGAACCATAAAAGTATAGCAGTGAGAACCAGCCTAAGTGTCCAGCGGTAAACTGGGCAGGTAAATGGTGGTACTTTAGCCCCGGCAATGGCAAACGCCTGTAATCACGGCACTTGAAAGGCTGAGGTAGGAGGGTCCTCACAGGTCAATAACAGCGTGGCCTACGTAGCAAGACTGTGTCCATCTGTCCATCCTTGCTAATATTGTAGTATTCTTGTCAAATAGAGTACAACTGGATGATTAAATAAGAAAGAAGACTTGCTGGCATTGGCGACATTGGTGTGACTTTGTTAAGAAGGGGACAGTTGTTTACAACTCTTTACTGATTAATTTGATAAATACTCTCAGCTCCCACACCTATCAGCTCAGCATTCATGGACTGAAAGTACCCTGGAAAGAACAATTGCTAAACTTGGCATACGGTTGTTTGTTTGTTTGTTTTTCTCCTTGATGTTATTTCCTAAACAATACAATGTAATAGTTATTTACATAGCCTTTATGTTATATGTTCCATATAATTTAGAGATGGTTTCAATTATAGGAGATGACATGCAGAGGTTGTATGAAAATACTATACATTTTATATAAGGAACTTGAGCATCCAAAGGTTTTCATACTTTTGAGGATCCTGGAGCCAACCCCCATGAAGGCCAGAGGACGCTGCCTGTTCCTAACTGGGAGCATGATGAGCAGGCCCTGCAGCGGCTGTGGGTTTACATGAGTTGAAGAAACAGTTAACAAATGAAAGGATGATGTTGAACTCTGCTGAATGATTCAGAGACAGTAACGCTGGGTGATAACATCTTAGCCAGTGACTAGATTTGCTCAGTAGGGTAAACTTCCGGGGGGTGACAGTTGAGGCAGACATAGAATGACGGATCCCAGCGTGGTCCCTGCATATGACATGCATACATTTGGTTGTAGCTGCAGAGCATGTGCCTGAGCGTCCCCACATGCAGGCGCTCCTTCGGCTGCTTTTCCTTTCAGACCTCCCCAGCAGGCCTTGTGGCTGGGATGCTCTTCACCGTTCCAGACAGTAAGATGAGCCCTGCATCCCAGTCTCCATTAGGAAAGATGGCACAGCCAAAGCCACCTCAGGTTCTTACCCAGGGCTCTCTCTAGAGGGTGATTTGGGTGCCTCTTGTTATCCATGCTTCCGATGACATTGGAAATTTTTCTTATGTTTGACCATGTTCTTTGCACTTAAGTAGCATTTGTTTACTTTCCAATTATAAAATAATAGAATTCTAAGAAGTTGAGAAAGATAAAAAGAAGGTAAAATTCGACAGGTATTGAGAGCACACGCCTTTACTTCTAGCACCTGGAAGGCAAAGGCAGGTGAATCTCTGAGTTTGAGGCCACAGAGTGAGTTCCAGGACAGCCAGGGCTACACAGAGAAACCCTGACACGGAAAAAGAAAAAGAAGGTAAAATTTGGGCCAGTACGAGGGCTCAGCAGGTAAAGTCACTGTAATGCTAGTGACCTGAATTCAGTTCCCGAAATCCACGTTCAGGTGGAAGAGAGAACTGACTCCACAAACTTGTCCTTTGGCCTCCATCTGCTCATCATAGCATCACACGCTACAAAACAGGAGTAAATAATTTTTTTAAAGCAAAAGAAATTTTTATTTGGCCTAGTAATCCTGGTACAGCCTGTAATCCCAGGGCTTAGGAGACAGATCTTAAGTGCGTGGCCAGCCTGGCTGGGCTGCATAATTCACGGTCCAGAGAGTAGTTACACGTTTCACCTGAATCAGTGTCGCAGCGCTTTGTCCTCTGGTCCCACTGTTAGAGCAGGCTCCCAGCAGAGCTGAGGAAGCTTTGTCACCACACTCAGCCATGAAGAGCTGCTTCGTTCAGTCCCCTTGCTTGTTTGTATAGTTTCTACTACAAAAGCCAGTTCTAGGGGAGGCATTAGTTCCAGTGCCCTGAGGTAAATAATACTTTGTATATAACCTCACTTTTAAACAAAACTGAAAGTTTTGGGTTTACTTTGGGATTTCTCTCCATACTTGGTTCTTGTCAGGACAGAAGCTGAATATTTTTAGCATTTCAATTACTCCATTGTTAATGATTCCTATTTTTTCACTTCCTTTTGTGAAAAGCATGCAATAACTAAAAGTCTTGGAAAATATGGTTGACATGATGTCTGTGGCGTGCTGATGGTGTGTGATGGGCCGGGCGACAAAAGGAGGCTGGCTCTCAGTCACCGTGTTGCACTTGATGTACACATTTGTAACGGGAGAGCAAGCATCAGCATCCTGGCCGTTGACTACCTCAGTACTGAGAGCCCCTGGGAACATTCTGTATCCCAGGATTGTATAAAGAACTATAAAAACATTTTAGAGGAACATTTTTTGAAACACACGGAAGTGTTCATCTTTTTTCTCCAACTTTTAATAACTGCAGTTTAAAGAGATTCTAAACTTTCATAAAATTCATAAAATACGTGACCATATGCAAAATTACATATAAAGCTGCATGGCTTGTAATATAACTGAAGGGAAAACATCAGTGGGTACTGACCGAAAAGATAAAGGAAGTGGCTCTGAGCTGAGCCCTAGAGAAAATGGCATTTCTTCTGGTGTTAGAAAGGGAGGTGAGTTTGGAGTCAAAGGACAGCTTGAGCAAAGGTCCGTCGGGAAGCAAGGGCGTCTGAGCTGGGCCCAGCCCGCTGCTGAGCTTAGTTGGCGCATGCGCATTCTCCTGTGTGTGCCAGTCGCTGCCTGAGTTCTGTTGTTAGGGGCCATGTAGGAAGAGGAGAAGCCCTCCCATCGGGGCTGCACTTGTGGTCTCTGCTGGTTTCTGCAGTGTTCTGCTGGAGCCCTGGCCTTGACCTGCCCCCGTGGCCTGCGCTGAGCTGCCTCCAGCCCTGTGTGGGTGTGCGTTAGGGAGTCTCAGGTTTTACTGTTAACTATAGTGTAATTAGTTTAAAAAATTAGAAGTCAAACACCAACTCTTTTAATGCCAACATACTGAATGATAACTGTCCACTTGTAAATATAAATCTCCTTATTTCCTAGGGCTTTTGCCAAGATGGCCTCAACTCCTGCCAGCTATGGGAACACTACCACTAAACCAATGGGGTAAGGATTTAATAATGCTGCTTGATTCTTTGTACTCAAACTTTAAACAACACAGTATCTGATCCCTTCCTGAAACTCAATTATGATACAGAGTGTCAACATTTTTTTCTGACCTCATGAGGTAGTTTTAATTCTCCTTTTAAAATGTAAGGGAGTATCTTTCACAAAGTATGTGCCATTGGTTTCCTATGCTTCTTTCTTCCATTGTCTTTCATTTTTACAGCTATATAGTTAAAGCTGTTGGACACTGTTAAAGCTAGGCCCTGGCCTAAGCATGACAAGTACAGCCCTCAGGGCGGGGCCTGCCTCCTGGGCAGTGCCACTTACCCTTCGGGGCACAACTCCTCTGGGAGTTTATGACCCTTTCATAAAGGTTGCATATCAGATATCCTATTTGGTATGACATATGTTCATAATAGTAGAAAAATTAAAGTTTTGAAGCAGTAACAAAAATAATTTTATGGTTGGGGATAACCACAATATGAGGAACTGTATTAAAGGGTTTCAACATTAGGAAGGTTGAGAACCACTGTTCTAGAGACTGCTATAGTATTTGTGTGTTTTTCCAATTTGATGACAAGGCAATTCTAGCTACTCTTTCTATATTACACATATTTCAAATTCCTAGCTTTTTTAAAGCTAAAATAAAAGAATGAAGACCAGAGGAAAAGAAATGTGTCTAGTTTGAGCAATCCAGCAGGCCTCCCCCCTAGAGGGTAGGATACGGGCTGCCCTAAGCCCTGCTGCCCAGAAACAGACTCAGCGGGCATGAAGAGTAGTTTGAGGGCCATGTATCCCGTCAAAGGTTCCTTCTCATAGAGCCTTCCCATCCTGTTTCTCACAGGTGCACAGGGGAGAAAGGACAGGATAAGGGAAAGGAAAATAATGCCCATGAGTTTGATAGATATCCCAGTGTCATGTCTTCAAATCATAGAGAATATGTAGAGCCTAGCGTTCCTTACGTATTTTATACTTGAGGTTATTAACAAATGTGCTTTAAGAAAATCTTGGCTAAATCCTAAATTTCTTATGTGGTGTAAAATTACTCTTGTCTTACCAAATGTCCTCTGATCCGTGTTCTAGGACTTTGAAGTAGAACTATAAACGTAGTCTGGCAAGCCGTCATTGGCATTCTTTGTGTTTCTGGAAGTTCACAAAAGGCAGTGCTCGCTGCTTATTGTGCTGTGCAGGTTTACATGTGGGTTCTCTGTGTATAGAGGGAGATGGCGCACAAACGGAATTAAGTCAGCTCTAGTGATGCCGAGCACAGCTACACGGCGTGTTTGTAATATCGATAGGTAATATAGTGCTATGTGTGATCAACTCCAGAATCGAAGTCTGAATTACTGCTTTTCATCTGATTGTTTTTGCATTAAAACAACCTGAAAGAACTGTGTAAGGCTAAGCAATTATATTGAGAGCATCTCTTTATAGTTTTTAGTGATTATTTTATCACTTTTATTAAATTATTAAATAAATGTTTATTAACTTTATCACTTATTAAATATCACTGCAGCAGTGATATCCATGGAAGTAGAAACTCTCACAGCCCCGTAGTCTATGGGAAACAAGGTGGTGGCAGAGGGAGCAGCCTCTGATGTGTAACTGGCCAGGTTGTGTGTCAGCAGCAGATCTGTATTTAATGCCGGCCCCGTTTCTCTTCCCACACTCAGTCTCCTATCCCGAGTCATGAATACGGGGTCACAGTTTGTGATGGAAGGCGTGAAGAACCTGGTATTGAAGCAGCAGGTGAGTACACTTGTCAGAAAACATTCTGCTAACCCAGGCGGTGGTGGCGCACGCCTTTAATCCCAGCACTTGGGAGGCAGAGGCAGGCGGATTTCTGAGTTTGAGGCCAGCCTGGTCTACAGAGTGAGTTCCAGGAATACACAGAGAAACCCTGTCTCGAAAAACAAACAAACAAACAAACAAACAAACCAAAAAAAAAAAACCCAGAAAACGTTCTGCTGACTTTGAAACATAGATGTTGACAGGTTCACTACCCAGGCAGAGAAACTTCTGGATTTATTCAAGTAAGAAGTATGGGGAGAAAATTAGAATCGAAGGGTCCTTATTGACATAGTAGGGAAATTAGATTTCTTTTAATAATAGTTTAGAACTCTATAACTATATACTTCTTAAAAAAGATTTGCTTATTTAAATTCTACTCTCTACTTAATTCCAGTATTTTGATGACTTCCCATTTTTCTTTTATCATTGTTTTGTTTTGTTTTAAAAAGTAACTGGAGGGCTGGAGAGATGGCTCAGCAGTTAAGGGCACTGACTGCTCTTCTGAAGGTCCTGAGTTCAAATCCCAGCAACCACATGGTGGCTCACAGCCATCCGTAGTGAGATCTGACATGCTCTTCTGGTGTGTCTGAAGACAGCTACAGTGTACTTACATATAATAAATACATCGTAAGAAAAAAACTAAAACATTTAAAAAAAAAAGTAACTGGAACATCTCTGGCAAATCTAAGATACAGAGTTTTACATCAGCACTAAGATACAGTGTTTCTCATCAGTACTGAGATACAGTGTTTCATATCAGTGCAGAGATTTGCTGCTTAGAAGAGGTTTTTTTGGTTTTGTTGTTGTTTTCTTTGTTTGTTTGTTTTTTAATATCCCAAATATTGTCCCTCCTCCTGGTCCCCTCATAGAGTTCCTCCCCCATCCACCCTCCCCTTCACCTCTGAGAGGGAGGCTGCCCCTCCCATATCCCTCCACCTTTGGCCAGCAAGTCTCTACAGGAGTGGATGCATCCTCTTCCACTGAGGCCACACAAGGCAGCCCTCTTGCATATGTGCCTGGGGCTTCAGACCAGCCTGGGTATACTCCTTGGTTGGTGGCTCAGTCTCTGGGAACTCCAGGCCTCCAGGTTAGTTGACACTGTTGGTCTTCTGTGGGGTTGCAATCCCCTTGAGGTCCCTCGGTCCTCAGGAGAGGCTTTTTGTTTCTTTCTTTCTTTTTGTTTTTTTGTTTGTTTGCTTCTTTTTTTTTTTTTTTTTTTGACAGTTCTCACAACTTATCTGTGAATATGTTTCTAGAGTAGTTAAAACCAGAATATTTGGATTCGTTATTAAATATGTTGGCACCAATTTTTAAAACATATCTCTATGGTATGGGTGTATACATACATGCTTTTTTTTTTCTTTTTTTTCTTTTCTTTTCTATATTCTTTGTTTACATTCCAAATGATTTCCCCTTTCCCCATTCCCCCTTCCCCATAAGTCCCATAAGCCCTCTTCCTTGCACCCATTCCCCATCACCCCCTCCCACTTCTCTGTCCTGGCAATCTCCTACACTGCTGCATCAAGCCTTTCCAGGATCAGGGCCCTCTCCTTCCTTCCTTCCTTCTTGGGAACAATTTGATATGTGAGTTGTGTCTTGAATATTCAGAACTTCTGGGCTAAAGATCTTCACCAACCCTACATCCAACAGAGGGCTAATATCCAATATCTATAAAGAATTCAAGAAGTTAGACTCCAGAGAAACAAATAACCCTATTAAAAAATGGGGTACAGAGCTAAATAAAGACTTTTCACCTGAAGAACTTCGAATGGCTGAGAAGCACCTTAAGAAATGTTCAACATCATCAGTCATTAGGGAAATGCAAATCAAAACAACCCTGAGATTTCACCTCACACCAGTCAGGATGGCTAAAATTAAAAACTCAGGAGATGCCGGGCGGTGGTGGCACACGCCTGTAATCCCAGCACTTGGGAGGCAGAGGCAGGCGGATTTCTGAGTTTGAGGCCAGCCTGGTCTACAGAGTGAGTTCCAGGACAGCCAGAGCTACAGAGAAACTCTGTCTCGAAAAAACCAAAAAAACAAAACAAAACAAAACAAAACAAAAAAACAAAAAACAAAAAAAAAAACTCAGGAGCCAGCAGGTGCTGGCGAGGATGTGGATAAAGAGGATCAATCCTCCTCTGCTGGTGGGAATGCAAGCTGGTACAACCACTCAGGAGAGGTTTTAAAGGCCAACTTAAAAGACAGTTAGCTGGATCTTACTGTCAGATATATAGATATGTTTTCAGAATGTTCTCTTTCTCTGAACTTCCTCCACACATTTTAAATCTTGTGTTGTCTTGTGGTATTTTATATAATCATTATATGTACATTACAGATCCCATGGCACTTTGCATAAAGTGAGTTTCTGGTTTCAAAGAACCTTCAAATTTTTTCTGTAGGAATAAATAACAAATGAACGCTATGTGTTGTTAATAAAGAATAGTGAGAAATCTTCATTTGCTTTGTCGATTAAAAGCCATCCAGGCTTTCTTTTCCAGATCATGACATGATTCCCTAAGTGCTTGAGAGGACTCTGGAGCCTCAGTATAGGAGATGCTTCTGTTGTCAGCACCGGTCCTGCTGAGTATCCAGCCTGCTGTGTTAACTAGCTCACAGGCCTGCCCGCAGCACCTCACGGTGATGTGTAAGATTGGCTAAATTGGTGTGCTACTAATTTTTTTTTCTTTGAATTTGGTTTTTTCGAGACAGGGTTTCTCTGTATAGCCCTGAGTGTCCTGGATCTGATTCTGTAGACCAGGCTGGCCTCGAACTCAGAAATCCGCCTGCCTCTGCCTCCCAAGTGCTGGAATTACAGGCGTGCGCCACCACTGCCCGGCTAAATATTTTATTATAGCAACAAAAATTTGTTTTAGAGTTAATGAAATACAAAAATTATCATTTATGACCTTAAATTACTTTGCTTTTCATAACATTTCAAACTGTTAAGAAATCTGTTT
The DNA here is from genome assembly GCA_964023405.1 of Apodemus agrarius. Lineage (NCBI taxonomy): Eukaryota > Metazoa > Chordata > Mammalia > Rodentia > Muridae > Apodemus > Apodemus agrarius. The sequence goes on along the minus strand of OZ030011.1, from coordinate 72,392,611 downwards.
TGGCATAGGCAGTTACATTTAAAAGCAAAAATTGAGCCCAGTAGTGGTGGCACACACCTTTAATCCCAGCACTCAAGAGACAGAGGCAGGTAGATCTTTAGTTGAAGGACAGCCAGGACTACACAGAGAAATGCCATCTCAGAAATTAAAAAAAAAAAAAATTAAAAAAGGAAGAGAGTAAAAATCAAAATTCTTTGTAGTAGAAATTGAATTCTTCCTATTTATATAACTCTTCTGCCACTATCAGAACCATAGTATTAACAAGGAGGTTGTGTGGATACAGCTTTAAATGTCAGGTTTTTCCAGATGGGTATTCATTTCTGGTTACTCCAACCCACACTGCAAATTCCTAGCATTAATAATTTACTTAAGAGTCAAAGGGTATGGACACTTGTAGTTATTCCTAATAAAGATTGCCAAATTGTTCTTGTGTAAAGTCTTTCTAGTCTAGAAATGCATGTTAAACTCATAGAAGCCCGTCCTGGCATTGCACTGACCTGATACCCAATGTCTAGTAGGGCACTTGCTTTGTGGAGTTCTAGGGCGATTCAGGAAGAGTCGCCAAAAAAGCCTGAGCAGATGCAAACTTGGAAGACTGATTTATACTGCCTTCACCTATAAAGGGTTGTTTGGGGTTTTTAGTTTATATTATGGGGCGTGTGTGGCGACAGCTTTCTCTTTCCTCCTTTATCTGGATTCCAAGAATGGAACTCACGTCACTCAGCCCCTTTTCCTGTTTGAGGCTTTTCATTGGCACTATAAAGATTGTTTTGAGATGTTTTTTATCAGAATAAACTTTTTTTTAGGTGGAGAGCTTTTTTTGGTTGTTTGTTTGTTTGTTTGTTTGTTTGTTTGTTGGATTTGATTTTTTTGAGACAGGGTTTCTTTGTATAGTCCTGGCTGTCCTGGAACTCACTCTGTAGACCAGGCTGGCCTCGAACTCAGAAGTCCGCCTGCCTCTGCTTCCCAGAATGCTGGGATTACAGGCGTGCACCACCACCGCCAGGCCAGAATAAACTTTTTAAGCCATAACTAATTGGACAAGAGTTAAATTAGCCAGTAAATTAAAAAAGAATAGAATTAGCAGTGTTCAGTTTTCTAGGTTACTTATAAAAGCTTTTTGTATTTTGTTGTATGGGCAGCATGAGTTTTCTGCATTTTAAATATCAACCTCCACATAGCCAGTTGAGTGATATTTCCAGATTAGAATCAGTTTCTGTAAAGATAATCATGCACGAATGTGTTGATGACATAAGCATGAAGTTGCATGGTTTAGAGCGCCCCGCTGTCTTTGCTCATCTCTCAGAACAATTTGTCTTTAAAAAATGAATTATTAATAAACAAAATACAACCAATTAAAACATCCTGGAAGACAAATTTGATTGCCATGTATGATCTTTATTTAGGATATTATTTTTAAGAAAACTAAAAATTCTATGCAATAGAAAATTTGAACTCTATTTTATAATAACCATCTCGCAGTATAAATAGACATCATAGCACTATACTGTACATTAACTGTCTAAATGCTAAGCATGCTTGAGTAAAGCGAGCAGGAATGGAGATCGGGTGTGGCAGGTTTCCTTCTAAAGCCCAGGTGCATCGGGAGATCTCCTGAAGTATCTGGTGTGCCTAGGAATGGCTCTCTAAGGGGCTTGTGTGAACACCTTAGGGTTATAGGGAAGACTTAAGGCTATGCATGAGTTTGCAGCTCTCTGGTGAAATTAGGTGTGGACGGATAGATGTGGGCCCATATCATTCTAGTTTGTTGATTTTACTGGTGGCATTAGTACACTGTGATTGAAAAGGAAAGTGACTTTCGATCTTATGGCTTCCTCATCTATAATATGAGCATTGGAATTAGTCTGTAGATTTGCTTCTAGCCTATAATTTTTTTTTCTAGCCTATAATCTTAAAACTTAGGAAACATTGTTATTTATCCCTTAGCCTCTGTGAGTTTCCATCCTTACTCTCCAGCACACTGATTGGACAGCAGGACCCTGCTTCTAATCCTGCTCCTGTCGTCAGCATCAGAACTACAAAGGAGAAATTAGAGATGGTCACCACAGAGCAGTCAGCCACCTCTGGGGGAAACCTCCTCTGCTGCAGCAATGCAATATTAATATCTGTTTTAATGTTGTGCATATCTTACTTTGTTTTTTATAAGAATTACATCATTAGAGAGATTAACTTGGGTTTTTTTTTAAACCTTTCCAGTGACTAAAATCATAAAACCAGTCTTAGAAATAGTTCCCAGTTTATAGTTTGTTTTTTTTCTTCTGGTAAATTTCTCTCCATTTAGAAACAGATTTTAAAAATGATGAATCATAATTTATGATTTATTGTCTACGGGACTCTGCATCTCCAGTCTATGTAGTGTATCTGCCAAGCATGCCTAACCTAGGCCTTTAATCGTAGCACTAGGAGCCAGAGACAAGTATGTCTCTGTACTTACAGGCCACCCAAGAAGCTTCCATCCATAGCAAGTACCAGCCAGGGCTACACAGCGAAATCCTGCCTCAAAACAAAGCAGAATGCATGGTGTTTTCCATTTTATTTCTAACACCCGCGTCTAAGTATAGAGAAAGCGCTGCTTAGAACGTTTTCATCTCATTTTGTTTGTACTTCCTTCAGCGAGGCTTATAAACCGTGACAGTAGTTCTCTGCGTTCTGCTTGCTGTGGTCCACATGACTACAATCCAGTTTTCCCTTTTGTGAGATCAAGTCTCTCTGGTTGCCCTGGAAACCGCCATGTAGACCAGGCTGGCCCACCAGAGATCTGCCTGCCTCTTCCTCCTCAGTGCTGGGGTTAAAGGTGTGCACTACCACACCCAGCCATTCAATTCTTCATTCAGGAGAAGTGTGTCCTGGCTTACCTTCAGCTGTTGTTTAACACAGCCCAGAGCCTTAGGGAGTCTCAGTGAGAGACTGTCAGTCAGACTGATTTGTAGCCTTGTCGGTGAGACGTTATCTTGATCTTTATTCATGTGGGAAAGCAGACCCACTGTGGGTGAAACTGCGTATGTGGGCAGGTGGCCTTGGGCTCTGTGATGGCCGAGGGCGGGCCGTGAGCAGCAGCAGGCAGCTTCCTCACGGGTCCCGCCCTCTCTAGATGAGCCACCTCCTGACGTGTAAGCCGAAGAAGCTTCCCTGGTTGGTTTCGGTCAGAGTATTTATCCCAGCAACAGAGGAAACTACAACAGTTTACTCACCTTATATGAAGAGATTTAGTGTGTAATTAATTTTCCCTCTTTGGTTATTGAGATAAGACTCACATACTGTAGCCCAGACTGGCCACTAACTCATGGTAGTCCTCCTGCCTTAGCCTACAGAGTGCTGGGATTACAGGGGTAAGCCGAGACACCTGACTTCTTTTTTAAATTATTAACCCACGTTTTCATTTACACAAAGAACACCTTAGTGGAGTGTCAGCTGCTGACACATACCCAGTGCTTTTCTAAGCACTGTGGCTTCTGTCTTTGAAGATGTATTTCCTTCTTCATTCTGTACAGCTAGAGGCTTCCCTCAGTCACATGGCCATCGTAGATACTGACTGAAGGGTGAAGCAGAGGGAGGTGATTCTTGTTATTGGATTATAGAGACTGGAAACCACAAGGAATTGTGAGACCTTGAACAATTTTGCTAGGCAGACAGCTTCCTCAAGTTGTAACATACTAGTTGGCAAACATGTCATCATTTGTAGTATGGCTATCAAGTACAGAACACGATCTCATTATACCCGTCCTGAACAGCTCTTATGGTTCATGAAGATTCATCATAAAATACAGTTTAAATGCCTACATTTCTATTTATTCTCAGAGTAAAAGGCTTTGGTTTTTTCCTGATTTATTCCATATATTTCTCCATACTCTTTCTGTACTGTACAGCTCTAGCTGTATATTCAGATTCAGAAGGTGAGTGGGACTCAGGGTAAAGGGAGAAGGGCACAGAAGGTCTTCAGCTTTGTGGTGCTGCCTTGCCCCGGAAGTTCTTTGAAATTTTCTTTCTTTATTATTGTGTAAGTGTTTGAGTATTGGCATGGGAGTGCGTCAGCATGTGTCTGGAGGTGAGAGGGCTAGGAGGAGCTTTGACACGGCATTGTGTCTTCAGTGGGGACACTGGGAGCTAAGGTTATTTACTTCTGACATGCTAACTGGGCACATAAACTTAGCATTTTTTTCTTTTTCTTTTTTTTTTTTTTTATTGGATATATTCTATATTTACAATTCATTTCCCTTTTTCTGGTTCCCCACCACCCAAAGGTCCCACATGCCCTTTTCCCTCCCCCTGCTCCCTCATCCACCCCCTCCCACCTCACTGTTCTTGTACTCCCCCACAATGATGCTTTGGCCCATTCTAGCACCAGTGTCCACTCCTTTCTTCTTGTGAGACCTCACTTGGTATGTGATTTATGTCTTTGGTGTTCCAAGCTTCTAGGCTAATATCCACTTATCAGTGACTGCATACCATGGGTATTCTTTTGAGACTGGGTCACCTCACTTAGTATGACGTTCTCCAGCTCCATCCATTTCTCTAAGAATTTCATGAATTCATTGTTTCTAATGGCTGAATAAGCATTTTTTTAATTGAAAGGTAATCAATCACATATATAGAGTAAGCAAGTTGTTATTCTAGTACTTAACAGCACTAATGTCTTCCACAGAATCTACCTGTTACTCGGATTTTAGACAATCTCATGGAGATGAAGTCGAACCCTGTAAGTAGCATTTACATTATGTAAATTCTTGGATGTACCAAACCAACTGGTACAGAAGGTGGTAGATAATTGAGGCCGACTCAGTGGTGTTGAACACGGAGTGTGAGAGAAACTGAGTCCGTATATTCTCAGGGGCATCGTGGGCCATGATCACAGAAGTGAGCCTCAACCATTCTGACTGCTTGTCATCTGAGTGAAGTATGTACTAACTCTTACATGTTTAATGTTAGTACATCCTGAAGAACACAGTTCTATAAATAAATAAAAAATAAAACAGCTGACCATGAATGATGTAAGAGAAACAGACCAATTTAAGGAAATTAAATTAGGAGAAAAATAATGTAGTAAAACTTTTGATTATTTAAGATGGCACTAAATTCCTTTGGACCAAACAAGTAACTAACAAAGTTGTTGGCTGGATAACAATGCGTGAATATTGTGGGCATTTCCTTGGCAAATAGTTGTCCATGCCGTCTGTCCATTGGCTGCTCGCAGCCGTGCCTTAGAGACCGTCACCATGGTCCAGCTCTGGCAGCCAAGGAGCTGGCTCTCGTGAATCCGCCCAGCGCAACTCTTACTCTAGGTCTATCTGAAGCCTGTAGACGTGGCGGTGGGGCTGAGGATTTCAGACCTGAAAAAAATGAAAATAATATTTAGACCAATGTGACTCCTTCAGTAATTGCTAAAACATGGTTATGGAAATTAGCAAAAACAATTTTTAAATTCACACATGTGGAAACTAAAATACTAGAAAATGTCCAGCTGCTGTTATGAAAGTTACGGGAAAATTATATGGCATGATAAACTTTAAAAGGTTCTTGTATTGAAGAATCTGCGTAGATGGAAGTGATACACAGTGCAGTTGTAATTGACTTTGTTAGCGGCCCCTGTGCATACATGACCAGTTGTCTGAGAAATACCTCACTCTGAGGAGTACATTCTGAAAGGTGGCCCGAGCATGCTGAAGGTCGGTCGGAGTGCAAGTGAATGTGAAATGTGGGGACATACACAGCAGGCTACGGGCGCTTGGGCGCTTTGTTACTGATCCTTGCCTGTCTTTGTCTTGAGGTTTTGTTATAGACCAATAACTATAACAGCAGGCACATTTATTGTGTACTTATGTGCCAGGAACCACTCAGCCAATTGTTACCTCATAAATAATTTAATTCTCAGTTAAACCATCCAAGAAAAGTACTCTGTTACTCTCTGTAGATAGGAGAGTGGAGCAGGGCGAGGTCGGTTAACTTGCTGGGGTTCCATAGCTCCTTCACTATGACACTGTGTTAGTTAGTAGAGTGGGAACTGTGTGCTCTTCTCAGACTCCCAGAACTCTAGAATGAACACCATTGCCGGTCATGATCAAGGGAAGGAAGGTGACCAGGAGACATGACTGCTTAGTGCAACAGAACTGAAATCAAGTCCCGCTCCTTCCGCTCCTCCTGCCCAGTAATAGTTGCAGCCAGTCCTTCCAGTCTTTATAAGAAACATGTGGATGGCTAAATTTGAATGAGGTTTTTTTTGTTGTTTTTTGTTTTGTTTTGTTTGTTTGTTTGTTTGTTTGTTTTTTTGTTTTTCGAGACAGGGTTTCTCTGTGTATCCCTGGCTGTCCTGGAGCTCACTCTGTAGACCAGGCTGGCCTTGAACTCAGAAATCCGCCTGCCTCTGCCTCCCAGAGTGCTGGGATTACAGGCGTGCGCCACCACACCCGGCTGAATGAGTCTTAATTAGATGTTTCTTTGAGGTGTAGAAGTTCATTTATCAATACTCTTTAGTTTATAATTAAAAGCACATTACTGGAGGTGGTTTTTTTATTAACAGGAAGAGACTTCTTTTTTCTATGTTAAAAGCATTTCTTCATCCATCTGCTATGTAAGGGGCTGTCTCTATTCCTAGTTCTCTCCTATTTGTAGATAGGATTCCAAGGTGATTTGGAGACACTGAGGAAGTTAGCAAAGTATAGTAACATAGACCTGACAGGTAATGTGAGTGGCTGTATACATCTCATTCCAGACACTTTGAAGTACTGGAGCCCAGGCTGGCCGTGTAGCTCAGCTGGTGTTCAAGGCCTGGCTTGATCTCCATACCACATAAACCTAGCAGGGAGACAAAGCCTCTGCTCCCAGCACGTGGAAGGGGGAAGCAGGGGGATTTGGATTTGAGGTCATCCTCAGCTACACAATTAGAGGCCAGGCTAGGCTACATAAGACACTCTCACATCTTGTGTGTGTGTGTGTGTGTGTGTGTGTGTGTGTGTGTGTGTTTGTGCGCGTGCGTACTCATGGCACATATATAGTCAGAGGAAAACTTGTGGAAGTTGGTTCGCTCTTTTCAAAATCACATGGGTCCTGCGGATGAAATTCAGGGCATCAAGCTTAGCCTCGAGAGCACCTTTACCTGCTGACCATCCTGTAGGCCCACGAATGCATTCCTGTCACTTAGACTTTAAGTATCTCCTTTTGGTCACTGAATTTGTTGAAATGAAGGTAAGATTATCAGAGAGGCTTCGTCTTTCCTGAAAGCCCAGCTGCTGGTAGGGTTGCCCGTGGGCTGAAGGATTCTGCTTACCCCGAGGTGCCGTGTTGATCTGTGCTGGCCGTCAGTTAGGTTCAGGACTGAACGTTACCAGCATGTGCACATTTGTCGTTTGCCAGGGGCTTGGATCGTTTGGCAAGAAGACAGAGATCAGGAAATAGTTATGTCATAAAATCGCAGATCTGTACCTCACAATTCCTTTAATATCAAGACGCTACCCTTTTATTATAAAGTTTCACAACGCATAGAGTCAGAGAAGCTTGGAAAGCTAAGAGTGCGGGTGACTCCTCTGAGGCACATCTCACCTGGACTAAATTGAGGTTCTTTTCAGCTTTTATTTATCCTATTTTATGCTAACAGTTATGTATTAATCTGGAGAAATTCTAATGCATTAGATGGTGGTAAAATGCTGGTCACATATATTGGTGATATCCAGTATTATCTACATTTTAAATTCTAAATTCTAAAATTGATCTGCATATAAAAGACTCATCTTCTTATATATTATGTGTTCTGTAATATATTCAGTAAAGTCATAGAAAGACAAAGTCCTAAGCAAAAGCCCTTGGGCAAACTATATGCCTTGGGTTCACATCCTATTTCTGTTACTAAATATGCGACCTTAGGAAAGTCTCACAATCTCCCATTATCCCAGCTTGCCCATCTAAAACTGTGGGATAATAATAGAACTGCCTGAGGGACTGAGGATTAGTGCCTGGAAGTCGTGAAAATACACCTTATTAACACGGAGCAACGTCTCGTTAAGGATTAGAGACAGTTGTTACACATCCTGTGAAACTGGAAGATTTGTTACAATCAAATACTGTGCCAAACTATGACCTTCTAAACAGAAATTCCATAGTCCTGGCAATGTGTCTTATTTTTGTTTTTAATAGGAAACAGATGATTATAGATATTTTGATCCCAAAATGCTGCGGAGTAATGACAGGTAAGGAGCTTTTATCATGGGTGGTGTTTGTTGTGTGTTTTCCCTCTGAGAATGGAAATAATGTATTATAAGACAGCCTGCTTTTTACTAAAATTCTGACTGTGGGAGACTAGTTAAAAACAGTGTGTATTTTAATCTCTTTCAGAGATAATCACTGGTAATTAGGATTAGTATCTTGTTATTTTCCCTTAAAGAAATAAATTTAGCTGTTTACTATTTATGAAATGGTGCTATCATAAATGAAGCGGGGGATTTAGAGGAAGTGTTTTTAAGTGAATATAGTTATTGAACTAAATGAGAAGAAAATACCTCTGTGATGGAAACAGTTGTTTAAGGTGGTAGTGGCAGGCGTGGTGGTTTATCATGGTCCAGGAAATCATGTCCCTGAGAACCATTTCTATAAAGGCATTTTATTTTATGCCAATGAAACCACTCACTGTATAGTTTCTGCATTTTATGAAAAAGACACAATATGGTAATTTACTTGGTTACTTTATTCAAGGGTTAATTCACGGCCGTATGAGAAGTGACTTAAAAGACAGATGGCAGATGGCAGAATTAGAAGGAAATGACTGGCTGTCCCTAGCAATAAAACTCCAGGAGTGGGTTTCCCGCCTGAACCTGAAGTTAAGCCTTCAGCACTCTTCTCCCAAGCAGTCATCTTCATGGCGTTTGGAAGGATGGGCTAACTGCTAGGTTTTTAAGTTGGTAATTTCTAGTGTCATTCTTTTTCTTCTTAACTTAGTAGAGGTGCCGTTATATAAGAACTACTAATATAATAACTGTTGCTAGCAAAGAGAATTTGGCAGCAGATTACAGAACAGCAAGTGAGGACTGACCTCCGGTGGCCCAGGGTTTTCTTTAGGAGTGATGAGAATATTAAGTTGGAGAGTGATGGTTGCACATTTACTACAACCAATGGACATTTGCTTCAGAGAGGATATGTAACTCTGTTAGTAATTCTTCCTTGCACACAGCTAAGCATAACCATAGACGCTGAGGACTGTGTAATCCTAAATGAAGCATATACAGGATAATGAGGGGTGATTAGAAAGGATGCCAGCCAGCACTGTAAGACAAACAGGCACAGAGCGCTCCTTTATCAGCCTTTTTCCTGTTATCCTGAGCCCTGATTATTAATAAGTCATGATACTGTGCTATTTTTAAGTCTTCATTCTCCCCACCTCCTCTCTATCTCCGAAAAATTTAAAACTCTGGGATTAAACTGCTGAAACATTTTGATGAAGTGAACATCTCTCCATTTTTGTGAAGTATAGGATATTTAAACTGGCAGAAAGTTTAAAGACTTTTAGAAGTAAGTAAGAAGAAAGTAAGAAAAGTAAGAAAAGACGGCAGAGGTATGCTCAGCAGCTAAACAGTTCACATTGGAAGAAATTGAAGTTCTTCTACCACAGTGTGCATTTTATTTTAAGACTTATTTATTTATTATATGTAAGTACACTGTAGCTGTCTTCAGACACTCCAGAAGAAGGCATCAGATCTTGTTACAAATGGTTGTGAGCCACCATGTGGTTGCTGGGGTTTGAACTCAGGACCTTCAGAAGAGCATTTGGTGCTCTTAACTGCTGAGCCATCTCTCCAGCGTGTGCATTTTATTTTAACTCTGATATGTGAAAACTTGGATTTCTTAGATGCCAGGTTATTCTTTTCTAATGTCATGTGTGGTAAATAAGAAGCTAATGCAGAGTGTAGACCTGGGCTCCCACTTCCCTTCCTGCCCTGAGGGAGATGCAGGAGGTGCTGCTGTTTGCATGTGGCACTGTTTGACCTGTTGTCGCCCTCCTCTCTGTCATAGAGGCTGTCTGGAGTTTGTCAGTTGTTAGGAGGTTGTCCCTTCCCTTTTAGACATTGAGATGTCTACCTTCTAGCTCCTTCCTCTACAAAACTGAAGAAGCCCCTGCTTCTCAAGAAGCTGGACCTGGAGTGCCATGTTAGTGCTGCTCACAGCGCACACGAGCGTGCGCCCCCATTCCCATCTTACCCGTAACAGAAGCCAAGGATGACATTTCAGTGCAGTTTCTCTTTATTGCAGCTCAGTTCCTAGGAACAAAAGTCCATTCCAAGAGGTAAGTTTAACAAAACACTTCTCTGCTCCTAAAAAAGAAAGATAATGTAACCGTAGTCCCGAGAAAGGACTAGTTTGTCATAAGCAGCACTTGTGATCAGGTCAGGTAAATTCATCTCTGCACACCCCCAATACAGCCTCGAAGTCCCCAGCCACTTGTACTGCTCTGCTTTTCTTAAGCTTACCCGTGACAGAATAGCAGAAAAAGGAGTCTTTTGGATGGCAGTGAGAATTGTACATATGGAATTTCTACAGTGATTCCAGTGTTTATGAAGATGTGACTATATGCTTATTTGAATGCAGACACTTCTCATTGTGAGTGATGTGTTGAAAGTTGCATGTTGGGTTTTCAGTGTTTCTGCCTATAGCAATTAATAAAAGTCCAGAACTAACCTTTAGAGCAGGCTTGCTCTACTCGCTGTTACTGGATTGGATACTGCAGTTAGACTTTGAGACAGCAAAGGGCTTGATTGTAGTCTTAGTCATTGTATCTCAGTTTCAGAATAGTTCCAGACTGAAAGACATACTGTTTAAAAGTTAAAATGCTTTAACTTTAACTGTGTTTTCTCCCTTTTCCTCCCTTTGTACTCTTAGGCCATTGTCTTTGTGGTAGGAGGAGGCAACTATATTGAGTATCAGAATCTTGTTGACTACATAAAGGTACTGGCTTCTCGTTCTGTCTCTTGGTGGTATGAGTCTCCTGTCGTTAGAGAGTTAGCATTGGCCAGCGCCCATCCTGACCTGCATAGCTACTTTCCAAGAGGTGTTTTTTTAAGTTATACTTGTGAGCAAGACACACTAAACGGTACATACTTGGAGTCCCAGCGGCGGGCAAGGCAAGCGGGTCACTTGAGCCCAGGGATTCAGGGCCAGTCGGGGCCACTGGCAAAGCTCATCTCGTATAAAGTAATAAAAATACTGTATATAGAGAAAATTACCAAGTTGCCAGTTTCTCTGTCATAGTCATGATTCTACTAAAATTGTACTGGATTAAAAAATAATATTTCATAAATTATTTGGTCAATCTCTTGATGCACTTTAAATATTTAGAGACCTCAAACTCTTCCAAGATTTGTCTCCCTTAAGATGATTTATAGAACTCATTTACCTAAATAATATATGCTTTATTCAATTATATTAACTTCCATCAGCAACATACACTTTAAAAGCATTTAAAGTAGCAAATTAGAAATAAAATCCTACTGCAAACCATAGAGTGGCAGAAAACTACAAACATACATGAGGCACTAAGGCTAATTTGAAGACCAAAATAAAATAAAATCTACAGGCTGGAAGTTTGGTTATTATATAATAAAGTGACATTTTCTAATTATTCAGTTGTTAAGGTATGATTGTCACTCTTTATGCTCTCATTACATAGGCATTAATAGAAACTAGAACGTAACAGGAGAGCACATAACTCCCAGGAGTCTCACTTGATTGCGTGTCCTCAGTCATGCTTTTCAGAATCTGTGTCAGGGGCCCCCAGTCTTGTTCAGGGAACAGCTTTATATTACATGTACACATATGTGCAAGCCTGAGAACTGGTTAGTACTGGAATACTTCATGAGCTGAGTGTCTTTAAAATTATACCTGATTTCGTCAGACAATGCAAAGGATCAGTATTTGTTACTTAATTGCTTTTCTGTTGTATAGATATTGAAAACATGGTGCTGCTTCCCTTGAGAAATCTTAGGCAAGTTAGGGAAAAGGAAGAAAAAAAGCATTCTTGTGCCCATTTTACCACCTTATTCCTGTATGTTTATGCAGTTTAGGACACACACACACACACACACATTTTAAATGTAACACCACTATCAGGCAAAAGACTTTGAAGAATACCTTCTCTCTCCAGGATGCCCAGCAGGCTCATTGCTGGGAATGTTGACACTGTTCCTTGTTGCACAGATCTATCCGAGCTCTCCTCTGCTTTTCACAGGCAAAGCAAGGCAAGCACATTTTATACGGCTGCAGTGAGATTTTTAATGCTACACAGTTCATAAAGCAGGTAAGGTGTGCCTTGGTTTTAGTTGTTTCTCTTAACATAACACAAGTTGCTGTTGGGTCTCTCTTCTTCAAAAGCTATCAGTTACTCAGTTGAATTCAGGTCAACTAGAGCAAAAGCTCATCTAGCTATTAAGTTTCACTATGGGTCAAAGGGTGGTTCTGGCAACAGTTTAATAAGGTTAACATCCCCAACTCTTTTGAAAAGGTAATTATTTAAAATTGAAGTTATCCTAGTAGGCCAAATTGAATTCAGCATTTCCTGTATGCTGTCGACATGATATTGGGGCTCAGCACTCCTTTGTTGGTCGACTGTCTGTGCGCAGTTGATATGCTCACGTTCACTTTAACATTAATGGCAGCTACAGCTGAGCGAATGGACTCATTTCCACACAGTGCTCTAAACCATCCACTAGAGTGCTCAGTAACTATATTGACCTTAGTTGTTTTCAGTTGGTAGGCCCAGTAGCCTGATCAGTAGTGTCTAGATGCCAGCATTTGAGGGTATAGGAGGAGATACGACTTAAGAACCAACTCAGGCTAACCCATGACTCGTGGTTTTGATGCTGAAAGAATGTATAAGCGTTTATAAGCGGGAGTCAGATGCCCTGTTAAAGACACTGTCCAGCAGGCTGACGTGTGAGCTTGGCACAGGAAAGGTGCTCAGAGGAGAGGGCGCCCCTGGGAGTCTGGGTGTGGCAGCTCAAAGATGAGTCGCAAGGAACACCAACACGGGGCTTTTTCTTTTAACAGAGTACTTATTCTCTGAGAATTTCATACATGGATGCATGTGGGTGGATGGATACATAGACTGACATATTATTTTAGAGAATACTAAATTTTCCAAACGCACAAGTTTGTACTAAGTTTAGGGAATTTTCAACTACAATAGCTTCAGATATTTATGTGCCTGGGTTTTTTTCTAGTATTCTTTAGGGACTCTGTTTACAACTCTGGTCCCAGAATTACAACAGTGCTAAAAAATTTCTGTTGCCTAGTGATGCTGGTGTGAACAGACCTATAGTGCCAGTCACAGAGAAGTGCCGCACAGAGTTTGTGTGGCAGTTGCTGTGGCAGATGCTTAGCTCAGGGGCAGCCCAGGCACTGGTGTTGAGTCTGCAGCAGCGAGTACTACTCTCCTCAGCCTTCACGTACTTGGCCCCTGTAGGCCCCATTCATGGTGCGTGCCCGATGAGCGTATGCCACTTTTAATCTTGTCTGGATACAGACGTACAACCGTGATGCAGTGTGAAGGTGTTTCTTTGGGGTATGTGTGTCTGTGAGACCAGAGGTCACCATCAGTGTTTTCCTCAGTAACTCCCCACCCTGTGCTTTTAAGATAAACTCTCATTGATACACTAGACTGGCAGGTCAGTGAGATCCAACTAGTCTTTGCCCAACTAATGCGGACATTGTGGATGTGCCCCGCCACACTCGGCCTTTGCCGGTGTCCTGAGACTCTGACCTCAGGTCCTCGTGATTGCGTACTGCGATCTCAGCAGCCTCTCGGGTCATCTTTACACGGTACTTTGTACTGTGCATAGTTGGGCACAGAGTATGGCACCTCATCACATAGATTTGCAGTCTTAAGCACTTATATCCTAGGAGTGTGGTGGGCTTTCACCATGTAGGTTTCTCTGGGGTTTTCATGATGTTGCATTTCACAGTACAAACACGTCATTAAGTGAGTGCTTGTTTTATATCTTGCTCACAAATTGCTAAGGATTCTGTTTCTCAGAGTGAACCATTTGTTTCTATCTCAAGTTTTAATAAATCTTCTATTTCTTTTCCTCTGTTCTCCTTAAAGAGGGTAGTTAGCAACTCCATTATTTTCATTTGAGTTCGTTGTTGTTGCTGGTTTGGTTTGGTTTGTTGAGTTTTTCTCTGCTAATTTTTTTCATTCTTTGTGAGTATATTTTCTTTTACTTTACCAATAGTAATTATTATTGATTTTAAGACTGTTATTTGAAAAGTGTGGACTGTCTCCGTCCTTCTGCTCTGTCTTCCCCATAGAGCGTTACATTTTCCTGGTTGCTTCTATTACTATTACCTTTTCTCCCAAGCCTCGCTTGTGACTTGTGTTCTGACAAATGAAGGCCACTGTTCTAGAGATATGGACTTGTTGCTCATTAAGCAGGGCGCTGGTGTTGTCATTGTTGTTGAACTCAAACCTTAAGCTCTTTTTTTTTAATTAAAATATTACCTCATTTTCCTATTTCTCTTTCCCTTGTCTCCCTTTGGCCCCTCCCATGGCCTCATTCCTTCTCAGTCTCTCCATTTACAGACGGCTCAGGCTGTGTAATGTGACTTGTGTATTTATGATTTCCTCCATATACAGAGTCCCCCACACACTGCTTTCCGAGGTTTCTCACTTGGTGCCCTAAACTCTGTTCTGATTCTTCAGGCTAGATAATCAATTGCAGGATTTCTGTCTCAGATCCGCCTGCCTCATGCAACACCCGTTAGGGCCACAAAACCAGAGTCATCTAGGGCATTTCCTTCTTAGGTTTATGTCATCTCTAGAACCTTCTTGCCTTAAGTTTTTCTCCACTGCCTCCAGGGAGTCGATTTCTGTGGGTTTGCTGAAAGCTTAATACTCTTACCTCTGGGAGAGTTAGTTCTATAGGAGTTTTTCTAGCCGTCTCAAACTGGAAGTGGGGTTGGTTTTCTTCCTCCTCCTCCTCTTAATAATATTTTCAGAATATAAAAAAGTATATGGCGAACTGTTAGCACTTACATTTTTTTTTAGAATTTACACTTCTCTATAAAGAATTTCATACAATTTAATATCAATTCCTTATGCCCAGGGTTCACTTGTAATGTTTACATTTATATGCCATGACAGTGTTATATTTGAAAACATGTTAAATTATTATGTTGAAATGTTTTGTTCTAGGAGTATATAGTAAGTAGGAAACCTAAGGTTTTTGTAATCTAAAATTGAAAAATTATATTTATAATTTTTTTCTTTCATTTTAGCTGTCACAGCTTGGACAAAAATAACACAGAAGAACCACAATGGGGTGATCAATTTGGATAGATGTAAAAAGAGCCAGATGTGTCCTTCTCCATAGCCGCGCCCTAACTGCAACCTGTCAGAATCAGTCATTTTTAAAGAAATTCTATAATTCATATACTGTATAATGATTAAAATAATAAACCATTTCAGAAATAGCTAAGCTTATTCTTGTTTGAAAAATGAAAACATACATTGAGAACAAGGAAGCCCAGTGTAGAGCCACTAAAACAGCTGTCGGGGAGTCGGGGAGTCGGGGAGCACTGCCGCTGCCATGCGTGCCAGCGCTGCTTGACGGCGTCCCCACCTGCATTTCATTTCTTTTCCAGTGGTTTCCCACATTGCTTTTGGATTTTTAGGTGGAGATTTTAAAGCCACTTTAATATTTATTTCTTCTGGCAGGCGCGCGCACACACACACACACACACACACACACCAAAGGAAAAGGAAGGAAATCTGGGATATTATAAAAAAAATAAAAAACCTTAGAATTATAGGCATAGATGAAAAAGAAGAATCACAGGTCAATGGAATAGACCAGATCTTCAACAAGATCATAAAAGAAAACATCCACAAACTAAGGACTGACATACCTGACAAATAGAAGCAGCACACAGAACACCAAATAGGCCAGACCAGAAAACAACAATCCTCACAACAAATCATCATTAAAACGCTAAGTTTACATAACCAAAGAATGTATTAAAAGCTTCAAGAGAAAAAATATAAGCCAAATATAAATGAAAATTCATTATGACAGCTGATTTCTCAGTGGAAACAAATTCAGAAGAGCCTGGAGCAGTGAATTCTATGTCCTAAAAGACAGCCAACCTAAAGTAAAATACTCATCAAAACTACCTCTTATGACTGAAGTAGAGAGAAAAACCTTTCCACAACATAAACAACCTGAAAGAATTAGATCCAACAAACCAAACTGGGCAATACGGGAAGCATTGTCTCAGGCTGAGGCAAGTGACGAGAGCATAGCAAAGGAACTGCAGAAAGAAAGATAAGCCATAAAAACACCATTGAAAACAACGAACACCAAGAAAACCATGACCACAATTAACACACATTTCAGTAATAACTTTAAATATCAATGGCCTGCATTCCCCAATCAAAAGACATAGACTGGCTGAAAGGGTCCAGAAACAAACTCCATCTGTCTGGTGCCTACAAGAGACACATCTTGGTTTTAAAGATAGGCACCACCTTAGATTAAAAGGATAGACAAAAAGTACTCCAATCAAACGGCACCCGGAAGCAAGAAGATGTCACTATTCTAATATATGACCAAATAGACCTCAAACTAAAACATTGCAGAATAAAGAGGGACATTTTACTCAAGAGAATAATTAATCAAGAAGGTATTACTATCCAAAACATAAATGCACCAAACTCTGGGGTGTCCAATTTCATAAAAAAAAAAAAAAAAATCAGGATCTAAAACAGATTAACATTAGTCCATTAATAGTCAGTGATTTCAGTATATACAACCTATTGCTATTACCTTTGTCCTCCAGAGTGGAAGGTATGCTCCCATTGCTAAAGACATCATGCATATTTGACACGATGTGCAGATGCCTACGAGCTGGAACAGACTGGAATGCCTCTTCCCTGAGGACTAGTTTTCATGGTACCAGAAGGCACTATGCAAGCTTCCAACAAAGAGAGGAAATCAACAGTCCTACCCAGCTACAGCACCTACGGCACCTGTAAACCACATCAATGGTCAGTATGGCACAAAAACTCTAAAGGGCGTAATAGTGGCACACATACCTTGGAGGTAACTAGCAGTTCTCCAATTGGACTTAAGACCTGCTCAATAAAGGGGAAACCATCCCTGGTAATGGGAAACTAGCTAAGTATTCAGTACAGTATCGTGGACATTGGAGGAGAGTCTGTAACCATTAATTTACTAAACCAGCAAAATTCCCTAACATCAATCTAAACATTTCTCCTTATACCAACAGATAAGTGTAGTTTTCACCCCTCATCAGGGAAACATCTTTACAGCAGATGGATACCAATATAGAAAACCACAACCAACCAAAATACAGAGTTATGGAGCCCAGTCCCAGTAGATACATATACAAAACACTCCTATATTTAAGGCTCAGGGAACATTGCAGAAGACAAGAGTGGAAAGATAAGAGCCAGAGCATCAGGATTTTTCCAGAAAGTCTCACCAAGACAACTGCCCAGATATGAGCCAAACAAGAATGACACCAGTGGACGTGCAATGTGGACCATGAGTCCTCAACCCTACACAACTATAGGCAACTGGAGAATGCTGGGAGGGGGAGAAATAGTCTTCCCAGGAAAACACGCACCAATTGGTTGTCCAATACCAAATGGATGGCCCTGAAAACATACACATAACATAAGGAATAAGCAGTTTATGTTTAGTAATGTATATGTACATGCTTACATATCATGTATGCAATAACCATGAAAATGGAGGCCATGAATTGGAAGGAGAGTGGGGAGGGATTTGTGGGAAGGTTTAGAAGGTCAGAGAAGGGAGAAATGTCATAATAATACAAGAATCTTGAAAAAAGTAAAACTATCTTCAAGATTGCCTTAAATTTGCATAAATGCTTTGTCTTGCTAAAGACTGGGCAGGTTATTTCCAAGGTTTTGAGGTAGAAACATTCCCTGGACCCTGTGATAGTTCATGTTCCTCTCTGTATAACACTTTGGGAAACCGTGGTCTTCCTTACCCATAACTCTCCCTGCCCATCCTGACATGGGTTACCAGTGTGGGTATCCCTCATACTGTCAGGGTCATACAGGCTAGACAGATCAACAAAGCCAGCACCATCATGTCTACAACGTGGCTGGTTCAGAAAGAGTTTTACCTGCTCTCTAAGTGTGCTTCTCCTTCGACAGCCTGTTCCTGTCTCAGGAAATCTCAGCAGAGACGTAGGTCATGGGAAAGGTAAATGTATAAAAGATGTTTCAGTTCTCACAGCAGCTCTAGTTTCATACCTGGAAACAAGGCCAGAGAGTCTTAAGTACCACCCAGAGTCACTTTTGGTGCCTGACAGAGTCAAAGAGGGGATGTATATATACCTCTGTCCCCAGTTCCTCTCTGCACACCGTCCCAAGTTCCTGCCAGGGCCGTTAGCAGGGGCTGGGAATCCAGCTCACCAGCCACCCAGAGTCAAATACTTGTTGAACTTTCAATGACAGCTGTACTGAAGTGCATTTAGCATGGGACCCATGCAGCTCACCCAAACCTGCCAACTCTGGATGTCCAACAGAACAAGTGTCTTCACCTAATGAGCTCACCCACATGAGGTGGCAGGTTTAGACCTGCAGGGATTGGGAAGGAATTTAATACCTTGGTATGCCATCAGAAAGGTCAATCTTCATACAGTAGATGAGGCTCTACTAAAAAGAAAAAGGGGGGAAAAGAAATTCAGAACCGTTTGTTGTAAAACAGGAGCTTCTAGTCTGTCACTGTGTGGCTCACGTGACTCACACCCTGACTGGTTCCACATGGGGACGACATTTCAACTCATACCCTTAAGTTTCCCGATTTTTAAGTAATACTCAAAAGAAAAACATCTGCACTGAAATGTCCCCTCCCAGATCATCACATTCGTGATGACAATTTTTCACAACTTCTTGAAATGTTGCAGCATTTGAGAGGAAAAGAAAACTTCAGGAAATGAAACGTCCAGTCTGACATGTGAGTAAATGAATCTGGAAGCCAAAGTTCTGATTCCTTCAAGTGACCACACCAAACAAACAGACTGAGCGGGAAACAAGTGGAAATGGTTCAGCTTCATTGAACTGCACTGGGCCCAACAGAACTAAGAGATTTCAAAAGTTCATATCCAGTGGGAGTCCAGAAGGTTGAGTGTGTGCCTGGCTTTATACAGCTGTAGCTCCTAATACTGTGGAAACCTCAACACTGTAATCTATGAAGAATCAGTACACCACTGCAGCGCCATTTCAAGAGGACAGGTGGCTATCCTGAAAGCAAACCACCTGCATCGGGCGTGGTAGCCCTCTGGGAATGCAGAGGCAGCTGCGGGAGCTCTTGCCGTCTCCAGAAAGTGCAGCTGATTGTAATATCGTTTTGACGTGCCTGTCACAGTCATTTTTCCTGATGTTTTATTTTTCTGACCCAGGTACTTTCTTCCCCAGTTTTCACTGGTCTATCTCAGGAGAACAACAGTAACTCATTAAAAGATTGGACATGCAACCAAATACACCTTTTCAGATCGTCAGGCTCTTGTCACCAAGCCTGATGACCTGAGAGTCATCTCTGGAGCTCACATGGCGGAAGGGGAAGACAGACTGCCACAAGTCATCTGACCGCCACCTTCACACCACGGCATAGACACACAATCAGTAAATAAGTATAAATTTTTAAAAGAACAAACAAACAAATTATCAACAGCCAAATAGAGAAACAGACAAAATTCAATGGAGCTCAAACAGGTCATTCAAAAAATGCATAGCCACAAGGATATAAAAGAATAAGGAAGCCGGGCGGTGGTGATGCATGCCTGTAATCCCAGCACTCTGGGAGGCAGAGGCAGGCAGATTTCTGAGTTCGAGGCCAGCCTGGTCCACCGAGTGAGTTCCAGGATAGCCAGGGCTATACAAAGAAACCCTGTCTCAAAAAAAAAGAAAGAAAAAAAAAAAAGAATAAGGAGGGAGAACTAGACGGCTTCCAGTAACAGGAAGTGCACTGCAGGGGCAAACACCCAAGTTCCTGGAAACCAAGAGGGCCATGAGAATGTCAAAGGCTGGGGGAAAGGATTATTCAAAGACATGGAAGAGAAAATAAATAGGGCGGGTCACAGATACCAACTCTCCCACAGATCATCCCAGAATGAGCAGAAGACACAAAACTCACTAGTGAATGTAACTATAGGACAAATATGCTGTACAACACAAATTAATGTAATATTCAGACTTTTTAAAAGAAAATAATTACACTTACATATAAAATTTAAACAAATTTGAGTATCAGGAAGATGCAATACAGAAAGATGGAAAATGAAACAACTAAAATCCTTTATGTGATATGGTGAATGTGAAGAATCAGAATAACAAAGAATGGATGGAATCTATTCCAAAAAGAGAAGAGTTTGGAAATTGTAGGAGTGTGATAGGAAGCTGAAAAACTCATACAAGAATGCTGGCACGCGGAAAGCAGAGGCAGGTGGATCTGTGAGTTCAAGGCCAGCCTAATCTACACGGTGAGTTCCAGGCCAGCCTGTATCAAGAAAAGGAAGAAGGAAAAGGAGGAGAAAAAGAAGGGAGGGGGGAAGGAAGGAAGAAAAGGGCAGAGGAATGGTACAGCAAAACAAGTGGGCTCAATGGCTCCAGCCATCACAACCTCGTGTGTGTGTGTGTGTGTGTGTGTGTGTGTGTGTGTGTGTGTGAAGGGGAAGCCTCACAGGGTGAGCCAGGCTGCCTTGTTGCTAAGAAACTCATATCCAATTGGGCATTGTGTATGACTGGGTCAGCATTCAAGAGAGTCCTCGTCTAAAATTAAAGAATTGAAAATAAGTGAAATCACCAGCCAGAGGGCCTGGGAACAACCATCAGAACTCTGGGTGGGAGACAGACAGGGGCAAATGTGGAAATGGGGAGGACGATGCAGACACAGACATTCAGGCAGGAGACGTGGCTCGGGCAAACAACGGGCATGGTGGTTGGCAGCCTCATTCGTGGGACAGTAAGCAGACCATCTCCCCTACGGATACCTGGGCACAGCATGAAGTCAGCAGGTACCCCCCTAGTGTCACCTGTCCTTTACACAGCTCGCTGCTGGTGGAACTGAGAACTCTGAAGCTCTGGCGTTTGTGACTTGCACAGCCTCTTGCCACTGTGTGGTATTTGATGCTGAACAGGGTCTGAAAGCACTGAGACGGGGGTTCCTGTACAGATCTTAGTGCTCAGTCTCCTTCAGCCACCCCTCATCGCATCAGGAGGCACCCTGGGGGCGGAACATCAGCCACCCTGGATTGTGTGAACTAGAGACTCTCCAGATCATAGGGCACCTTCCCACTCATGGCCGCAAAGCTAAGTGTGCCCAGCAGTATCTGCCAGATATCCGACACATGACCAAGCCAGGCTTACTACCAGTCTAAACAGTGAGAAAGACAAAAGACTCCATCTCTTCCACTGGCGTTCTCCAGTGTTAGAGGATCGAGGAAGACGCCACTCCAAAATGTTGTTTTAACTTTGTGGCATTTGCTTTATAGTATTTAGTTTTATTTTTCTTTCTTGCTTCCTTTCTTTCTTGTATAAGTGAGTATGTGTGTGTGTGTATGTATCATATATGTAATGTGTGTATGTATGTCCATATGTGTGCATGTTCACATAGGTGTCCATGTGCATGTGGAGGCCAGCTGGGGTCTTCTTCAATCCCTCATCATTTTTAAGGTTGAGTTTCTCGTTGATCCTGGATCAATGATCTCATTGATCTCATTGAATGTTATTGATTCAGCTAGAGTGGCAGGCCAGCAAGCCTGAGACACTCCTCCATCTCCCCGGGGCTGGAGTTACAAACGTACAGCACAGCACTTGGCTTTTTAAAGTGAGTTCTGGGGATCTGTATAAGCAAGCACTTCATCAGCAGAGCCATCTCCACAGTCCTCCCTTTCCCACATTCTTGGATATTATTTTGAACTTATTCTTAATGTCACAGCACATCCTAATCATGCCAGTTTCTGTTCTGTAGTTACTGGTAGTATAGCACTTAGCTTTAATTAATTTTCAGTCTATTTCATATCTTAAATGTAGTATTTGCTTTGGTGTTGCGGTCACAGTTTTCTCCTCAATGAAGGACACTGATGATTAAGCCCTCAAGAAACAGCAGCTCACTGGGATCTCCAAATAAAACCAGAAGAGACATGCATGCCAACAGATGTGCAAATTGTAGATCAGAGGTAGACCAGAGATACAAGAACAGGAAAATATAAACAAGAAAATGTTTCTAGGAGATTATAAATCCTCAATTAACAAATCAAAAGAGACAGAAAAAGCTGAAATTCTAGACAGATTTCTAGACAAAGGCCACCTGGAAATCACTGGTTTCAAAAAGAATACAAGCAAGTGAGTGAATGAAGTAAAAAAAAAATAACAAACCCATTCATGATATGCATGGTAACTTTTAAAGCAGATGAGAAGGTGAGAAATTCAGTAATGAAACATTAAAAAAACAGATTTTGGAAATGAAATTTCAGTGAATCAAGCACTTGGTGGGCAGTATCACCCACGGGCCACATCAAGCAGAAGAAAGATGAACAGAGATGCATGATAAGGTCAACACAATACTACATCCGGACACCAATTCAGAAAAAAATGACAATCACCATGTCCAGCTCAGTAAACCAGCAAGTCCCTGATAGAAACATGGGACAAAGAAAAGAACAAGGCAATATTCGAAGCAATTCAGGAATTAAACAGCAGGAATTATCAAGCCTGCCTTCAAAGACACACAAGGTCTTAACTCTCCAATAAAAAGATGTAGAGTAGCTGACTGTTGCAAAACAAAATACAAGTTTATTCTCATTTTACTGACAAAGACACACAGATGAATAGTTGCCAAGATGGAAACCAGTGTAAGCCGACAAGAGTGACCCATAAAGCATGCGGCACCAGCTTGAGTCGAGCTGATAAAGTCCACTTCAAAACAAGTTATAGACCAGCAAACTGCACAGGGGTAAGGATGCTTGCCACCATGCCTGATGACCGATTCCAGCCTCTGGAACACACGTGGCAGACGGAGAAAAGCAGTGCCTACACGTTGTCCTCTGATCTCCACGTATACACGGCACTCCTGTGAGCGTATAAAGAAATATCTAAAAAACAAAATTGCTTAGCAAAGAAACTCACTAATTCAAGAAAGGAGCTACCCATCAAGAAAGGAAATATCCATCAAGAAGATAGGCAAGCTGGGCAGAGTGGCATACACCCTTAATCACAGCATTTGTGAGAACTCTGTGAGTTCAAGGCCAGCCTGGTCTACATAATAAGTTCAAGGACAACCAGAGCTCCATAGTGAGATTCTGTCTCAAAAAAGGGGTGGGGGTAGGGGAGAGAGGGGGGAGAGGATATGATAATGAGGAGGAGGATGACAACGATGACGACAACGACAAGGACCACGATGACAACAACAACAATGGTGACTACGATGATAGTGATTTAACAACTATAGAGGCTGGAGAGTTTAGAGTATATTATTCTTGGCCATGGACGTGAGTTCAGTTCCCAGCAGACACATCCGGCAGCTCACGCCAACCTATAGTCTCACTTCCGGTGAATTCAGTACCTTTTGACTTCTTATGCACCTGTACACATGCACATATACACAGACACATAATTAAAATTATTAAATGAAAATGCAACAATCATGAATATATATGTACTGAATGCTGGTAACCTGACTTCATAAGAAAAGGGCAGAGAGGCCCAGAGGCATCATAGTGGATGACTTCAACAACCCTCTCTCACCAGCAGATAGCTTGATAGGACAAAAATAAAAGTAATGAAGAAACATTCGTCAATTGGGTCAAATGGAATTAACATACATCCACAGAATATTGAATTCAACAGATGCAGAAATTACATTCTTATCAACTTTTTCCTTAAATAAATCACATTTTAGACCATGAAGCATATCCTAATAAATACAAAAAAAAAGAAATTATTTTTATGCCTTATCAGAATACCATGAACAAAGCCAGAAATCAATAGCAAATATAAACATATGAGTATTAAATAATGTGCTCTTCAATTATTAGTTGTCACCTTAAAAATTAGAGAATCTTCAAATTCCTAGAGTCCAGTGAAAATGAACATATGATTTACCAGGACCATTAGGACACAGCTTGGGAACACAGAGGTGAGTTTATAGGTGAGCCCTGGCACTGAGTCTCAGAGGTTTCTAACAGCCTAAGAAAGTGCTAAGTGAATGGGAGGGTGTGTTTCTGTGGAAACAGAACATTATCGAAAATTTAGAAGGGAATCAATAGAGGCATGAGGTGACATTTTTGAAAAATAGCAACATTTTAAAATTCCTTTTTCCAAGTGGGTCAATGCAAAAAATGTACGTACTGAGCAGTTACACGTCCAGTCGGGTGTAGTTCCTGTCGCACTGATAGAATTAAAAAGAACGCTCTGTGTTCACCGTTACTCAGGGGTAGCGCATGGTGGATGCTTCTGCAGCGCAGAAATGCTTCTTGTTACTTCAGTACTCAGAAAGCTTAATCCACATATCCAGCACACACACACACAAAAGAAAGAACACGTCGGCTGGAATTGGAAATAGAAACACAATTAGCTTTATATCCTTTCTTGACTCAAGTCCTTTTTTCCTGTACGCTGTCCTTCACCTAATATCACCTCCACTGATCTCTCTAAATGTTAGATAGTCACCTTTTACACAAACACTCGCGTATGTATATATTATAGGTTAAGTCCCAGATATGTGGTTCTGAGTTCGAGTTGTGTCCCAGTCACTGAGGGACCGCCGCAAGAGCTCTAAGAACCTCTAGGCCCGCCGTGAACCTCAAGTCCTTAGACTCAGACCGCAAACCTTCCCCCTGCGCAGGGCAGGAGTGCACCTTGCGCCTCGAGGTCTTGGCGGGTTTTTTTTTTTTTTTTTTTTTTTTATGCAGTATAGTCAGGGATTCTTTGGATTTTAGGGTTCCGGGTGCGGCGACATGGGAGGTCATCTTCAGCTGGCAAGGCTGCCTGGCCGGGCTGGGAGGGGAACTCTTCTGACCTGGGAAGCAGCTTTAAGGTGCGCTCAGTAACTAGTGTATTTTTATAACTTGGCACTGCTGCCTGCGACCCGTGATCACTCTCCTTTCATGGTCCAAATGTGGAACCCCTCTCTCTCCAAGCATGTTCAGTCTTCCCGTTTTCCCCAAGGACAGGGGCCAGCTGTAGTGGGGAGCCCTTAGCTGTTTATCAGCAGGAGTGCCAGCCTCAGTGACAAGCCAGTATGAATATGATCAAGGACCTTAAATAGGTCATTAATAAATCCATTAATGAAACCTAATAAAACACAAACAGTGGAAGGAAATAAAACAACTTGAGGCATGTAAGTATATATATATATATATATATACTAATGACAAACAGACTGAGAAAGAAATCAGGGAAGTACCACCTTCATAATAGCCTCAAATATTATAAAATATCTTGGGGGGGTAGGTTTATCCAAACAAGTAAAAGACTTATATGAATAAAAGCATCAAGTCTATGAAGAAAGAAAATGAAGATGTCAAAAGATGGAAAGACAGCCCATGCTCATAGATCAATAGGATTAATATTGTAAAAACGGTCAGCCTACCAAAAGCAATCTACAGATTTTATACGATCCCCATCAAAATTCCAACACAATACATCCCAGATCATGAAAGGACAATTATAAGCTTCATATGGAAACACAAAATCCAAAGATAGCTAAAATAATCACGAAAAACAAAACTGTTGGAGGAATCATCATCCACAACTTCAAGTTGTACTACAAAAGTATAGTAATAAAAACATAATATTATCAGAAATGTTGATCAATGAAATCTAACAGAAGAGACAGACATCAAAACACATAACTATAGACACCTACCTGATTTTTTTTTTATAAAGAAGACACCAATAAACACTGGACAAAAAGATAGCATCCTCAACAAATGGTGCTGGTCAACCTTGGTGGCTATGTGTAGAAGAATCTAAATAAACCCATAATTACCACCCTGCATACCACCATGATCAAAGACTTCAACATAAGGTCAAATATACTGAATTTAATAGGAGAGAACGTGGGCCCCTGGATCAGGAGCACACCTTCTGAATAGAATTCTATTAGCACAATTACTAAGACCAACAATTAATGTCAGACTTCATAAAACTGAAAATCTTCTGTATGGCAAAGAACACTACCCTTTGGACACTTGCTCAAAGGTGTTCACTGATGCTCTATTCATAATAGCCAGAAACTGGGGGGTGAGGAACCTAGATGTCTATCAACAGAAGAATGGATAAAGAAAATTTATGGTACATTTGCGCAGTGGAATATCATTCAGCTCATAAAAAAATTCATGAAACTTTCAGGTAAATGGATGGAGTTCGAAAGGAAATCATCCTGATATAACAGATCCAAAAGGACAAATAGGGGAAGGATTCATTTATATGTTGATGTTAGCTGTTAAGCCATTGATAAGCGAGCTATAATCCATAGCCACAAAGGTTAGGTATAGAGTGAGGGGGCGGGCTGGGGAGGGATCGCTGTCCTTAGGTAAGGGCCGTGGATAGTTTTATGTCAACGTGACACAAGCTGAAGTCATCTGAGAGGAGAGAGGGCAATTGAGAAAATGCCACCATAAGATCAGGATGCAGGCAAGACGTGGGGCATCTTCTTCCTTCATGATTGTGAGTGGCGTTATCCCTGGGCTGGCGGACTGGGTTTTATAAGAAAGCAGGCTGACTTAGAATGAGGTCTTCCAAAAATAATGGCAATGTCTACTTGTCAGTTATAGCCTGGACATCTGCCATGTGGGAAGCACTGTTCTAGGCCCTGGAGACCCAGTGACATGCTCCTGTGCAATGTGTCATTCAGAGTGGGTCAAGTAGAGGAAGACAATATGAGAACTAGACAACATGATAGTGTCAGAGACTGTTATGCAGGGATATTATTAGAACATGAAAGACGTGTGTCATAGGAATGGTGCAAATGTAATATTGCTAGGAGGATATGAAATACAGCTGAAAGAAGAAGGGAAGGAAGACAGACAGGAGAGAGAGAGAGAGAGAGAGAGAGAGAGAGAGAGAGAGAGAGAAGGAAGGAGGGAAGGAAGGAAGGAAGGAAGGAAGGAAGGAAGGAAGGAAGGAAGAAAAAGAAAGAAAGAAAGCCGGCTAAAGAAGCCACAAGGAGCAAGCCAGTGAGCAGCACCCCTCCACGCCTCTGCGTCAGCGCCTGCCTCCAGGTTCCTGGCCTCTGTGAGTTCCTGTTCTGACTTCCTTCAATGATAGACCTCAAAGCAGAAATGTAAGCAGAATACCTTTTCCTCCCCGGGTTGCTTTTGGGGCATGGTGTTTTGTCACAGCAATAGAAACCCTTACTAAATCAAAGGGAGAAATCAAGTAGTTATGGCTGAAGCAGGAGGGTCGAAGGGGTCTGGAGGAGGGGGTGTGGGGGGGGACACAGGGAGCATCAGCTAGAAGGGCCATTCGAGGGGTGGTATGGAAACCCAATACAGTAAAAGCTTCTGAAAATGTATACATATATGGAATAAATCTCAGTGGGATCACCAAACAGGGAAGACAAAGCCCAGAGTAGGCATTTCGTGTCACACAGGGAGACCTCCAGTGCAGGGAATGGGTTACAGCAATTGTTGGCCTAAGGGGCTTCACGGAAAACCCCAAACAACCCGAGCTTTCGCCAAGGCTATCGGCTGTTCTCCACAGACACGGAAGATCCTGCTGTTGAAGACTTGAACACAAAGAAGCTGGGCTGGTGCCCACACACAGCCTCATCCTCACTGAGGGCGCTCACGGGGCTGGGAAGTGTTCTGCGTGCTTCCAAGGAAGGAAGGTAAACAACCCAGCTACAACCCCTGCAGTCCACACGGTGGCCTGCCTTCGAGATAATGGCGCAGTAATGACACAAAGCTTATAGGAGTGACCAACCACTATCTGATTGTTTTTAAGGCTCACTCTATGAGATGGAGCCCATGCCTGACACTGCTCGGGTAGCCAAGAACCTGAGGTTACATAGGCCAGGGACCTAGAAGAAAACCAGCTACTACCATTCTGCTAGCGGAATGTGCAATAAAATGATTCCCAACAGCATCTTAATATATTCTGTTATCAGCCTTGCTCAGCCAGCATCAAAGGAGTTTCCTTAGGAACAAATACAGAGACCCACACTGAACAATGTGCAGAGACTCCGAGACCTCGGGGACACTCAGTCTTAAATAGGCTGTCTCCATCAAACGCCCCCCGCCTTCGGGAATCAGTGAACCTAGTGGACGAGGAGGCAGAACTCTAAGAGCCAGAGGGGACGGAGGACACCAAGGAAACAGACCTTGTCACCGCAGCAGGAGTAACACACATATGAACTCACAGATACTGTGGCAGCATGCTCAAGGTCTACACGGGTCTAAGCCAGATGGAGTCCCTGCATTGGGAGTGGGAAAGGATGCAAGCCCCCATCCGTAACCCAGAAGCCAACTCGATTGATGACCACTTGCAAAGGGAAAGCTAACGTCCTCCAGTGGGAATACAGAGACGCATGAGTGCAAGCCCTGTGCACAGCACCATTCCGACAGGCCATGAATGTGACCGCATTGCCGAAGGGTCACTGGCTGTTTGTTTACCTGACGGGCCTTTTGTGTACACATTACGATTTCTGATGTTGTGTTTTTTATGGGATTCTGTGTATGCGAACATGTGTCTCGGCATCTCTGTGTTTCTTATGTGTTTCTTCTGGCTTTCTCTTCAGTTTGTTTTTGCTAATTCTATTTCTTTTTATTTTATATTATTTTATTATTATTATGTAGAGGCCTGTTTATTTTTTCCCCTAATGAGAGAGAGAAAGAAATGTGTGGGTTTGGGTGGGAGGGGAGGTGGGGAGGATTTGGGAGGAGCTGGGGGAGGGGAAACCAGTAATTAGAAGATATCATATGAAAAAGATCTATTTTCAATAAAAGAAGAAAATAACATTTACAAGAAAGATTAAGATTGGTTTTAAACATTTAGCATAAGCTGTTGATAAATATATTTATACTGATTTTAACACTGTATAATGTAACCATGAATCAAAATGTTTGATGTGCTCACAGCACCCTACAAATATTCATTATTTATCAGTTTAAAGTTTAAGAATGAGCCAGGCGGTGGTAGCGCACGCCTTTAATCCCAGCACTTGGGAGACAGAGGCAGGCAGATTTCTGAGTTCGAGGCCAGCCTGGTCTATAGAGAGAGTTCCAGGGCAGCCAGGGCTACACAGAGAAACCCTGTCTCAAAAGCTAAAGTTTAAGAATTTTTTCTTAGCTTTAATAAAACACAAACATATTTTAAACAAACAAAAAATCCTAAATAATTTTTGTGACTAAAGCCTTACATTGACAAGACAAATACGTATTTGAAGCTCTTTGGGAAATGTTTTGTGTGAGACACTGTCTAAGCTGATCTGTAAAATGGTACACACTAGAGTTATCTGAGAAGGGAACCACATATCAGAAAACGCCTTCCTACCATGGCCCACAGCATTTTATTGTCGTACTAGTTTTTCGTTTTGATTTTCATTTGTCTGGGTGGGTGAGCGTGTGTTCCTTGAGCTTTTGTTTCCTTTGTTTCTTATACGATTTGTTTGTTGGTTTGTTTTGAAAGGAAAGAGAAAACAAACATAAAGTTGGGTAGGTGGGAAGGATCCGGGAAGAATTTGTAGAACAGAGAGAAAAACATAACCAAAATACATCATATGAAAAACTTGTTCAGTTAAAAAAGAAGGATTGGCCCAGAGGCAAGCCTGTAAGGCATTGTCTTAATTAGTGATTGGTGTGAGAGTCCCTGGCCTATTGTGGATGGGGTCCCCTCTAGTTCCAGGGAGCTTAAGAAAGCAGGAGGAGCAAATCATGGGGAGTGAGCCAGTAAGCAGTGCTTCTCCACGGCTTCCGCTTCAGTTCCTGACTCCAGGTTTCTGCCTTGAGTTCCTACCCTGACGTCCCTCAGAGATGGAGTGTGACGCGACTTCCCTCAGAGATGGAGTGTGACCCAACTTCCCTCAGAGATGGAGTGTGACCCGACTTCCCTCAGAGATGGAGTGTGACGTGACTTCCCTCAGAGATGGAGTGTGACCCAACTTCCCTCAGAGATGGAGTGTGACCCGACTTCCCTCAGTGAAGGAGTACTACCCGAAAGCTGAGGTAAACCGTTTCCTCCCAAAGCTGCTCTTGGTCCTGGTGTTTTTATCACAGAAATAGAAGCTCTAAGTAAGAGAGGCAGCCTTCTCCAGAACAAGTGTGTCTGAGTGTGTGTGTGTGTGTGTGTGTGCGTGCGTGCGTGCGTGCGTGCGTGCGTGCGTGCGTGTGTGTGTGTGTGTGTGTGTGTGTGTGTGTGTGATGAATTATTCAGGGATTTGTCAGATTGTCTAATGTGATAAGGGCTGGGTAATCTAAAAATGTCTGCATGAACAGAACTTTACAGCTGCTCAGTCTAAGAAACTGGACACCTCGGTGGTCCCGGTTGGGTGGTGAAAGCTTGCAAGTTTCTTGGAGCGTTGCCAAGGACAAGGAAGCTGGCGTGGACAGCTGGCATGGCAGACGCCTCCCTCAGGAAGCAGCAGTGAAGGAAGTGTGCGCATACCGCCTTTCCTGCGACTTGACTGCCCACATTGAGAGTCGATCTTTTTCTCCGTCACCATCCCAAATGTCAAGCCTCTGAGAAATGCCCCCCACAGACACACACACTTCCTTCACATCTCATAAGCCAGCCAAGTTAACGACTACAACCATCACACACTCCAAAGATCCCTCTTTTGTCTTCAGACAGTTTGGGAAGATTTCCATTTTAAAAAAGAAGTCTTTAGATCATTGCCAATCTCCTTCACAAAACTGCCAAGATGCATTGAGCCTTTCCAGGACCAGGGGCTCAATGCAGCAGTGTAGGGGAATACCAGGACAGGGAAGTGGGAAGGGGTTGATTGGGGAACAGGGGGGAGGGAAGAGGGCTTGTGGGACTTTTGGGGAGAGGGGATCCAGAAAAGGGGAAATTATTTGAAATGTAAATAAAGAATATATCGAATAAAAAAAACTGCCAAGATGGACACTGCTGATATAGCCATATAAGTATATAAATTTTTCAATGAATATGAAATATTTTTAAAAGATATAGCCATAGAATAAAAGCTACCACTCAACAATGTGCTCATAAGTTAAATACTAGAATGATTTTTTAAACCTATGTCTGACTATTAATGAGCCTTTTTCAAAATAATTGGTGCTCTTAAATCATGTATGTGTTACAGTGGTGAAATATTTTTAATTTAATTGTATTAACTTTTAAGTGTATTTATTTTATGTGTATGGTCGTGTGTCTGAGAGTATGTATGTGTGTGTAGGAGCCCGAGAATGTCCAGGGAGAACTCTGATCTAGACCTGGGGTGACAGACATTCGGAAGCCTCCGTGTGCTGAGATCTGGACCCAGGCTCTCTGCAAGAACAACCCAGAACTCTTAACCTCTAAGGAATCTCCCAAGCCCAGGTTCTTTAAACTTTCTAATTACACAATTATACCCAAATTAGTTATCGACGGCTTAAGGAAAAGCACAGGCATGACGACCCTTATCATTTCAGTATACCAACCAGTCACAGAAATCTGACTTCTAAACTTGATCCTGTTATTAATTAATATATACTCAAAATCCACAGTGATCAACTGTGTGGGTCAACCTTACAAAAGGCGGCGGAGGAAAACAATATGCTTTTCATGCTATGTCTACCCCACGTAAGTTCATTTAAGCCCAATAAAAACACTGAGGAGATAAATCAGGTCTTTCCTGCTTTACATTTAAGTGTAGAATTCAGTCCCTCTCTAACATTCCCCAGGAAGTAGTGACATTTGAACAGAACAAATCTGAGCTTAGACTCTTCCATCTGAACCGAGAAATTCGAATGCACAAAGCGGGGTGACTAAGGCGTTCCTCCCAGGGCACGTCCACCTGAGGACTCGGTTAGCCAAGGTGGCTCAGCTGGGTCTGGTCCTTACAGAACATGTCTAATGGACGAACAGACGGCAGGCAAAGGCAATCGGAGCCACGCCCCTCATTTTGACTTTGCTTCAAAGAGCCTTTGTGCTTGCATCCATCCAGCCAACCAGCCAGTCATCCAAGTTAGCATTTCCTAAGCCTCTCTCCATTCAGGATCCTCTGGGAGCCAGAGTTACAGAGACGGAAAAACAGATTTACAACTTCCCAAACATTGGAGCCAGTACCATACATGACATACGAGGAAGTAAGCCATGTTCAGAGACGGAGTTTCTAAGGCATGGCAGAGTTGGAGCCGTAAGAAGACGCTTGGCAATAATGGGCACCTTCTTGGGCTCAGCTAGGCCAGCCAACAAGGCTCAGGGTCTAAGAAAATCCCTTGGCCCTAACGGCACCCAGGCTGGCCCCTGGGGTTTGGTTGGCCCTCAGCCCAATCTCCTTGCTTCAGAGTCACCCTGCTAACTCTGAGTAGAGGTACCCAAAGCTTAGTCCTTAGCACCTCAGCAAGTATCTTCAGCCTAACACTCCTGAGCTGAGCTGGGTCAGCCTCAACCAGTCTCGCTCCTGGATAGAACTGCTTTTGTTGTATCAGCTCAGGACAAACCATCATTAGAACAGTCGTCATATGACCATACTGTGGAACCCTGTGCCACCACCAGAGGTAATGATGATCCTCTTTGCTATGTTGTTCTGTTAAGGTTTCATTGCAGCTTCTTAAAACTACGGCTGTGGCCCCAACTGAGTATGGAGATCGTGAAAAATCTGGCCACAGAAGAGAGGTTCCGAATGCACAAAAATTAATTTGTAACCAAGTACATGATGAATCTGAGGTATGATTAGCAATGTTTGCCGGACGGCAGCCCACATTTCACTCAGCATGTGTGCACTGCACTGTCCACCATCATGCCAAACACCACCAATGTCAGACACAAGACTACAGTATGATCTTAGTCATCATGTTTTTACTATACATTCAAAGTTTCCTGTTCTTATAGAGCACAATGTCGTAATGATGGGAAACAAAGACAGTATTTCCTACCATCACATAGCCCCTCAGCACATTATGAATTGGTATAGCTTTGGATTTGATTGTGTTAGAGTATTTGGTCTAAAAGGTATTTCACAGAGTCTCTGACTTAAGCTTCATTTAAACAAACAAACAAACAATTACTGAATGAATTTGGACCAGGGCCTCCTCGTAATGGAGAATACAGAGTCTGAACCAGCCATCTTCAGTAACCAGACAACCTCTAGTAGAGGGAGTGGTACACCAACCCACACAAAACTTTTGACCCATAACCTATTCTGCCTGGGAGATGTGCCAGGGGAGGTGCAGAGCTTTTGGGAGTGGCCAACCAATGACTGGTCTAGTTTGAAGACCATGCCACAAGAGTGAGCCCGCACCTGACACTGTCTGCAAGGCCAGGAACTGGAGTCTGGGGAGCCCAGAGACCTAGGATAGAGAACAATCAATAAAAGGGTTCCTAATGATATTCTGCTATACTCATAGATTGGTGCCTAGCCCAACTGTCATCCGAGAGGCTCCCTCTGGCAGATGATGGAAGCAAACGCAGTGACACACAGTCAAACATTAGGTGGAGAGAGAGCCCAGGTTAGAGGTTTCCACGGAGTCCCTCCCCTTTGAGTTCCAGGAACCCCACAGAAGTTGGAAAGGAAGAATTGTAGGAGCCAGAGAGGTCAAGGACACCAGGAGAACCACAGAATCGTCTAAGCAGGGCTCACAGGGCCTCACAGGCAATCATAGAGACTGTGAGTCTGCGCCAGGTCCTCTGCATAGATGGTATGGTTGTTGACTTGGTGTTTTTGTGGGACTCCTTACAGTGGGAGTGGGGGTGTCTCTGACTTTTTTGCCTACTCTTGGGACCCTTTTCCTCCTACTGGGTTGCTTTGCCCAGTCTTGACATAAGGGTTTGTGCCTTATTGTATGTTGTTATAATGTGTTCAGCTAAAGAGGCCTGCTCTTTTCTGAAGGGAAATGGAGGACAAATGATCTGGAGGAGAGGGAGATTGGGAGGAGTAGAGGGGAGGGAAACTGACTGGGATGTGTTGTATTAGAAAAGAATAATTTAAAAAAATCACGGAATGAATGTGGGATTGAGATAGAATTCCCAACAATTTATAAAATGGCCCTAAAAGTACTGCTTCCATTCTATACTTCATATTTATGCAACGTGGCATGACTTTCACCATTGGCAACTATAAAAATCAAAATATTAATACTGGCTGGTCTATAGAATGAAGTATGCAGATTTTCATTTTCATTTTAAAATGGTAAAATTATATATACATGTATATATATACATATATGTGTGTGTGTGTATATATATATATATATATATATATATATAACAAGGAATTAGTTTCAAATAAATTTCTTCCTGTGCTGGGCGGTGGTGGCACACGCCTGTAATCCCAGCACTTGGGAGGCAGAGGCAGGCAGATTTCTGAGTTCAAGGCCAGCCTGGTCTACAGAGTGAGTTCCAGGACAGCTGGAGCTACATAGAGAAACCCTGTCTTGAAAAACAACAACAAAATTTCTTCTTGGTTTAACATTAGTAAATGATGGATTTCTAACATACTTGGAGGGGGGGGCACATAAGAGTCTCTTGGGCAGAAAGGGCTCACCAGTAGAGAAGCTTACAGACATCCTAGTCTACATGACTATAGATACAGGGTTAGTGTTAATTGTAGAGGAGAGGTGTAGAGCACTAAAAGTAGTGTGTGTGTGTGTGTGTGTGTGTGTGTGTGTGTGTGTATACAAGTTGGTAATATTGTTTGCTTCCTAGAAAGGGGACATGGCGTCAGGGGCACATGGGTACCTCAGGGAAAGCAGCTTCAGCATGCTGGCTTGAGCTGTGACTGGCGGACTGCTGACAAGCTCGCCCTGGCCTCTCTCAAGCGCTCAGCACTGCCATCGACTCTTCTTGACCTCATTCTCTAACGTTCTTGACTTCAAGGTACCAAAGGAATCATTTGATCTATAACCCATTTCTGTCACTTTGCAAGGTTTCAGCATTTTTGGATAAGAATCAAGGTTAGAAAATACCATGGCAGCTGTGAGGGAGAGTGACACAAAAATAAAATTAAAACCAACAGTGGGTTTGCCACAACACAGTTGGGAGACGGCTAATTCTACTGTTCATTGCCATTAGTGGAAAAAGTAAACATGGATTGCCTAGCATGCATAAAGCCTTGAATTTAAGCCCCAACATGACCCCCCTCACCCCAGTTAATCCCTAGCCGAGCACCGGAAACCAGGCTGCCTGGATTCAAGTCCAGCCTCAGGTCCTGTTAGCTGTGTTGCCTTGAGAAGGCTACTTACCCTCAGTAGGCTTTAATCTCCTTACCCCTAAAAGGGAGGAAATGCGTACCCATCCTGCTAGATGTGTGTGGATTGGAACACTCCTTCATGCATTATGCTAGGTCCCATATTTAAAGTTCAGTGCCTGTTCACCACTGTCCTTACATCCTGTGCCACACACACCAATGTCCAGCAGAGCTCTGTAGACATGATGTGAGGGAGCTCCCTGGGAACGGTTCTTGCCAAGAACCAGGAGATTCCTTGGCACTGCCATGGTTGACCCCTATATGGTCAGACTCCTGCCTGAGACTGTTATAAAGCCCCAGAGACTCTGTCGTCCTTGTTCTTCAAATCGACCACCAAGGTGTCCCCTGTGGTCCACACGGCTAGGCATGATTCTGTGTCCCATGCTGTACCTCTCAAGATGCTGCCAGCGGGGTCCATGGAGCACCATACTGCTCCAGTTGGAAAGCCATGGCTCTTTCTCCAGCCCTGTGAACCCAGTGACTCAGACCTCCGAGGACCAGGAAGCATTCCGAGTCGCCCCCATGCTGCGGTTACGGGAAGAGAGGAGACAAGCTGGCCGATCTTCTCATCCTCAGTTGTCGTGTGTGACTTCCTCTGCCTCCCTCCTGGCACAGCAAACGATGTGACCACCCTCGTGTGGTCTACGTGTGGAGCGCAAGCCAGCTGTCACATTTTTCCTGGCTGCCCTGGTAGTCACATCTGCCAATGTCCACACCCCGCACATCTGCCTTGGCCCACTCTGCATCCTGATATATCAGGACATGCTCCAGGTTCAGCCAGGTCAGGACTCAGCCTCACCAGTTCTGACATATATCACCCCAGGTTCAGGAAAATGGTCAGCGGGGATCTAGCCTGGAGACAATCTTCTGACTCCAGAAGCTTGCTGCATGGCTTTCTAATGGACTGCTTGTGATCGGAGGGAAATCGGTTCAAAGGCAAGAGGGACCTGAAACTACTGAAAACAACATTTTTTCCCCAAAAAGTAAAAATAAGCTTCCACATCAAAGGGACCTTTGTCCTTTGTTTCTCAGGCAAGCAAGCACCCCTCTTACCTAATACTTTCTTCTCCCCGCCCCCCTTCAAGCTCGCTTCCCTCCCCACCTTTCAGATTAGCAGGGTGTTCTCATTAGTTCTGTCAACTTGACACAGCCTGGTCATCTGAGACAGTCTCAACTGAAGGATCACCCAGAGCAGATTGCGCATGGGCGTGTCTGATGGTTCATTGACATGGGAAGCCCCAGCCCACTGTGAGGAGCCCCATTCCCCAGGCAGGGCCTGCGCCGTATAAGGGAGCTACCTAAGCGTTAACCAGGGGCAAACAAAAGGAGCATCGCTCCGTGGTTTCCGCTTCCGTTCCTGCCCCGACTTCCCTCCATGATAGATGCAAATGTTTTAAAACTGAAACCCAGCCGGGCATTGGTGGCGCACGCATGTAATCCCAGCACTTGGGAGGCAGAGGCAGGCGGATTTCTGAGTTCGAGGCCAGCCTGGTCTACAGCGTGAGTTCCAGGACAGCCAGGACTACACAGAGAAACCCTGTCTCGAAAAACCAAAAAAAAAAAAAAAAAAAAAAAAAAACTGAAACCCTTTCCTTCTCTAGTTTGTTTTTGTCACAGTGTTTTATTGCAGAAAGGAAACTAGAGGCCGTGGGCTGGTAGATTCACGGTAGGGATCCTGCAGTGGAGATGCAAACCAAACCTTGACTATTCCAGGTTAATTTTTCTTCCAGTCAAATGTCCCTGCATGTTCTTGTAAGGGACCTACAGCATTAAGCCCTTTGACCCATCATTGCAGAGCCCTGCGGACTCCCTCAAATAACACCCAGTACACAGACCAGCAGCGTCTTAGAGCAGTCTAGCCAGGTGATTGCTAGACTAGAATAGCATCTATGAACTGAGGCAGCGCAATTTTAGTTCAAGGGGAACCCCCATGAAGGGGAAACCCCCTGCCAGGTGGTCCTTTTTTTTAAGGAGTGTGAAGACAAGACACACAGAAAGAAAGAGGTTTTTGGATTAGATGAAACAGAATGCTATGCAGAGGAGACTGTGAGACTGAGTCCACTGATAGAGGAGAATTCGTTTGTTTTAGTGAATCCCCAGCTCAAGAGAAACCAGACAAGTGTGTGCCACTCAAATCCAAGCCTCTTTATTGACCTCCCAGGACTGAACTATTCTCCAGACTTATGAGTCCTGGTAACGAAACTGTTCCAGGGCCTGCGCTGTGCCTGCCGTCTGGGTCCCTGTGACTCCTCACGGTGAAGCATCCAGTCCCTCAGCGTCTGGAGGAGATTCTGATCATTCAGCCAGCAACCATAAGACCATGGGAAGATCACACTAGGAAGCAACAGTCAATTCAAGCCAGGTTCTGCTGGGATGAAATACTTCAGGAAAGACTACTTCTTCTGATGAGATCTTGAGACCCGGTGGCCCCGAAGTGGGAAACAGATGACGGTTGCAGGCAGAGTGGCTTACGTTGAGCCCCTGTGCTGTGGCTTCCCCACAGAGCTCTGCTCTGTCAGTGTTCCTGCTCCTGACTGAAACCTCACAAGCCCGGCACTTTAGCCTCCGTCTCTGCTGTCAGCTTCGTCATACGCATGACATTAGTTTAGACTGACTCCAAGAAACTTGACAGGAAATGAACAGATTTGAAAAACGAACAGCTAGCTGGAGCCTTTTCCCAAATCTCTTTGCTGTCGTTTTTATTAGTTCTTTGAGAGGTGTACCCAGGGTACTTTTGTCATGTACACCTCTCCTTCCAGATCTCCCTGCTTCCCACCCATCTTCGTGGCCCTCTGTTTTTCTTAAAACCCAGTGCTGCTCTCTCGGTTGGATGGGCTTCAGCAGAGCACAGTCAGTCTACCAGGACAGCCCCCTCAAAGAAAACCTACCCTCCCTTCCCAAGCAGCCATCGGCTGCCCACAGCTCCTTAGCCGGAAGTGGGACTCCGGGCCGCCTCCCTCTCCACGCTGCGATTCCATCCATCTTGAATTTGCACAGGCCTGTGGTCATTCCATTAAAAAACAAACAAACAAAAAACCCAAATAGACAAAAACTAAACAGAGAAATCCTAGAGTTAAATGACATCCAAAATCAAATGGATTTAACGTACCCACAGAACATTCCACCCAGACACTGAAGCAGGCACATTCTTTTCAGCAGTCCATTGAACTTTTCCCTAAAGTTGACCACGTATTAGTATACAAAGAAAGTCTCAGCAAGTATACAAAATTGAAAACATTTCCTGCATTATATTGGACCATTATGGAATAAAGCCGGATACTGACAGCAATAGAAACTACAACTTACAGGAACTAGAAATATTCCCACCATCTCTTTCTTGAAATAATTGTGATACCTTTGTTAGTTCTAGACTACATCTCTGGACCAATCTGTATTCAAAGCAGCAGTGGTCTGGCCTCTTCCTCAGGCACTACAGCATCCTTGGGGCTCTTCAGGGTCTGCCATCAGAGACATTACTGTCCTCTAACATAACAAGATTAGCCCAGGAAACAGTTGTTGGTTTTGACTATAATGCTTTCATACCTTGCAATTCCCCTTTGGGCAGGGGGTGGGAATGAGACCCAAGGTACTGTATACTCTAGACAAGTCTTCTTTCTTCTTCTTCTTCTTCTTCTTCTTCTTCTTCTTCTTCTTCTTCTTCTTCTTCCCCTCCTCCTCCTCCTCCTCCTCCTCCTCCTCCTCCTCCTCCTTCCTCTTCTTCTTTGGTTTTTCGAGACAGGGTTTCTCTGTGTAGCCCTGGCTGTCCTGGAACTCACTCTGTAGACCAGGCTGGCCTCGAACTCAGAAATCTGCCTGCCTCTGCCTCCCAAGTGCTGGGATTACAGGCGTGCGCCACCACGCCCGGCTTAGACAAGTCTTCTACCACTGAGTTGCACCCTAGCCATGCCTGGCACCCCAGTCAACTAGGAGGGTACGAAAATCTCAGGGCCCCCTGTTCTTCAACTCTGACTTACTATGGTATTATTTTAAACTTTATTTAGGAGAAATATTTTCTCAGGTAAGAGACTATTCGCATATGATTCTGAAGTCTCCGTCACCTCAGTTCTCAGCATAAAATGCCGGTCAAGGAATATAAATGATAAGCAGACCTCATATCAACTCTGTAAGCCACAATGTACCATTAGATGGCAGGCTCTCCTTCCAGACACAGAGGCAGATGCTCTCAGCCAATCATTGGACTGAGCACAGGGTTCCCAATGGAGGAGTTGGAGGGAGGACTGGAGGAGCTGAAGGGGTCTGAAGCCCCAGGGGAAGAATGATGATGTCAGCCAACCAGACACCCAAGGGTTCCCAGGGACTAAGCCATCAACCAAGAGGTACACAAGGTTCCAGCCAAAAGTGTGGCAGAGGATTGCCTTGTTGGGCATCAGTGGGAGGAGAGGTCCTTGGTCCTATGAAGGCTCCATAGATGCCCCAGCGTGGGGAAATCGAGGTGGGGTAGGTTTGGAGTAGATTAGGGGAAGGGGCATATTCCTGGAGGCAGGGGGTGGGAGGATGGGTTGGGGGTTTTCTGGGAGGGAGGAAACAGAGAAAGGGAAACATTTGAAATGTAAATGAAGAATATATTCAATAAAAATATGTGAGGAGAAAAAATGGCAGGCTCTCCCAGAATAGTGCCTCATTTTCATCTCAGGTAGCATGCTTGAAACAAGAAGAAGGGAACAAAACCTTAAAGCGATGAAATGACAGAAAAAGCCCAGAGAGGCCTGCCAGATGTACAAATCATAGGACCAGACACTAAAAACCCAGATTTCACACAACAGTGTCTCCTAAATGCATCCATCACCACGGGGTGGATATGAGGTGGGCCACTGCCTGCCTGCCTTGTTTCTGGTTCCTCCTGCCCACAGTCTCTTCTCAGACCAGCAGATTCACTGGAGGCATAGATACTATGATGCAGGGAAACAATGTCTAAAGCCCTGAAATCACCAGCCCTGAAGCGAGAACAGCGCAGACCTGACCTGCTTGCCTGTGACAATGAAGCTATTCTCTTCATGTTTTTAAGGACGAGCTGGGAGAGGCCCCTGGGCGTGTGTGGTCTTAACGGCTGTCTACTCACATGCTCCTGCTGAGAGGCCTTCCAGAACAGAGACATGAACTACTTTTAAGCTCAAATCGAAATGTTAATTTATGTAGCCGAAAGTTTTCTTTTTTTTCCCCCCAAATGGTTTTTACTAGCCAAACAAGTTCTATTTTCAGACTTGACCACATCATTACCTAGCATCTCCCCCGTGGCTGAAAAACAGAAGATGGCACTTTCAACTGTTTTGCTGAACTTCAAAGCCAACATTAACATGCAGAGTACAAGATAATTTTTAGGGAACAGTTTTCCACAGAGGTCAGCTGCCTTTCAGTTGGATATTCATTAGGAGCGAGGGTGGTGAACAATGAGACCTTTGCTGTCCTGGTGGCTACTGTTGCCATGCAGGCTCCGGAGGGCAGTACCCTAAGAAGTCCTGCCCTGTCCACGTCTCCCCTGGGTTAGCCAGGCTGGTTGCGCACAGAGCTGAATTGGAGGGAGGGAAACTTAGCAGAGAGCTCTAGGGCAAGGTTATGTGTGGCTGTGTACCACGGGCCAGGGCAGTTGGAAGATGCTTCGTGTATACACTCAGAGGCTATGGTGTGGCGGGGCCGGGGGATGGGGGGGTGAGGGGGTGGGGTGAGGGGTGGGGAGGGGGGGAACCTTAGAAGGTCAAACAGGAACTGAAGCCTGATAACTGTCGGGGTAATAAATTCTTACTAGGGTTCGTGGTGGGGAAGCCCACTTTATGGTGCCAGGTTCCGGGTTGGTGATACCACAACAGTTCCTTTGGAACCCTGGGCCAATGTGGTCCCACGAAAAGGATGTTAATTCTTCATAACTGAAGGCAAGTGGCTCACCCCGTGCCAGCTCACGTTAACTATCAACTTGCCGGGAGTCTAGAATCTCCCAAAAGATGGGCCCCTGGGCATGTCTCTGGGGGATTATTTAGATTTTGCTAACTGAAGTGGAATTGAGTTAGTAGGTCTGTTGTAGCTCTGTTAGTAGCTCGGGGTCAGCTCTGTTGGAAATGTCGACGTTTAACAGGGACACAGAAGAGATTAACCTTGAATAAATGCTGAGCCTTGTCACTCTAACCTCAGAACAAAAAATAAGCCAGCAGGTTACAAGCTTGGCAAGGAGAAAAGGAAACCCCAACACCTCTCCGTTCTTCCTCGGGGTGAGATGGTGGCTGTCACTCTATATTCTGGTTAGCAATGTTCGATAGCCATGCTTTTCGGAATTAGTGAGCTGGGATGCCCGTTAGTGAGTCAGGTGGTCTCTCTACTCTTGGCAAGTACCCAGTACTAATTTCCATGGTCGTGTGTTAAGTTCATTTAAATTTATTTTTATGTCCATATTTGCGGGGAAATAAGGGGGGGGGTGTCCCGTGGCCCACCAGAGCTCGGGGGCACTGGGCAGGCTGACAGGGGAAACTGCCACGTGACCCCATGGAACTGCCACAGGATGGGCATCGGCCATTGGACCTCTCCGGGACCCTGCTCCGGGGGTGGGGAAAGTGGGGTCCGGGATGAGGCCAGGGACAACAGGCTCTAGCTCCTGGGCATTGCAGAACGCTGCTGGACACCTCAGAAGAGCTGAGAACGGGTGGGAGCCTCCGGGGCAGCAGTGGCCCCAGGCCGGAGGGAAAAGGGCAGGGGGTGGGGAGGCCCTGGCTGCTTCCAGTGCGGGGAGTCCTTGGTCTGGTTTGGCGGCTGTTGGTGGCTTGGCTTGGTGGAAGCCATGCTGGGACGCTGAGAGGCTTTTCCTACTGGAGAATAGACACGGCTCTTTAGGGAAAGGCCTGATCCATTACTCCAGCTAGGCAAGCCAGATGAAAGGAGGCAGGAGGCCGGCCATGGCCACGTGGGGAGGGGGGTGCAAGGGGGCAAGAGAAAGAGCAAGAGAGAGTGGAGGGGCAAATCAGCCCCTTACAGTGGGCTGGGCCACCTGGCTGTTGCCAGGTAACCGTGGGGAGGATCACACCTGGATGGAGCCAGGTGACTGTGGGGGTGGCCCTACGTGACCCAGGATAATGGAGTTGAGGGCCTCGTGTCAGAAGCCTAAGCATCTTAGAGCATGGCTCACGGTTCCGTCCCTTGTAAAATATTCTACTGGGTCTCCGGGGTGAGCCTCGCTCGACCGACCACAGACTGCCTTTCACGGTCCCACACATATTTAATATTGCAGTTGTTACCAGAAATGTTAAGGAGTCTGGTCTGGTGAGCCATGTGTTACCACTGAAACTGGAAACCCTCTGTCCCCTGCCTCTTAGAGTTCTTAGTCTCATTAATAAAAGAATTTAGGAACAGTCTAGAAGGATGCTTGAAGACAATTTCATTGGCGATTAAAGGAACGATCACAGGCCAGGCAGCTCCGAGTCTCAGCGGGTAGCCAGAGCAGGAAGGCTGGAGAGGAGGGCTCGTCTCTCTAGTTGGGCACTGAAGGACGTTGAGCGCAGAGCCATAGACAAAAAGAATCTACCTGAGCTTCGGAGAGAGCAGAGAGCTTTGAGTACCAGAAAAACACACTTGGGTTCTGGTTAGCATCCAAGAGAAAGACTCAGAAAAGAAGGAACCGTGAGGGCTGTGCAGTGTGGCCAGCCGCTGGGACGGAAATGGCCTCCGCGCTGGCTCCTCAGCCCAGGGCGACCTCAACAGTGGCCCCGGGGCGGAGAACGGAAACGAGACGGTGCTAAGTTACTTCAGGGAACTGACTGAAGGCACAGGGGGTGTCCAGCAGATACCCCAACCCACTCGCCTCTAAAAGCAGCCAAACCCGGAGGGAGAGCCAGTCAGGCAAGCAGCAGCCGCGGAGCTGAATGAGAACAGCTCTGAACCAAGTTAGCAGAGAAGTCCGATGGTGCCTGAACGGTCACCGCCGCGGGGTCTGGGGCGTAAAGTCCGCCTCCTCCATTGCCTTTGCTGTGGCCTCTTTCAGGGCCCAGGCCTTCCAGGGATACTGGATCTGTTGCTAATGCCTCACTCTGCTCTCTTTCCATCCAGGTATGTCACCAGGCTTATTTGCATATGATTGAAATCTAACAAGGGCTCTCCATCCAGAGTCCTCTACAGTCAGGCATTGTGCTGAGTATTTTATGCACACTCACTATTTCACTCGACCCTGTTTTCCCGATGAGAAAACTTAATGACTGCTAAGTAATCCGCTCAGTCTCAGAGCTCGTAAAGTCGGCGATAAGGTAAGGTAACCGGCCGAGCTGGGTCTCACCGCCAGGCGCGTCTGAAGGCTGCTTTTGTCTTAACGACTACCATACATTGCTTCCCCTGCAAGGCAAGATTCTACGTGTGCAGAAATGACTTAAACAGAAAAACAGGGTTATTAAAAAAAAAAAAAAAAAAAAAACAACCGACTGTGGTCCTGCTTCCACTTAAAACACAGAAAAGCACGAGAAGATTGCTTCCACCCTACAGTATGGAAAGACTTAATAGTTCCGTTTATAAAAGCTTAGCTTCTGTTGAGCCTGTCAGACCACAAGGTCCCTCCGAAAGCTGTGGGCAGATCACAAGAGCTAAGAAATCTGTCATCCTGGGCCATTAGCAGAGTTGGTGGTGTTCAACACGTGACAGTTTGACACGATGCTGCCATCAACAGATGTGCTGGGGCCCGCACTCGTAGCCATCCACGGATGCCCGGGGACGCAGGCCACGGCAGGCATGCCTGGAGAGTACCAGCAGCTCAGCCCGGAG
Source organism: Apodemus agrarius (assembly GCA_964023405.1). Taxonomy (NCBI): domain Eukaryota; kingdom Metazoa; phylum Chordata; class Mammalia; order Rodentia; family Muridae; genus Apodemus; species Apodemus agrarius. Next base: position 72,348,464 of record OZ030011.1, on the reverse strand, counting down.
GCGGCATCGGCCATGGCAGATACAAACAAACAAATTCCGCTAAACTGCTGACCAGACTGACTGACTCATCCTTGCAACACAAGCCTGATGGATGGACAGCCACCTCCTGGATTCGCTTCAGTCCCCTGTACAGTGTCTACCACCCAAGGACAAACTGTGCCATGGAAAGTGAAAACCAAAACAGTGTTCAAGCTAGGCATGGTGCTGTACGCCTTTAGTCACAGCACTTGGGGGACAGAAGCAGGCAGATCTCTATGAGCGCAAGGCCCGTGTAGTCTTCATAGTAAGATCTAGGCTAGCCAGAGTTCCAGATTCTGACTCAATGATGATGATGATGATGATAATGATATAACAGAATCTGACTCACAATTTACTCTAGAAGGACGGAGGCCTAAAGCAGCTGTAATTAATTTATTAAAAGAACTGGCAGAAACAGTAAACAACGCCTACAAATGGAGAAGCCTGAAACATCGGTAAAAATTAATTTTGATAACTCAGATAAGAATTCTGAAAATAAAATGTGGTATCAGAAATAAAATACTTTTGTTGGATTTATTAGCATTTTAAACATAGCAGAGAAAAGATTCAATTAGTCTGAAAACAGGTAAACAGAAATTATGTAAACTGAACCATAAGGAGGAAACACTGGGTGGAGAGGGGGAGCATGGAGATGTAGGATTGACCGAATAACAGGGAAGGGGACAGGGCAGAAGAAGTGACCAGAAGTAAGGGCTAGAGTCGCCCCCAAAGCAGTGAGCCACAGAAGGAGCTCAGAGACCCCAAACAGACTAAAACACACACACACACACACACACACACACACACGCGCGAGCACACACATGGACACACATACACACATCTCAGAGACATGCACACACACACATACGTGCACACTCCCCACACACACACATGCCCTTGTCTCTGAATACTAAAAATACTAGAAATCAGTAATAAAGGGAAATTTTGGACAGCAGACAAAGAAATCAGAAATGTTGTATAATAAGAATACAGTGAGCTTTTTTGTCAACAATATAAAAGCTGTAAGGCAAGTGGTATTTATTCAAAGAAATATAAAGGTTATAAAGAATTATGTCTTTCAAAAGTAATGATAGAATAAGCCTTTTCCAGATAATCCATGGCCAGCATAGATGGACATCAGGAATATTAGAAGAGAGCTTTTAAGACAAATGACTGTCAGAACAAATGGAAATTTTTCTCTCTCTCTTTTTTAAAAGATTTATTTATTTATTTTATGTATATATGAGTACACTGTAGCTGGCTTCAGATACACCAGAAGAGGGCACCAGATCCCATTACAGATGGTTGTGAGCCTCCATGTAGTTGCTGGGAATTGAACTCAGGACCTTTGGAAGAGCAGCCAGGGCTCTTAACTGCAGAGCCATCTCTCCAGCCCCCCACAAGTGGAAATTTTGTTGTATTCAAAGAATTGAAAAGGCCTCAGTGATATTTTTTAATACAGATTAAAATGTTGGGCATGACGGTGTGTGCCTGTAACCTCAGCACTAACCAATCAGTGAGCTCCAGCCCCAGCACTAACCAATCAGTGAGCTCCAGCCTCAGCACTAACCAATCAGTGAGCTCCAGCCTCAGCAGACATCCTGTGCCAAAGGAACATACACACGAGAGTGACTGAAGAAGACGTTCAAGCCCAAGGCTAACTTCTGGTCTCTGTACACCCGAGTATGGGAACACATACATATACCCCAAAACACACACCACACATTTAAAAAGTAAAATTACAAACTGGAGAGGAACATTAATTTTTTTCTAAGTTTTATTCTTGTTAAATCATTGGCTACTTAGAGTAAAAATAATAAGTGCGTGTTGTGGAATTGATGTGCAGAGCATGGAGCTGGGGGATGACGGCTCAGTGGATGAGAACCTGCCACTCAAGCTCGAGTTCAATCCCTAGAACACACAAAGAAAGTGGGTGTGGTGGGACAGGAACTGGAACCTCCCCACTCCATCCCTGGGGAGTCTGGAGTAACACTTAGTCAGGAGGATTTCTGGGTTAGCTGGTCACTTGCCTAGTTCCAGTAAAGAGATCCTGTCTTGCCTTCACACAGAAATGGGTGAACATACCACCTCCCAATACACACATTTATACCACACATATATTCATATGTGGTACACACTCATGCATACACAGTCACACCTATACACACATACATGCTCATGCATATGTATTCACACATGCACACATACACGTTTGCACACACAGCCTTTCATACATGCACACTCACACATATGCACACATACACATGCTCATGTATGCACGCTCACACATTCTATCTGATCAGCACTTGCAATCTCAGCTCTTGGGAGGTGGAGGCAGGAGAATTATGATGTGGAAGCCAGGCTGAGATATACAACAAAACACCCTGCCCCCCCCCAAAAAAAAGACATCAGAGAGTACTAAATGCATGTGTTTATAACACATTCTTCAAAATATATAAGGACAACTGACAAAAACCAAAAGCAAAGTAGACAAATCTACAGAGCTGTATGGAGAACACATTATGCTCTCTTCCTGTCATTTGATGCCGTAACGTAGATGTCCTGACCATCAGCAACCAACTACATCTCCCCAGAACACTCCATCCAGAAAGCATCGGTTAACGTTTTCTCTAGTGCACACGAAGCACTTATCAAGAAGGCCATAAAACAAACCAGCTTTTCAAATAATTGAAATCTTACATATTATATTCTTTGAATGCTACGAATTAAATTAGAAGTCAGACTGAAAGACACTTGGAAAATGTACAAAGATTTGGAAACCACACACCCCATTTCTAAATAAGCCTTGAGCCAAGTAAGAGCTTATGGGAGAAATGAGTAAATATTTTGAATGTACTGGAAACAGAGATATCACACATCAGAGCCTGCGGAGCGTGGCCACAGAAGCAGTTGGGGTGGATAGCATTAAGTGCTGTGTTCAGAAAGGGCTTTGATCGGTGCCTGAAGCCCAGCATGAGGACCTAGGAGAAGAGGGACTAGATAAAATGGAAACAAGCAGAGGGAAAGAAACGATGAGAACAGAAAGCAAGAAAACGGAATACAGAAGCCAAAAGGTAGCTCTGGGAAAATGCCAACAAAGTCTATAAACATTTAGTGGAAATTATCAGGAAAAGGAAGGAAGGGCTCAGAATACAGCTCAGTACTCCAGTGCTGGCCCAGCATGCACAGAGCCGTGGATTTGAGCTCCAGCGCTGGCCCAGCATGCACAGAGCCGTGGGTTTGAGCTCCAGCGCCGGCCTGGCATGCACAGAGGCCATGCTGTGGGTTTGAGCTCCAGCGCTGGCCCAGCATGCACAGAGCCGTGGATTTGAGCTCCAGCGCTGTCCCAGCATGCACAGAGCCGTGGATTTGAGCTCCAGTGCTGTCCCAGCATGCACAGAGCCGTGGATTTGAGCTCCAGCACTGGTCCGGCATGCACAGAGGCCATGCTGTGGGTTTGAGCTCCAGTGCTGTCCCAGCATGCACAGAGGCCATGCCGTGGGTTTGAGCTCCAGCTAGTGGGGAAGGTGGAGAAAATACAAGTTGTCAATATCACAACTTAAGAGCACTGTAGATTTTGCAGATAGTTAAACAATGAGGAAAATCAGTAAAAATCTTGGGCCAACAAATATAACAAATAAAACAGGCAATTGCTTAAAAACAGTGGTACAGCCTACCCATGAACAGCTGGAAATTAAAAAATAATACCATGCCAACACATTATAACACATGAACCACTTGAGAATAAATCTAACAGAATACATACAAGATGTGTGGATTGGATATTAACCATTATTTAAAGCAATTAAAGATTTAAGAAACAGAGTTTGAAATCATATTGTGGGCCTAGCAATTTAACATTATAATTTATATAATTATAAATTTTATATAATTTACATAATTTAACCCATCCCCCAATTGATCTACAGAGTCAACATAATTCTGTGAAAACTGCAGTAAGCTTTACTGATAGAATTAAAAGGCTAGTTGAGGAGCCGGGCGTGGGGGCGCACACCTTTAATCCCAGCACTTGGGAGGCAGAGGCAGGCGGATTTCTGAGTTCGAGGCCAGCCTGGTCTACAGAGTGAGTTCCAGGACAGCCAGGACCACACAGAGAAGACCTGTCTCAAAAAACAAACAAACAAACAAAGGCTAGTTGCAGGGCTGGAGAGATGGCCCAAAGGTTGAGAACACTAGCTGCTCCTCCAGAGGACCCAGATTCAATCCCAACATCACATGCTGGCATATAAGTGTTCACAACTCCAGAATCAGGGAATCAAGTGGCACAAGGCACAGCACACAGCGCACAGACATATATGCAGACAAAACACCATACACACCAAATAAATTAATTTATAAAAAATGAAAAGCTACTTGAACTAAGGAAATTCATATTCTCTGCTTTTAAGACAGCACTGACAGGAGCCTAAGAGAAATACAGAGCGAGCAGGCCAGATGTAGAGCTTCTCTGTGACACGTCAGTGCTCATGGTGAGACAGTGGTGCTTTCTGTAATGGTGCTAGAAAAATCTACCCCAAAAGAACCATTTGTTTACCAATGGGAACATTTGGATCTTCGCCTATGTACAAATAAATGAACTCAGGGTGGATCAAGGTCCTAAAGGCAAGAATCAAAGCTATTGTATCTGAAGAAAAAAGTCTTTGTAACTTCAGGCTATGGAGATTTTGTAAGTAGAACATGAAAATTATGAACTATTGAGCTGGAGAAATGGTTCAGAATGGTTATGAATTATGAACTATTGAGCTGGAGAATGGTTAAGAGCACTGGCTGCTCTCCCAGAGGACCCCAATTCAATTCCCAGCACTCACATGGCAGCTCAGAACTGTCTGAAACTCAAGGTCCAAGGGACCCGGCACTCTCTCACCAAGAATAAACGCAGTCAAAACAGCAATGGACATGAAATAAAAATTAATATTAAATTAAAAAAATGAACTAGCAAAGGTTCACAAGTTACATCTCTTTGAAAGGTTGGTTCTGCGGGGATTGTCTTAGGTTGCTTTATGTTGTTGTGATAAATACCATGACCAAAATCAACTCGGGGAGCAAAGGACTTACTTCAGCTTACAGCTTATAGTCCATCATGAAGGGAGGTCAGGACAGAAAATCAAGGGCAGGACCAAAAGCTGAGGCCATGGAGGAGTTACTGGCTTGCTAAGTCTGCTTTCTCACCCCCATCCCAACACCCACGTGCCCTTCGTGAACTGTGCCCTCCCACGTTATCATTAATCAAGAAAGTGCGATACAGACATGCCTACAGGCAATCTGATAGATGTAAGCTCTCAGGCAAGGTTCCTTCTTCCCAGGTGACTATGATTTGTATCATTGACCAAAAAACAAAAACAAAAACTAAACTAAAAAAAAAAAAATTAAGAAAATAGAAAAGGCACAGATTTGGAAAAATATGGAGAAGGATATTAGATTTTTTAAAACATACCTTGTAGATAAGATAACATACATCCTTTCAATACCGTAATAAACATGCTTGATAAAGACAGAACTCCAAGAGCAAAATGTCAGTTCAGAGGATGCCAGGGACAGGGTACAGGGAGAAGGAGCTGCCGGCAAAGGGGCTCGGGGGATACTTTGGGGCCTCGGGTGACAGAAACAGTCCATGGGGATAGAAACTCCTCCATGGTGGAGGCTACACAATCAAAAATAATTTGGTTAAAACATAAGTGTTAAGGGGCTGGAGAGATGGCTCTGCAGTTAAAAGAGCACTGGTTGCTCTTCCAAAGGTCCTGAGTCCAATTCCCAGCAACCACATGGTAGCTCACAACCATCTGTAAAGGGGTCTGATGCCCTCGTCTGGTGTCTGAAGACAGCTACAGTGTACTCATATACATTAAATAAATCTTTAAAAAAAAATCATAAGTGTTAAAAGGACACTTCTTGCCCCTAAGGAGATATAGTTATATAAATAATTTAAACTAAAGAATGCTAGGCTGTCTTGGAGACATGTCTAGGGAGAAGGTGATGCTATAAGACCAATTGGCACTACTGGGGAAGTCTCTCTAGACTTACGCTCTGGACACTAGATATCAGCGCTGGCTCCGGCTCTGTCTAGACAAGGAGGGCTCCTGCTGACTTGAGGTTCACTTGGGACCCCTGCTTTGTAGCATCTCTATGCAAACTCAGGGATGGAGATGTGATTGGCAGAGCCTTCGATGTGGAACAGAACTTAACTGCACATGAAATGCGGAAAGACAGCGCCGCATCCGTACTGCCTGCCTCCACAGTGGGCGAGCGTCGCCTGTACAGTGGGGGACTCCCGGCTTTCTCTAGCACAAATCTGCCCATTCATGTCACTCACCATTCAACATTAGTAATTCTAGGCGCATGACCAGTGTCATGAAAGCTGAACTCTGCCGGTGACTCAGGGCCTGGGTCTTATCCACCTTCCTGACCTCAGTGTGTCCCCTCCACCCAATGTCTGTGTGACTCCTGGGCCTGTCTTCACGGCCCTGGCAGTTGGAGCAGCCTGCAATGCACTCTCCTATTGGTGGAGATGCTCACACTGGCCCTGTCAAAGCACCACCTTGGGTGACATGAATCCGATGCTCACTGCCCTGTGATCTACCATTACTGTTCAGTGTGTATTGCCTGGTAGCTAAGAGCCTTTCTCTACAATCAACAGCTTCTCATACTTACTATAAAAATAAATAAAGGTACAAACTACTCATAGTGTAGTAGTTTGGATGAGAATGTCTTCCGTGGGCTCAGATGTCTGTATACCGTGGCGCAGCCTTGCTGAGGGAGGCACAGCCCGAGAGCAGCTCCCAGAGTCAACCGTCTTCGCCCAGCTCTACTTCAGTCTCCTCTTCCTCCTTCTGGACTCACTCCTGCTGCCGTGGGTCCTCACAGTGATAGACTCTCGTCCCTCTGCCCAAAGAATCTCCTCCTTCTGTAAGTTGCTTTGGCCATGGTATTTTAACACAGCAATACAAAAGCAGCAAGAAATCGGGCACTATCCTGTCTAGCTCTATCTATATCGATTTGACACAAGCCGGTGTCATTTTGGAAGAGGGAACCTCAGTTGAGAGCATGCTTCCACCAGCCTGGCCTGTGGGCAAGGCTTTGGTGTGTTTGGTTGATTGATTATTCATGAAGGAGGACCCAGCCCACTGTACATAGAACCAATCCTGAAAGGGTGGTCCTGGGTTCTACAGGAAAGCAGACTGAGCAAGCCGTTGGTGACAGCACCCCTTCCATGGCCTCTGCATCAGCTCCTGTCTCCAGGTTCCTGCCTCTAAGTTCCTGCCCTGAAGTCTCTGAACTGTAAACTGAAATAAAACCTTTATTTCCCAAGTTGATTTTGGTCAGTGTTTATCACAGCAATAGAATTGTAACTGGTGTGGTGGTATCTGTTCATAGACCCGCTTTTTCTGGAGGCTCAACTCCAGGATCATTTAAACTCATAGGCTTAAGACCAGGTAGAGCCTCCATCTAATAGGGGGAAAGCGACAAAATTGTGTTTTCTAAAAGTTCCCAACCAACAGATGACCTTTGGCCCAATATCCTAGTCCTCACAGTGTCCTGAGGGTCTCCCTGTACAGATAAGGAAAATTAAGATCTATCTGAAAACTCTCACCAAGCTAAGAGACACAGAAAACGAAAGAGCCCAAGGCTGAGTCCAGTCAAAGTCTAAGCACATGGCTGAAATGTGCTGCGAATGCTTCTCACTGCTAACTAGCAAAGCCAACAAAATTACTACAAAATAAGCAGAACACGGCAAACAAGTCCAGATGATCGGAAACTCAGCAGCTCAGTCCACACTGACCGACCCAGGCCACCCACCTAAGACATAAAGAAGGGCATGTTCCAAGGAAGAGAATTCCAAGGAAGGGTATTTAATGATCCCTCAAACAGAAGTCCTGGTAGAGCAGGCAGACACGCACGCACACACGCACACACGCACACACATGCACCTGTCTCCCACATTTACATAGCCAGGCTGTGTCACTGGTCCCTGTAGGAATCCACTCATCAGCCTCATCTAACTTTACCTCTTGCCTGCTCCATCCTCCCTCCCGGTCAAACACAGATCCCCCTGATGCTTATTCCGCTCCTCCTTTAAGATGGCGGCAGGCCCTTTGCTCTTTCACCTTTGCTTTTTTTCCCCTATAGATTAACCTTCTGCAAACATACAATTTCTAATTTTTGTTTTTTTGAGGCAAGGTTTCATATAGCCAGTCTAGCCTCAAACTTGCCACATAGCTGAGAATAACCTTGAACTTCTCATCCCCCTGCCTCCGCTCCCCAACTGCTGGAGTCACTAGGCGCGTCCCATTACGCAGTTTACGGAAAGCTGGGAACGGATCCCAGCTTTGGGCATGCTCAGCCAGCAGTCTACCAAGCAAGCTCCGTCCCGCAAGCCAAGGTTTTTAATTTCTTATTTGTGGATTTCATTTTCAGCTCCATTTTTATGATTTCTTAAAAGCTCATGATTTCTTTGCTTCCCCCAAACACTCTATATCTTACCTTTTTTAGGCGGGTTCTATAACACTAATTCCAACTGGGTGGTTATGTACAAGTGGCCACTCACGGCCAAGTGCTATGGTAGCAAGCACTGGGGACTCAGAGAAAGGGAGAGATTTACCCCGAGCTGAACGACTCTGGCTCGGCATGCAGAAGCCAAGGCAAGAGCCACCTTAGTCCGCCCGTCTGTGATAACAGGATCTGTGCTGCTTGCTAGATGCCCCTGCCTGTTCTCTTGGAGGGCCCTGATAACAGCTCAGGGACAACAGAAATGTATAATTTACCAGCTCCCAACAATGGTCCCTAAGAACCTTTGGAGCAGAACATTAAAAAAAAAAAAAAAAAAAAGTCCACAAGGGAAAAAGGCTGAAGTCATTAGCAAAGAAAACCCCGAGAGGAGAGGGACCCTTGCTTTGCCCAGCAGCCTCTCCAGGCCTGGGAGCGCCTAGCATACCCGGCTTGTACCCAGAGAGAAAAAAGTTTTTATGACCTTACAAAAAAGTTACATAAACAACACTACCCCCTTTGTTGGTTCCCCTCCTCCCCCAACCTCACTTTTTTTTGGGGGGGGGGGTTGTTTTGAAATAGATAATTTTACTGATCCAGCAGCCAAGAACCGTTGCTCTGTCTTGAGGATCCGCTGGATGCCCCTTGGCAGCGCTGTTTGTTTGCCTAAGATTATTCATGTCTGCTGGGGACATAAAAAGGAACCCAGGGTTGGAGATCACTGCACCTGAATGCGTTTGCTGACGCTGACACACAGACGCTTCCCCAGAGCCTAGGGGCTGCCTCGCTCATCAACTCCGCCCTGATGAAGATACAGAAAAGGGTGTCTTTACATTCGTGCTCATCAAGTAAATGGTACACAGAAAGGATATGCCAAACCTGCCAGTGTCCAGAGTCAGGAAGGCCTAAGGGGGAGAGGGAGGCGGAGTGTCAGGCTGCTGTGCCAGGAAAAGGGTGTGCCGCAGAGCGAGGGGGAGAACTCCCAGAGCAAAGTCGTCTCAGACATGCACATACCTCGGGAAACTGATTAGTTCCACGGCTCCCATTCCCTCCTCCATCGTCAGTCTCAAAGGAGAGATTTCCAGATGTTCTGACTAACCGGGAGGAAATGGTTACAGGACCCGTGCTGTTCGGGAGGGAGGCTACATTATGCAAATCATAGGATATGACCCGGTGGGAAGGGACCTTGAACGGCGCGTGAAGCTTCTTCTACTTTGATGTAAATCTGCTGGAAATACTAGTATAGAACAGAAACGTCTACAGATGTGCCCCCCACACCCCACCCCCAGTCCAAACACAGAAAACAAGGACCCTTAAGAGAGACAACCAAAGCTAAACTTCCTTCCGATCGGAACACATCCCACAGAAGGTCTTTGTGCGTGGATCTCTGAGAAGGAAAGTCTACCAAATCATAAGGCGGGGTTCGCCTCTCTTTAATTACGGCCACTCAGAACAGTAACTTTTATATTAAATGCCCTTTCCCCAGCAAAAAGATAAAAAAGGAAATCTTTGAGAAATTATATGTAGCATGTAATGCCAGATGCTTTTTAGCTTCATGCTATTAATGTTCAATTCATCAATGCAAGAGCTTCAACAAAAACGTGAGCCCTTCCCTCTTATACGAATGTCTCTAGAGTAGACACTTGGTCACTGCCCTGCTCCCAATAACAAGCACAGAATCTGACTCACAGTGGTGCTGGGCAAGTACAAGGGAAATTATCCTCAATATGAACAAAGCACAATGTCACAACGGCTTTTTTTACACTGTGCCCTTCCTGCAAGCCGCCTGCAGAATTCCTTTCTGAGCAGAGGGGATTGTTTTGAAATTGGCACATCAGGTTTTAAGAATGAGCAGAGGGTCCATGCTTGTTAATTGACAAGAACACACCGATTTTATTAGTTTTGAGCTGAGAATTATCCTGGGAACACCAGAGGAGGCAGAAATGAGGCCATGTTGATTCACGAGAGCCAGCCAGCCGGTAGCTCCTGTCCCATGCAGACAGCATTCCTCACTGTTTGGATTGGAAAACCATGAGAGCCGGGGAGTGTGTCTTATCAGTTTCCAGGTGGAGGCAGCGGGCCCAGCCACTTCAAACGGGGAAGCGGGCCAGGGGGAGGCACAACAGAGTCCTGGAAGCCACGGCCGCCTGCTGGGCCCAAGGCTGTGTGGATACAATACCTGACTGTTAACCTTGTACTGTTTGTTAGCCTTGTACCTGCTGCTGCTGCTGCTGTTCCCTCTGACACTTGCAAAGAGACTTGGTGGGCTTAAGGAAGAGTCTTTTTCATCCTGATGGAGGAAATGACCAGAAACAAAAGACCCTTGCTGCCTCCTCTCCCTCAGTGAAACCTATGTTAACTCTTGAAGGTTGGGGGTGGTACACGGAGGGGAAAATCAAATCGCACGTTCTACAGTCTGAAGCAGCTCTGTTTCCTACAGGAATATCTATCTGCACATGCCCTGAGGCTGTTTACACTGCCCCGAAGTTACTCCTCTCCCTGCTTCCTCTCCAGTGTGCAAGATGTCTTCCTCCCCTGTCCCTTCAGTGTGCCTCGTTGGACAACGAGGATGAATTTGAGAAAAGGTGGAGTGTGACGTTTTTGGTTCCTTTTCTTTCTCCCTGCGTTGCATGATGGGCTGGTTCTCCCCACACTGTCCTCCCGAATGCCACTGTTTGTCTGATGCTTTTAAAGTATCCCTGCCTTCTGGAGAAAATGGCTTCTATATCCTTCCCCCCAAAGCCCAGAAGCTTCGAAACCAACATCAACCCGAAACAAAGTGTTATCTATCCCTCAGGGAAGCCAACTGGATTGAATTCAGGAGAAGACTCCACGCAGGACCGTGTCCTGAGCCGATGGGTCCCATGCAGGAGCCGCTATGGAGTCCCCTTGCTGGACTCCTCACAGCTGCCTTGCTGTTTTCTACAGGAGAGAGAAGAGCATCCCTCTGTCTGTCTCCATAAAGTGCTTGTCGAGAACTGGAAGTCATGTCCCTTTCCTCTTAGGAATTCCAGGAGAAATGGTTCCTGAATTCATGTCTCAGAGGTGATAACCACTGTGACTTCGGACCACAAAATAGCCGGGGTGATAGGATCCTTGGTAGGTAATAGAAAGACGGAAATGGCTAGGAAGAATACCAAGCTCAACTATATAAATAATGCTCAGCTCAGTCTGACACTGATTAAACCACTGCCTCAAAGTGTCCCACCAGCTCACAATCTACACATATACACTTTGAGACATGCCCAGTGCCATACATTATATTAGTGGCCATGAAAGAGTTTCTATGATGCATTTCTCAGCAGTGTATGGTTTTACCTGTTAAAAGGCACTGTGCTGAAAAGACTTTAATACGTCTGGTGGCATCTCCAAAGGAGCTACCAGTTTGACTGAACATTTCCACACAGCAGGGACACAGCTTTCTCCTGAGACTGTTAAGACTGTCCAGGAACGCAGTAGCTGCTCTGTTGGGTTGACGGTACATGGAATAGAAGATAAACAACCACTCCAGGCCCATTTGGTGCAACAGCCTGATAACAAGGACTGACAACTAATGCCGGCCACGGCCACCCAGCTCGTGTCAGGACTTGGTCAGCAAATGCTTTCTGGTACCACGGAGCTAAACAGAGCCTCTGAGCTCTGCCACACAGGCAGTATACTGTCCAAAACACACGGGTCATCCAAGAACTATGAAGCCAAATGAGGAAGGCCAGAATCGCCTTTGAAAGGCCAGCAGACTGCCCGGCGCCAGGCGGGCATGGGGCCCCAGGCCGACATCAGTTTCGATAAATCAGTGGCATCTAACCTCCCATCCTGCAAGGCGGCACTTGGACCCACCACAGATGGTTGCCGCCTCTGACCTCTTTCTCGCTTCTTCGAGTGCTACCTTTCAGCACTCTTGAAATTTTAAATTCTGGTACAGACTTAATGCCACTTAAGGCCTAAGATGCTATTGGTCTACCAAACCCAGAGTGATTTCTTAATGTAAGGCCAGAGACTGGACGCATGGCCATACACCATACAAATCACACCAGCAGAGATCTCTGGGCATTCCTGGCATGGAGAGGGCCTGAAAGAATCCTCTGAGAGGTAGTTACAACTGGGACACATGCACATATGGTTGCCAGCCATCCCAGCATCCTTTGGGTTCATTTTCTTTGAAAGAGAACTACAAGGCTTGGGTTGGCATTCATGGCATGTTTTTAAATAATGGGTAAATCTTAAATACCATGGCTCTGCCTAATACTTCCCCCAGTCTTGTCCTCAGCTCCTCACCCACACAGCTGAAGAGAAATGAAGACATCAGACCAAGCCAATGACGGCACTATGAATCCCGGATAAAGGGCCAAAGAATACAACTATGACATTTAGTTCTTCTCATTTAGGTTGTAGTTTCACACTTGTTATAATGTAACAAAGATTTCTATTCTTCAGATATTTTATTCAGATAATTTATTCTTCAGATAAGAGCAAAGGAAATTTGTTGAAAACTAAGCTGTTTGAGTTACTTTACTGACAAGGAAGGAGCCACCAATGAAGCCACAACCCATGACATCTCATTGTATACAAGTTATGAGTTGGGAAATTAAAAACTTCCAGTACAGTGTCTCTGAGAGGAAAAAAAAAAAAAAGCTCAGTAAGGAAGACATCAGTACCCTGGTATATTCAGGTGGATCTATTAAGGAATCATGGGTGGGCCCTAACCAAAAAAAACCAAAGATTTTATTTAGAAAACATGCCAACAGAATGAAATCATGAATTTATAGAGAACCCCATATATATGACGTGCTATTAAGTAAGCCAAAAAGAAAACAAAATCAAACAAGACAAACAAAACGCTAACATCAGTGTTAACATATGATGAAGACCACGGTGAGCCTCGAGATCACTGGCATTCGTTTCAGCTACCCCAGCTATACAGCGGAAAGAACAGAGTCACATCGACACATCAGGGCAAGCCACGGCCCACCCGGGGCTGCTGTTACCGTAGAGTAACCTGTGTGGCACGCCCCTCACCATCTCGGCTGACCCCTGCACTCTACTGGCTTAGCGATCCTACCCAAACTACATCTGCTGTGTGGAAGACTTGATGATGGCCCAGACGAGCAACAAACACTTCTGGGGGAAAAATAATGGAAGAAAGGCTACAAAGAAAGATGAAAACCAAATGGAACGGAGAAAACAGTTCTGCAGAGGATGTGGCGGCTAGGCGGTGACGTCTGAGTCCCGAGAGTCCGTGCCTCTCTGTAGATGCAAAGGATTGTTTAAAACATCACGAGTGTTTGGAAACATAAAGTTCAATGCATTGAATACATTTACCACATCACTGACTAACACTGCTGTCACAGGCTCCAAACTCTCTTCATCTCGGAACACTGAAGCCATCCTTCTGATTCCCCCTAGCCGCCGGCGGCCACTTTCCCAGTTTCCGTCTCCACAGATGACAGCTCTGGATACCACACAGAGTGGAATCACACAGGATTTCTGCTTTGGCAACTGGCTTATTTTACTCAGCATAATGTCCCCAAGTAAGGGTAGTATTTTTTTTAAGGAGGCATTTAACAAGCATTAAGTGAGGATGCCGGCCAGCTGCTTCCCATCTTCCATAAGAACAAAGAAAATGAGTTGAAGTTGTGGGGCTGGGAAAGATGTCAAGCAGAACACAAACCCCTCTAAAGAACAGACTATGCCTTTTCTCAACACTTACAAAACGGCTATAACCACAACGCACTCGCATACACAGAACTGACCTGCCCCCCCACCCGCCGCCCCCCCTTACAGGATCATTTAAAATTGTGAAATTCTACAAGCCCTTGTTGAGTTTCTACTTGTAATAATGTGGATTGTGCTAAAGAACACGCCACCCTTGTCTTTGAGGAACATAGGATTGTCTCAGAAACGATTAACTTTCTTCAAGTTCTTACGGTACTTGTCATTTTTACCATAGTCCAAGGATCACAATGTTCAGATTAAAAGCCAACTCTCGTAAACTGTGAGAGGCTGCCTACAGGCCTGGAAAGAGTCCTGAGTTCAAGAATGGACACAGAAAGGGCACCGCCAGTTATCGCTGATATGGGTCAAGAAGAGACAGGCGTGGGTGCGACAAAACCACTTTCCTGCCATGCCTGTCCAGACTCTCAGCCTTTGTTACCTATTGGTAATTGTCAAGTGGGATCTACATCTGTTACATGTTTCTCTCCAGATAATCAAGTGTCATGGTAACTGTCAGTACTCCATTTACCTAGCATCCCCAGCTCTTCTGGGAACAAATGTATAGTCACATGACAAGAAACAGTAACCATGGCGATAACTTCTTCTCATATACATCCACTTACCTGCTTTCTGGGTCCCAGGCACCACTTCCTCCCTTCTGTTCTTCACTCCATCTGTAGTCTCCCCCGCCTTTCATTTCTACCACTGTTCTCCTTGGGGACTCTGCCTTGGGGCCCGGAGTGATCCAAGCTACTTTTCTTCATTCCTTAAAGCACAAATAAAGTGCAGCCTAAAGATGTTGCCTACGTGTCCTCTTCCTCCACTCTCTGTGGTCTAGGCTGTCACGTGACCACCTGGAACCTGGTCGGAGCACTAATTACCATTTTAGTGGGAACATTCCTTACAGCCCTTGCTCACTCCCTCACTTGGCCTAGCCACTCCACAGAATTATTTCACCTTTTAACTGGCCACGCACATTTCTACTTTTTCTCTCTTTCCCTTCTTTGCACTTTCAAAACAAATCCTAAATGGCTCTGACCCTGGGGTCGGGACCGCACAAACTCTTGTTGAGTATTTTCACATCTTCTCACCCAAATGTCTCTGGCTCGACCAGCTACAGAACCCCGCAGAGCAGAGCCTCAGCCCGCCCCAACTCAAGCGCCTTCTTCCCATTGCCTCTCCTCCTCACAAGGTCTCTCTCCCACATTCCTTTCCTCCCATCCCTGTTCTCCTACAGTCAATCACTGTTGGTTATCCAGGGTACTTTTCCTTCCTTTTTCTGTTTTGTTATTTTCTCTCTTCTATAATCTCCCGCTAGTGTCCTGTCTTGGTGTTTCATCATTTCTCATCATGACAACTGCCGCCAACCTACAGTTGATGTAGGACAGTCCTCTAGCTCATCAATATACTCCTCTTACTTCCTTGCTTGGGTTTCTTTAATGGGAACTAATGGTTCCCTATAGTCTACAGGATGGAATCTGAGCATCCTAAGAGATGAATCTATGTATCATAAGGGTTTGCAAGGCTTTGGCCTGGGTCTGTAAGAGCAGCCCCTCTACCGTTGTTCCCTCCCACTTCAGTTTCCAACAATAATGAACTCCTCGAATTCCCAGAACAGACAATTTTCTCAACTGCATCCATGTCTGTACCTCATGACAGATCACAGTCCCACCCCGACATAAGGCTTCTCGGTTAGCAGTCCACACCCTTAAAATCCTAACCCTAATGCAAAACCCTCTGCATTGCTAGGCTCTTTAAGCTGCACATGGCATATGCACTTCCTAACTATCTCGAGCCAAAAGGGCGTGTTTGAGGTTACACAGCTAGGAGGCTATGGTAGGGCTCAGATGTAAGGAGGTCTCAGAGTCTCCATGGCCCTTCCCAACTCTCATTCTAAGAGTGCTCCAGAGTAATGTCTCTGTTCTACTCTAAAGTTCAGTCAGTTCACTTAGATCCTGAACATCTGTAAACACCTGTACTCCTAGTATCTCAGGTGGGTGAGGCAGGAAGATTGCTTGAGCTCAGGAGACTATTCTAGGTAACACGTCAAGACCACACCTCACTCAAATACATATATATTTCAATTTTAAAAAATATTCTTCAAGAACATTTTTTCAGCCATCTGCCATGGTAATCTAAATCTAGAAATTAGATCTTTTAAAAGCCTACCCTATTCCTAAATTACCCCAATAGTTGATAGCATTGTATGGGTTACCTCACTGCCAGAAAGACTTTTCACTGATTGAAAGCAACTGGTGTAGTTAATGGAATGACATTCAACAAACACTTGTATGGTCTTTTAAACTCAGTCACTAAAAAGAATAAGTTATTCCTAAAGGCTACTCTGTATCCCCAATACAATCTAAATGTCCCAAAAATGCAGTCCTTGAAAAAAAAAAAACCACTTTCAGAAGAAACAAATAACCTCTGCAAAATCCATCAGCTGACCCACCCAGGGCAGTGAGAAGCCAAGCTCACTTGTAAAACATTAGTATGGGAAAATAAAAAGCATCTTTTCTTGTCTGTTTATAAGTTACTACAGAAACGGATCTTCCCAAGAATCTCTTCTGTCTCCTACACCAGAGATCTGCCTGTGAGTGAAATCCAGCCCAACACCTGGTTTGTAAATACATTTTTATTAGCACACAACCACACCCATCTGTTTATGCATTGTCCAGGCTGTTTGGGTGCCACAGCTACAAAAGGATGTTGTGGAAAGACTCTGAAAGCTTAAGATTCAGCACCTACCTTCTACAAAAATGTTTGTCCATCCTGTTCTCAAAAATTCAGGACTTTTTCTTATTTGCCAAGGACCATGAAGAGAGGCTTTTGTAACAGATTTGATGTTTCTACGATAATGTTAGATTATCAACTGTTTAAAATCAAGCTTTAAATTCTTTGAGGGCTTTCCTTGTCACTTTTTCTTTTTCACAACCTTGAATAGGCTATGAAGGTCATAGACCAATGGAGAAGACAGATGACCCAGAGATAGAACAGAGCAACAGACACCTGAATTTCACAAAGATTCCAAAATTGTACATTAGAGAAAAGATACCATCTTCAACAGATAGTGCTGATAAAACTGGACACTCATGTATGGGAAAACAGAGCTAGATCCCCATCTCTCACTCTGACCAAATTCCAAATGTCTCAAAGGCCTTAACATAAGACCTTGAGGAGAAAATAAGGCCACCTCTTCAAGGCCCAGGCCCAGGCAAGGGCTTTCACGGGAGGACCCAGTTATTCAGGAAATAAGGCTAGCAATTGACAAATGGGACTTCATAAAATTAAAAAGCTTCTGGACAGCAAAAGAAATAGCTAACCAAGTAAAAAAGACAACCTACAGAATGGAAGAAAAATCTTTGTTAGCTATCCACATGAAAACAATTATTATCTAGAATGTAAACAATTTCAGTACCTAGACAAAACAAACAGACAAACAAAAACAAAAATCACCTCAGTCAACAAATGGGTTAATGAAGTACATGGATAGTTTCCAAAGATGAAATACAAATGACCAATAGCATATTTTAAATGCCCAGTTCACTAGCCACCACGGAAATACAAATTAAATTGTAAGGATTGGTGATTTGCAAAGAAATGACACCCCAGAATCAAACAGTGTGCAACAGCAAAGAGTGTTTATTCTGCAAATAATCTGCACGCAGGGGTCCAGCATACATCAGGATGGAAGACAGGGGTATAGACTTTGCAGGGTCAATTTAAAGCTTGTTAGGGTAGGAGTGGATGACTTTTACCTTTCTTTCCTTGATCGGTTGGCTCTATCTCCAGGGGTGTGGGTACCTTTGTGATTGGTTAAGGCTCTGGGGGACTTGGGGGACTTTGCTGATTGACTATACTTGGCTCAAGCTAGGTGTTGGGGCAGCTTCCTGATTGGTTGCCCATGAGGGATGGTTTTTCCTGGAATTGACTTGTTTCGGATTTTTTTCAGTTCTTGGAAACAGAATCTGAGGACTAGTCTCCCAAACTGTCAGTTTGTAGCCTGCCATGGAGTCAATCTGACTCTGACTAACTCTGTCCTCTAAAAATCTTACTTTGAGACTGTTTTTACCCCAATTAGAATGTAAGTCAGGAAGAAATCAAATAGCAACAAATGCTGGCAGACATGTGGACAAAAGATAACTCAAAACACTTGGTAGTATGGCCACTATAGAAATTGAAATCCATGTGAACCAAAAAACCAGAAGTAGATCTACCATATGACCTAACTGGACCACCCCGGGGTATTCATACAAAGGACTCCATGTCAACACCTCACTGAGATACTGAGCCATTAGTGTTTATTGTAGCACTATCCACAGTCTGTAAGTTATTGAACCCATCAATGTGTCCAAAAGTAAAGGAATAGGTAGAGAAAATACACGATATATACACAATGAATTTTTTTCATGCATAAAAAAGAATGAACCTGGAGCTGACAAGATATCTCAGCAATTAGAACACTTGCTACCAAGCCTTATGACCTGGGTTTGATCCCCGGGCCCCACATGAAACAAGGAGAAAACTGACTCCTGTAAGTTGTCCTGTGTCCTATACACTTGCACTTAATGTGTGGGTATACGTAGACACACAGTCAATCAATTAATCAATGTAGTAAAAAGAATGAAGTTATGTCACTTGTAGAAAGATGGATGCGAATGGAAATGAAGCCAGTCTCAGAAAATATTGTGTGTTTCTCTCATTTGTGGTTTCTGGGTTTTTTATGTTCTACAATCTCATGTATACATACATAAATCGGAAGTGAAACTGCCTAGCTTAGGGCACAACTGAGAGGGGGATGAGAAAGGTTGAGCAGAGAGGAGAGGAGGCTACACCCAACATAAAATACATACCTGTATGAAAACAATTATATTAAATTTTTAATTTTTAAATGCAGATGCCAAATGCATGCGCTTATCAAAACCCCTCAGAATGGGTATTTGGGCCCAATAACAATCCGTGAAGAAAATCCAGGGCTGGTGAACTGGCTCTGCAGACAAGGCCCTTGCTACCAAACCTAGAGTTCAATCCCTGGCACTCTTATGGTAGAAAGAGAAAACTGAAACCCAAAAGTTGTCCTCTGATCTGGATGCACACTGTGGCACATGCACACACCTTGAATAAATAAATGTACAAAAGACTAGCTTCGTAGAAATCACATAAAACATTTTTTCTACCACAAGGAAAAACTCAGAAATAGCTAAGCCCAATGAGGAATTCAGCATGTTCGTAGACTAAAGGAAGAATAACAACGGTGATGTCACGAGATACAGCAAGCTCATGATCAGCAGCAGGAGCGCTCAAGATTCCACCCTGCAAGCCAACAAATGAAAGCTCTGAGCACAAGAAAAACGGAGCTGGGAGTGGGTACTCACACATGGAATGCCAGTGCCTGGGAAATGATGTCTCCCATGTTTGTGGATTAGAGTTCTCAAATCTAAACATATTATGCAGTACAAATGTATAACATTAAGTAGCATAATGTCTCCAATATATCCAGGCATGGTGGTACACACCTTTAATCCCAGCATTTGAGAAGCAAAGCCAAGGAGTTTGAGGCCATCTTGGTTAACATAGCAAGTTCCAGGTGTGTGTGTGTGTGTGTGTGTGTGTGTGTGTGTGTTGACAGGACTCACCAATTTCAAAACCACATGGGAATACAAAGAGCCAGGCAAATCCAAGACAAATTTGAAGAGGAAGACTATGGTGTCTTAGTCAATACTCCATTGCTGTGAAGAGACACCATGACTACAGCAGCTCTTATAAAGGAAAACATTTAATTGAGGCTGACTTACAATTCAGAGGTTTAGTCCATTATAGTCATGGTAGGAAGCATGGTGGCATACATGTAGACATGGTGCTGGACAGGTAGCTGAGAGTTCTACATCAAGATCAGTAGGCAGTAAGAAAAGAGAGACACTGACCCTCCTTTGAGCATCTGAAACCCCAAAACCCACTCCCAGTGACACTTTCCTCCAAGAAGGCCACACCCACTCCAACGAGGTCATACCTCCTAATCCCTGTCAAGTAGCACCTCTCCCTAATGGCCAAGCATTCAAATATATGAGCTCACGGGGGCCATTCCTATTCGGACCACCACTGCTATGCCATGTTTTGCTATGATTGCTATGGTAGGTAGCAAAACTCAATAGGTAATTAGGATGGTATTTTCTGGTAAATACAAAGATGATGTACATGTGACCACACATACACATGCCCCACATGTTGAGAAGGTCAAAGCAGAAGAACAGAGAGTCTGTAAGAGACAAGGCACATCCAGATGCTCTCCAAGATTATAACCATCCGGCTTGGGGTTTGGAGGCTTTCTGACAGGTAAGAAAATATCGTTCACTTACATCAGTTGCTTGTTTCATTGCTGTGACAAAAACGTATTAAGGAAGGGAGGGCTTATCTTGGCTCACAGTTTAAGGGTACGGTCTCCTGTGGCAAAGACGTCGAGGAGGCAGGAACTTCAGTCCTCTGGTCACAGTGTGTCCACAGTCAACAGCAGAAATGGGGATACTGTGTTTGCCTCCTTTCTCTCAGTCTAAGAGCCCATCCATAGACTGCTACCAGCCACATTTAGGACAGCTTTTCCCACCTCAACTAACCAACCAGGTGCCTCACATACCTGCACAGAGCTCTGTTGCCATGGTGATTCTAAATCCTATCAAGATATACCCCTATAACATTCAAAGGAAACATGAAATTACTTCTATATTTTATTGTTTTCCTGGCCTAGGAGTTTAAAGTACAAATCTTTTTCTGAGTGCCAAGTAACCACAGCTCCTGGCCACTGTATACTGTTCTGCCGAACTACATGTGTTTGGTAGGTCGGGTACTCAATGCATTTTCGATTTAAGGTGGGCCTATTGAGACAACACACATCATTCTCTCCACTGGGAGCATCTATGCTTATTAAGATAGATGGCACTGCAGAGTGATGGGCAGAAAGCTTGCCAGTGGCTGAGGTTGGCCAAAGGAGCCGTGGGAGTCAGAGCCAGAGGCACTGAGTTGATAGATGCAGGAACATCTATCAACAGGGCATGTTTTCTGCATGAAGCTCGGCTGTCCTGAGACATTGCCAGCGCGTGTCATCACGCTGCCTCATCAAAGCCTGTAGCTGTAGAATGAGGAACAATGCATTCGATCTTCCAGTGCAGGTAGAAGACAATGCTTACCCCATTACTTTACAGGAGGGACCCAGACCGGGGATGCCTGCTTGTCTGTTGTCACAGGTCACTTGTCTATTTCTTAGGGCTCTGAAAATCTCCCCTCAAACCAACAGTTACAGGGGAACTGTCTTCTCTCCCTAACCAGCTCTAGGATTCTCTCAAGTGTTTCATTTCACGGGTTTGAGCCTGACATGTTGTTCATCATGAGCTGGCCCTGGAGGCATCAGAACCTCAAGATGCTGACAGGCGGGCAGCTTCAGCGCTGTTCTGGCCCTGTAGCTCTCACCTGAGCCAACCGCACAGCTTAGAGAAGAATGCCTCATAGCAGGCAAGGGCTCTTGCCCTCCTGAGAGGATTGCTGGGAATTTAGATGGTGTCATCATCTCATTTATTTTCAAAGCATTTGGAATCTTACAGAAGAGTCTCTAGCTGTCTATAAGAACTAAAACAGGTGACTGACAGCCTTTGTCCAAATCTTAGAGACTTTTTCAGAGTCCATAGTACTAAGTCTTTTGTACTTTTTTGGTCTTTTGAACAAACCAGCTAGAATTGAAAGGTTCTCTCTCCTGCAGGCAGGTGGCAGAAATATGAAATATCACCAGTTCACTCCACAGCAAGAACAGATGTAAGCTATTTTTCTGCAGGTGCCAGACCCCACATGTGGCAAGCAGTACCAGCTGTTCTGTATGTAATAACGGGGCTCTTCTCCAACATTGCATGCAGCCATCCAGAGTCGGCCAAATCTGAGCTGTAAGATGTTAGCGTTGGTGACTTACAGATCCTTCCAGGCATTCATCACAGCCCTCAGCAACGTCTCTGAGACAGAGATTCAGCTCTGAGCACCATGGGCCGTGTATCATGTCTGTCATAAAACACTGGCAAAATGGCAAGATGCTAGTGGAGGATGGATTACAGCTTGTGTGGTATCCAAGACCACAGGTCGCAGCCCCCAGACACAGCAGACTACAGCCCCCATTTGAGAGGCCCTCCTGATGCTGATCCCGCTCCAAGGGTATCAAAAGGTGGCAGGCAGCTATTGGAGTCTTTGCATTGGCTTCTATTGGCTTTTTTCATGTTGATATTTTTGTTGTTGTAAAAGGCGAGAGTTGTGAAAGATGCATAAGCCCAAATCCAGTTGGGATCATTCTAAGGTGATGCATTCTACAACAATTTGTAAAAGAAAACCAAACCCTAGGTTCTGAGAAGACTTGGTTGTTTGTGTTGAAAAATCTGGGAAGTCCTCTCTGGTCCTGGACAGGTTCCCCTGAGAGGGGAAGGGGCTTGCTCGAGAGAGAGCTCAGTGCCTGCCCTAATTCCTCACGTGTTACTACTGCTCATGAAAAGCTACTGGAGAAGAAGTGCCTGGAGGAAAGGCGGAAAATGTGTACCCGTGCATGTTTTAAACAAAATAATAATAAAACCGATAGGCATCTAGTGAGATTAATCCACGGGGTAAAGGAAGAAACGACACACACCACCACACACCAGTAACATAAAGAGAGCATTGCTGCCTGTGGAAAGGAGGAAGACTGGTGCTTTCTTTTCCTTCCCGAGAGGCCTGAACTAACGTGTAAGAATGGATGGCTACTCCCTTGGCACAGAAAACTCCAGAAAATCAACAAATCAAGAGATTTGAAATCTCCATGCTCACTTTAAGAAACCCGTGAAGCTGCTCAGGCCATCAAGGGTGTGCACATTTGCCAACTCTCCCCACACACACCCCACACCCCATGCTTTCACATATGCAGTCTGTGATGGAGTCAGCAGGAGTGCCCAGGAATGCCCAAACAGTGGGGCAGCACACACGGTTGGTGGGTGACTGCCCCCCAAAAAGTGTACGATTTTTGCTTACATCCATGGTAAGTAATGTGGTCTGCATAAGTTAAATGAACAGACTCTGGTAAGCAAACATCCCGGGCACTCTCAGAGCCCAAAGTTGGATTAACCTGTTCCTTAGCTCCCCTTGGCATGAGGGTCCAGTCCTCTCTGAAGAGAAACACATTGCTCAGAGCCACAAGAGGTGGCTTCAAGGAACAAAACTATCCCAGAAGAAACAAAAAACAACACACAAAAATAAATTTGGGAGCCCCTGAGGTGGACCAGTGGATAGATACTGGCTGTCACACCTGACAACCTGAGTTCTATCCCTGGAGAGAACTGCTTCCTGGAAACTGTCCCCTGACCTCCACACCTGTGCAAGAGTATGATGCAGACAAAATAAGAGAAGTAATTGTAAAATGAATTAAATGTTTCCATTAAAAATGAATGGGGTGGAGGTTCTTGATCCACTTGGAGTTGATCTTGGTACAAGGAGATAAGAGTGGGTCAATTCACATTCTTCTGCATGTTGACCTCCAGTTGAACCAGCACCATTTGTTGAAAAGGCTATCTTTTTTCCACTGGATGGTTGTAGCTCCTTTATCAAAGATCAAGTGACCATAACTCTGTGGGTTCATTTCTGGGTCTTCAATTCTATTCCATTGATCTACTTGCCTGTCACTGTACCAATACCATGCAGTTTTTAACAAAATTGCTCTGTAGTACTGCTTGAGGTCAGGGATATTGATTCTCCCAGAAGTCCTTTTATTGTTGAGAATAGTTTTAGCTATCCTGGGTTTTTTGTTACTCCAGCCAGACACACTGAAACTAATAGAAAAGAACCTGGGGAAGACTCTGGAGGACATGGGCACAGGGGGAAAGTTCCTGAACAGAACACCAATAGCTTATGCTCTAAGATCAAGAATTGACAAATGGGACTTCATAAAATTACAAATTTCCAGTAAGGCAAAGGATACTGTCAGAAGGACAAAAGGGCAACCAATAAATTGGGAAAAGATCTTCACCAACCCCACATCTGACAGAGGGCTAATATCCAATATATACAAAGAACTCAAGAAGTTAGACCCCAAAGAACAAAATAACCCTATTAAAAAATGGGGTACAGAGCTAAACAAAGAATTTTCCCCTGAAGAAATTCAGATGGCTGAGAAGCACCTTAAGAGATGTTCAACATCATTAGTCATCAGGGAAATGCAAATCAAAACAACCCTGAGATTCCACCACACAACAGTTAGAATGGCTAAGATTAAAAACTCAGGAAACAACAGGTGCTGGCGAGGATGTGGAGAAAGAGGAACACTCCTCCACTGTTGGTGGGATTGCAAGACAGTACAACCACTCTGGAAATCAGTTTGGTGGCTCCTCAGAAAATTGGGCATGACACTTCCAGAGGACCCTGTCATACCACTCCTAGGCATATACCCAGAGGATTCCCCTGCATACAATAAAGACACATGCTCCACTATGTTCATAGCAGCCTTATTTATAATAGTCAGGAGTTGGAAGGAGCCCAGATGTCCCTCAAAGGAGGGACGGATACAGAAAATGTGGTATATTTACACAATGGAATACTACTCAGCAATTAAAAATAATGCATTCATGCAATCTGTAGGCAGATGGTTGGATCTGGAAAATATCATCCTAAGTGAGTTAACCCAATCACAAAAGAATACACATGAATTGCAATCACTGATAAGTGGCTATTAACAAGCCCAGAAGCTCTGAATACTCAAGGCACAATTAGCAAATCAAAAGATTCCCAAGAAGAAGGAAGGAGAGGACCCTGGTCCCGAAAAGACTGGTTCCAGTTTTGCAGGAGAGTACCAGAACAGAGAAAGGGTTGGGGGGGTGATTGGGGAATGGGCAGGGGGGAAGAGGAATTATGGGACATATGGTGAGGGGGGAACTGAGAAAGGGGGAAGCCTTTGGAATGTAAACAAACAATATAGAAAATTTTTAAAAAGTGAAAAAATTAATAAGGTTAGTATAAAATAAATGCAAGTAAAAGAAAAACTTAAATTTATTATGAATAACGCTGTACTCACTGGTTAGAAAATGTAGGCCTAACGGTTTTCTAGAAACAACAAACAGAAAAAGA
This sequence comes from Apodemus agrarius, assembly GCA_964023405.1. NCBI lineage: Eukaryota > Metazoa > Chordata > Mammalia > Rodentia > Muridae > Apodemus > Apodemus agrarius. Next base: position 72,323,120 of record OZ030011.1, on the reverse strand, counting down.
GACTGAGGAAGAATAGAAAAAGGGCCTGGCCTGTTTCTCAGTAGGCAGACCTGAGTTTGGATGACTGTACCCATGTAAAAAGCAGCCACCTCTGATCCTAATGCTGGAGAGGTGGAGGCAGGCACGATGCCAGGGGCTTGCTAGCCAGTCAGGCTAGCTGAAACAGCGAGATGCAAGTTCAGGGACTGAGTCAGGAATCCAAGAGTGGTTTGTTTTAGAAAACCCAATCGATTTAATTCATTACAGGATTAGAGGACCAAATGTCAATAGAGATGGATGTTATGTTGATACCAATAGAGAGTCCAGAATAAAGTAACCAAAGATGTGCAAGACTCTGTGGAGAAGCTAAGAAAACCCATATAGCAGAGAAATACTCGTTTTAAAATTAGAATTATGGCACTAATGAAATGACTCAGGGGTAAAGGTGCTTGCGGTCCAACCTGACGGCCTGGGTGTGATCTCTAGGAGGAAAAGAAGAACTGGCGCCTGCAAGTTGTTCTTTGGCCTCCAAATGTTCTCCATAGCACACCCACAGGAACACACACACACACACACACACACACACACACACACACACTAAATGTAAAAAAGAATTAACAAAAGAACCTCAATAGTGTTAATCAGCAATCCAATGCGATGCCAATAAAGGACAAGTCTCACTGGGGCGGTGGTGGTGCACGCCTTTAATCCCAGCACTTGGGAGGCAGAGGCAGGCGGATTTCTGAGTTTGAGGACAGCCTGGTCTACAGAGTGAGTTCCAGGACAGCCAGGGCTACACAGAGAAACCCTGTCTCAAAAAACAAACAACAAAAAACAAACAAAATAAAACAAAACAAAAAGCACAACTCTCTGCTTGTATTTCTGCTTCATTTTGATTGTTTTAGTGGCACCAAGGAATTCAGCACTAAGGGAATGTAGATGTAGCTAGAGCCTGAGGATAGGTGAGCCTGCAGAGGCCACAGGCGTCATGGTGATAGCACAGTGTGACCTTATTCTCAGAACATGGGGTGGTTAATCTTTTCTGTCAACTTTTCCACATTTAGAATCACCTAAGAAACAAGCCTCTGGGGTGTCTGTGAGGACACTGGGAGAGGGAAGATCCACTGTGAATGTGGTATCACAGTTCCATGCATGGGGAGAGGGGTCAGCCGCCCCCATATGTGCCGACACCACCTCTTCCTTGATAGACAAATGGAGCCCCTCTTTCCCAAGACTGCTTTTATTGGGCATTTCATCACAGAATGAGAAAAAGTGGCTCATACAGATAGACAAATATAAGGCAAAGATCTGTGGAAAAATTAAAAAAAAAAAAACAAAACCATGATGGATGTGCTGGTGTCAATCAGAGGTGACTTTAACTAGTGATGCAGAAACAATTGAATAGCTACACTTTTGTTGTAGGTGGCCCTGGTGATGTCTGTATTTTGATGTTAATTCTGCTTTCCCTAGAGGGGCAGTCTAAAAGGAGGAAGGAGTCAAGTACTCAGGTGACTTCTTGTGACCCTTCCCCCAAATGAGTAAAGGGACCAGTCACTGGGCGAATAGGCGGGACTTCCTGGTTGGACGGAGGAAGAGAGGAAGGAGGAGAGAGACAGGGTCCTTTTGGAGGAAGTCAACACCAAGACAAGCTGTAGTCGCTCCCAGTGTCTCCCACCTTCTGTGGCCGATTCATAAGGCTTACAAGATAGGATTCTAGTTGTGGCGCCCAGTGCCTGAGTTACCATTGATTCTGAACTAAGTTTGTGTGGTGTTTTCCTTCAAGTGGTGGCTTGTCTGGGTTCAAGAAAGAAAGGTACTGCGGGCAAAGCGAGGGTTTGCCAGATGTGCACCACAAAGGCCGAGGGAATTTTGAAGCTGGTGTTTGGGGCTGGTGTGGTAGCGACCCACCATTGGGAACTTAGCGAGCTGCGGAAAGACTTCAGAGCACTGAGTTGCAGGGTCTCCATGAGAGAAGAACTGGCCGGCAAGACCGCCGGGGCTGAGAGAAGCTGGGTGTAGCGAGGTTCTTTCTAATATTTCCCACAACACACTTCCTCCCACCTACACCCTTGTCTCCTTCCCTTCCCTGACGCTTTCCTGTTGTCATTCTGTTGGGTTCTACATATGAGAGAAAGCATGAAGGGGGGGGAGGGAGGGGCATGCGTGCACACAACATTTTTATTTTTCTATTTAATATGGTGTTTATCTAGTTCCACTCATTTTCCTATGTTCTTCATGACTTAATAATACTCCATTATGTATCTGTGCTGTAGTTCCTTTCTCCATTAATCTGTGGATGGGCAGGCACCCAGGCTGCTTTTTCTGTGATGAATTTTGCTACAGCAAATAGGCCTAGAATAAACATAAGTGTGTATTCTGTTATAGATAGGCTGGCTCAGATTCCTTTTATAGGTAAGAAATAAAAACAGCCAATAATTACATGGAAAAAATTATATATCTTCAACTATCAGGGAAAGGTAAATCACAGAACATCAGAGGCCAGCAAGACGGTTACAAGGTGACAGCACTTACCACGGGAACCTCACAGCCCGGACTTGGTCCCCAGACCACTCACTGAGAGAAAGACTACACGCATGGAAGCTGTCCTCTTACCCCCACATGCACACCATGGCATGCGTGTGAGAGGTATTTCTCTCGCCCCAGTCAGAATGGCTGCCACCAAGAAGACAACAATTAAAAACCCAACAAATGCTGGCAAAGCCTTGGGGTGGAGGGGCTGCATGCCGTTGGTGCAAATCTATGTAAGCCTAGAAATTAGTGTGTAGGTTTCTCACAAGAAATTCTGGACAGATGTGATGGTGTACACATTTCATCCCTCTGCCCAGGAGGCAGAGGCAGGTGGATCTCTGAGCTGAAGGTGGTCTACAGCCTGGTCAGCCTGGTCTACAAGGTGAGTTCCAGGACAACCAGGATTACACAGAGAAACCCAATCTTGAAAAACCAAAGAAATAAAAAATAAAAAATTTTTTAAAATCATTTATGTTTGTGGCAATGCTCAAAGATCACTTATTAGTGGTGAAGTGAAGAAGAATGATTTATTATTATTATTATTATTATTATTATTAATATATAAGTATACTATAGCTGTCTTCAGATGCACAAGAAGAGGGCATCAGATCGCCTTACAGATGGTTGAGAGCCACCATGTGCTTGCTGGGATTTGATCTCAGGACCTCTGGAAGAGCAGTCAGTGCTCTTAACTGCTGAGCCATCTCTCCAGCCCAAGAAGTATGATTTCTTATTCATGGCTGCAGTCAATAGAAATTAATACAACAACTGCAACTGAAGAGACACACCACATACTAGGGTAAGTGAATTTGAGGTAATACTGTGGAATATTACGTTGACATGAAAATGAAGGGACTGAACTGCAGCTAGATACAAACAGAAAAATCAGGAGACAGGAAAATCTATGACTTATGAATAATTATACAACATCTAAAGGTAATATACAAAACAATGGATTTCATTTTGACATCGTCATGCATGCATACGACATACTCAGATCACGCTCATCCTCCAGTTATACAAACTGAGTCATAAGTAGTCGCTCGCAGTTATACTGCTGTAGCTGAACTAGGAAGGGTGCTACTGGGAATAGCCAGCAAAGTCCAAAGTAAGTGCTGAGATGCTGAAAGGCTTTTGGCACTCCCCGAAAGCAGCAAGGACTTGACTGAGAATCAGAAGTGTGTATCCAGAGGAGAAGCGGGTAAAGTGAAGAGCTTCGGCCTTCCAACATCTGCTTACTTGGAAGACTTAGCTCAGACTCTAAGAAAATGGCAGCCTGATGCTGATGTTGGGCAGGGACCGTGGGACACAGCCTGGAGGTCAAAACCCACAGAGAGGAGGCTGGGGCAAGCCTGCGGGCTGCTGGTGAAATCCCAGAAGGCCAGCTGCCTATGTAATCCAATCAAATGGACTAGCCCTAGCTGAATGCGCTGCCAGACAGGCAATGTGTCCTCTCTAGACCTGAAACCATCCCTACGGTTTCTACATATGATACCTAGAGCCCAAGCAATCTAATCAGCAAATGAGGGGGGGCTATTAGAGCATATTAATATACAGACTAATGAAGTGTTTTTTTTTTTTTTTGGTTTTTTTTTTTTTTTTTTTTTTTTGGTTTTTCGAGACAGGGTTTCTCTGTGTAGCCCTGGCTGTCCTGGAACTCACTCTGTAGACCAGGCTGGCCTCGAACTCAGAAATCCGCCTGCCTCTGCCTCACAAGTGCTGGGATTACAGGCGTGCGCCACCACTGCCCGGCTCTAATGAAGTTTTTATAGCATTTCCAAGCATGTATATAAAGGAAAAATTCTTGACCAAAATCCTGTTCCTCTGCTATTACTGGGGTTATCAATGTGGGGCTCAAATCACTACGGCGGGGACGGTGGTATGGCACAGCAGGTGAACGCACGTGTGCAAACCTGACCTGGTCACCAGACTTTGATCTCTGGAGTCCACACAGTGGACAGAGAGAACCAACTCCAGAAAGTTTTCCTCTGAGCTCCACCCTTACACCGTGGCTCATGTGCACATGAACAATGAGCAGTACGTAATAAAAAAAAAAATACTAAATCACTTTAATGTTTTTAAGGAATGAGAAGACAAGATGGGGGATCTGGGCAGAAGATCAGAAAAGAGTTTGAAAGATTAAGAAGGCTGGAGTGAGCCGGGCGGTGGTGGCGCACGCCTTTAATCCCAGCACTTGGGAGGCAGAGGCAGGTGGATTTCTGAGTTCGAGGCCAGCCTGGTCTACAGAGCTAGTTCCAGGACAGCCAGGGCTACACAGAGAAACCCTGTCTCGAAAAACCAAAAAAAAAAAAAAAAAAAAAAAGAAGGCTGGAGTGGTGCACACCCCAGTGTCAGGCGAGAGAAACCCCCTTCTAAGTAGTTTGTCAAGGAAATCCAAGAGTCCCCAAATAGTGCTGTTGGTGCCCTTGGTGCCCCTAAGGGGTTAAAGGTGAGTCCCTACTGCTAAAGACACCACAGGACTCGGGCCTGGAGCTGGAGCTGGCTGAAAGCCTGTCTCCTACAGTCTAGCTCTCATGGTACAGAAGGTGCTGGGCGAGATGAAAAGCCGGTGAAGCAACACTCCTGCCCAGCCATGAGGCCCGTGGAGCGCCTCAGTGACCAGCATGGCGAGCTAGCCCTCGTGCACAATACTTTATCTTGAAGGTAACTATCAGCCATCTAATTGGATTTAAGGCCTGCTTAACAGGAGGAAACCCATGCCCGGTAACAGACCTAGTCAACTTCCTGGAGAAAGTGAGGTCATGGATCTTAGAGGAGAACATACAAGCACCACCACTTGACTAAACCAGCTTGATTCCCAACTGCATTGTAGATACTTCTTACACCCACAGATACACGGAGCTCTCACCCGTTATCAAAGAAGCTTCTCTTTGCAGAAGATGGAGACCAGGACAAATAGCTACATCTGATCAAAATGCATAAAACAGCTGATCTCGGGTCTCCAACCCCAGGCGTTAGATCTACGACACAACCCCAAACATAAGGCTTGGGGAATATTGAGAGAGAGAGAGAGAGAGAGAGAGAGAGAGAGAGAGAGAGAGAGAGAGAGAGAGAGAGAGCCAAGGACCAGGAAGTCTGCTGTGAGATTGTGTCTCCTAGAGAAGACGGAGAAGCTACATTCATGACACCTCAACAATATGGCTATGTAAATAAGACCCTAACAACGACACCACCAACGGACCTGCTAACGTGGAAGAGGGCATCTCATAGACCCCACCTCTAGACAATGAACTACAGGCAAAAAGTGCTGAGGGAGGGAGAATTAGTCTTTCCCAGAAAGGTGGCTCCTAATTGGTTATCTAATACTAAGTGGTCAGCCCTGAACTCATGCACACTAGCAACACTAAACAGACTCAGCAGGTTATATTTATATACTTATGTGTGTGTGAGATAAATATATATGTGTATGTATATTCATACGTATATACACATAAGTATATGTATGTATGTATATATACATATATGTGTGTATACATATATGTGTGTATGTATATATATCATATGTATACAAGATGTATGTAACAATATGATATGGCTAAGAGGGTAAAGGCTATGTAAACTTGATAACCTGTGTTTTATCCCCCAGAACAATACATGTAATAATATGTACATATTAATATATATATACATATATATATATAATATATGTAATAACTGAAGAAAGAGTCCCTGAATTTGAGAGGGGTTAAGAGAGAGAAGTAGAAGGGGTTGGAGGGAGAAGGGGAGAAATAATGTAATTATATTTTAATTGTAAAAAATTAAAGACAAGGTGGTACACACCTTTAATTCCCAGCACTCTGGAAGCAGAGATATGCAGATCTCTGTGAGTTCAAGGCCAACATGGTTAACATAGTGAGTTCCAAGACAGCCAAAGCTACATTGTTAAATCCTAATTTGAAACAAACAAACAAACAAACAAACAAACAAAAACCCCAAACCAAACAAAAAGAATTCTCTGGGTTGACTTAAGAGTTAAAGCCGGGAAGAAAGGCACTGACCTGAATGATAAATCAGTCAAGAGCAGTCCAGAATGGCAAGTGGAGAAAGAGGAATTATAAACTCAGAAATAGTGAGAGAACTATGAAGGAGACTGCCGGAGCTATACTGTAGTGTTGTAATTATAATCTAGAACAGCAGAGGAGGGAACGTGGACAGAAGAGATGGTGACTCAAGGGTTTCCAAACCCAACACAAGGTTCAGGTAGCTGAAACCATAACAGAATATCAGCAGTTACAAGGCAAAATTATAAAACAAGCAAAAACAAATCAAAACAAAACTCTAAGCTATTGTCTTAGTTAGGGTTTATATTGCTATGAGGAGATACCATGACCAGATAAGATAACTCTTTTTTTTTTTTTAAATAATTTTTTTAACGGAATATGTTCTTCATTTACATTTCAAATGCTAAAACCTTTCTGGGTTTCCCCTCTTCCTGACAACTCCCAACCCCTCCTCCCACCCCCTGCCTCCAAGTATATGCCCCTCCACCGGACCCACTCCCACCTCTCCCCGCCTCAATTTCCCTTTGTTGGGGTATCTATTGAGCCTTCACAGGACCAAGGACCTCTCCTCCCACTGATGCCCGACAAGGCATTCCTCTGCCACACTTTTGGCTGGAACCATGTGTACCGCTTGGTTAATGGTTTAATCCATAGGAGCCCTGGGGCGTCTGGGTAGCCTATCTCATTGTTCTTCCCATGGGGCTGTAAACCCCTCTAGCTCCTCCGGACTATCTTCCAACTCCTCCAGTTTGCCCTCCAACTCCCACATTCAGTCCAATGGTTGGCTGCTAGCCTCTGCCTCTGTATGTGTAAGGCTCTGGCAGGGCCCCTCCGGAGACAACAGGCTCCTCTCAGTATGCACTTCTTGTCCATAATAGTGTCAGGGCTTGGTGACTGTTTATAGGATGAATGACCAGGTAGGGCAGTCTCTGGATGGTCTTTCCTTCAGTCTCTGCTCCACACTTAATCTCCACAATTGCTCCTGTGAGTATTCTGTTCCTTTGCTCAGAGGAACCAAAGCACCCCCACTTCAGTCTTCCTTCTTTTTGAGCTTCCTGTGGTCTGTGAATTGTAACTTGTTTATTTTGAGCTTCTGGGCTAATATCTGTTTACCAGTGAGTACATACTATGTGTGTTATTTTGTGATTAGGTTACCTCACTTAGGGTGATGCTTTCCAGTTCCACCCCTTTGCCTAAGAATTTCATGAATTCATTGTTTTTAATAGCTGAATAGTACTCCATTGTGTATATAAACCACAATTTCTGTATCCATTCCTCTTATGAAGGACATCTGGCTACTATAAATAAGGCTGCTATGAACATAGTGGAGCATGTGTCCTTATTACATGTTGTAGCATCTTCTGGGTATATGCCCAGTAGTGGTATAGCTGGGTCCTCAGGTAGTACTATGTCTAATTTTCTGAGGAACTGACAAACTCATTTCCAGAGTGGTTTTACCAGCTTGTAATCCCACCAGCAATGGAGAAGTGTTCCTCTTTCTCCACATCCTCTCTAGCATCTGCTGTTCCCTGAGTTTTCATCTTGGCCATTCTGACTGGTGTGAGGTGGAATCTTAGAGGTGTTTTGATTTGCATTTCCCTGATGACTAAGGATGCTGAAAATTTCTTTAGGTGCTTCAGAGCCATTCGAGTTTCCTCAGTTGAGAATTCCCTGTTTAGCTCTGTACCCCATTTTTTGAATAGGGTTATGACTCTCTGGAGTCTAACATCTTGAGTTTTTTGTATATATTGGATATTAGCCCTCTATGGGATGTAGGATTGGTAAAGATCTTTTCCCAATCTGTTGGTTGCTGTTTTGTCCTATTGACAGTGTCTTTTGCCTTAGAGAGGCTTTGCAATTATATGAGGTCCCATTTGTTGATTCTTGTTCTTAGAGCATAAGCTATTGGTGTTCTAGTCAGGAACTGATTTGCTTGAGTTACTTTTATATCCAGCCACTTTGCTGAGTTGTTTATCGGCTGTAGGAGTTCTCTGATGGAAGTTTTGGGGTCGCTTAAGTATACAATCATATCATCTGCAAATAGTGATATTTTGACTTCTTCCTTTCCAATTTGTATACCCTTGACCTCCTTTTGTTGTCTGATTGCTCTGGCTAGAACTTCAAGTACTATATTGAATAGATAGGAAGAGAGTGGGCAGCCTTGTCCGGTCCCCGATTTTAGTGAGATTGCTTCAAGTTTCTCTCCATTTAGTTTGATATTGCTACCAGTTTGCAGTATATTGCTTTCACTATGTTTAGGTATGGGCTTTGAATTCCTGATCTCTCCAAGACATATCATGAAGGGATGCTGAATTTTGTCAAATGCTCTTTTCAGCATCTAATGAAATGACCATGCAGTTTTTTTTCTTTGAGTTTGTTTATGTAGTGTATTATACTGATGGATTTCTGTATATTGAACCATCCCTACATCCCTGGGATGAAACCTACCTGATCGTGGTGAATTATCATTTTGATGCATTCTTGGATTCGGGTGGCCAGAATTTTGTTGAGTATTTTTGCATCAATATTCATAAGGGAGATTGGTCTGAAGTTCTGTTTCCTTGTTTGGTTTAGGTATAAGCGTGATTGTGGCTTCATATAATGAGTTGGGTAGTGTTCCTTGAGTTTCTATTTTGTGGAATAGTTTGAAGAGTATTGGTATTAGCTCTTCTTTGAAGATCGATCAGGTAACTCTTGTAAAGGACAACATTTAATTGGGGTTGGCTTACAGGTTCAGAGGTTTAGTCCATTATCATCATGGCAAAAGCATGGTATTTTCCAGACAGATGTGGCACTGGAGGAGCTGATAGTTCTACATCTTCATCCAAAGGAAACTGTCTTCAAAGACTCCAAAGAGCAGACTGTCTTCAAGGCAGCTAGGAGAAGAGTCTCAAAGCCAACCCCCACACTGACACATTTCCTTCAACAAGGCCACACCTCCTAACTACCACTCCCTGTATATTTAAACCACCACAGCTATATTGTTCAGGGGGGAATATGGAAGCAGTTCAATTTTTAATCATTTAAAAAATTTTTTTAAAAAAAACATCATTTATTATTGGTGTGTGTGTGTGTGTGTGTGTGTGTGTGTGTGTGTTGTACAACTTTTCAGACTCTGTTCTCTCCTTCCACCATGGTTTCTAGGGATCAAACACAGGTCATCAAGTTTATGTAGGAAAAGCTCTTACTCTTTGGGCCTCCCGATTGGTACCAGGAAAATGTCTTGAAGAACAAGACTTATTATTTAAAAGTTTTTAAGATGGCTATCGTTTCTAGAGAGGATGATGGGGTTGTGATCAGGAATGGACAAAACGTGTCTTTGGCGCTGGTAAGGTAAGGGCCCTTCATCTGAGTGGTGACCTTATTCAGTAAGCCATATGCATATTTCTGCATAGATTTACATCATGCGCTAACAGGGGAAAGCCTGCTATAGAAGTCATGCTGATGAGTGTCTCCTTGGCAACCATTCGGTAACAGAGCCTTTACTGAGGAAATGTTTTCATCCTGGAGATTTTGTTAGCATTTTCTTAGTGTTATTTGATCTGTAGAAGCTTTTCCCCAGAACTGGGAAGTATTCACTCCTTGAAGATCACACAAATGGAGAATTTTGACCAAAGCTTATGTTTTCAAAATTAAAAGAACAGTTGGTGAGAGAGGGAAAAAAATTGTACCCAATACAATTGCAGGAACAGCACCATATGCTATGGATAAAAGATAATATTTTGCAGTGTGTGGGTGAAAATTTCTGACTGCTTTGACACTCAAATCTGTTGACTTCAGTGTATTCCTAAGAGCCATTTATTTTAGAACACCACCATCATGTTCTGGAACACACTGTTGCTCTCCTTAGTGGATTGTGCTTAATTTATCTCGTCTTTTCCAAGCCATTTTACACACATACCAACCTTGGGCTCCGTTAGAATGTTTGCATGCAGAGGGTTCCCAGGGCAACGTAAAAACTGTCATGAGGACACACTCCCAGCACTTGGGAGAAGGATCAGAATTTCAGGGTCATGTTTGACTGCATAGCAAGTTCTGAGCCAGCCCTCCTTGATACTTAAGACCATATAGCATAAACCATCAGTTTTCACATCTAAGCATCTCATTCAGGCCTGTGCTACAGTGGATCACAATGTGTTTTCTATCTTTTAATTTCGTCTCTCTATCTGATCGGGTTCTAAGCCAGCCCAGTCAATGTCTTGAGAGCCTCCTGTGTCTAAGTTTGTCCGGTGCGTGTAGCTTGGGGATGACATCATGCCATCCTCTTGCTCTCCACTTTAGTTGGGACAGACAGACATAAAAGAAGAAGACGGAAAACGCTAGGATCAGGCGTTACCCCACAGAGCTAGGGCTGACCCCACCACAGCCAAGGTCTCTGGACTTGGAGAATGATCAGACTCCTGGATTCCAATGAGGAATGAAATATACTTTGAGAAATAAAACTAAGCAACCCGTGGTTTCCTCCTGCCCACGTGTGATAATGCAGCTGTAATTTCATGATGCGACCCAGTGACTTCTATAAGCTCCCTCACCTCACTCCCTCAGCCTAGTTGCTGCTACTGTGGAAACGTGTGTGTGTGTGTGTGTGTGTGTGTGTGTGTGTGTGTGTGAGTGCGCGCGCGCGCGCGCGCGCGCATGCACTCAGAAATAGTTACGTCAGCATCAGTCCACGGGACAGAATTCTTCCTTGAGACTGAAACCTTCTAAGTGTGAGAACCATGTTTAATCTTGAGACCTCCAAGGTGTATGTGAAAGAGGTTTCTGTCTTTTGTGAAAATGACATTGCTAAGAAATTTATGATGCTTTTCATGGTCTTACTAAGTTCTCTGATATATTTTTGAACATTGACTAGCTAATGAAATTTAAAAGAGCCGAGAACCACACGTTCTAGATCAATCCTCCTCTTCTTCCTCCTCCTTCTTCTTCTTCCTACTTCTCTTCTTCCTCCTCCTCCTCCTCCTCACTCCTTTTGCTATCTTCAGTCTTAATCATCCACTTTGGGGAAGTCTTCCCCGTTTTGATCAAGTTTTAGAAGATCAATCATTTTGACACTGATCCAACCACCTCTGTTTTAGGGCTTGTTATAAACGTGCTCTGCCCTGCCTTGGAAGGGTAATGGTTCTAGTCTTAGTAGAGGCCACTCTCTCTACCCTATGAGCCGTCCCCGGCAGCTCACGCCCTTTGCTAAGTGTGCCATTCCGAGCACCTCCTACTGCACACGCTATCACATAGCTGGAGTGGCCAGTCCCAGAAAACAGGGACATGCCATACCTACAACTATGGTGGATGCTCAGAAAACAAAGAGTGTCATTGTATCTCTTCCAGGGAAGCCGCTATTGTTTTAGAAAAGCAATTTCCCACAAGTTTGAGCCAGAGACCCAGCTATAACCCACATCAAGAGGGCAGCAGAGGCAATGGAGATTACAAAGGAGTAACTCAGTGTCAGGAGCCATAATGGGACAAGCTAATATACTAGCAGATGTTCATCCTGAAATGCCTGCCTCGGATTATTATATAATCTGCGACAGGTGAGCCCCCATTCAGCAAGGCTGTGGGGGACTAATTTTAGGAAAGATTTCCTGCTATTTATATGCTTTTCCTGTTGTTATTATTATTATACATTTATAATAATCAATAGTAATAGCACATTCCTTTGGAGCAGATCCTTGCAGATCCATGAAGATGTCTTATAGTGATGCTATGTAGACAAATAGATGACTTTAGTTTTAATGATGATCCTATAAGAATTCCTAAAATTATATCTGTGATTACTAAGCTCTTTTCTAATGGGACTGCTACTAGATCCCTCCTATAGCCAAACTGCAATGAGAACTCTGCCAGTCTCCCAAGTGTCACAAGTTAATTGCTCTTAGATGGCAACCAGACTTTCTCCTACTCAGAGCACATTCCAAGAGGTTGTAAAACAATTAACTAAAGGTCATAAAAAGGGAACTAGGATTTATTATAGGTGTTAGGACAGAAGGTAAATATTGACTGGGTTTTTCTATACAAAACGTCACTTATAACTTAGTTATGGTTTTAAACTTTCTACGAACCTGTAGAGAAGACAAGTGATAGCTAGATAATTACTCCTAATGGATATGCATGTAAACATTCTCTGTTGTAAGCTTCTATTTCAATGTAGGACTTGGTTTTCTGTGTGAACTTATGATGAACTTTGTAACATGTGATCATGCATTCTGAAAGACGTTTAAGGGCTGAGGACAAAGAGAAGTCAGACCAGAAGAACTGAATGAGAGGGACAGAGCTGAGAGGAGAACTGAACTGAGGAGAAGTTTTTTAGTCAGAAGAGAACAAGACTAGAAGGATAATGCAGAGTGGAATAACTTAGAAACTATAGGTAACATAAACTAACTAAGAGAATAACAATGTGCAGGAGGCAGAGAGAAAGAGGAAAAAAGAAGATGTTGCAGAGAGTAGAAGGAGCAAGCAGGCTTCTCCTTACCATTGGAAAGGACAGGTCCCATGGTAAGGACAAAGCAGGCTTAGTCTTATTAAGAGAAACAAAGTCTTTTTCTTACAAACATGGATTTAATTCATTTAGCATTGAAAGGGTGGAAACTTTTTCTTTCTCCATGCAATAAATATTGTAGTCCATCTTTTATCCAGAATGAGTGAGTTCTTTCTGCACCGGTGCTTGGTCTTTGCTCCATATGTATATGTAAGTATGGATGTGTGTGTAAGTATGCAATTGTGGGAATGTATGCATGTATGTGTGTAAGTATGAAATTGTGAGAATGCATGCAAGCTGGGCCCAGCTGACTGCGTGAAAGATGTATGTGTGAATCTATGTATGAAGATGTATGAAGATGTATGTGTGAATTTATGTGAGATTATGCATATTCACGTATGTAGAAATTTTTTCTGTCTACAAGTGTTATTCTCTTCTCCAGGTTCATTAGAAGTTTATTGCTCCTAACTTCCCCCCTAGACTGACAAGCAAGAGGCATCTGGACAACAGGGAAAAGGCTCTAGCAATTAACCCTTTACTTAATCTCCTGCTGTTTTAGGATGAGGTGTTAAATGCCTGAGACTGCAGTCTCTGGCTCCAGAGGAACACAGAAGGCAGGTCAGCTATGTTAGCCTAGTAACTTAGATTTAGATAAGTAAACCGTTTATTATACAACAACCCTAAACTTTCTGTAAGACAAAGTCTTACCCCCGCCGACTCTCTTCCCCCCTCCGCTGCCTCAAGAAGGACCAAGAAGAAACACCTTTGCTGGGGTTGGCTCCCAGCAACTCAGACTTTGAGTTTGTCTAGAAACTGCTAAGTAGGCTCTCTTGATGTCTGTCATGGCAGAGGGAATATACAGTGGCTGGTTCCTCCTCCTCCTCCTCCTCCCCCTCCTCCTCCTCCTCCTCCCCCTCCTCCTCCTCCTCCTCCTCAAGTGTGGCAGTTTGAGGAAGGGTTGTGCATTCTTTAATATGTGTTATGCAGGTAAGTATGGACCCAAGATAATGGAACATTTGGTGTGGCATCTCTGCCCAGGGGCCACACTAATTTTCCCTGTACTGCTGCTGTTTGGTTACATGTACCACTGACGTGGGCACTCTAGATCTCTTCTTATCTGGGTTCAGGTTTTTTGGTGAAATAATAGGTTACTACAACCAACCACATTAAACATCAGTCTGATATGAAGGCAATGTAGTGGACTATTACATTGGAATAAACATGAAGGGACCCGGTGTTTAAACATTTGTTCCCCCACTGGTGCTGCTGCTGTCCTAGATGCCGTAGACATTTTAGGGGGTGGTGTTTACCTGGCAGAAGTGGGTTGCTGTGGTGAACCTTTGAAGGAACCTCCCTCTGGCTCCTGGGGCGGGCAGCTGTCATCCACTGTACACACCCTCTGCCATGAAAGTCTCCCCAAGCGTGTAGGGCTAAGAAACTAAAGGCTGAGCCCTGTGAAACGGTGAGGCCAAACATCTCCCCTCACTTAGATGTTTCTGTCAGGGTCTTTTGGTCAAGGCAGTGTGAAAATAGCCCGCACACCTTACAACTCTCTACACCAAGCAGGTGTCGGAGGCAGAAAAGAACAGAAATAATAATAACCAAATGCGCATGCGCAGCCTCGTTTCCCTCCCCTTGCCACTCCTGTTACTTTCTTCCGCACTTTCCTTTTCCTGAATTGAAGCTCTAAGTGCGAGCCTCCTTCTCCTCCTCCTCCTCCTCCTCCTCCTCCTCCTCCTCCTCCTCCTCCTCCTCCTCCTCCTCCTCCTCCTCCTCCTCCTCCTCCTCCTCCTCCTCCTCCTCCTCCTCCTCCTCCTCCTCCTCCTCCTCCTCCTCCTCCTCCTGGCACTCAGCTCTTTTCTGTATTTCCACTCATTCTTTCTGGAAACTTTTGTCTTCAGAATGTAATTACGACTCTGAGCTGATGACTTTCAACACATGAGGTCTGAAAGCTTAAACCACTGGCCCTCCAACTGTCTCGCAGCCATCTGTCCTGGAATGGCCCACCATCAGCTCGAACTCTCCGCCCTCCACACGGAACTCATTTTCTCATCCACCAAACCAGCTGACCCTTGCAAATTCCTCGTTCCCATCCAGCGCTTTCCTGGCAATCAAAACTGCATTGTTCGCACGGCCTTTCTCTCTTTCATCTTCTACATCCAATCGCTCCTCGAGCCCTCTCATCCACTTCTCAAGACAGATGAAACTTCAGGCAGCAGGTACAGGGAGCCGCTGACAGCGGCAGGGGCGTCACAGGGATGCAGTTAGCTTGATTTTGAATGCGGGTCTGATTGTGATGTGCACCGTCTACTGGAATAAGAAGTGGGCACTCAGCTACATTTTCAAAGTCTGAGAAACCAGGTTTGGTTCTGAGCCCTGGTTCTTAATAGCTATGAGGTCTTCAGACAAACGCCTGCTCTCTCTGTGCTCTGTAAAGTCTGGCAATAATGCCCACTCTGCAGAAAATATTAGCTCGGCCCTTTCTCCATTTCTACCACCAGCAGCTCACTTCAAACCCCATCTTCCAACTGCTGGACTGTCACCAGCTGAGCTCCTGACTTCTGATTCCAGTTTACTGTATCACAAGCAGCCTTCCATTCAAAGCAACACAGCCAACCACATCCCTGCGATACGCCCACAGCTGTCAAAGGCTCCCTACATACCAAATGGTTGATGTACATATTTGTAGATATGATACTAAGATTCATCGAGTTTGGCCTGGTAAGATGGCTCAGAGACTAGGTAAGGGTGCTTGTCATGAGGGCCCAATAGCCTGAGTTCAGTCCCCAGAACAAACATAAAGATGTCAGGGGAGAGAGGACTCCAAAAGATTATCCTCTGACCTCCACATACATGCTTCGGCACATATGATTACTGTTGGTTTTTCCCGTGCGGGCGGCCGGCGGCCGGAGTGAACCGCGGCCCCGAACCGCCTGGTCCGCAAAGCTGGGATCCGCAGGCGGCAGGTTCGATCCGCGGCGCCCGCGGTGGAGCCGGGAGGTGTGGGCTGAAGCAGTTAGACCAGACCAAGTACTCCACGCAGGTTTATTTAAGATGGGAGTACAAAGGGGAACGGGGTGAGGGGAAGGCTGGGGGCGATGAGCAGAAAGAGAGAGAGAAAGGGCACGCTGCTCCTTCTTATAGGCATTATTATTCAAATTACAGGTGGGCTAGGTGGGCCTATTGAATTCTGGGTACATGGTGGCCGTTGCCTTGGTAACAGGAGTAAACCTGCAGGGCTGCATTAGTGTCGCCTATATGACGTCATAGGTCTCAGGGCCAACATTCTTCCATTTCTGTTATTAAAAAAGGAAAGGAAAAGAGGGGGGGAGCCGATGGTGAAAGGGAATGAGGGCGTCGTGTCTCTTAAACTGCTTCCTGCTGTCTAGGGGCGTCGTCAGTTTGGGGGCGTAGCTGATTTTCACCATCGGGGCCCTCTGCATCAGATACTTCTGTGGACAGCGGCTCTTCCGTGGGCAGCGGCTGGTAATTCTGTAACAGAAGCTGATTAATAGTTTGGTTGGAAATTTTTTGCATTTGCCGTTGGAAGAATGTAGAAACGAGATTAATGAGGCAAGGCGCAAATAACAGCACGAGAAAGATGACTAGAAGGGGCGTTACAAAAGGCAGTATCCATTTCCATATAAGGTTTTCAAAAATCCCAGAACTAGAGGTCTCACGATCTCTGAAGTTTTTTATGTCTGACTGGAGCTCCTGGATTTTGTTTTTCACTATCCCGGACTGGTTGACATAGAAGCAGCATTCTTCTTGAAGGAACAAGCAAAGACCACCTCTTTCAGCTGTGAAGACATCTAGTCCACGTCGGTTCTGAAGCACTACGGCTGCCAAAGAATCGATCTGCTTTTGGATAGTAAGCACAGTTTCAGTCATTCCCTGGAGATCACTTTTAAACTGGGAAGTGAATGTATTGTATTGGGCCAAAGAGGTAGTTATTCCCGCCACACCAGTGCCAACGCCTATGGCTATTCCTGTAGCGACCAAGAGGGGCACGATCTGAACTGCCCTCTCATGTCGAGCAGCTATCATATTTACCACTGGGATTGGCAGGGGCTCATTTCCCTGGATTACTCCCAGTTCAGGGAAAAGGAGTATTAATGTGCAAACTCCAGACCAGCTGGCAGGTAGGCGACGATATACCCGAGTGCCACAAAGAATTGACGTGTTTTGGATTGCAGGGCATTGTGGCAGAGATGATATATCAAGGCTTATGGTTTTATTACAGTCTAGGGGGCTTAACGTTCCTACAGAACGTGTCCCAGAGGCCTTAAAACAGTTTGCTATGCCAAAGAGAGGGACAGAGGCAAGGTACGGAGCCATGGTGACATCAGAGTCAGGACAGCTGACAAAAGGTGAGGTAAGGTTATTTGGCAGTATCATTGGAGAAGCTGTAAGTGATAGTTTTGAGTCAATTCCTGGGGGTACACATAACCAACAATCTTTAAAGCGACCAGGCCTGGTGACATTAAGGAGCTGGTATGCTGAGGTCAAAGTTTGAAGCAATAGACGAAATGACAAGTTAGTGCCATTTATGAGGGGTGCTGTCAAAGAATCGAGGACCTCGGAGGAATGTTTGATTATCTCCCCTACCTTTTCAATACCTAGAGGCTGGGCGATTGAGATATACTTTCTCTGAATATGGATGGTACTTACTGGGGAGCTGGGCTGATTTTTACGATAGAGCTTACCAACAACTCCTGTCTCCCACCTGGAATCCCCCGGGTCTTGTATGTAGAAGAAAAGTGTCTTGCGGTGTTGATAGAAGAAGTGATTGACCCGTGATCCTAGCATATGTATCTGGCAAGACCAATATGGGCAGCCCCCATATTCGTCCGGCCATCTTCTGCAATAATCTTTTGTCTGGTCAAAGAGAAAGCAAGTATAGAGATCATAATATTTGGATGGGATAACCGATATAGGAACGATCGCAATTTGGACCGGTTCTTGGCATCCGGATATGGAGCAGTTTCCCGATCCTATTTGGAAAGACTGTTTGTTATCTGTAGGGGTTTCATGAACCTCGAATCTCCAGATGTAAGGGCTGCCCTGGATGGAAATGAAGAACAGCAGGGGTAGGACAAGAAACCCATGTCTAATCCAATGAGGTCGAGCTCGGATGCCGGAGTGGAGTCTCATGTTCTGGAATTGGGGACAAGGTGGATGATCTCGAAGTCCTCCGGAGTTTAATAGAGCACGGTCCTGTTGGGGTTGACGTGTATGAAGAACAGTCATTTTTAGGTAGAGGGATAAAAGGTTTAAGGTGGGACAGGTGGATCCAATGAGAGAATCCTTCGAGTTTAGCAGCTGTGGGGGTCACGAGAATCACCTTAAAAGGACCTTGCCACTTGGGTGAGAGAGGTGGCGGCCGATGATCTGGAGGAGATAAGAGGACTTGGTCTCCAATGTTGATAGGAAGTGGACAGGAGACAGTCTGTGGCCGCGGTAGATGGTGGTCAGCAAAGTTCCATAGGAGAGAACGAAGATGGCAAAGCAATGGGGTGAGTAGGTGGTCTGGGAGGGGAGAGCATTTAGGTGAAAGACCAGGAGTTAAAACTGGACGTCCATACATAAGTTCAAAGGGTGAAATGAGAAGGGGTCACTTGGGGAGAGCTCGTAGCCTGAAAAGAGCCAGAGGTAGGAGTTTTACCCAGTCGAGGTGAAGTTCCTGTGACAGCTTGGCAAGGGTGGTTTTTAAAGAGCAGTTAGTTCTTTCTACCTTACCTGAAGATTGGGGATGGTAGGGAATGTGGAAATGCCAAGGGATGTTTAGGGCCTTAGAAAGAATCTGAGAAACCTGGGAAGTAAATTCAGGGCCATTGTCTGACTGAAGAGAGGCTGGAACACCAAATCGGGGGATGATCTCTCGGAGGAGGAGATCAGAAACTGTCTGAGCCCTCTTGTTAGTGGTGGGAAACGCTTCTACCCACCCTGAGAAGGTGTCCACTAAGACCAAGAGGTACTTGGCACGCTTGACAGTGGGCATGTGGGTAAAGTCAATTTGCCAGTCAGTTCCAGGAAGGGAACCTCTAGCCTGATGGGTAGGGAAAGGGGTGCTACGATATCTCGAGTTGGAATCTGACATCTGACAAATTTTACAAGAGGCAGTGATAGATTTTAAGAAACTTAAGTCCTCAGGAGTAGGCTGTAGGTGGGACTTAGCAAAAGAAGATAACGCTCGGCTGTTAGGATGAAAGAGTTGGTGAAGATAGGATAGAGTTTGACGAGTGTCAGGAGGAGAAGGTAGAGATGTGGGTTGAAGTGTGAGGATATCTCAGGGAAGGTAAGATGAGTTTAGCCCTCTAAGAGCTGCAGTCCTAGCTGCCTCATCAGCTCGGTTGTTTCCCTTGGAGACGATAGAGTCATCCGTCTGGTGGGATCTGCAATGGACAATCCCAATAGCTGTGGGGAGATGGGAGGCCTTTAGCATGGCTAAAATGTGGCTTGCATTAGTTATCGATCCTCCTGTGGTGGTAAGTAACCCGCGCTCTTTCCAGATAGCAGCGTGGGACAGGAGGATATGAAAAGCATATTTAGAATCTGTATAGACATTAAGGGATTGTCCCTGTGCCAATTGAAAGGCACGAGTGAGAGCTATTAGCTCAGCCTGCTGATTCGTGGTGTGTGAAGGGAGGGCCTGTGCCTCTATCACCTCGGTGTCTGACACTATGGCATAGCCAGCTTTTCTAGTCCCTTCATATAGAAAGGAGCTTCCGTCTGTGTACCAGGTATAAATGGCTTGAGGCAATGTGCCCTCCTGTATGTGTGAAGGATGAGGTAGTAGTTGCTCTAAAGTCTCAGTGCAGGAATGAGAAAGGGAGTGGTTAGTGTTAGGTCAGGGAAGAAGATTAGAAATATTGAGAGGAGGACATGATTGGAAGGTGAGCGTGGAATCTTCTATTAGCGCTACCTGAAGAGAAAGGACCCTGGAGGGAGGTAGAGTCTGCAAGCCTTTATAAGTTAGGAGCTAGGACAGGTTATGAGAAGAGAGCACAGTTATGGGAGACCCCAAGGTTAGCTTCTTTGACTCTCGAATAAGTAGTTCAGCAGCTGCTAAGGTACGAGTACAAGGTGCCCATCCTCGGATGGTTAAATCTAGTCTTTTGGACAGGTATGCTGCAGGTGCAAAAGAAGGTCCTAGCTGGTGACCTAAGACTCCAAGGGCAAATCCCTCCTTTTCAGTTACATAGAAGGAGAAGGGACGAGTCAGGTCAAGGAGGTGTAAGGCTGGGGCCTTAAGGAGAGCCTGTTGGAGTCTCTGAAAGGGCTTAGTAACAGGTTTGAGAAGAGGTTCATGGGTGGGGCCTAATGCTGCCTCATATAAGGGCTGAGAAAGGAGGGAAAAGGAAGGAACCCAGGAACGTAAGAAGCTAGCCATTCCTAGGAATGACAAGATCTCTTCCTTTGTGGAAGGAACAGTTAAAGACTGAATTAGATTCTTTCTATCTAAGGTAATAGCCTTGTGGGTTGGGGTAATTGTTAACCCCAAATAGGTAACCTGAGGAGTAGACAGTTGAACCTTAGAAGGTGAGACCCTGTAGCCTCGACTGGAAAGGAAATTTAGAAGGGTAGAGGTGTCTGCTTGGCTAACCTCTAAAGATGGGCTACATAAAAGAACATCATCTACATAAAGAAGAAGTTTTGATCTAGGGAGAGATAGAGAGAGTAAATCAGAAGCCAGAGCCTGGCCAAATAGGTGTGGGCTGTCTCGGAATCCCTGAGGCAGAACAGTCCAGGTAAGTAGGGTAGAAAAGTGGGTATCAGGATCCGTCCAGGTAAAAGCAAATATATTTTGTGATTGAGTGTCAAGGGGGATAGAGAAAAAGGCATCTTTTAGATCTAGGACTGAGAAATGAGAAGTTTCTGAGGGGATAGTAGAAAGAAGTGTGTAAGGATTGGCTACGACAGGATGGAGAGGTACCACTGCAGCATTAATGCGCCTGAGATCTTGAACCAGGCGATAGGTACCATTAGGTTTTTTGACTGCTAGTATAGGGGTGTTGAAGGGAGAAGAGGTAGGGCAGAGAAGTTTCTTTCTTAAGAGGTCAGAGATGATAGGCTTGAGTCCCCTGAGGCTTTGAAGAGAGAGAGGGTATTGGGCTTGGGTGATGTACCTGGTAGGGTCCAGTAACTGGATAACAATGGGAGAATGATGTCTAGCGACAGAAGGATTCTGGACGTCCCAAACTCTGGGGTCCACCTGAGAAGCTGGTAGAGGAAATAACGTGTTAGTGTTAGTAGATTTACTGGCTAGAAGGAGAAGTAGGGAAACTGCTGGCGAGCTTGGGTTCAGGTGCGTGAGGGGGGCAAAGGAAATTGAAGCCCCCAACTTAACTAAAAGGTCTCTACCTAATAAGGGAACGGGAGAAGTTGGCACTACCAAAAAGGAATGGGTGAAGGGTATGTTTCTAAAAGTGCAGCTAAGTGGTGGAGTCTGGTGAGGAAGGTAAGGCTGTCCCCCTATCCCGACTATGGGGAGACACGAAGGCGAAGTGGGCCCCCAAAACTCTACCAGGACTGAGTAGGTGGCTCCAGTGTCCAGTAGGAAGGAGATAGGCCGTCCGCATACCACTATGGTTACCCGGGGCTCCCTGCTGGTGATGGGTGTTGTCGGGTCAAGAGAGCTCTGCCCCCTTCAGTCATCCATAGCCAAGCCTAGGAGGTCTGTTGGAGGAGTATCTGGGCGAGATGGCCTTCTGTTCTGTGCGAGCCGAGGGCAATCTATCGCCCAATGTCCCTCACGATGACACTCAGGACATGGTACTTTGGGCTTGCAGGGGTTGGGGCAATCCCTCGCCCAGTGACCCATTTGACCACATCTATAGCAGGGAGCTGGCGGTAGTTTGGCCTTAGAAGGCCAGGAGCCCGGGGTGGTGGCTGGAGCTGGTCGGACAGCCTTTGCCAGCATGTGGTATTTTTGTTTTCGGACTTTCTCATCCCTCCCATGGTACACCTTGAAGGCCAGCGCTAAGACTTCTGCCTGGGGAGTTAGAGGCCCCCTCTCCAAGCGTTTAAGTTTAGTTCTTATGTCGGGATAGCTCTGGGAAAAGAAATAAGTCATTAAAAGTTGCTTACCTTCTGGATTCTCAGGATCTAGATTAGTGTACTGTAATAAAGCCTTTGTAAGGCGATCTAAAAACTGAGATGGATTTTCCTGTTTGTCCTGGACAACTTCCTGGGCGAGATGGCCTTCTGCTCTGTGCGACCCGAGGGCAATCGATCGCCCAATGTCCCTCACGATGACACTCAGGACATGGTCCTTTTGGCTTGCGGGGGTTGAGGCAATCCCTCGCCCAGTGACCCATTTGACCACATCTATAGCAGGGAGCTGGCGGTAGTTTGGCCTTAGAAGGCCAGGAGCCCGGGGTGGTGGCTGGAGCTGGTCGGACAGCCTTTGCCAGCATGTGGTATTTTTGTTTTCGGACTTTCTCATCCCTCCCATGGTACACCTTGAAGGCCAAACTCCTGGCTGGCTCGCCAAAATGTTGGTTTTTCCCGCGCGGGCGGCCTGCGGCTGGAGTGAACCGCGGCCCCAAACCGCCTGGTCCGCAAAGCTGGGATCCGCAGGCGGCAGGTTCGATCCGCGGCGCCTGCGGTGGAGCCGGGAGGTGTGGGCTGAAGCAGTTAGACCAGACCAAGTAACTCCACGCGGGTTTATTTAAGATGGGGGTACAAAGGGAACGGGGTAAGGGGAAGGCTGGGGGTGATGAGCAGAAAGAGAGAGAGAAAGGGCACGCTGCTCCTTCTTATAGGCATGATTATTCAAATTACAGGTGGGCTAGGTGGGCCTATTGAATTCTGGGTACATGGTGGCCGTTGCCTTGGTAACAGGAGTAAACCTGCAGGGCTGCATTAGTGTCGCCTATATGACGTCATAGGTCTCAGGACCAACAATTACCATCCCCTCCCACCCCCACAGGCATGCACAAACATGTGAGAAATAAAAATGTTAGAAAGGAATCTTCATGTCCCACTCTATGCAATACGCTGACGCCCTGCTCTGCAAAGGATGGTTTTACTAACCCCCTTCAAACCTATTCAAAGGCTCTTCCACCCCAGCATGGAGCACACTTCACTTCCGTCAGTTTGTTAACACCCCGCTGCAGGGTTACCCCGGCTGCAGGTTACCCCTCCTCCATGTCGCCCAGAATCTCTGAGCTCTGAGCTCTAGGACATTACTCTATGCCTCATTTTGATGTGATTATTCTGTGTTTCCTTCCAAGACTTAACTGCTTCATATACAGTTGCAGCAGTATATCAACTAAGAAAGCAGACCAGTTCCCAGGGAGCCAGGCTCCTGTCTGCTACCATCTTACCAGAACCCTTAGCCTCCAACACGATAGCACAAACATTATTTCTCAAGAAATACTATGGGATGTGTGGGATGCGTCATCGCGTGCTGTAGACACATTAATTACCTTTGGTTGCTATTAGACAGGTTTCAAATACAGCAATCGCCAAAGAGCAACAACAAATTTTAACTTTTTAAATGTTATCATATCGTCTGATTGAACTCAA
The DNA here is from genome assembly GCA_964023405.1 of Apodemus agrarius. Lineage (NCBI taxonomy): Eukaryota > Metazoa > Chordata > Mammalia > Rodentia > Muridae > Apodemus > Apodemus agrarius. The sequence continues at coordinate 72,299,585 of OZ030011.1, read as the reverse complement.
ACTTCCTTTAAGTAAACGGAGCTTTGTAAATGCCACTGAAATCTAACCTATGATCTCATTCCTGTCCCCTTCCACCAGAGGTACCCACTTAGATGGCATTCTTCTTAAAATTTTATTCATAAATAGGACATAGATATTACTTTTAAAAATTTAAAATCATATACCTATAATCCCAACACTCAGGCAACTAAGGCTGGAGAATCATGAGTTCAAGGCCAGCCTTAGCCACATCAAGACTTCAAAGCCAACATAAACTCCAGGGGGTGAAACTACTGTTTCAAAAGGCCAAGAAAAAAGTGGCTTTGCATATAAACATTTATGTTATATCTATATAAAAAATGTTTATTCATATGTTATTTCTTTTCAATTAGCATTAAGATCCAATCTCCGAATCCCATGGTGATACGGGCGTGTCTCCTCGGTGCTGCTCGATGCTCTGTTGTACAACTCAGCCCTCGTGTATTTACCCCAACGCTGACAAGCCTGCGCGAAGCTTCCATCTGTCTGCCATCATAGCAGTGTAGCAAGGAGCGTTCTGAAGGATGGAAGGCAGCCTGCTTCAGTAAATAAGCCACATGTAGTCTGTGACTGTTAAACAACACTTCATGTGTGCCTCTAGTTTTTAAACTTTCAAATAGTCTACTCATGTCTCAGTCGGCATGGCATATGAAGAAAACCCAGCCCACTGAAGACTGTGGCAAGGGGACTGCTAGTTCAAAACTACCCTGAGCGTCACAGCAAGTTCCTGTGACGGCCAGATAAGGAGAATGACAAAGCTCAGTTTCCAGTGCCAGAAGAGTGACTTTTTTTCTGAACTCTACCAATCCCAATATATTACTAGTCAACGTATCCCACACTGTCTATCAATACACCACAGGTAATAGTTAACAACAATAAAAAATGAGAAATTAGCACACACATCTAGGTAACCATCTCTCTGCTTAGCCCAAAGCTTTTTTATGTTCAGTCAGCTCTCACTGAGTTAACAGTTTTGAGCTCAGCAGCTTCAGCCATTTATTGTAGAACATGGGGATCGAATGGTGAGTAAGGCAGAGGCTGCTCTCCCAGAGCACGAGCTTGTTCTAGGACAGTCAGAGCTGCATAGTGAGACCCTGTCTTGAAAAACCAGGGCAGGGGGTTCAGTGGCCAAATTGGCAAACACAAAATATTCCACGGGTGACACTTGTTGTGATTTTAGATGGGGTATGGTATAATTCAAGGCATTCCCTGCAACTAGAGTCCAGGAGAAGTCCCTGGATGAAGGACTAGTTTAGCTGGCCATCCTAACTTCTCCAAGTGAAGAAACAATGTGTAATTTCAGTTCATTTTAGTCAATATTAAATGTTAAAAGCCACAAGTGACTACTGGCTACTGTGAAGGGTAGCAAAGTTTGTCCAGGTTCATGGTAAGAATGGCTTCCCAGCACCAACCCACCCACAAAACCCGTGACCCAAAATTTGCTCTGCATACAAGATATGCAGGGATAAAGATGGAGCAGAGATTGAGGGAATGGCCAACCGATGACTGACCCAACTTGAGATGCATCCCATGGGAGAAAGCCAACCCCTGACACTACTAATGATACTCTGCTCTGCTTGCAGACAGGAGCCTAGCGTAACTGTCCTCTGAGAGGCTCCACCCAGCAGCTGATGGGAACAGATGCGAGTCCCACAGCCAACAATAAGCAGAGCTCAGGGAGTCTTGTGGAAGAGTCGTGGGAAGGACTGAGGGGACCTGGAGGGGTCAAGGAATCCTCAAGAAGACTTACAAAGCCAACAAAACTGGGCCCATGGGGCTCACCGAGACTGAACCACTAACCAAAAAGTGTGCATGGTCTGGTCCTAGGCCCCCTACACATATGCAGCAGATGTACGCCTTGGTCATCATGTGGGTCCCTTAACAATTGGAGCAGGGATCGGGGGAGCTGCCTCTGAGACTGTTGCCTGCCTTTGGATCCCGTTTGCCTAGCCGGGCTGCCTTGTTAGACCTCAGGAGAGAGGATGTGCTCTGTTCTTGATGTGCCAGGGTAGGTTGGAACCCCTGGGAGGGAACTGGGTGAACTCCCCCTTCTCTGGGGAGAAAAGGAGGGAGGAATGAGGGAAGGAGTGGGAAGATGGGACTGGGAGGAGAGGAGGAAGGAAGACTTCAATAGGGATGTGAAGTGAATAGACAGACAGACAGACAGACAGACAGACAGACAAAGGGTGGGGAAGAGTGGCCGTCCAGACATGCTGAACCTGAGGAGGCTGCTCTAAGTTTGTACTCATAGCCACCGCAGCATCCTGCATCTGCTGACACTCAGAAGAGAGCACAAAGAGCTTGGCTTGTTACTTGCACAGTACAGCTGTTTTTGTACTGATGGGAAAGTTGGGAGTGGAGAGGTGATGATACGAGGAGCGGGAAATGGAAAGGGGGCATCTTGGGGGGATGTTAGGTGACAGGAAGCAGGACCCAAGAGGAAGGCCTGGCCTTAGAGAGCTGTGGTGAGTCCACTCGCCAGGGAGGAAGAACAGGGGCGTAGCCTCTGTGTGTAGCAGGCAGAGCCAGGATAATGAGAGAGCAGCAGCCCCTTGCTGTGCTCCCCTCAGAGAAGAGCTTTGGGAAAGCAGGAACAGCTCGGAGGGGAGGGGAGAACAGCTTTGTAACAGAATGGCTAACAGTCTTGAGTACCATTTTCAATTTGTGGTTGTGAGTTTTTCATGTTAAAACACAGTGTAGCTAATTTTGTTATTGTTGTTGCTATTGTTGTTGTTGTTGTTGTTGTTTTCCGGTAACTTTTTTTTATGACACCTGGGAGTTTGTTTGTGTTTGGAAAGCACTGAGCACTGAGCTACATCCAAACCTTGCTTCTTCAGTGATTTGAGCTGACTGGGGACAGGCACAGTGCGAGCGTGTTTGTTAGCAGAACAGAGGAGCGCCAGAGGGACAAGGAGTTCAGGATGTTTGCACGGAAGTAATTACACACGGAATCGAAGCTGAGTCGGGAAGGAAATGAGAGCATGCCGCTGAGGAGAGTGCGGATGCAATAGCGCCTGCAAGTCCAAACGAAAATATGAATAGGATTATTGTTTGGGGTGTGTGGCTTTTATTGACCCTGACAACCTGATCCTAGAGTTTACGTGAAGGCACCAAGGATTAAGAATATTCAGGGGTCTGGGGCCTTCGCTCCATGGTACAGCACTTGTCTTGAAAGTACCTGGTTCAAGCTCTGAACAAAAAGGAAGGAAAAAAAAAAAAAGATCATGAAGAACCAAGCTGTGAAACCCAATAGCAGGTACCAGGATTTATTTTCTTTAATATAGTAATTATCGCAACACAAAATGGATCACAGAGAAAAATGTAGTACTAGCCACACATACCTAATAGAAGACAGAACTTACAGGAGAACATGAATACATGAAACCCTGGTATAAGGAGGATCGGGTGTTGCAGGTAGCATTGAAAGGGTCTGTGAGCAGTGAAGCTGGCAAAATGGGATGTCCATATTAAATGAAGGGAAATTGATCACCAAGCCACCCCATACTTATGGATTAATGACTTTAATATGAAATTCAAAGCTATAAAACTATTTTAAAGAAAATGAAGAATATCTTTATGACACAGAGAGTAAATGAGAAATAAAAGAAGGACCCCCAAAGGAAAGAACTAATGAATTTGAATATATTAAAATTAGGACTGCCTGTTCAAACAACAAAATAAAGTGAAAGATAAGCCAAAAACTAGGAATGGGTGTTTTTTCAACATGTAAAAGGCAACAGAAGACTCTACTGAAAATATGAAGAGCTACAGATCTATTGGAACGGCAATATTGCAGCCAAGAACAAAAGCAAAGATGCACAAATGATCCAGAAACATTAAAAGAACACACTCAAATTCATTATTATTTATGGTAATCAGAGAAGGGAAAATTAAAATTCAACCAAATCTATTTTGTGCTTGCTGTTGCAAGCAACAGTTAAGCCTCAAAGATTGATGGGGGAGGGGGCGTGCTCTGGGGAACTGAGAATTCTCATGCAATGCAGGTAGACTAGCAAAGATACCAGCTCAGAAGACTGCACGCCTTTCGACTCCATTCACACCACCTACGATAAGAAGTCTTTTGACCCCAAAATGTCCAGGATGAAGCACGATCAAAAGAACTGCTCAGTTACAAATACCAGCTGTTTCCCATGAGAAGAAAAGACTCAGCTGAGCACCACGGTGAATCATTCCAAAGAAGCAAAAATGGGACTTCTTAAAAGTAAAATGAGACTGTGAGTGTCCCCGCAGCTTCCGGATCACGTGGGTAAGTGCCTACCGGATGTCCCACCCTTTGTACCGGATTGCTTCCTGAATCACCGCTATGTCTCCGTGTGCAGAGGACAAAGCAACCTGTTTCTTTATCTCAAGGTCACCACAGTAAAAGAACTCAGATTTCCTGCACTTGGGAGGCTATGGCTGAAGTCTGTGTGCATGAGATCAGCCGGGATGACATAGGAAGACCCTCCCTCAGGGAAGGAGAAAGGTGGGGCTGGGTGGAGAGCAAGACTGACTCAGGGTGTGGCACCTCAAGAACCCCTGTTGTCAGATGGCAAGGTCCTAGACTTTGGCTCGATACTGAAACCTTGGGGATCTTGGCAGAAATGTGTGATTTTGCATGTAGGTTGGTTGTCCTCTGTGGGGTCAAGAGACCAGGCCATGGACAAAAGCCCAAGATCATAGTGTCAATTCCTCCCCACTCACACGTGCATACTGTTCTTGCCTCCAAAGGTGGAGTCTTATTTCCCTTCTCTTGAAACAAGGGCCTGGGGCTGGAGAGATGGCTCAGCAGATAAGGGCATCGACTGCTCTTCCAAAGGTCCTGAGTTCAATCCCCACACCCACATGGTGGCTCACAACCATCCGAGGACAGATCTCACACCCCCTTCTGGTGTCTGAAGACAGCTACAGTGTACTTACATATAATAAATAAATAAATCTTTAAAAAAAAAAAAAAGAAAGAAAGAAAGAAACAAGGGCGTACTTGAATTATGTGTCTACAGCAACAGGGAACAGGGACGATAAAGTTCCATGACACCGGAGGACAGGTCATGAAATGCCTCCAGGTTCCACCCTAGAACACGTGTCCAGATCTGCCTTCTTAGCCAAAAGCCCCTGTGAGGAGGACCCGGCCAGACAAGGAATGAGTGTCTAGCCCGGAGATGCTATCAGGATCCTCACCTCTCTGAATTCTTCCACATGCTACCCGATGAGTCACCACCAAGACAAGAATGCCTGGCTGATCACGGTCAGCTCGAAAATGTAAAGAAAATAATAAATTGCTGATTTAAGCCGTGGTATTTTAAATAGTGTGTGTGTGTGTGTGTGTGTGTGTGTGTGTGTCTGTCTGTCTGTCTGTCTGCCTGCCTGTCTATCCCAGCATGTATGTGGTAAATCATATATTTGGAGGCCAAAGAACAACTCAGAGAATCAGTTTTCTCCTCCCAAAATGTTGGTCCCAGGGATCAAACTCAGATCTTGGGCCTTGAGGGCAAGCACCACTGAGCCATCTCACCAGCCCCATCATGGTGTTTTGATACACAGTGACACACAGAAAAAGACAACATGGTTTTGCGTTCCTTGTATCCTAATAATTCTATTGTATTTATTATCATGGAAAAGAATAGGTGTCTAAATCACTGATACTATGGCACTATTTTTTATTCTCTCATATATATATATATATATATATATATATATATGTATGTATGTATGTATAAATTTTTTGTTTTACTTACATGCATTCTTTCTCATGGTCTGTGGACCAACATGCTGTCTAAGCACTCTACCCCTGACCAACAACCCAAGTCCCTTTCTTTTTTATTTCCTTCTTTCTTTCTTTCTTAGATTTATTTGTCTTTTACTATAGAAGTATTTTCTAAATATTTCTGTATATATGTAATGTATCATGTGTACACATTGCCTGCGGAGGCCAGAATGGAGCACCAGATCCCCTAGAACTGGAGTTACAGATTGTTGGGCTGCCACTGTTTGATTCTGTGGACTTTTATTTTTCAAGACAAGGTTTCTCTAGGTTGCCCTGGCTGTCATGGAGCTCACTCTGTAGACCAGGCTGGCCTCAAACTCAGAGATCCACATGCCTCTGCCTCCTAAGTGCTGGGATTAAAGGCACATCATAGCCAGGCCACTGAGGACTGTATAAACTGAGTTTGGGCTATGCTCGGTCTACAAAGAGACTTCTCTTTTGTTTTAAATAAATCAACTTCAGCTTTCAGGAACTTTTTACTCACAAAATGTTTACTTTTAACTAGTATAATAACATTTAGTTTAAAATGAAGATGCATTATATAGCTGTACAAAAATATTTTCTTTATATTGTTCTATGAGCTTGTTCTATTCAATTCATTTGCTTTTGAAGTGTTAATAACTAATGCATGCAAAATTCAAATAATTTTTAAAATAAGACATACCCAAACACAGACCTTAGCCTAAGCCCCACAGGGTCAAGGGTCAAGGCCATCTGTCACTTGCCACCTCTCATATTCTTAGCTCCAGAAGGACCGTAAGGTGGTCATTTTCAAATACACAATATATGATTAACTGCAGTGCTCACGCCGCATCTTAGTCATCTAGGTCATTGAAATCTGGGGTTCCTGGAGCAGTATCACCCTCTGCCCCTACTCTGAATCCCCTCCATTCTCCTGTTTGTATGAATCAACTTTTTTTAAACTGCACATGAGCTGTGCACGCTGCACTTGCCCTGCTGAGCCTGGCTTTTCCCATTTAACAGAGTCCTTCAGGTCCATCCGTGTTGCAAACAATAGGATGCTCTTCTTTCTTAAAGACTGACCTGGCATTCTTTCTTTTATTTTTTTATAGATTTATTTATTTATTTTATGTCTATGAGTACACTGTAGCGGTCTTCAGACACTCCAGAAGAGGGCATCAGATCCCATTACAGATGGTTGTGAGCCACCATGTGGTTGCTGGGATTTGAACTCAGGACCGCTGGAAGAGCAGTCAGTGCTCTTAACCTCTGAGCCGTCTCTCCAGCCCCATTTCACTGTGCATATGCACCACCCTTTATCCAGGCACCCGCCGATGAACACTTAGACCATCACATGTCTTGGCTAATGGTATTGAAATAAATCTGGGAGTGCAGATACCTCTTTGGTGCACTGATTACATTTCCGGTGGATGTGTACACAGGGAGGAGCTGTGGGTCATATGGAAATTCTACTTTAACTTTCGAGGAACTTCCACACTGCTTTACCTAAAGGCAGTGTCAAGCTCCATCCCCAGCAACACCTTTTAGATGACAGCTACTCTAACAGGAATAAAGTGATAACTCACTAATTTCTTTATTTCCCTGACAATTGGTGATGAAGAACATTTCTCATCCACCTAGCCATTCTGATGTTTCCTGTTGGGACCCCTGGATTTGGGTCATTTGCACCTTTTAAAATCAGGTTATTTGCTTTCTCACTATTAAGTTGGTTTTGCTTCTTATGTTTGGAACATTTGCTCTTTGACTAGACATGTGCTTTGAAAATGTTTTCTCCCTCTCTAGGAGAGTCGCTTTGCTCTGTTCCAGGATTTTCTGGCTGTGCAGAAGCTTTTACATTGCTATAACCCAATTTGTGTAACTGAATCCCTTTTCTTCCATTTTTATTGATAGTTTTCTATGTGTACATAATGGGTTTCAGTCTTTTTCACCCTCCCATGTCCTCTATTACCCCCCTTCCCCTTGAATTCCTTCCTCTTCTTCTTCTTCTTCTTCTTCTTCTTCTTCTTCTTCTTCTTCTTCTTCTTCTTCTTCTTCCTCCTCCTCCTCCTCCTCCTCCTCCTCCTCCTCCTCCTCCTCCTCCTCCTCCTCCTCTTCTTCTTCTTCTTCTTCTTCTTCTTCTTCTTCTTTCCCGAGACAGGGTTTCTCTCTGTAGTCCTGGCTGTCCTGGAACTCACTCGGTAGACCAGGCTGGCCTCAAACTCAGAAACCCGCCTGCCTCTGCCTCCCAAGTGCTGGGATTCCAGGCATGAACCACCACGCCCGGCGAATCCCTTCTGTTTTACAAACATTCCCTACCCCTCCTTTCATGGCTTCTTTTTCTGTGTGACCTCCTGGGAAGTTATTTACTGGAGCCAGGGCAACTGTCTGAGAGCCAGAGCACTTACTCCAGTCCAGTCAGGCCCTGGGGGGGATGACTCAGGGGGTCCAGAACACTGACTACTCTTTCAGAGGAACCAGTTCAACTCCCAACTACTGAAGAAAATGGCTATCCTGCTCCATAGCTATTAACTACCAGAGCCTCTCGGAGAGGGGGTGGACCCTCACTCGCCCATCCGCCTCCACAGTGAGAGACTGACTGGTGTGTGAATGGGTTCTTTATATCAACATGCATGCATACTGGGACGTATAAATAATGAGCCATGTCTTGGCTACATTTGTACAGTATCAATGTGAACAGTGTAAGTACTCAGTGTTGTAATCTGGCATTAAAGGACTCTCCCCAGATTAAAATTAACCCCTTAATATAAAGGCAATTTTTGCAGAATAATTGGATAACTTTTGCGTCACGAATCTTATTGTTAGCTAACTTGTTCCTTTGCCGGTTATTTCCAAAGACATCACAGGAAAAGTTAAAGGTGTTTATGCAACCCTTAACCTACAGTCTGTTTCTTTAAGTAAGTCACCTGACACGGCTCATTTATAGAATCATGCAGCTCCTGCGTGTACTCAAACCAAAACCGTCCGTTCAGCCAATCACATATACTTCTGACAGGGATTGACACCCACGAGCAGCTGTCTTTAGAAGGAGCAGTCGCCCTCCCCACACCTGCAGCGCCTCTTTTCATAGCTTCAGTTTACACACAACCAATCACCCAAAGCTCAAAAGCAGTAAGCGGAAAAAAACTCACAAACGCATCCTAAGTTTTAACCTGCACACCACTCTGAGCAGTGTGATGTAACCTGCACCGTTTTCTCCAGCCTGAGCAGGACGTGTGCGTTGTCCCTTTGTTCGCACATCTGTGCGGCACCTGTCCCCTGCCCCGCAATGGTTCCTTTTCCTGTTGCCATGACGAGATACGCACTCGAGGAGGCAGGTCCTCCCGCCTCGGGTCAGCCTCTCTGGGATCACTTTCACAGCCAAAAGTGCTGTCTCTTATGGGATCCTGCCATCCATCTGTCACCTTGAAGCTTTCTCAGTTATCAGACGCACTGTCAGGGTATCCATCACAGAGCTTGTGTGTACATGACTGTAATACCACTTTAACAGGGGCCACAAAGCACAAGAGCTTGTAATTATTCTGTTTTATTATTAGTTATTGCTATTAATACCTTTATGCACCTAATTCACAAGTTAAACTTTGGCATGATTGTATACAGGAAAACTCCATAGTTTACATAGGGTCCAGTAAGTACTATCTATGGTTTTTATTGGTACCCACTGGGGAGTGAGTGCTGGAGCTTGTTCGGGGGGGGGGGGGCTAAGAGGGGACCGTTCTTACCTCTATCTGAGAGCCAGAGCGCTTACCCCAGTCCAGTCAGGCCCTGGAGAGATGACTCGGGGGTCCAGAACACTGACTGCTCTTTCAGAGGAACCAGTTCAACTCCCAGCCCCATCTGGTGATTCACACAGTCTGTGACTCCACTCCCAGGAGGTCTAAAATACCCTATTCTGACCTCCAGGGACCCCAGGCACACAGGCAGTACACAGACATACAAATAGGCAAAACACCCATACACACCTAATTTGACACTTTGGACATCTTTGGTGACTCCAGGCACTTCTGTGTATTGTATAGTATTAGCAACTTGTAAAGGTGTATGGTTAAGTTTGTCCTGTAGAAATATTGGTTTCTCCAAATTATCAGTTACTTCGAAGCCTTCTGAATTGTGATTCTACATGAATAAGGTATTATCCTAAGAACGGTGGCTGGGAAACACCTAAGCCTCTAGTCTGGAAACCATCTAAACCTCGGAGGTTTCAGTTCCTCAGACGTCATTAGTAGCTTGGCCTTCAAAGGGTTATACTGACTATCGCCATCCTTCAGCAGATTTCGTTAAGATCAGAGAAGTTGAAAACTAAAGCAAGCACACCAGCGGCACTGACACTGAGGCCGGAGTTGGTAAACAGAGGGTAGTGGCTAAGACTGCTCCTTTGAAAGGGGATTTGATGCCGAAACAAAGACCGGGACGGCAAAAACAAGTCCAGTCTGCTTCCTAGTGCAGGAATAGATGTCCAGACGTGATGGCAGATTTAGACATTTAAATGGACCGTGAATAGGGAAGGGTTTTCTGTTTGTATTTTTTTTTTTTTTTTAAGAAAGCTGGCCGTAAGTCCAGGAATTTCTCTGGGTGCCGGCAACTTCCTTCCATCAATACACAGACCCGCAGCCTCTCCCTTACATCTCTCATTACTTCTAAAGATAAAACTACTTCAAACACTTTGGCTCTGTGAGGGATGCAATGAATAAACACGCTTTGCTGCTTAAAAAAGTGTCAAATTAGGTGTGGCTCTCAGACACCTTAGGATGGCTCGTCCAGGCCCACTCCCAGCACACTCCTTCCCAGAGACCCTTTCCATTACTTCACCCATGCTGAATAATCTATCTCAGCTTCCCACGAAGCCTGTGTGTGTAGACATTGTGCACGGACACTGAAAAAGTAAGACTTTTCTTGTCATTTACAGAATTGAATAAAAATCACAAATAAATCCTTACGGTTCGCTGTGTCATGTATCCAACAGTCATTAAACACACAAAAATACTAGGCACAAGATAAGACGGTAGCTGGAACTGGGGTGGTGACCGTGGCCTCGCCCTAGCCCCCAAGACTCTCATAGGTTATATATAGTTCATATTCAAAGGCTTAAATGGCTGGAGAAGAACTAAGGGGGAGTGTTTCCCAATGTTCTGTGATGAGTAAAGGGGAGAAAACCCACAATGTGCCTGCTGACCCGGGAAAGGAATTAAGACTTCCAAAACACAGGCTTTGGAAGAAGCATGGCTAGGCCTATCTCTCACAGGGTGGAGGTCTTGCTTCTCCCTGCTAGACAGAAACTAGTCTCAGACACCAGTCCTTCTTCCCCAGATGCCTCACATCTGGCTTTATTGTAGCAGTTGTTCTGCCACAAAACTCACGTTTGTCTCTTCCACGAAGACAATACCCTTCGTTGGCCTTGTCAGGACGTAAGTCAATGTTCAGACTCTGCCATTGACCTCAGGCTCCTTTGCTTACGTCAGTCAGTCGCTGCCCCTCCTCGGAAAATGACTAGAGAAGAACACATAGAAATGGTCTATTCATCTTTTCTTTTTATCCACCCTGCAAAAAAATGTAAAACTAACCTTGAGCTATTTGGGGACAGCCATAATAAATCTTCCCCAAGAAAGTTAGAATCCCAATCAATCAAAATGGCAGTTTAATATGATAGAAAAATGCGAACAGGCAAATACCTGGCAATTTGGTTAGTAAATTATAGTGCATTAACATGTACAGTACATTAGCATGTCAGAAGACTTCTCAGCCCTAAAGAGACCATTACGATGACAATGTGTGGCACATGGGAAAATAAAACACAAAATGATGAGTATATTATGGTTACAGAAAAATGGGAACAGTTGAAAATGACATTTAAAGCTCTAAGAAGTAATTAGAGTAGAGAAATATTTGATTTTTTACAATGCTACTATAGTTATCTTTTTGTCTGGAGGGTTAGTATATTTTAGAGAGAGGTCGGCTGTGATCTGAGTAGTCGCTTGATTCACAGTCACCACATTTATTCACTGTCCTTGACAGTTATGCAGATGAAGTCAGCCCGTGACCTCAAAGGTTCTGTGCTACCCTAACTGAGCTAGTGTCCAACACTTAAACTCTCATATTCTGTTTTCTTTTTTCTTTTATTTTCTTTTATTTTTTTATTTTTATTTTTTATTGGATATATTCTATATTTACATTTCATTTCCCTTTTTTTGTTTCCCCACCCCCCAAAGGTCCCACATGCCCTTTTCCTTCCCCCTGCTCCCTCATCCACCCCTTCCCACTTCCCTGTTCTGGTATTCCCCTACACTGATGCTTTGATCCTTTCCAGCACCAGTGTCCATTCCTTTCTTCTTGTCAGACATCATTTGGTACGTGAATCGTGTCTTTGGTGTCCCAAGATTCTAGGCTAATATCCACTTATGAGTGACTGCATACCATGGGTATTCTTTTGAGACTGGGTTACCTCACTTAGTATGATGTTCTCCAGCTCCATCCATTTCCCTAAGAATTTCATGAATTCATTGTTTCTAATGGCTGAATAGTATTCCATTGTGTATATATACCACATTTTTTGTATCCATTCCTCCGTTGAGGGACATCTGGGTTCTTTCCAGCTTCTGGCTATTATAAATAAGGCTGCTATGAACATAGTGGAGCATGTATCCTTATTGCATGCTGGGGAGTCTTCTGGGTATATTCCCAGGAGTGGTATGGCTGGATCCTCTGGAAGTATCATGTCCAGTTTTCTGAGGAACCGCCATACTGATTTCCAGAGTGGTTGTACCAGCTTGCATTCCCACCAGCAGTGGAGGAGTGTTCCTCTTTTGTAGTTTGTTTGTTTGTTTGTTTGTTTGAGACAGGGTTTTCTGTGTAGCCCTGGCTGTCCTGGAACTTACTCTGTAGACCAGACTGTCCTCAAACTCAGAAATCTACCTGCCTCTGCCTCCCAAGTACTAGGATTAAAGGTGTGTGCCACCACTGCCCAGCTTCTATGTTTTATAATTTAATAACTAATCTATAGCCTTTAAGACTATTCTTCTTGTTTTTTACTATTTTTGGACCCTGGTTCTATCCACTGACATATCATTGACCACCATAAGAAGATGACGTAATAATGAAAAGCGCGGCCAACCTTCGCCCTTCCGGCTCCAATCCCTCAGACAGGTTACTTCAGCTCTCTGGACTTTGTTTTCTCGCTACTGAGAGGTGGTGACAGTAAAGGAACCCACTTCATATAATGTCATTAAGGTCTGATATGATACCGAGTGCTTGGCCCAGAATCTGTGCTCAACCGTTGATAACTCTTTCCTATCCGTACACTTTTACAAATGTCATGGGTGACGTGACTCTTCCTGACACCCTTTATATAGTCCTTATTCTTTCCTAAGCTAATAAACTGGTGGATTCTTTAGTTTTTACTTATGTGTTTGTGTGTATATACTTGTCTGTATGTGCAACCTGTCTGTGCAGTACTCACAGAAGCCAGAAGAGGGGTCAGAACCCGTGGAACTGACGTTACATGCAGCTATGAGCTGCCTGACTTGAGTGCTGACATTCTGGGTCCCCTGCAAGAGCAGCAAGAGCTCCTAACTTCTGAGCCACCCTCCAGACTCCAGCATTCACTCTTGGCTATGAGTTTACCATAAGCTTTTACTCATATCTTTTAAATCAAGCAACTCTCTAGGAAAGGTCCTTTTATTCCCTCCCTTTTCAACTGGAGAATCATGACTAAAAAGTCAGAATTACACTGTGTAGAGTCTTGTCTTGCTTGAACTATCACACCTCTAAGGTTTCACATCATTTAATCATCCCCTATCCTCCATATGAACTTTCCCAAACTTCTATTCCTTTCCGATGAGATTTATGTAGAAAAGATTCCAGCTCTCTTCCCTTTCAGTTAACACAGGAGAAGTCAAACTTCATTCCATTTTAGGTTGTAAAAAAACCAAACATAACTGATAAACCTTGTTCAGAAATAATAGCAGTCCAGGCACAGAAGAATGAAACTCAAGTCTTACCTTTTGCCAGTTATGAAACTCAACCCTAAATGTGTTAAGTTCAAAAATGAAACTACGAAATCACTAAAGAAAGTATGGGGGGGGAGGCTTCCAGGGCATGGGAATAGGCAGGGAGTTTTGTTTTGTTTTAATTAAGAAGATGCCCAAAGCGGTGTGAGGAGACGGCTCAGTGGTTAAGAGCACTGGCTGCTCTTGCAGAGGTCCTGAGTTCAAATCCCAGCAACCACGTGGTGGCTCACAACCATCTGTAATGGGATCTGATGCCCTCTTCTGGTGTGTCTGAAGACAGCTACAGTATGCTCATATAAAATAAAATAAATCGAAGAAGAAGAAGAAGAAGAAGAAGAAGAGGAGGAGGAGGAGGAGGAGGAGGAGGAGGAGGAGGAGGAGGAGGAAGCCCAAAGCACAAGAAACAAGGAACAATAAACAACACTGAGATTGCAGCACATTAAAAAGTAAAAGGAACAACCAAGCAAGTGAAGAGAAGATTAAAAAAAGAAGAGACCATCTATAGTTGCAAGAAATCTGTTTCAAATTACACTATCCTCAAGGGGTTAGTATTCAGAATATATGAAACTCCAAAACCTCAGTAGTAAATGAATAACATTAATAATAATAATAATAATAATAATAATAAATGAGAAATAGACCTAAACATTCCTCAAAAAACATACAATGACCAAGCAGCTCATGCAAAGTGCTCACTGTCTCTAGTCATTCAGAAAGCACAGGGGAAAACCACGATGAGGGGTCACTTGACCCCAACAAAAATGACTGTTAAAAACATAATAACAAGCACTAGGAGAGGATATGGAACTAACTAGATCCTAATACACTGTGGGGGGGCAGTAGAAACTAGAACAGGCATGGTGGAGAACAGTATTTATTATACATATATATTGTTGTATTATATATCTATATGTATATATTATATATTATATATATGCACATATATATATGACATGACCCAACATTCCACAGTTTAGGGTATGAACCCAAAAGCAGTGAAGACAATACATTAACAGAACCCCCACTCCTCCATGTTGCAGCTCTCTCCACAACAGCCAAGATATCCACCTAAATGCTCATCAAATAATGACTGGCCTAAGAAAATGAGGTGCATATATGTCTCATAATACTAGCTGGCTACAAAAAGAATGAGATTCTGCAATTTGCAATGACATGGATAAAACTATTGATCCCCAGAAACTGCAGATTGCCATGATAAATGAACTAGTCCGGACACAGAAGCTCATCGACTGCACGGTCTCACGCACACGTAGATGCTACAAGAGTTGCTCTCGTAGGTGTGAGCAGAATGGTGGCTGTCAGGGGCTCGGGTGAGCGCTGGATGGGGAGGGGCCAGAGAGAGGCTCAGGAGTGGGTGCATGGCTATAGTAAGTAAGATAGGGGGAAGACAGGTGTGAATGGCCTGGGTCCTGACAACCTACTGTATAATTCAGAACACTAGAAGGAAGGAGTCTACACAATAAAGACATCAGAAGATGTCTGCCAACAGGCCTATCTAACCTGGTTTTGACATCTTGCAAAGGCACACATGGGTTGAGACACCAGGTAGTGCCCCATAACTACATCTAGCCTTAATGTTTCCATTGTAAAAAAAAAAATAAAGGATTTTAAATTAATGGCTCCCCCACTCCCAGAGGCAAATGTTATTGTATGTTTTGTGTATCCTTTGGAAGTACTCTATGCATTTTCAAGTAAAACTATGTGTGGACAGGCATATCAGATTTTAACCTGAGCTGGAACGCACCAGATACGCTATACTGCAAGTTGCTTATTGATATACCTTAAAGATTGTTTCACATCAACACAAACAGACCTGTAATTTTTGTTTGTAGCTGTATAATTTTCCACAGAGGTGAGGAGTCCTAGCTTTTTAAAACTAGTCCCATATACATACTCATGTAATGTTTTTATGTGTGAGTTACAGAGACGGCTCAGAGGCCTCAACACCCACACTGAATGGTTCACATGCCTAGAACTCCAGATGCCCTGGATCTGCCCTCCAAAGGCACTTGCACACATGTGCACATACCCCTACATACATGTATGCATACATGCCCACACCCCTACACACATGTATGCATACATGCACACATACTCCTACACACATGTATGCACATAACTTAAAGTAAGATAAATCTTTAAAGAAGCATATTTTGTTCTTCCATTATTATAAACATACTGGAATTGACAACCTTAGCTCTCCATATATATATATGGATATGTAATATATATTACATGTAAAATATATTACATGTAATATATATTACATTTCATGTTACAAATACCTCCAAATAAATAAACAATTTTGCATTCTCCACTTTCTATATACCATCTATTTTGGAAGCTTTAGAAACTCACTTTAGTTTTGCTATTATAGATAAGTCACAATCGATATCCTTAGCAACAGACGTCAAGGGGAAGTGTCATTCTGATTAATTGTGACTCTAGCCTTTGTGAGTACAAAACACATTAGAGCTGTCTTGACAAAGCCCCCGGCAGTTTACAGAATTCTGCAGAAATAATGAAATAAGAAAAGATGCTAACACTGCCCATGCTTGGCAGACCCTTTCTGTCTGGGTGCCCCAGGGCAGCAGTTGGAGCTGTCAAGCGAAGAGACTGGGCGTCAGCTTTTCTGTCAGCGGCCATGGGAGACGGCCTGTGAGGGCCCTAGAAAACAAGCTGCTCTCAAAGCATACACGCATCATCTGAATGTATCCCCCTGTCCCCCAGAGGCGACATACATACCTACTGTGTGTCTCTTCGAGCTCCTCACCATTTGTCCAGTGCCAGCCAAGTTTATCTTGCAGTCAAGGTTCGACAGAGCATCAGTTCTGGTGTTTGCTTCCTCTGCACACTTCGAAGGTGTCAAAGTACAGCTCCTGCGATGCCTCTCACACGTCTTTCAAAAATGCCTTTCCATCCCAGCCTCTGTCGCCAGCATCCTGTAAGAATTGACCACGAGGGTTTAGTTGTGCAAGCAAGGACAGGAAGTCCTGGGGATTTAAATGAGAGCTTCCCTTCCTGCGTGCTGACATCGGTTCATTTTGCTAATGAGAAGTTCGTATGTTTTAATTTGTGTCTCTTGGTATAACACTTGCATGTTAATAAAAGTGAAAATGAAGGTTGTTTTCAAGGATTCAGATGTTTATTAGTTTATCCAAGCTCTAATTGCCTAAAGCCCAGACAAAGACAGAGAAGCTAAGGCTTGCGGGGCTTCTCTGGGCAGAGCTGACATACCACCATGCTTTAGAGGTGAGTCCTGACACCCACAGAAGCTACAAACCAAAACACGGGCAGAGTGATGGGCAGGCCAGACGTCTGCAGCATCGTCGCCTCCCTCACTCGAAGTCTGGTGTTGGGGGCAAGCCCTCATGCTCAGCTCCTTAACATCAAAGACTAAGTGTTGCTGTGGCAGCCCAAGGCCAAAACAATGCCGGGAACAAAACCCCGGGTGCTGGCCTCCTCAGAGAGCCTGCATCCCAGGTGCATGGCAATACCCCAAATATACACGTAAGAGGACGGTGAGAAAAAACATGATAACCTAAAACCTAAGTTGGAAAATCTTGTCAGGGGGTTATGCCAACATCCTCCTCCTCATGAAGTTTCGCTATGGTTTTGTAAAATGTTCCCATGGGGAACCAGTGGAGAGTCCATGGGAACTGTCTGTGTTGTTTGTACCACAACTATCTCAATTACTCCATAAATGGAAAGGGAAGGTCAAGGCTTTACATAGGGCTGTCGAGTAAGGATTTACTGAAAAGGCCAGAGAGTCAAGTCCTGCAACAGAGGACGGAGCAAAACATGAGACAACTCAAGGTCAAAGTGCACCTGATGGAGAGACCAAAGAGCCACGTGGGACCACGCAGAGGCTGAGACAGCTATGGACGAGGAGGCTGGCCAGAGAAGGGCAGGTGGCCAGGGAGGGTGAGGGCACACGCTGTAGACCTTGGCATCCATCCTGACAGGCAAAGGGGCAGCAGTGTCATTAGGAGGAATCCTGTACCATCCTAAGACAGTAAAAAACAATCTGTGGCGTACAGATTCAGAAGGCAGGTGGCTCCATCCATTCAGACCACGCCACACGCCTCTCCTGACTGAACCCCACTCATCTAGCAACTTTTCTGGTTCTCCGGATTTTTTTTTTCTTCTGAGACAGAGTCTCGGGTGCTTGGATTATAATCATGAGCGCTGGCATGGCTGGCACATATTCGAACACTTTGGTTAATCAGGGTTGGGTTGTAGCTCAGTTGGTGACGTGCTTACCTAATGTCTTAGTTAGGGTTTTAGTGCTGTGAACAGACACCATGACCAATGCAAGTTTTATAAAAGACAACATTTAATTGGGGTTGGCTTACAGGCTCAGAGGTTCAGTCCATTGTCATCAATGCAGAAACATGGCAGCATCCAGGCAGGCATGGTACAGGAGGAGCTGAGAGTTCTACATCTTCATCTCAAGGCTGCTAGTAGAAGACTCACTTCTAGGCAACTAGGGTGAAGGTCTTAAGCCCACACCCACAGTGACACACCTACTCCAACAAGGCCACACCTCCTAACAGTGCCACTCCCTGGGAAAAGCATATACAAACCATAACACCTAACATGCACAAGACACACTGTATATGGCAGCACAGGCCTGTGATCCTAGTACTTCGGACATGGAGGTAGGGAGATGAGGAGTTTAAGTCATCCTTAGCCATGCAGGGACTTTGACACCAGCCTGTAAGCTACAGAGTGAGACTCCCTCAAAACAAACAAACAAAAACCTTGAAGTATTGTAGGGTTGTTAATGATTTTGAGTGTGCGGCTTGTACGTCTGTGTGTCCCACATTATACCTGGTGCCCTCAGACATCAGAAGAGGGCATCAGATCTCTGGAACTGGAACTACAGGTGGTTGTGAGCCACCACGTAGGTGCTGAGAACAAACCCGTGTTCTCCGCAAGAGCCACAAGTACTCTGTGCTGAGCCATTTCTCCAGCCTCCAAAACTTTTTTTTTTATAGAACATTTCCTAATCCAGGAAATTATAAGATGAACCAAAATACATGAACAAGCTCCATCCACGAAGTTTTGCTTAAAATTGTAATGATGACGACTAAAACCAACCAGGACAGCAGCTTAGGGAAGCTCCAGGGCACCCTGGTCCTTTGAAATACTAACATGTTTTGCCTATTCCCAGAGGCCTTTTGTACATTTTAATTAAATGATTGTAGTTTTCTTTCTGTTGCAACAGCACCGCCTGGACTCGGTATTAGCTGTAAACTATATGACTCTGCTTTATCTTATTGATTCCGAATACATAAATTTGTCTACATCTGTCTCCATCCACCCTTCTTAATCCTTAAAATAAAGAAACACACTCCTGAACAAAATTATCCTCTCTACCTATACTTCAATTGATAGCCTTCAAAGGGTCCTGCGCCAAGCCTTTCTTTCACTCTTGCTCCTGGGGGCTTAGCATCCTTCTCTCCACCTACAGGCCTGTCTCCCCTCCCTCCTCACAGCCACACCTCCAACCAGGCCTCACTGGTGGGCACTTCTGAGGAAGGTGACCCCAAGACCTCAGCAAAAGCCTCCAGCAGCCTGAGCACATATAAACTAAGCACTGTATAAATAAGAAACAAATGTCTATTGTACTCAAGCCACGAAGTCTTTGGGCTTCCTGGATTGGTGGTTTATGTGGCCATGCCTCACTGACACAGACCCACCTCACTCTCAATACTCTTCTCCACTTGACATGCACTCTAGCCTGGCTCTTGTCCGTTATCTTCGCACTCTGGGACAGGGTGGTTACTAATGTTTCTCCCAATGTCTGTGCTGACCCCTATCCCCCACAGCCCACACACCTCCAAAATCTCCGCCCCCATGAGTGTGTTCAGTGTGCCTTTGAGCAGTTTTTAGGCTTAAATGAGGCCCAGAGAGTGGGGGCCCACGATGAGCCTGATGCCCTTTGAGAAAGAGGGAGAATCGTTCTAGCTCCTGCCCTTGCTGAGGACAGAGCAGAAGACTGTCCAAAGCCCGGACACTGCCCTTCCCACAAACTGACTCTAATGGGGCCTCGAGCATGCGGTCACTTAGGCCACTAGTTCTATGGGACCTTATTATTGCAGTGGCCTGAGAAGATCCGCACACCTCTGGCATGTCTGTCGCCTCCACAGCCCCTCACCCCCTTGCCTTTTTTGGTTTGACTTTTAGAAATAGTAACATAGTTGTTCTTCGGTTTGTGGTGGAGGAATCACAATTGTGTGTATCTGTGTAACGATCAAGCCAGGCTAATTAGCAAAGCTGTCACTTCAGATATTCATCTTGTCTTTGTACTGAGATTTAAATCTCCCTATGGCCTCCTTGACTTCCAATTTAAAGAAAGAGAACATGGTTCTAGCCAACGCCCCACACTGTCAGCCCCATTGACAATGGCCTCCTTCCTAACCAAGACCCTGCACCTAAGTCAGGACATTCACTAAGGAAAGTCTCCACCCAGGATAAACCCACAGATTTCTGTCAGTCTTAGTGATCATTATCCTTCACCTACTATTACATACTTTCCTGATACACTATTGTTCAATAAGTGATAAATACTGCATCAATTTAGCCTTAAATTTTATTTATCTATTTCTCTTACTAGACTAAGATCTTGGAGTCCACATACTAGCCTGAGGTAATACTCGTTGTGTGCATGAATGAATACTCTCTCCAAACAATGATTTTGTAAACTGTTTTCAATAAATTTTCCCCGTCAGTATTTGTAGACAAGACTCACAAGCGTCTTTATGCCTCTACTGGGTCACCAACCACAGAGCTGCTCGTATTGTTACCACACTGGGTATTTAAGCATATACAAATAACTGGTGTTTGAGATTGAAACTGGAAATGGGATTTCATTATTTGGGTAGGTTAGTGAACTACGGAAACAAACACACATGCTTTGTGGCTTGAACCCAATAGGTCATTTCTTGTTTACACGATAGTTCACAGCACGTGCTCCAGGCAGCTGGGCTTGCCGGTGGCTTCTGGTGTGTCCCTGCATCCAGCAGAACAGGTGCAGAGGAGCTCGTGTTTACTGAAATGCCTTGGACCAGAAGTGATACCTCTGGCTTCTGTTCATCAGGTGACTGTGTAATCCCAGCACCATGGAAGAAGGACTGCAGCCAGGATCCTCTGCTCCTGCCCAGGTACCTCCCTCCCACTCTGGCTTTGCTGAGTCATTGAACATGTGATAATGGCATTCTAGTGGGAAATCAGATTTCATATTGGATGGTAATTTTAAACTTCTACTTTTTATGTTGATGGAGGCAAATGGGACCCCAATTTTCTCCCAGTAATTTTGTTGCAAGGTAAGGGACTGGGAAGAGGTCACTGAAAGAATACAGCATTTCAGTCACATGTAAAGAATGCGTTCAAGAAATTTGTTGTAGATAATTGTGACTATCATTAATAGCAATATGTCAGATATTTGAAAATGGCTGAGTACATTTTTAATAGAAGAAAAGTATAAGACAATGCCTGATTTAGATGTTTTACAATGTGAACACATGTCAAACCACCGTGTTGTCATCATAAATGAATATAACATAACGCAGTTAAAAATAATCCCACAGAGCCAGGCAGTGGTGGCACATGCCCTTAATCCCAGAACTCATGAGGTAGAAGCAAGCAGATATCTGTAAATTTGAGGCTAGCCTGGTCTGTAGAGTGAGATCCAGAACAGCCAAAGCTACAGGGAGAAACCTTGCCTTGAATAATAATGATGATGATGATGATGATGATGATGATGGTGATGATAATCATCATCATCACCATCATCATCATCATCACCACCACCATCATCATTATCATCCCAAAAAAGCCCATTTACCCAAGTCTGCAATGTGACAAGACAGAAAGATATCCCCCATGATCCAAGAAAGAGGCCCTGGGCGGACAGCCATGGTATCTGCTAGAGTTTGTATCAGTTACTTTCCTCGCTGATGAAGCTACTGCCTGACAGAAGCAGTTTCAGATTCGGCATGTTTGGCTCACAGTTTCTGAGCAGTCAGTCAAGAAAGGTGTGGGAGAGCAGGCAGGCCTAGGCAGCGGGAGACTGACTCTGCCTGTCTGAATAGTTTGACAGATCTGGAAGCAAAGGATGGGACCAGAAGTCCAATGGGTCGCCCGTAGGGGCCCATCTTCAGTGCCACACACCACCACACATCAAAATTTTCAGTACCACCCCTTCCAGGCTATGCGTGTAAGCTACGTTTGCCACATACTTTAACCACAGTGTATCTCCCAGTATCTTAATGGCATCTGAGAACTAGTGCTCTCCATAAACATATGAGAAAAATCCCCATGACAATAGAGAGGAGAAAGACAGAAACAGCACTGTAAAGCCTCTTAGGATGTGTCAGTGACTTTTCTGTTGGCTGTGCTGAGTCTATGGCCTTTCCTTGGTATAGAAGAGAGAGTTTATTTAGGGCTTATGGTTTCAGAGGGAGAGTCCGTGCTCATCAAGATGGAGAGTGTGGCAGCAGCAGGCAGGCAGGCATGGCCCTGGAATGGTAGCTGAGAGCTTACAGCTAAGCCATAAGCAGGAGGCAGAGGCAGAGCCTGAAGCTGACATGGGCTTTTGAAACCTCAAATCCCTTCCGCAGTGATGCACCTCCTCCAACAAGGCAATTCCCCTAATCCTGCTCTAACAGTTTTACCACGTAAGGACCAAGCATTCAAATATAGGAGCCTATGGGAACTGTTCTCATTCAAACCACAACATTCCACTTCCTGGCTCTCACAGGCTTTTGGGTTATCATGATACAAAATGCATTTAGTCCAAATTCAAAAGCCCCCATAGTCTTTCACAGTTTCAACCCAGTTTCAAAGTCCAAAGTTTCTTCTGAGACGTAAGGCAGTCTCTTGGCTGTAAACCCCTATAAGAGCAAAAAGTAAATTATGGCCAGGCATGGTGGCTGATACCTATAATCCCAGAACTCGGGAGGCAGGGGCATGGAGATATCTGAATTCATTGCCAGCCTGGTCTACGTTGTGAATTCCAGGATAGCCCAGGGTTGTGTAGAAAGACCCTGTCCAGATCCCCCACTCCAATTTTTAAAGCAAATTATATATTTCCAACATAAAATGTCACTGCATATACATGACCTTTCAAAATGGGCAGAAAGGAGACATAGTGGGAAAATATTGAACCAAAGCAAGACTGAACCCCTGCAGGACAAACTCCAGCTCCTGTCGCTCCGTGTGTGGTATCAAAAGGCTCAGACGGTTCCAGCCTTCTGGCTTTGATGGCTGCAGCACACCTTTCTCTTGGGCTGGTTCCACTCTGTCTGCAGCTCTTGTCAGATATGCCATGACTCTGGCATCTTCAGAATCTCAGGGTCCCCAACACAACTCAGGCTTCACTTTCACAGCCTCAAGCAGGGCCTGTCCAGATCTCCATGCAGGGACATCCCTCATACCTGCCCTTCCTAAACCATGGAAGAAGATCTCACAACTGCTTTTCTCCTTCGTGGTGCTAAAGCCAGAACCATGTGGCCAGTGCTGGCTCCTTCTGATGCCTGCCCAGGATGAAATGTCCCCTCAATTGCATTTACATAAGCTTTGCTTTGGTGCGTCCCTTTCTTTTTTTTTTTTTTTTTTTGGTTTTTCGAGACAGGGTTTCTCTGTGTAGTCCTGGCTGCCCTGGAACTCAGTCTGTAGACCAGGCTGGCCTCGAACTCAGAAATCCACCTGCCTCTGCCTCCCAAGTGCTGGGATTACAGGCGTGCGCCACCACGCCCGGCTGTCGCATCCCTTTCTTGCCGTAGTTTTTCCTATTGAAGTTGTAAGTTGTGTGGATGGAGTCTCGCCCTGAGGTCACCACCCCCTTAATGCCATTCGTACCAGGCCTCTCCTTATTCAACACACACCTTGGTCACCAATAACCACATGATAGAGTCAACATTAAGCTGTCTTGAAGTCTCCTCTGCCAACAAGGTTAGATCAACCCTTCAGTTTAGCCTGAGGCAGATTTCAGGATATGGGCAGCCACATTCTTTGCCAAAGTATCACAAGAACCATCTCCAATGGCTAATATTATTCCCCTCTGAAATCTCAAGCTAGGCCTCCAAAGTTCACGTTGCTCCCAGTACTTCTGTCTTCCATGATCCTATTAGGATGCCCTTTGATCCCTGCTTACGATCTTCAACTGCTTTCCTAGTCTAAAGTCCTCTACATTTCACAAGACAAAACAAAACAAAACAGTGTTGTCAGACTGTCACAGCAATAGTCCACTCCCTGGTACCATCTTCTGTCTTAATTACTTGTATATTTTAGTGAAGAGATACCATAATCAAGACAACTTATAGGGGGGGAATGTATTTCAATATACAGTTTCCGAGGGTGAGTCTACTCAAATATATGGAGTCTTATTCTCACTCAAAACACAGGGCACTCAAGTTGTTCCTATTTTGCCATCAAAATGGCAGCCAATCCCTCATCCTGATGGCGGGGAACTCATGGTCTGGCCCTCTACACCTGACCTGCATCCACTGCTCAGATCTAGCACATACCTCTCTGGCTTCCAAGTCATCATCTAGGTAGGTCACTAGAGAGAGTCTACCCAGGAAATGTGCCATCGTGGACATGAAGATTTGAACCTCTAGCTAACAAGATCAGACAGAAAGTAGAGATACTGTTGAATATCTGGGATGAGTTCGTTTCACACAGTACACCGGAGTTATCCGAGATAACCAGGAATCTATTTTGTTAAGCCTCCAGACACACAATGTCCCTCTGCATGCACTCCCCATTTCTATCCTGACTAGCACTTCCCATATGAAAAGCAATTGTTGGCTTCTCTTCAAACACTTGAGTAAAGAAAATAAGCCTTTGATGTTTAACACTTGCTGCAGTGCTATGAAACATTTCAAACAAATGAGAAAAAAATCTGACAAATTAAGCCATTGATAAGACCCAGACTTTCTCCATTCCAACTCCTTGTGTGTCCCCTCACTGTCAAGGTCCTGACCACATTTTCTTTATTATTGTTGTAAACGTGGTACTCATCCATGAAATTCTCAAAAAAAAAAAGATTAGTATGTATACACTCAGTAGCTCTTGCATCCTTCACACTCCCAGTCTGGGAGATGCTCCTATCTACCACTGCTGAGCTACTGGCTGGTGGGTACTGATGGATTCCGAGGAAGGAACGGTCATTGTCTTCCGCTGGGCACTCACCAGAGACAAGCAGCACACCAGGCTCCAATGTGTTAGTACACAAAGGTCCTTGCACCCACAAATCACCAGGGAAACCAGGAATGCTAAGCACATGGACTTGTCTTTTCGAAGGAAAAGAGTCAAAACCTGTAGGCTGGGAGTGGATGTGGCTAATGACCTGGGCACCCTTTGCTATCTGTAGAGCCAGACCTACCCAAACCCCCCAGAATGGTTAGCCCAGGCTCTCCCTACCCACATCTTTACCTTTGCTGTTGTTTCTGAGTCAACAGAACCCATCCTCAGAGGAGCTGTCACGTGAACTTTATATCCGGCTCACCTCCGTCCCATCTCAGGCAGAGGCCTCACCAGA
Organism: Apodemus agrarius; assembly: GCA_964023405.1. Classification (NCBI taxonomy): domain Eukaryota; kingdom Metazoa; phylum Chordata; class Mammalia; order Rodentia; family Muridae; genus Apodemus; species Apodemus agrarius. Next base: position 72,274,246 of record OZ030011.1, on the reverse strand, counting down.
GCCTGGGCCCTGAGGTAAGACATTCAGCCCATCTCTAGAACTCATCTTCTTAGACATGAAATGTACTTGGAGTGTGTTTTGATATAATTATGCCTCCTTGTGTACTAAGGATTATATTACACCGGGAAACTTTTCAAACATGCTTACAATAAACTGCCTGAAGTTAAAACTCCAGAAGTTTGAAACTGATCAAGTTGGGCTGAGCCTAGTGTTCATTTCTAGTTTCTCATAGTTCAGTTCCCTGTTGGCTGTAGCACGTTCCGGGACACCACACACACACACACACACACACACACACACACACACACACACAAATAATGCTAAGCCCATGCTCAGACAATCCTTGTTAAATTCAGGGGTAGGGGGTAAGAAAGACCTGAATGTGGGACCTTACAGGAGGAAGACGGAATAATAATGGTGGGTAGGCAGTAAGAGAAGGGTCCATAGAAAGGGTAGGGAAGAAAGCATTCAAAATAAACAGAATACATTTTATACATGCACAAACCGGTCAAAGAACAAACTTGATGAAAGTTATTAAATGAATAAAGTTTTTCTGGCTTGTTGCTTAGCCTTACCCTGAATTCACCATTGTCCCACCAAGCCTCCAGGTAGCCGGGATCATAGGCATGCACCACCATGTCCCGCCTGAAACACCCACTCTGTAACAGTCAGAAAGTGACTTCCTGTTCCTTTCCTTCCCCACCCCCCTCTGCTCCTCCTCCTTCTCCTCCCCTTCCAGCTCCCTCTCTCTCTTCCTTTCTCCCCTGTCTCTCTCCCTCCCTTGCTCTTTTTCAAAAATCATACAAAGGTGGTCCTACAGGGTGCCATATACTCTCTGAGATGAGCGCTTACACACGTTCTCACATTTTGCCCTTTAATATCATACTTTTCTCCTGAACATATTCTATTAGTGTGGTTGACTTATTTTTGGTTTTTCAGTTAGATCTTCTCTGTCCAAGCTAGCCATATTTATCTGTAAGTCCTAATTATTAGATTAGGACGTGAATGAAATAAAGAGGCCAGGACTGGCCTGGACTGCACCTAGGTATGGTGGAGGAGAAAGTTCATTACAGACATGTAGGAGAGCACAGCCAGAGGCAGAGACATCTGGGAGAGTCCAGAATGGACATGACCAGGCTGAGCTCAATCATGTGGAGAAGGCAGGGAAGGGGGAGGGGAAAGAAGGAAGGGGTGCAGGCGCAGCCAGGAGGCCAAAGGTGCAAAAGGGGTGGGGACCCAAAATGTCTGGATTCTATAGAGAAGAGCAGCCCACCCCCACCCCCAACCCCCCACCCCCACCCCCCGGGGTGGAGAGCTCAGGTAGGGGGTTGGGTATGCCAGCCATACCAGTAGTTGGAAGCAACTAAGGCATGCTGGGAGAACCTGGAGGCCAGATCCGCTTTACTGTGTTAAATAGGTACCTTAGCTGTTTGTCCTGGATTTGAAATTTACAGAGCAGTCTATTTTTTTTCCCTCTCTTGACAACAATGAACTGCATTTTATTCTGGTCACATCCCACACCCCGCCGATCACTAAGTCCACAATGACTTCCAACGACCCCTTCTGTCCTCAGGTCGTACCGTTCTCCCGTTATGTTGTTCCAAGCACCAAGGGAAATACCTGGAATCATAGCTTCCAGGTCAGGCCGTCAGAGCAGCACTCCTCCCAGACTGACAGGACACAAGTACCCGTGCCTTTAATTACTTCTAGGCAATAGTGCAGAGTGCTTGTTCCCACCGGGTCACTTTTTGAAGACTGGTAAATGCTGTTTTCAGAAGTAATTACAAGAATTTCTATGGGAAAAAATACCAGCACTCTTTCACCATGGCAAAACATTTCATATGAAATGTGTAGATCAAAGCATGGGTGAGGATTTAGGTGTTTTAAAAAAAAAAAAAAAAAAAAACCACAAATTTACCTTCCTTCACACCGTAAAATTCCAGTATAAGGCAATGACTTCTCAGGTAAGGAAATTTGGAGACAAGACTGATGACCCGAAGTTGAGCCCTGGGACCCACACAGTGGAAGGAGGAAAACCAGCTAACTCCCTCACGTGAGCCGTGGTACATTTAAACACACATAAAATAGATACATATATTCAAGACTTCTTCAATATGGTTGTGAGCGTCCCACCAACAGCAACACTGTGTCACGCATCTGTTTCAGGTGGTCTCCTATAACTGTGCTAGAGAGTATGAAAAAAACTCTACATACAGAATGCTTCTAGAGAAATTTTGGCAACTAATTAAAAGCTAGAGTGATTACTAGATAGTGTGATTCAATGTTACAAGTACACACACTGAGGAAAGAGCCAAAGAGAGGAGAAACAGAAAATATCGGGTGATAGCTCAGACTTAGTTAAGAGCACTGACTGTTCTTCCAAAGGTCCTGAGTTCAAATCCCAGCAAGCACATGGTGGTTCCCAACCATCTGTAATGAGATCTGATGCCCTCTTCTGGTGGGTCTGAAAACAGCTACAGTGTGCTTACATATAATAAATAAATGTTTAGAAAAACAAAAGAAAGAAAATATGGGTGCCCTTCAAGATGGGGCTCCCTGCCGAGCAGCGGTGACACATGCCTTTCATCCCAGCACTCGGGAGACAGAAGCAGGTGGAACTCTGCAAGTTTGAGGTCAGGACAAGTTCCAGGACAGCCAGAGCTATACAGAAATCCCTCTCTCAAAAAACAGCAACAGTAACAAAAGTGTAACCCGCAGCTTGATTAGACTTTCTGACAAAGCTTTGTAGCAGACCCCCTCCTGCCGGAGAGTAGAGTGGGCTGCTCTGCTGGGCCTCTGTATGGACCTTCTGAAGGTCCATAAGGAACCCGAGTCTATTAGTAGGCGAATAAAAATACTTAATATCTAGGGATAGAGATCCATAGTGTTGACAATTCAGTAACATTATAATGCAAATCTAAGAACCCTAAGTATCAATGAAGCCAGAGTCCTAAGAAGATCCAATCACTGCCTGTGACCGGCAAGCTCAGGTCTTCAGTGCTCTGGGTAGAGCCCTCTCCACGGGCCAGGGCTGGGCACTGCTCCTTTTGTTTTGAATTTGGTCAGTTTCTTGTTTGGTTGTTGGTAGGTTGTTTGTTGGGTTTGGTTTGGTTTGGTTTGGTTTGGTTTGGTTTGGTTGGTTAGTTGGTTGGTTTGGTTTTGGTTTATATATATGAATATAAATATAAAAATATCTGTATTTTAAAATACTATATGTAATTATGTAAATATGTAAGTATATACATAAATATATAATTTTTAATATGAATATAAAATTTATGTATATTTTAAATATATCTATATATAAACATTTGAACTCAGAAAGCTGTTTCCTGCTGTTCTTAGAAAATCTTAGAAAGGAAAGTCACAGCTACACAGGTGTACTGTGAATACTTAGTGAAATGCAAAAGAAAATCTTGTTCGAGGGACAGTCAGAGGAGCAAGTTCAGCCATCTGGTATAGGGTGACAGGTCTTCACCTGAGCCACTAAACCATGCCCAGGGTCCTGGGTCTCAAACCAAGAAATCGAGGACTAATAACCAAAACTACTGGCTTTTCTAGCTCAATTAGACAGTGTGTACATCTGAACGGGTGTCTACCACCAGTGCTAACTGCTACTAAGTGTATAAAACACGGGCCCATAAAGAAATGCTCCCTTCATATTCCTATATGATAATCTCATGCAAGCATATCACAAAAAAGGGTTTGCTCTCATGGTTATGAATTATGAACTACAATTATTTACTTGTTTGTGGTTCACTGTGGTCTTTAGCAGCTCTCTTTAGCCACAGAACAACTCTCCTACATAAAAATTAATGTTCTCATTTTACACTCAAGAAAGCAACACTAAGGGAAAATGTACTTGTTCAGCAGTAGTCTAAATGGCTTATCTGTCACACTAGGTACCCCAAGAGGGACATTACACTTTCAAGGGTCTCCATTAGGAAACCAGACCAACCATCATGTGTCAAATGCCTGTAATTTTAGCATCAACAGACACAGACAGATCTCTGTGAGTTAGAGGCCAGCATGGTGTGTATAAAGTTTCAGGCCAGCCTGGGCTACCTGGGAGTTCCTGACTGGAAAAACAGAGTTCAGGCTAGACAGGTGGTTCAGCAGTGAAGAGTGCTTTCTGCCTCGTTTCCAAGGGACCTAAGATACGTTCCCAACACCTACCTCAGGCAGCTCACGGCTCCCTCTAACTCTTGCTCCAAGGCGTCTGATGCCTTCTTCTGAGGACCATGGGCACTTCATTCACAGGCACAAACACACACATAACTTTTTTTAAAAAATAATTGTTCTTTGTTTTTGTTTTTTGGTTTTTTTTATTATTTTCTATATTCTTTGTTTATATTCCAAAGGCTTTCCCCTTTCCAGTTACCCCCCTCACCATATGTCCCATAAGTCCTCTTCCCGCCCCCATTCCCCAATCATCCCCCCTCCCCACCATTTCTCTGTTCTGGTACTCTCCTACAAAACCGGATTTAGACCAGGGTCCTCTCCATCCCTTTTCTTGGGAATATTTTGCTTAGCTAATTGTGTCTTGAGTATTCAGAGCTTCTGGGCTCATTAATATCCACTTATCAGTGATTGCATTTCATGTGTGTTCTTTTGTGATTGGGTTGACTCACTTAGGATGATATTTTCCAGATCCAACCATTTGCCTACAAATTGCATGAATTCATTATTTTTAATTGCTGAGTAGTATTCCATTGTATAAATATACCACATTTTCTGTATCCATTCCTCCTTTGAGGGACATCTGGGTTCTTTCCAGCTTCTGGCTATTATAAATAAGGCTGCTATGAACATAGTGGAGCATGTGTCTTTATTGCATGCAGGGGAATCCTCTGGGTATATGCCCAGGAATGGTATGACAGGGTCCTCTGGAAGTGTCATGCCCAATTTTCTGAGGAACCGCCATACTGATTTCCAGAGTGGTTGTACCATCTTGCAATCCCACCAACAATGGAGGAGTGTTCCTCTTTCTCCACATCCTCACCAGCACCTGTTGTCTCCTGAGTTTTTAATCTTAACCATTCTGACTGGTGTGAGGTGGAATCTCAGGGTTGTTTTGATTTGCATTTCCCTGATGACTAATGATGTTGAACATCTCTTAAGGTGCTTCTCAGCCATCCGAATTTCTTCTGGTGAAAATTCCTTGTTTAGCTCTGTACCCCATTTTTTAATAGGGTTATTTGGTTCTTTGGGGTCTAACTTCTAAGTTCTTTATATACATTGGATATTAGCCCTTTGTCGGATGTGGGGTTGGTGAAGATCTTTTCCCAATTTGTTGGTTGCTGTTTTGTCTTTCTGACAGTGTCTTTTGCCTTACAGAAACTTTGTAATTTTAAGAGGTCCCATTTGTCAATTCTTGATGTTAGAGCATAAGCTATTGGTGTTCTGTTCAGGAACTTTCCCCCTGTGCCCATGTCCTCCAGGGCCTTCCCCAGCAGTTTCCGAACCCAGTTCCCCGACAACAGAAAGTCCTGTTTTTGTTTTTCAAGACAGAGTTTCTTCATGTAGCTGTTGCTGCTGCTCTGTAGGCCAGGCTGGCTTCAAATTCACCTGCTTTGGCCTCCCAAGTGCTGGGATTAGAGAAAAGAAAATCAATAGAAAAAAAACACTCCGGAGAGGAAGTGAAGAAATGGGCAAAACTACCCACACTCATCAACTAGAAGATTTGATAATCTGGAAATGGATTATTGCTAAAAGTCTTTAGAATATATATGTGTACACATAGCAGTCCTGGGAAGAATAAAGCTGGGAATGTCCCCATACCTGACCTGGTTTCAAGTTATACTACAGAGCCATAGTAATAAAAGCAGCATAGAAATGTCACAAAAACAGACATTGTTGACCGATGAATGGAAGAGAAGATCCAGATATAACCCCTATACACCTCACCTAACGTTTGCCAAAGACACCAAGAGCACTTGTTGACAACAACAATAACAACAACACAAAACCCAAAAAAAAAAAAAAAAAAAAAAAGGCTCTAATGGAACACCCTAATGTCGGGAGAGTGACCGTGACCTCTACCTCTCACCCTACACAAAAGTAAATCCCAGCAGATCAAAGTCTTTAATATCAAACCCGAGACTTGGAAACCACTAGAGGAAAAGTAAGGGAGGTGCGGGATGAGGCGTTGGGGAGCACTCTTGGATCAGGACTCCAGTGGCTCAGAAAATCAGATGGACAAGTGGGACCTTGTTTAAGAGCTTTCTTGGAAGAAAACAGTCAATGAAACATAGCCTAACCTGCCGTAGGACTCAGATGCACACTTTCAAAGCTATGAACAAAATGGCTGAGTAAAGGTCCTCGTCTGCCTGAGTTGATGACCCAAGGTGGAGCCTCAAGAACCATATGACAGAAAGGAAGAACTGACTTCTGTCCTCCGACCTCTAAACACCCTGTGGCACATGTACCCTCCCAAGTAAGCAAGTGTAATTTTGTTCTTGATACGTCTGTTTTGTTGTTTTGTTTGTTTGTTTTTTGAGACAGGGTCTCTCTGTGTAGCCCTGGCTGTCCTGGAACTTGCTTTGTTAACGAGGCTGGCCTTGAGCTCAGAGATCTGCCTGCCTTGCCCCCTGAGTGCTGGGATTAAAGGCGCAGACACCCACCACTCAGCAATAAATGTATTGTTCTCTGAAGTAAAAACTACATAATAGACTTGGCTGAGCTGGGTGATTTTTGTCATCTTGACAAAAGTTGAAGTCACCTGGGACGAGGGAAGTTCAATTGGGAAAATGCCCCCATCGGACTGTGGAGCATCTTTTGATTACTGGTTGGTGTGGGAGGACTTAGCTGACAGTAGGCGGTCCCACTTCTGCACAGGTGGTCCCGGGTGAGATGCAGAGCCAGCGAGGGGGGGGTGGTGGTGTGGGGGTGGTGTGGGGGAGTGGGGGGGTGGGGAGCAAGCCGGCAGGCAGCACTCCTCCAGAGCTCTGCCTCAGCTCCCTCCAGGTCCTGCTTCAGTTTCTGACCTGACTTCCTCAACAATGAACGCTAAACCTTTAAAATTAAGTAAACCCTTCCCGTCCAACGTTGCTTTTGGTTATGGCACTCATCACAGCCATAGAAAGCAAACCAGGAGAGTAGACAGCGGAGAAATGCCAAGGAAAACTACTCTGAGGTGCCAGCTCCCCTCAGTCAGGATGGCTAGCTTATCAAGAACACCCTCAGAAAAATGTAGTTCTCATCCTTCATTAAAGAAGCTTTTTTTTTTTTTTTTTTTGGTTTTTGGTTTTTGGTTTTTGGTTTTTCCAGGCAGGGTTTCTCTATATAGCCTTGGCTGTCCTACAACTCACTCTGTAAAAACAGGCTGGCCTCGAACTCAGAAATCTGCCTGCTTCTGCCTCCCAAGTGCTGGGATTAAAGGCGTGCACCACCACTGCCCAGTGTAAGAAGCTGCTTTTTGCAGCAGAGACCATTACAGAAAGTCACAACTGGTCGAAATGCAGAGAACAGATGACGATGGGATCCCAGCTCCAAGCAATAATCTACAACACAAACCCTCTACCTGTGGTCAGATAACATGTAGAAGAGCAGTCTTCTAAACATCAACAGAGCTACCTAAACCATACCTGAACAATGGCAGCGACAGCTAACATGCCAATATGGGCAGGAGAGAGTTCATGGGTCTCCACCCCCAGATGAAGAGCACGGAGCAATTAAGGACGAGAGAGAGAGAGAGAGAGAGAGAGAGAGAGAGAGAGAGAGAGAGAGAGAGAGAGAGAGAATTAGTTTTCCCCAGCCAGGAGCCTGAGAATTTATTAGAAAACCTACTACTTTGTAAGCCAATTTAAAAAAATAAAATAAAATAAAATTTAGGGCCTGGAGAGATGGCTTGGTACTTTAGAAGAGCACTGACTGCTCTTCCAAAGGTTCTGAGTTCAATTCCCAGCAACCACATGGTGGCCCACAACCATCTGTAATGGGATCTGATGCCTTCTTCTGTCGCGCAGGCATGCAAATAGAGCACTTACATAAATAAATAAGTACTTTACAAAATAAATAGATAAATACAATTTAAAGGGGAAATGCATTTGAACAGAAGTACGCTGCATGAATGAATACAGTTGCTCACAGGAAGCAATTATAATTTAAAACAAAACCACTCCAGTCCCAGGGGCTGGAGAGATGGCTCAGCAGTTAGAACACCTCTGTTCTTTCGGGGACCCAAGTGTGTTGCCCAGCTCCCAGACGGTAGCTCACAACCATCTACAACTCCAGTTCTAGGGGATCCAACACCCTCTTTAGACCTCTGCAGACATCAGGCATGTACATAGGGCAGATATAAACATGTGTAAGCAGAACACTCACTCGAGTAAAAATAAAAGGGTCTTGAAAAATGTTCTAAAATCCCAGTGCTGGGGTAGATCGACGCCGCAGCCACCGCTGCCACCACCACCGCCGCCCTCATTAGTCCAGGAGGCTCCCGAAGCCCTCAGAACTCTGGCCATCACCCCTGGCTGCCCACTTGACCCAAAGGTAAGGCCTGTTCTGACAGCTCCACACATTGCAGTTGTAGGATATAAAAATCAAGCCGGGACTGAAGTAGAGGCTGCCCGTTGGTAGCTAGCTAGCTTCCAGGGTGCTGCAGGGGGCAATGCATCCCAGTAAAGAAGAAAATGAGCAGCAGTCTTGCCCAGTTCTCAATCCCACGAGCTACAGCCAGGGCCAGACAAGACACGGCCCACCAGCCGACACAGCTGGCACCGGATTAGCCAGTTGCTTTCTGATTGGATGTGAAGCCTGCTCTGATGGAGAAAATTTCTCACTGGTACTGTAAACCTGGTCAAGAGATCATGGCTAAGGGAGCTTATAAGATAGCAGAAATGTGCCCCCTAAAGAATTCACTCCACACAGGAAAAATAAAGGAGACGTTCTTTAAGAATATCACTTCCCAGACTGGCTAATGCCCAAAGAGGAGCCGGCTGGGAACAGGGTTTACCATCTCCCAATTTGGGCTCACGAACTGTGGTAGTTGTCTTAATCTTGTCCAGTAGGCTTAACACCCACCGCCAGGTTAACAGTCTGAAGAAAGATGGTATACTGCAAGTCTGGCCGCTTGTGCAGATGGGCGATGTACACAGCAAATTATGTTTTGCTTAAATGAGAACTGGGGCCTTTATGGTAGACCAGGACTTAATGATGACTGTCATCCTGAGCCCCCAAGGCAAGTTCTCTGCTAGAGATGGAAGAGTCAAGAAAGGTGGGGGGTCTCCTTTGTCAGGCGGATGGAGCCCAGAGGCTGCTCAGTACTGGTGGACAAATATTTACACCCTGGCATCCTGACTGTCCTGACCTCTCACAGGTCTGGTTAGCACAGAGCTTCTCTTCGAGGTGTTTGGAGGCAGCACTCCCTTAGCCAGTGTCTACTTGTATGATTTAATGCCTCCTAAGCATATCTATTAACAAATCCTGTATCATATCAATTCCATTACCTGGAGTTTCTTCTACATTAATTATTCCTGGGAGGGGAACCTACTAATACCGTTTTGCTAAATGGCCATGTTTTCAAACTGCTTTTACTTATATTTGTACTCAGAGATTAGCTTTCTGCTTGCCTGAGAAGCTTCTGTTTGCAGGACAGTGGTTACTCCAGAGACTCATAACTGGTCTAAGTGCTGAGAATAAGTGACTATTAGATGCTCGGTTATAAATCAGACATCTATATGACTCATTCTGGGATTCGGGGAACGTCTCAGAAGAAGGGGTGGTAAGAAGGGAAGAGACAGAGGGTGGAGCAGACTGTGGTGCAGAGCTGTCTTCAGGGCTCCAATGGCCATAGCACGAATGAGCTGACAGCGGCTATCACTGCCTGAACAAGATCGCACAAGACGGCCCATCGGCGGCCCGTCACGGAGCACAGGCCCGGAGGTCATGTCCATCTGTATGTTGTTAGTCACTGGTGGAGAAAGAGACGTTTGCTTCAGTGGTGTAGCCACTGGGAAGCTGCCCACAGATACCCTCTCACCCATGCTGTTCAAGCATCCCACGGTAAACCCATTGGATTACCAGAAAGACATGCTAGATGAAAACAGGAGTTATGTTAGGAAGAGGAAGGGAATCAGCAGGAGTGCAGTAGGATGAGGGTGTAAGGAAGAATGACTATGAGCAACACACATCACACACACACACAGAGAGAGAGACAGAGACAGAGACAGAGACAGAGAGACAGAAAGACAGAGAGACAGATAGATGGATATGAATCCCAGAGGATTCCCCAGCATGCAGTAAGGATACATGCTCCACTATGTTCATAGCAGCCTTATTTATAATAGCCAGAAGTTGGAAAGAACCCAGATGTCCCTCAACGGAGGAATAGATACAGAAAATATGGTATATATACACAATGGAGTACTATTCAGCAATTAAAAACAATGAATTCTTGAAATTCTTAGACAAATGGATGGAGCTGGAGAACATCATACTAAGTGAGGTAACCCAATCTCAAAAGAACACTCATGGCATGCATTCACTGATAAATGGATATTAGCCTAGAAGCTTGGAATACCCAAGACACAATTCACATACCAAATAAAGCCCAAGAAGAAGGAAGGAGAGGCCCCTAGTCCTGGAAAGGCTCAGTGCAGCAGTGTAGGGGAATACCAGGACAGGGAAGTGGGAAGGGGTGGATGGGAGAACAGGGAGAGGGAAGAGGGCTTATGGAACTTTCGGGGAGGAGGGACCAGGAAAGGGGAAATCATTCAAAATGTAAATAAAGAATATATTGAATAAAAAAAAGAAGAAAAATGTCACAGTGAAACCCAATAGTAGCATATATAATTAATGTGTGCTAATTTTATAAAATGCTATTAATTTTATGCATTGAATTTTTAAAATTTTAACAAGTATATTTTACATTTCGAGAACTCTGTGTCTCTAGTCTATGTCTGTGTATGTGTGTGTGTGTGTGTGTGTGTGTGTCTGTCTGTCTGTCTGTCTGTCTGTCAGTCTGATGTCTGTCTCTTACAACCCCACTTACTCACTCCTGGTCTTGGCAGGTGGGGAATGCTGGGGCACACAGCCATTGTTGCCTGCCCTAAGCATCTTTATCATTCCGTTAGCAATTACGAATCTATTTTAGGCCATGGTGGCACATGCCTTTAACCCCAACACTTGGAAGCAGAAGCATGAAGACATCTGTGAGTTTGAAGCCAGCCTGATTTACACAGCAAGTGTTTAGGGCAGTCAGGATTGCAGAGACCCTGTCTCAAAAAATTAAACAAAACAAACAAGCGAAAAAGAATCCACTTAAGGATGGCTAATTCCATTAACAATCCCAAGTACTTATTTTATGGGCGTCTAAATTTGTTGATGAGCCCCACACATAACGGCTTGCTTTCCAATGAGCATAGTGACCCATAATTATGAAATAATTGCTTACTCTGCAAACTGAATTGGCAAAGATTTTCTCCCAAGACAATTGCTTCTGCTATTGCGAGGAGCAATTGATAACATGGCCCAGGACCTGCTTCCCAGTCTCACATTGGATGCTCGAAGCTCCATTCCCTCGTGTGGTCACCAGGCCCACAGTCAGTCATGGGGCGACCCGACTATTGACATCTGCTCTCAGGAGATGCCCAGCCCACACTTTCATGGCCCTGTCCTGGCTTCAGTGAGACCAGAAGAGAAACTGTCTTGAACCTGTCTTGAAAGCCAGGCTGCTGGTGATTTGTGCTGGCGTTGACCTGAATTTATTTCCCTGAATCCTCCCCCTTTTTACACGGATTGCGTTTGAGTAGCCAAAAGGAATTTGTGTGAGATTTAGAAAACGAAGGAGAAACAATAGCTACCACTCTCTGCACGCCTGCAATCGGGCACAGGAACGGGACCGCAGAGATGCCCCCACGGCCCAGCTTGCCCTAGCTTTCCTCTGTTCCAAAGGAGCTCCTCTGTCTACTTTTTCTCTCTAATGACAAACAGCAGTCCACACCCATCACCAGACTCATAGGCAATATCCAAACAGCACACCCACCTTCCCATGAACTTCGCTGTCATTAGACTGGCATCTCAGAGCTTCTGGTCTCCGATGATCAGAAACCCGTCCTGGATTGAAGCTCCCACCGCCTCCTCACCTCTTCAAAAATTCCTTGTGCTTTAACAGTGTGAAAAGTTTGCTTTGTTTTAATTGTTTGCTCTTATGCATTTCTCTCTCCCACCCCTCCACAAGATGTCTTCTTTGCAGGTGGAAGCCTAGCTGATAATTGTGAATTTAGCCTAATCAATCCTTTTTAAAGCCCGGAATGTCAATGCTTTCTTTCTTTCTTTCTTTCTTTCTTTCTTTCTTTCTTTCTTTCTTTCTTTCTGTCTGTCTTTCTTTTTTTTTTTTTTTTGTTTTTCGAGACAGGGTTTCTCTGTGTAGTCCTCGCTGTCCTGGAACTCACTTTGTAGACCAGGCTGGCCTCGAACTCAGAAATCCGCCTGCCTCTGCCTCCCAAGTGCTGGGATTACAGACGTGCGCCACCACCGCCCGGCTCGCTTTCTTTCACCAAACAAAACTTTTCCTGTGTCCCATCCCAGTCTCTGGAGAAAGTTTAAAAACTTACCTTCAAAGTCTGAGAGATGGATGAGTTACAATGTTATAGGAAATGTTCAGTAACACAAGCCCGCACTGACCCTGAAGGGAAATAGCTACTAAGGTTGGTTTCCGGAGTAGACTCTCACACCAAGTAAGACCCCTAAGGCAAGTCCTTAAGTGGGAGGAATGTAGTGCCTCTTCTTTAAAAAAGTTTGCATCTTTAATATCCCAGCCACTTTCCCGTTCTCATTCAAAATATCCCAAACTGTAGCATTTTTTACCATATTTAGTTTGCAAGAACTTATTTGCTTTTACAACAAATCAAGTTCTTTTTGTAAATTTGTAAAATTTGCTTTTATAGATAGTACCATTTATCATACGAAATTAAACTTTTAAATTTAGGGTTAACATATAATTATATAAACAACTTTAGAGTTTATATTTAGTTTGCAGATACATTTTGGTTTTATAAAACTAATAAAACAAAATTATGCCTAATTTTGAGTATGTACATATTCAAATGATATTAGAAGATTAACTCCAGAATTATTTTTTTTTGTTGTTGTTGTATTTAGAGAAAATCCTTTCTTTGCTTCACCTGGAGAAACGCTGGGCTGTCAGCTGTCCAGTCCCCTGAGCCCTGACCACCAACCTCCCTCCGCCAGCGTCACCGAGTCATGTTGATTGACACTGAAAGTGTTCCTTCCTCTGGACTTTCTCACTCCTTCTGCCTTAGCCGAATCCCGCAGTGGTTAGTCCTCAGTGGGCCGTCACCGCTCCTGTGTGCGGTGTCATCACGCTACCTGGATTTCACTTGGCACAAGTGTGCTATCACACAACAAATAGCTTCTGTTTTTTGTTTGCTTTGGTTCAGTTTAGTTTTTTAGGATTTTTTTTTTGGGGGGGGGGGCAGGGTTTCTCTGTGCAGTTCTGGCTGTCCTGAAACTTATTCTGCAGACCAGGCTGGCCTTGAATTCATGGAGATCTGCCTGCCTCTGCCTCCCAAGTGCTAGGATTAAAGACATGTACCCCCACCGCCTGGCAGCCTCTGTTTTGTTGTTGTTGTTGTTGTTGTTGTTGTTGTTGTTTTAATCTCATATTGCACAACAGTTTCTCACAAATGTTTGAGGCACTACAGTAGCCAAAACTACAAAGGCAGATGCATCTGGTGGTATAATCCTAGCATCAACAAAAAGAGGGGCTATGTGAGCACCGGGCTACGGTGGGAGGATCTGGTGATGAGGAGGCCAGTCTGATGGCCTAGAATACACTCCCACTCCATTTTTAAATCATCAGAGTGAAAGCCACAAAGGTCTTACATATCCCCACAGATGAGTCATGAGCAAGGCCTTCTCATGTGGCAAGCCGACACGGTGACATGGCGACATCACAAGTTAGAGATATTCCACTAACAGTTTCAATGTTTAATACCCAATAATGTTGCCTACTAAGGCAATTCTTTACAATGATTTAGGCCCAAAATAATACCATTAACTTGAGGAAATGTACAGGGAACTGGACGGTTATTACTATAACAGGCTGAGGTGGTTTGGTTTTACAGTCTTACCAACAATCGCTTAGAGCATTGAGCGTGCTGCCTCCCACCCTCCGCCAGGGCTCCCCAACTTGCTGCTCTTGTCAATCACGCTAGATGATCACTCGCTGGTGACAGAATCAGTCCTGTCAACCTATTTAAGGTAACTGCTGCTTTATAGGAAAGTGTCAGATCCTTGATGAGTTTTGCAATGAGAAAAGTTGCTGAGTCAGATGGATTCATGTATACACTCAGTTTTACTCAGTATCCATCAAGGGGTAACTCACTGTCAGCAGTGACCTGGCACTGGGGGTGTAACAGTGAGCAGGAGAATGCCTTACTCTCATGACGCATGATTCAGTGGGGTGTGTGGCTAGTGTATGAGTAAAAACTGTAAGTTCTGTTGTGATACGTGCTGGGAATATAATAATGATGGTGATGATGATAGGTATATTAGTCTGAGTTCTGATATAGATAGGTAGATAGATAAATAGATAGGTAGATAGGTAGATAGATAGATAGATAGATAGATAGATAGATAGATAGACAGATAGATAGATAGACAGATAGATAGATAGATATCTTCAGGCCCCTAATGTGGGTGCTGGGAATAGAACTCATATATATGGCTGCCCCTTTCTCGGACAGTCCAAGGATCCAGTAGTTGTTTAGACCATGAGGCTGGATGCCTTATCTGGTCTTCTGTATATGCGGGAAACTGGAAGAATTATGCCCCGATGCTAGTGAAGGAATGAACTTGCTAGAATGGAGAGGACGAGCAGGCAAAGAGCAAAAGCTTCCTTCTTCCAAAGAGACTTCCAGCAGAAGGTGAGGCCCACCGGGAAGATCTTGACGATCAGGATTAGAAGCAGACTCACCTGCCGCAGATTAAGTAGCAACCCCTCACAGGTGTGCCCTCCAGCTTTGGACTTCAGTCAGTTGCAGATGTAGTCAAGTTTACAACCAAGAATATCCATCTGTCGGCCCCAGTGACTTCTAATTCTTTCCAGTCTAGAGACAGAACGCATTCCTGGGCACAAAAGGTAACACATGGTCAACACAGTCTCCGGATTTTTCCAGCAGGATGTTGCTAAGCCTGACAGCTTATGAACTGGTAGCAGTTACTCTAAGAGACAGTATCATACCTCTGGAGCTCTGTTACAAAGAAGTAGCCTAAAATGGCGCCATGTGGCAGATGACACACTGGGACACTTTAAGAACATAGCAAGCTAAGGGAGAAAGGAAATTCCTTGACTTCTTCACCCCATTCTTCCCTACGGTCTGGGTGCTGGGAGGCCTGGGACCACCTGGCTGTGTCTAAGCTGCTAACCGCTGGTTCCAGACCTAGACAGAAGGCAGAGGTGCTGCTGAGCCCGGAGAAGCAAACACAAACCCACCAGGAAACCAGCTGCTCCCCACCGTTCATGGTCAGACTGAGGGCTCTTAGGCTCCACCATACCATGGCACATACCCATGCGCTTCCAGCACAATCCCGTCCTGCTTGTAAATTGTTCTTTCGCTTCCAAATACGGCACTTGTTTTAAAATACATCACTGCAGTTTACAGATCTGCGTATTTTGCTAAGGCAAGGCAACTTTAATGGCATTCTCAGCTGTGGCCTTTCTCCTGTTATTACACAATCGGCTGCCCGGACTGTATTCTCCGCAAGAGCCACCAGAAGTCTCCTCTCCTCCCTCCTTATGTAGTAAAGTCCAGAAATACTCCGACCCTGGCAGTGCAAGAAATTTGGTCTCTTGCTATTCCATCAATAAAAATAAAACTGGGGGTGGGGTGGGGTGGGGTGGTGATTGCCTGTGATCCAGCACTCAGGGTGTGGAGGCAGGAAGATCAGAAGGTCCAGGTCATCCTCACCAAAGCGATAAATTCAAGGTCAACCAGGGATGTGTGAAACCTCATCTCAGAGAAAGAAAGATCGTAAAAATTAAATTAACTAAAAGAAATTACACCCTCCAAGGTAACTGTCATTGGTAAGCAAAAGAGAGTACATGATACTCTTGGTAGAGAACCACAAGGCATATGATCAAGCAGACTCATGGCTCCAATCTCAGAACCCTAGCCTTAGCTACAAGTAAGTCCCTTTCTACACTAATTACCAAAATGAATGAAGGGTCTGTTGGTATTTCGTCTAGGCTCCGCCCACAGTTACCTGGCAACCGTTTGCCCCTCCTCCACCTCCTGCTCTTCTCCTCTTGCTCCTGCTCCTTACCCTCTTTCTTCTCTCCCCCAGTCCCCTCCCCCGTCCTCCCTCCTCCCTCCTCCGTCAACTCCCCTCCCCATGCCCTGAATAAACTCTATTCTATACTGTATCTGTCCTTTGGCTGGTACCTCTGGGGTAAAGGACGCCTCTGCATGGGCCCACAGAGGCGCTCCCTTCCCCCACACCATACCGCGCCTCCACTAAACACATTCGTTTCCTTTTCTTTGTTTTTATAAAACACAACAGGGCTAATTCAAGCCGCAGTAAAGGGGGGTGAGCTGGGGTTTGTCTTTGTGGCCCCATGAGACTCTTCATCTCTGGGTTATCTTGCTCTGCCACCACGCCCAGCCCAGCCAATTATCCCGCCCTGGCACCGTCTCACTTATCACCTTGACCCAGATGTCTAAGGCTGAGTGAAAGCAGCGCTGTCAGATTCCATACATGTGTGGTGACGGCTCAGAGTGAGAGAGGCGTTCTGTCACAGGGGAAGCAGGGCTTGTCAAGAAAAATCACATTAACTTTGAGAAGCGCTCAAGTTTAAGGTTAGAAGGCTTTATTTTTAGAGGTAGGTTTTTCTATTTCATACTTTGCAAAAGGGTACAATGTCATAAATGGACCTTGGCTTTAAAATCCAGAACTTGTATTTCACTACCATGGAACTGTTAAAATGTATATTTGTCAGTTTCTTTAAGAAGTTTCATTTTTGATCTATATTCTGCTTATTCTAGAAACTGATGATCATTTCTTATTTTTGGCCTGTAAAACATTTCATCCTTCCAACACGGCCATAGCGAGCTAATTTGCATCTGCTTCTGTTACCTCCAGGGCTTGGAGGCAGGGGAGATGGGCACTGCCTTCCTTCTGCCCTCCCCCGGGAGCCCAGTCCCCCTCGCCGCCATCTCTTCTTTTTCTCCCTCCCTCTGTCCATTCCTCCCTAACAAGGACAGTTCTGGGGTGCGGGTGGGGGTGGAGCTAAGGGCGAAAATATTTCCAGGGTGAGAATTTCCCTCTCCAGCTTCTAGTTGAAGCAAAGTGTGAGGGGTTGGGACTTTGCTTTCCTGGACTTTGCGTCCAGAAGATCCCTTGGTTTTGTGATTCTTTTTCATCTTGGTGAGCGCGCAAACCGCAAAGGGGTCACTTCTGCTCTGCCCCAGGACGAAGCTCTCGATTAGCACACAGGACACAAGAGGGAACAGCATGCCCCCAACAGCCCTGCCAGGAAAAGCAAAGCGTGGAGTCAACAAAAGCAACCCAGCCGGCCCTGGCATCCCTCCCTGTGAGAATCACACCATCTACGCGTTTACAGGGAGGCTGTGGGCAGCTCCCACGGCAGTCCTGGCGGCCCACCTGCTTGGCCAGGGCTGGACAGCTCCACGCGGGGCCTCCAGCCTGCAGCTGGCGTGGCAGGTGAAGCACCTGGTAATTTTCCATCAAACAACAGGAGGCCCTCTCCTCAGCCACCCACTCAGCTCAAAGCAACGTGTCAAAAACACAAGACATTACAAGTCAGGGGTCAAAGAAAACAGCACAACTTTAGGCAAAAAAAAAAAAAAAAAAAAAAAAAAAAAAAAAATTGATGGAGGTACAAAGTGATTAACTAATAATATGGAAAAAGGAGGGCAGAAGAGAGAGCTCAGTCAGTAAAAGGCTTGCCTCCCTGGTATGAGGGCTCAAGATGATCGCTTAGTGTTAATCCCATGCTAATGAGACAGAGACAGGAAGATCTCCTAGGCCATGACCAGCCAGCCAATGAGAGACTAGGTAGAAGCAGCCTGAGGCTGAGAGCAGAGGGTGGCCTCTGACCTGCACATGCATGCACATACACAAGCAGCCCCACCCACATATACATGCACATACATGTGCAGCTGCACCCATGCATGCCCATGCTTGCATACACGTGTGTCCTTGGGAATGCATGTTGTACACACGTACAGAGAGAGAGAAGGTGGGAGAGCAAAGGAGAGAGAGAGAGAGAGAGAGAGAGAGAGAGAAAGTGAAGAAACCTTGTAAAGCCAAGGACTACGACAGAATAGAAAACCGTGGCTCATTCTTGAGAGAGATGGTACTCATAACCATCATGCAAGTGAAACGAGCCCATTCCATAAAAATATCTGTTTTCTGTCATATGTGTCAACTGGAGGCAGGGAGAGGACACGCTTACAAAGGGATGGGGCTACAGTTAGGGTTCCTATTGCTGTGCTAAAAGACCATGACAAAAAAAGCAACTAGATCGGAAAAAAGGGTTTATTCCCCCCCCACACACACACACACCTCCGCATCACAGCCTGTCCTCAAGGAAGTGGAGGCAGGAAGTGAGGCAGAGGCTAGGGAGAAACATTGCTTCCGGGCTTTCTCCCAGCCCAGGGGCGGCGCCTTGAGCCGGACCCTCCCACGTAGGCCATCAGTCAAGTAAACAGACTGCAGGCTTGCCGGTGGTCAGCTGGTGGAGCATTTTCTAGACTGCGGTTCCCTCTTCTAAAACGACCCTAGCTTGTGCCTTGATAGAAAACCAACCGTCCGGATACGCCGAGGATGTGGGATGGAAACAGAAAAATGAGAACGTATCCTAGACGGGATGGATGTGATTTTTAAAAAGAAAATGCTATATGCATAAATGGAGGTGTCATAAAGAAGGGCACTGCTCTGTGTATCAATGTGTTCTGAACACACACACACACACACACCGTGATTTTGGAGCTTATCCTGGAAGCTGAAGTTACTGAGTGCAGGTGGAGAAAAAGCTATATCAAAGATAAAAATAAAACTCGAAATCATTATGACAGTTTACTAACTGTCCAGAACTTCGCAGGTCCTTCCACACTCCGTAGGGCTATGACAAGTATCACAGGATCTAAACCAGGGATGGAGAGGTGGCTCAGCAGTTAAGAGTGCCCGCCGGCTGTTCTTCCAGAGGTCCTGGTTCAATTCTCAGCACCCAGCCAGCAGCCCACAACTCCAGGGCCCGGGGACTGAGCGCCCTCTTCTTCTGGCTTCCTCGGGCACCCGGCACGCACATGCGTACAAGCAGGCAAAACGCCCATACATGCAAAAACTTTTAAATACACGAATGAAATTTAAAAAAAAAATATATATATATATATATATATATATATATATATATATATATATATCTGGACCAGGTGAGGAAAAGTTCTAGCTGTTTCTGTTCAGTGGAATTAATTGAATGAATGCTCCCCACTCTTTATATTATAAATGGCATCCAGTTCGACTCCAAAAAGCCTGAGGGATGAACAGGAGACAGTCAGGCTCCTCCACAGACACCAAGGACACCTTAGCACATGGGCAGCGATTCCACTGAGAGGTGTAAACTCCCTGGACAAGCATCTTTGAAAGACACTAGTTTTGGTGTCTGCTCCAGAAAATTCGCTCACAATGTGCTTCATTATTGTAGAGCTGAGGAAAGACACAGGACTCTCTGATCTAGCTTACTTACTTGAAAGAGTAGGTATGTCCTGTGACAGCCTTAGAACCTTTGATTATATTGTGAATGGGTGTCTGGGTGTTTTCCTATAACCACGCTCAACCAACAGTGCTGATAACTAAAACACACTGTGTTATGTTCAAAACACTGGAACAAAACCTGCCTTTTCGCCAGGGAAGATAGCTGAAATAAAATATTTTCTAAGTAAATATTTTTGGTTTGCTAAGTCACACAGTCAGCTATCATATTATGCATCAAAACAAAAAGCCTTTTCCAAGTCTAAAAAAAATCACAACTATTTTGTAAATAGAACATTAAGCAAACACGAACGTGAGTATCTCTGAAGGTCAGATCTGAGACTAATCTTTGATGATTGATGCTAAATCCACTCATTATAATTAATAAAAGTAGTGCCAATTTGTGACTGGAATTTCTTACATAATAGGTAACTCTAGATTATTCAATTTTTTTTATTATTTGGGTTGTAAGCAACTTCCACCCAAAATAATTAAAGAGTGGAAAAAAAGACAAAAACTTTCCAAACGGACTACATCAACCGAATGCAGGAAGAGAAGCCATGAGCGTCCTGTGCGATGTGTGGGGTCCTGGATTACACACACTCACACACACACACACTCGCTCACTCACACCTACGCTTAATTAATTAATAGTTAATTAATTAATAGTTAATTAAAATTTTAAATTAATTAGTCCATTGATTAAAATTGATTAATTAAAATAATTTCTTAAAGTTAGTTTATTAATTAAAAATTAAAAGCAAAAGGAGATGAGGAACTCACATTACTAAGAAATGAAACTTCAGATTCCCTTTACTGCCAC
Source organism: Apodemus agrarius (assembly GCA_964023405.1). NCBI lineage: Eukaryota > Metazoa > Chordata > Mammalia > Rodentia > Muridae > Apodemus > Apodemus agrarius. Next base: position 72,253,683 of record OZ030011.1, on the reverse strand, counting down.
TGTTTGGCTAGTGAATAATTGTTGGAGCATGAACACTGATGGTACTTATCAAAATAAGTACGAGGAATAAAATTAATAAAAGTAGATGAGATAATCCTAGGGCCTACGCAGCCAAAGCGTTTAAAATTGAGTGTTACAGTCATACATTGTCATGCATGTATACCACGTGCTTTGCTTGTGAGCATCCCTCATTACTCGCTGTTATCCCCCTGCCTCCTCCTCCTCCCCTCCCCCTTCCATCCCCTCCCCTGCCCCCCTTCCCCCACCCCCCACCCTCATCTCTTCTTTCAAACAGTTCTCCTCCTTCTTTTACGTCTTACACACATTTCATACAGATTCCACTCAAGGGGAGTGTGCTGTTTGTTAGTCTGAGTCCGACTCACTCACTGAACGTGACGATCTCTACGTCATCCCTTCACAATGAAAGACATAGACAGGATAGAAACAGGAAAATTAGTAAGTTTATACCTATTGACAGATAATATGATCCTATACTTAAAAGACTGTATCTTGGGCAGTGGTGGCGCACGCCTTTAATCCCAGCACTTGGGAGGCAGAGGCAGGCGGATTTCTGAGTTTGAGGCCAGCCTGGTCTACAGAGTGAGTTCCAGGATGGCCAGGGCTACACAGAAAAACCCTGTCTCAAAAAACAAAAAAAGAAAAAGAAAAGAAAAGAAAAAAGAAAAAAGAAAGACTGTATCTTAGCTTTGATAAACACTTTCAGCAAAGCAGCACAACACAGCAATTCATATCCTTTTAGCCGGGTCGTCCCAGAAGTTCCCCAAACAAGCCAGACCTCGGCCATTGCTCTGCCGTCTGCCATAACTAACCGTAAGACCCCACTGCTAAAGAAACCACACACTCTGGTTACAGGACACAGGGGAACCATTCTCAAACTGACTAGGAAACTTCCTGCCGACTTACACGGTGCCAGGATGTGCATCAAGCCTCTGGGGCAGGAGCACATCAGGGGTCTGGCCCAGCATTGGACCTAGCACGCTGCTACACTGACTTCTCAAGAAAGACCTGCACAACGGGGTCATCATGGGCATTCTGGGGGCTAACTAACAGCTTTCTGATTGGATCTGAGGCCTGCTCCACTGGAGGGAACGCATGCCTCGTCCTATAAAGCTGGTCAAGGGTCCACGCCTGGGGAGGTCATAGGCCCTTGTGAGGAGGACCTATGACTGCTGCTTTGCTAACGGGTCATGATGTCGAACTATCTTGTGTTTATAGTTAGACCCGTGTTTGTGCTGCTCTCAACCTGACTCAGAAAAGTTTCTCTCTTTTTGATAGTGGACTGTGTTTTCTGCGGACCCACAACTGCTCAAATGGAGTTTCAAGAGAAATGGGTTGGGGTATCTGAAGGGCGTCAGAGGGGGTACAAAATGGAATTTTATTCAGCTGTAAGGAAGAGTAAAGTGACATATGCAAGAAATGTTTGAAAATTGAAGTCATTAACCTAAGTGAAATAAATCTGACTTGGATGGATAACAAATTTTTCTCTCATTTGCAGAGTCTAGATTTAAATTTGCGTGTGGATACACACACACACACACACACACACACACACACACACACGTGGGGGAGGAAGGAGCCACCAGGACAGCAGAGGGAGGTGAGCAGAGGTAAGGCTGAATTCTAATCTAATCCAAAATGTATGAAAAGGTCACAGTGTAACACTGTTTTGCAGGCTAACTTTAGATTGACTAGAAAAAAAGACAAATCCAACTAATTTCTCAAAGAACTAATTTATACAGAACTAATGCACAGCGAAGAGTCAATACCACTCCCAGCAAGGTTGACAAATGATTTTTCTACAAAAAGAAAGAGGCGTCCATCACCCCATGACGGTGTGACCTGAATGAAGAGCAGCCACGTTACAGACTCGAAAATATTCATGTGAGCAAGAAATAAACACAAACCCCAACACAGTAGCGTTCAGACCTGAAGCGATTATTTCTTTCTTTCTTTCTTTCTTTCTTTTTGTTTGTTTGTTTGTTTTTTGTTTTTTTGAGACAGGGTTTCTCTGTGTAGTCCTGGCTGTCCTGGAACTTACTTGGTAGACCAGGCTGGCCTCGAACTCAGAAATCCACCTGCCTCTGCCTCCCAAGTGCTGGGATTAAAGGCGTGTACCACCACGCCCATCGAAGTGATTATTTCTAAAAATCAGAATTGTACTCAAAGTGCAGATGGTCACAGGCTCTCAGAGCACTGATTTCTTCAGTGACCAAGGCACTGAGTCAGACTCGGAGAAAAAGAAAAATTCAGGTAAGACATGAAAGTTTCCTTTTTAAGAGTTTATGATCTCACAGGGGAAAACAGCAAGTGAAAAGACATTTACAACACACTGTTAGAAACCTCAGTCGTGGATTATATTTAGCTTCCCAAATCCTGCCCCCCCCCTATGCTTTGCAGAGGACTTTTCTCAGTGTTTCTGCTGTGTGTGTGTTTCTCATCCCCATTAAATATCTTTCTCCAGTTGCTGAGAAAATAAATAAGTAGATAAATTCAGTAAAATAAGTAAAGTTTAAAAATAAAATAAAAGTAAAAGAGAAAAGTAAAAATAAGCAAAATTCAGTGACCTTGTTCATTCAATAATATTAGATTAAAAAATAAAATGCCGCCGGGCAGTGGTGGCGCATGCCTTTAATCCCAGCACTTGGGAGGCAGAGGCAGGCGGATTTCTGAGTTCGAGGCCAGCCTGGTCTACAGAGTGAGTTCCAGGACAGCCAGGGCTACACAGAGAAACCCTGTCTCGGAAAAAAAAAAAATGCCAAAGAAAGAAATTGATGAAGACACAAGAAAGTCGACAGCTGTCCCACACTCAGGGGCTGACAGAGCCAGTATTGGGAAAATGTCTACATTGTTTAGGGCTATGTTCAGATTCAACGCAATCACTATTCAAACTCCAATGATGTTTTTCACAGAACTAGAAAAACTTATCCTAAAATTTATATAAGGTCATCGAAGACCCCAAATCGATTCTAAGTAGAAAGAGGCATGTTAGCGAAGCCAGTTCAGCAAACTGCAGTACAGTGCAGCGGCGCGGGCGGGGACAGAGCAGCAGGACCCGGCACAGGACAGACATGGAGATCGCAGAACAGAAGCCAGGACCTGGAGGCACACTCACAGAACTGCCGTCCCCTGAGCCTTAACTCTCAACAGATGAGCTGGGAAGGAAGGTTCTATACACACACGTAGAAGGACGAAGCTGGGTCCCTAGCTCGGACCCTGTACAAAAGTGAATGCAACCTGGATCAAAGCCCCTAGGGCCAGACACAGCCCGGGGATGTCAGCGAGAGTTGACAAATGGGAACTGCACGAAATCAGCTGCTGCGTTCTCAGAGATCGCCCCTTCGGACCGTGGCCCCCGATACAAAACTCCGGCTCTGCGATATTCAGCCGAGTTGTTCTCTATTTCATCCCATCGTTTCCCAACTACACGTTTTCCTGCGTTTCCTCATCTGGTGCTATCTCTTCTGCTAAACGACAAACTCCAGTGTTACATAAGGCACGCCATTTATTCTGACTCCATATCCAGGATTTAGCATCACGCCCCCAGAGCAGAATGCACTTAACAATTACCTTTGAGTGGATAAGAAGTGAGTTGTAAATTGGGCATAGTAGCTCGTGCCTTTAATCCCAGCACTTGGGAGGCTGAGGCAGGCGGGTCTCTGTGGGTTCAAGGTCTGGTATACATTGACTTCCAGGACGGCCAGAGCTACCCTGTCTCAAAAAGAAAAAGAAAAAGGGAGGGAGGGAGGGAGGGAGGGAGGGAGGGAGGGAGGGAGGGAGGGAAGGAAGGAACGAAGGAAGGAAGGAAGGAAGGAAGGAAGGAAGGGAGTTAAGATGTAAGAATTGTCTAAAATACCCATCTAAGACTAAGATGTCGCTGCGCCAGTTTGTCTAAGAAGGTGAACTTAAGCAAGAACTTTGGAATTGCGGATGGCAAGGGACCTCTTCAGGGCCTGCTGGCATGCCAACAGTCTGAGACGATACCAACGAGAAGACACTGTCATCTTTTGTTCAGAATATCACTATGAAGTAGAAACTATGGACACCTCCTGACCCCGAAGTTCCTCACCGTGCTGGGAAGCCAGTGTTCTTTGTCGTTTTTAGGGCCTCAGGCACCAGTGTGTCCATTCTCGCTCAGCAACAGACAGGTGGGAAACCCTGCACCCCGTCTTCCTAACAACATGTCAACACTAATCACATTTACACACTGTTTATGTCGTGGGTGAGAAGCCAAGGCGTTCTGTATACTCAGAGATAGAGCCATATATCAAAGTACGAAGCCTGTCACCCCCCAGCTGCGACACCTGTGGTACAAGCAATCCTAGGCCCCCTCGTTTACAGTGATGCTTGGCGAAAGCTGCTCTGTGGGTTTGTGAGAGAGCTGAGGCAGCTTGATGCCCAACGTCTGCTCACATCCAGCAGCTCTGAGGTAGAAGAGGACACGGACAGACCGCACTAGCCAGGGGAGGGCTGAGGTGGGAGGAGAGGGTGCACCCATGCCTCGGTGACGCCTGTGTCATCAGTCCCTGTGGTTCTATATAGAACACCAACATTTATGAGATGCTCCCTGGCAAAGATCCGATCACGAAGGGCCATCTCGGCTTCAAGGCAGGTGATGATTCTGTCCTTTAAACAGCCACTCCACAAGTCCAACCATGACCCTTGTTCCCTCAGACTGAATCACACAGAATAACACTGAAACCCAGGGGGGGGGGGATGGGACCTGGGGGCTTCCACGCTGCGTCTGTCAGCCATTCTCCTCCTCCCGTGTGTCCCGGCGACACTCTCTTCTGTCTACATCCTTTAGGTGCCACACACCTGTGCCCGGCTTCCCCGTCAGTCTCACCCTTCGCCGATGGCTATCCGCGTACTAGTAGCATAGGTTCAATCTGAAGACATAAAACAGATAAGAATTATCATTAGCTGTCCTTGAAGCTGAGTTTTTGAATTTAATGTCTTTTCTGAGTGCAACAGATCCAATAGGGAAGTTTCCCTAGACGCAAAGTCAGATGTTGGTCCTCCCTGCTTTCTCTCAAGATGCCGGGATTGCTGAGAATGTGTCTTATCTGCAAACCAGAAATTCAACATCGGAAACATTTTCTCTCAAGGTTACCGCAAGTACAAGAAATAATGTGGGAACCTTGAAGTGACTGCCTGCACGGAGACACACGGACTAAATATCTGAACCTGGAATTAGTGACCCAAAAGTTAAAAGAAGCAAATGAATCCACAACCCTGTATGCATAAGAACCTTTTTGTGATTTTATGATGAAAACACTATAAAATTATTTCAGACTGGCTTAAATGGCAGCAGTGAGACCCACTGGTTATGGTGGCTGGAAATGGAGACTGTGTGTGTCACACAGACTGTGTGTGTCACACACCACTCACTAACGCTCTCCTGCTGCCCCAGCAGTGGTCTTGGCTGCTTCTACCTGGTAGGAGAACCCATGTGGCTTCTCACTATGAACAAGAGCCTTCGTCTTTGGGGGGCCTTGAATTTGTCACTGTAGCTGGGCAAATGCCACGCATTGGACTTTGTCACCACGGAGCGTGGCAGACACCACAAGAAAGGGTGGGGCGTATGCTACGGGGACAGTTGCCTTGTCCACTGTGGTGATTGACACGTCCTGAGTGGATGACAGTACCTTGTTGTTGGCCTGAAGGAAGCGGGTGTCTCTGAATAAATACTGAACTCAAGTTTCTAGTGTCTTTTTTTTTTTTTTTTTTTTTTTGGTTTTGGTTTTTTTTGAGACAGGGTTTCTCTGTATAACCCTGGCTGTCCTGGAACTCATTCTGTAGACCAGGCTGGCCTCGAACTCAGAAATCCACCTGCCTCTGCCTTCCAGAGTACTGGGATTACAGGCGTGCGCCACCATCGCCCTGCTAAGTTTCTAGTATCTTAATAAGCTCAGACACAAGAAAGCAGTGAGGGGTTGCCAGGGAGCCTCCAAACAACTCAACAGGACTCCCAAGGGTAACTCTGCTCAGAAAGAAACCCCACAGTGCTCTGGACCATGGCGGAGCTGGTGAACCACCAGTCACCAAGGAGACCATGAGATCTTCTGAGATGGAGATGCCTGTCCCCCTGTGGTGCAAAGTGTGATGTAGCCTTTCCTGCCAATTCCTGCCAGTGAGTCAAACAGGGACGCCTGAAGAAAGCTTTCCTTCTTTTCCTTCTTCTTTCTTTCCTTTCTTTCTTTCCTTTCTTTCCTTCCTTCTTCCTTCCTTCCTCCTTCCTTCCTTTCTTTCTTCCTTCCTTCCTTTCTTTTTCTTTCTTTCTTTTAATTTATTTAAATTTCAAGTGTTATCCCCTTACCCAATTTCCCCCCTCCTGGAAATTCCCTAACACCCTATCCCATCCCTCCTCCCCCCTGCTTCTATGAGAGTGTTCCTCTACCCACCCACCCACTCCCACCTCCCCTCCTTGATTCCCCTATTCTGGGGCATCTATCAAACCTTCATAGGACCACAAACCTCTCTTCCCATTGATGCCTGACAAGGCCATCCTCTACTACATATGCAGCTGGAGCCATGTGTACTCCTGGTTGGTAACAGTCCCTGGGAGCTCTGGGGGGGGGGGTGTCTGGTTGGTTGATATTGTTGTTCTTCCCATGGGGTTGAAAATTCCTTCAGCTCCTTTGGTCCTGTCCTTCAACAGAGAAATGGATACAGAAAATGTGGTACATTTACACAGTGGAGTACTACTCGGCTAATAAAAACGATGAATTCACGAAATTCTTAGGCAAATGGACGGAACTAGAAACTATCATCCTGAGTGAGGTAACCCAGTCACAAAAGATAACACATGGTATGCACTCACTGATAAGTGGATATTAATTAGCCCAGAAGCTCTGAAAAACCAAGAGATAATTCACACACCACATGAAGCTCAAGAAGACCAAAGTGGGTGCTTCAGTCCTTCTTAGAAAGGGGTACAAAATACTCACTGAAAAAAGGTACTTAATGCTGGGAAAGTTCTAAAGGATGAAAGATCCTCTCTGGTTTTGTATCAAAACCTAAAGTCTTCTATCAGTGTCATGAAAAACCTAGAGGAAACAACAACAACAACAACAACAACAACAACAACAACAACAAAACCACTGATATAAAGGGGCTGCACTTAGAAAGCAATACCCAAGAACTGAAGGAAAAACCAGGGGACTCTTGCAGCTGAGTACATGAGTGCGATTTGCACAAGGCCTGTTTTCGTTACAACTCCTTATCTGCTTCTTGGGCCAGCAAGGCCAAGGTTCTATAAAGCTCAACGATGTTGTTTGTCTTCAGAAAAACATCCAAGGTATGGAAACATCACTTACCCTAACCATTCCTTAGAAACGGAGGAAGGCCACAGGCATGCCTGTGTTTCTTCCCACATGGGTTAGCATGCCAGGTTCCCCTCTTGAGAAACACCAGAATCACATGTTCCCATTCCTGTGTCACAAATCCATCACACCCTCACACAGCCTTACTTCCAACCCCGACACATACCATCTGAGGATGCACTGCTAGGTGCGTTGGATGAAGTGTGCAGTGTTTTACTGCATCTTGTAAAAGACACTTCCTCAACTGCATACTGTCTGACAACAGGGGATAGAGCTGGGTCTGAGGACTGAACTCTGTCGACCTGGATGGGAAACCCACTTGTTTTGGTCTTTGCTGTATACCAGTTTTCCTCCTGAGTGTGTCCATGGCTCGGCAGTGGCCGTACACATCAATTGTTTTAAGAGCAAGAAAAATTGACTGGTTTCAACCCAATGTGCAGTAGACGCAGCCTGGCTATCTACCCTAGATCAGGTATTCATTCTAACCAGCTGGGACTGGAACAGTCAATCACTGGATGGATCTACCGCAAGGGAGTAAGGAAGATCAAATCCATCAGAGGCCTAGGGTACATGCCACAGCTCCCCACCCCCACCCTGGTAATGACAGCCAGAATGAAGTGGGTTTATAAAAACACCCCAGAAATAGAAACCAGTAGACAAATGCAGACGAAGTTTTGACAGCTTATCTCTCAGCTTGGCCCCGGTCACATGTTTTATGCATCCTCCTTGGTTCAGCATAATTTCTTGATGCCCCATTTTAAAAGCTGTCAGATAAAGACAATCAGACAATCGTATTGTCCTTGTAACTCACAGGGTTAGACAATGGATGAACAGGTAGTAGATTAGAAAGCACTTTATCTAACACTTCAGCCCCAGTGTGTCTGTGGAAGTACTTGCGAATGCAAGGATCCCATTTGTCAAAATAGTCCTTTACAGTCGGTGCTCTGGGCTTTCCCCGTAGCTGCTCTGCTGCCTGGCAACCTGCAGGCTGTGAGGCACACGTGAGATAGACACCATACGGGGCAGTGCCAAGGACCAACAAAAGGCAGAAAAGGAAAAGCAACATAAAAATCATGCCAGGCACCGTGTCACACCCCTCTAACTCCTTCACTCCAGAAAGCTGAGGCAAGAAACTTCCATGAGTTCGAGGCCAGCCTGGGCAATATAGCTAGATCTTATCTCAAACACACAACAAAAGTATAGCTACTGCCCAAAGGGAAAACGGAAAAAACATCGTGTCCTACGTGTGTCACCTCCGTGTTTTTAGCGACTTTTAACTATGTCTAAACGTTAATTCAAGCTGGCCAAGATGCCACACACATGCAGCCCCAGGACTGGGGAGGTGGAGCCAGCAAAAGAACCCAAGATTGTCCCCGGCTAGATTAGCACACTTGAGGCCAGCTTTGCGGCAAACAAATGAACAAAAGAACCAAATAAACAACAATACATGGTCTTATTCAATGTCTAAGGCAATGCGTTTTTCTTTAAGGATTTGGAGCCTGACTTCTTTATCCCCTTGTAAGGAGGCAAAAATAAACACCAAAGTTAACTTTAAAATAAAAACTGAGTCTGGGCTCACCTGTAGTCTCAGTTACTTGGTTAGTTCAGACAGGATTGTTTATAGCCAAGAGTTTCAGACCATCCTAAGTAGCATAGTGAGACTCTGTCTCTCAAACTACCTGGAATAGAATTTAAATATAAATTAAATGAAGGTTACCAAGCTAACTCCACCACCAAATGGTTGAAGGAGGTCTATGAAAAACAAACATGTTTCAGCAAAGGTCCCAGCTGTCAAATGTGGTAACACATGAAGAGTTCCCTGTAGCTCAGCCAGGGACACCCAGGCACCTGCCAGTTCAGGCGGACATCACCGGCAGTGGGAGCGAGCATCCCCGTTAGATACAATCCAAAACAAAGTTTTAGACAGAAGAAATCTTGTCCTTCCAGAGAAAAACAAGAATGGGTCAGAACTTTGTTTTAGTTTTGTACACTCAGAAGCCCTTTAATCATAAACTAACTCACCAGAGGGACCTACGGCAGCCCTTAGTGGCCTGTGCCCATACTAAGGCATCCACTGGATGCTGTGAACTGTGTCTGGAATGGTATTGGCCACGTCCTTGAAAGAACTGAGAAAAGTCATCTGTACTGCAGTGAGGAAGACTCCATAGCAGTCGCTGTGTGTGTGTGTGTGTGTGTGTGTGTGTGTGTGTGTTGCTGGAAACTGGATTTAGGACTGTACTTACCAGACAATCTGTCGATCATGGCTCTATCTCCTCAACCCTTGAGTTTTAGATTTCGAGACCAGATTGTACTAAGTTGCCCAGGCTGGCCTTGAACTTGCAGCCCCCCCACCCCTTGCCTCAGCTTCTTCAGTAGCTAAGACTATAGTCTTCATGACTAGACCTTCTAACTCCCACTTCCAGCTACTAGGAACTGGAGTTCCTCGGAGAACTGGCTACTTCACCCCTGGATGGAAAAGCTCCAAGAAGAACATGGGACATTTCGTCACACCAGGCAAGAACGCCATGAACTAGTCACCTCAGTATCTAAGGATTCATGAGCAAGCTAGGAAAGTTGTCACAGGTCACAAATGGACCGGCTTGAAAACCGATCAATCTGAAAGAAATGTAACAGCCAATCTGTTGACATCTGTGAGTTCATAATTATGGTTAAAATAGACAAAAACAAATTCAGACACCTTTGACATATACACGAGAGTCTATTTTTTTTCTTTTTACTATGGTAAAAACCACAACAGAAAACTGACTATCTTAGCCACCTTTAGGTTTGTAGCTTAGTGGCTTAAAGCACATGCACACCACTGTGCGATTACACCTACCTATCTCCAGAGCTCCTTATCCCAAACAGCTGAGCAAACCCTTATGCAGTGAAGACTTTATAAATAAAACCCCAAAATAAGCATTCACCCTGCCATTCCAACAGGATGCATACCTCTGAGTATGAACCAAATGAAGGGGTTCTCTTTTTCAAAGTAGTTGAGCTAATAAATGAAGAAGGAATGCTAACATTGATTGTTTTACCATTTTAAAGGCTGGAGGGTTATCGTCTCTGCAGTTGGCAGCATGCACTCTTCTTGCAGTGGTTCCCAGTGCCCTCATCAGGCAGCTCATAACTGCCCCTGTGAGTCCAGCTTCATGGGATCAGACGCCCTCTTCTGGCCTCTGAGGACAGTGCAGTCACATGCACATACCTATGGATCGTTTGTATACAGAGAACAACAACATTATCTCAATTTTTAATACCCCTGACAATGTTAGTCTATAACACTTTGTGGATGGGTTGTTTGCTTGCTTGTTTGTTTGTTTGTTGAGACAGGGCCTTGCTATGTAGTCTTGGCTGTTCTGGAACTCATCATGTAAACCATGCTGGCCTCAGTCTCACAGAAATCTGCTGACCATGGCCTGAGAACTGGGATGAAAGGCTTGTGCCACCAGGGCCAGTACTGTATACTTTTTTAAAAAAAGCTAAACGCATGCTGGAATGTTTAGCACGGTAGGTACAGTACATTCACTGCATACACAACGCCCAGCACAGTGCCTGGAACTACAATAAAAGAAGGCTGAGGCAATAGCCTTCTATTGTTTTTTTGTTTTGTTTTGTTTTGTTTTGTTTTGTTTTTTGGTTTTGTTGTTGTTGTTGTTGTTTTGGGTTTTTGTTGTTGTTGTTGTTTTTGTTTTGTTTTGTTTTGTTTTTTCATGACGGGGTTTCTCTATGTAGCCCTGGCTGTCCTGGAACTCACTCTGTAGACCAGGCTGGCCTTGAACTCAGAAATCCACCTGCCTCTGCCTCCCAAGTGCTGGGATTACAGGCATGCGCTACCACTGCCTGGCTATACATATTTTTTAAAAGTTAGGAAAAAAAAGAACCCAAATCTTACCAAACCTCCATAGTTAACTACCAAATTAATTTTATTTCACAGTTCCATAAATAGGCTGAATATCACTATGAAAATATAATCAACGAAATACAGATTATGAGAAAAATTACCCAAAATATTACCCTGACATTTTTAATTTAAAAAATGAGCATGACATAGTAATGCACACCTATAATCCCAACAATCAGGAGACAAAGGTACGAAGCTAACCTGGTCTATATATAGAATTCAATCTAGCCAGGGCTGCATAGTGAGACCCCGTTTCAAAGAAGGAAAAAAAAGGGGTGGGGCTAGAGAGATGGTTCAGTAATTAAGAGCACTGACTACTCTTCCAGAGGACCTGGGTTCAATACCCAGTGCCCACATGGTGCCTCACAACTGTCTATAACTTAAGTCCTAGGAATCTAATGCTCTCTTCTGGCTTCTGTGGGCAGGTAGGTGATACAGACACATATATGCAGGCAAAATATTCATAAATATATAAATAAAATATAAGAAAGAAAGAAAAGACAGAAAAGAAAGGAAAGAAAGAAAAGATAGAAAAGAAAGGAAAGAAAGGAAAGAAAGAAAGGAAAAGGCCAAAAAAACTAAATGGGGACAGTATACCTGAGTCCAGATTAATTTATTTTTTAATTGATTTTTTAGCCTGGTTAGCCTAGCTATAGATTAGTATGGGGCACAGAAGTCACCGCTATTATTATATCAGGATCTATGTGTGTATTTTCATATCCATTGTGTCTGTATTATAAAACTGGGATCAATGTTTGATGCATATATATTTACAACTATTAGATCCTCTTGGTTAATTATTTCCTTTATTAATATGTAGTGGCAACTCTCTTCCTCATCTGGCCCACTTTGACTTGAGGTCTGCTCTATCAGACCTAGAGCAGCTGCAACCACTTGTATTTATTTGGCTTCCGTCTACTTGGTATGTTGAATTCTGTCCTTTCATGCTCACTCTCTGTGCCTCTAAAACACAGCAGACTATTGTGTCTTGCTTTTTAATCCAATCATCTAGTCTTTATCTTTCAATTGGAAAGCTAAGAGCACCTATTTTCTGAGCTATTGATAGAGATCTGAGTATTCACATATTCGGCTGTTGTCTGATTAGTTAGATCATTACTTGTTTTTATTTATCCCCTATTAGATTTGGTCATTTCCTGGTTTCTCGAGATGAATACGATTGCTTCTTTCATAAACTGGCTCTGTTCCCTTGTAACACCATGACATTTATTCTATCTTAGGCCAGTTGTGGCCGTCTACACCTTCAATCCCAATCCTTAGAAGGCAGAGGCAAGTGGATCTCTTTGAATTTGAAGCCATCCTGTTCTACATGTGGAACTCTATGCCAGCCAGTGCTACACGGTGAAACCCTTTCTCAAAAACAATGACAGACAAACAGAAAAAATAGTTCCCTCCTGAGCTTTCACAATTAAGACTCTTTCTCCTTCCTCTGTGTTTTCTGTGATGGTGCTCATGAAATGCCTTCGTTTGTGCTTGTCTTAAAATCTCTCTATTCTCGATGACTCTGAGACAACTTCCCTGGGTGCAGCCAGTAGGTTGGCATTTACTTTCAGGTACTGAACCCTGCCATTCCATGCCTGCCTGGTTTTTAGTTTCTGTTGAAAGAACCAGTGTTATTCTGATGGGTTTTCCTTTGCGAGATAGCATTTCTCCTTTCTAGCTTTCCCTAGATTTGTTCTATAGATTTGGCATCTTGACTCTGATGTGTCTTGGAGATTCTTCTTTGGTCATGTCTTGTTAGGATTTTATATGTTGTTTGGATGACCATTTGTTTTTATAAATTTGAGGAAGTTTCTGTTACAATTTTCCTGACTAGTAATTGTTTTATCCTTTAGTTTTTACTTCAGCTCCTCCTTCTACCTCCTGGGCTCTTAGGTTCAGTCTTCATTGTGTCCCAGAGCTCTTGGCATTATTGCTATGATCCTTTCCTTTGTTGCCATCTCAGTGCCATGTTATCTCCACCTCGTCCTTCATCAGTCTCCCCTCCTTTGTGAAGGAGGATTCTTCCTGAAGAAGTCTACTGGCGATGCTTTCCAGCTTGTTTTTTTTTTTCCTTGAAATCATTGTTTTACATTTACAATATTTCTATTAAAAAATGTATTCTTTTGGGAGGGATGGAGGGATCTGGGTGGGAGAGGGGAGGGGGAGGGAAAAAGGGGAGCAGGACCAGGTGTGGGAATAGACAGGAGAGAAGCCCAGAGGGCCAGGAGAATGAATAGAAATATGCAGCGGTGTGGGGTGGGGGATGGAGAGCCACTAGAAAGTCTCAGACACCAGGGATGCAAGAGGATCCCAGGACTCAGTGGGGAGGACATTAGTCGAAATGTCCAACAGCGGGGAGATGGGACCTGAAGAGACCACCTCCAGGAGGTAGGCATGGCCCCCTACTGGGTTGAGGAATGGGGCCACCCACTCATCTCAAAATTTTTAACCCAGAATTGTTCCTGTCTAAAGGAAACACAGGAACAAAAAATGGAGCAGAGACTGGAGGAAAGGCCATCCAGAGGCCACCCCACTATGTGACCCATCCCATCTGCAGACACCAAATAGAAACACTTTTGCTGATGCCAAGAAGTGCTTGCAGACAGGAGTCTGGTATAGCTGTCCTCTGACTAAGACAGATGCAGATACTCGCGGGTAACCATTGGACTTAACCCTGGGGGCCCCAGTGGAAGAGTTAGGGGAAAGACTGAAGGAGCTGAAGGGGGTTGCAACCCTATAGGAAGAACGAGAGTATCAATTAACTGGACCCCCAGAGCTCCCAGGGACTAAACCATCAACCAAATAGTACACATGAGTGGGCCCATGGCTCCAGCTGCATATGTAGCAGAGGACTGCCTTATTTGGCATCAGTGGGAGGGGAGGTGCTTGGTCCTGTGGAGGCTGGATGCCTCAGAGAAGGGGGATGCTGGAGGGGTGGGTGGGTGGGTAGGGGAGCACCCTCTTAGAGGCAAAGGGGAGGGGGAATGGGGTGGATGTGGGTTGCAGAAGGGAGACCGGGAAGGGAGACATTTGAAATGTAAATAAGTAAAATAATTTTTTTAAAAAATGTACTTTCCCTAGATCTCAGTTTCTTTGCTGACTTTATCATCTCTATTCCTCAACTCCTCTCTGCATCTGAATTAATTTCCTTACTCCATTATCATTTTTTAAGAATAAACTTTTGAGTTCACCTGGCACTCAGCTCATTTCCGCCTCGTTGCATGTGGCAGCTGAGGTACCTTGATAATAGTTGGAAGAGTCGTGCTGCTAACATTTTTATGTTCTTTGTGTGTCTGTGTTGTGGTTTGGTGTGTGTGTGTGTGTATGTGTGTGTGTGTGTACTTTAAGTTGTGTGGTAGTTTGAATAATAATGCCACAAACCTAGCTGGTGCCATGAGGTGGCACATATCGTTAATCTTGGCACTCCAGAGGCAGAGGCAGAGGCAGAGGCAGATGGATCTCTGTGAGTTGGAGGGCAACCTGGTCTCCAGAGTGAGTTCCAGGACATATAGGGCTATTATGCAGAGAAATCCTGTCTCAAAAGAATTTTTTTGAATAAAATTGTGGCATTCAGCTGGGCAGTGGTGGTGCATGCCTTTAATCCCAGCACTTGGGAGGCAGAGGCAGGTGGATTTCTGATTTTGAGGCCAGCCTGGCCTACAGAGTGAGTTCCAGGACAGCCAGGGCTACAAAGAGAAACCCTGTCTCAAAAAAAAAAAAAAAATGTCCCCCAAAGCTTAATCATCAAGAGTAACTGCTTGAGAAGGATTGGTGGGAGGTGTGGCCTTGTTGGAGGAAGTGTGTCACTGGGGGTGGGCGTTAAGGTTTTAAAAGCCTATGTCATATCCAGTCCCTACCCGCCCTGCTGCATGTGCAACAGGATAAGGAACTCTCAATACTTCTCCAGCACCACTGGCCCCTGCCACGATGATAATGGACTAAACCTCAGACTGTAAGCCAGCCCCGGTTAAATGCTTTCCTTTACAGGAGTTGCCTAGTGTGTCTCTTCTCAGCAACAGAACAGTGACTAAGGCAAGTTGGTTAATGCCAATTGTTAAAACACCAATGATCACAAAAGTGAAAATGGCAACAATAATGTAGAGTAATCTATGATATTAAAATCACTGAGGGTAGAGCCACCTATAATAGAGGTCACTGTAGGGAGGCGGGAGGATCAAAAGTCCAAGGCCAGTTTCATCACTATATTGAGTCTGTGCCAGGGCTATTAAGACTCTGTCTCACTGGGCATTAGGAATGCATACATTTAATTCCAGCACTCAGGACACAGAGACAGACAGATCTCAGAGTTCAAGGTCAGCCTGGTGTACAGAGTGAGTTCCAGGACAACCAGAGCTACAGAGAGAAACCCTGTCCAAAAAAACCAAAACAACAACAACCAAAACAAACAACAACAACAACAACAAAAAACCCCGACCCTGTCTCAAAAACAAGCAATCCCCCAAAATTAATGAGGAGAGGAGTGGAGAAATATCAAAAATCTAGCCAAACAAAGCATCGCCTAACGAAACCCTAGGAAATAGCAAATCCCTTTCTACAATAGCCTTAAGAGTAAATGAACTCAATTCACCATGAAAAGAGACAGTGTTACTACATTAACCAACTATCTGTTGTCCCTAAGAAACAAACTTTGATAGCAAAGATGTCCCAAAACTGAGTGTCAAGGTGTACAAAATAAACCTCCCAAACAATCAGAAGCCATAACTAATCAGGAGTAGCTATTCTTATTCCTGATAAAGACTTCAAACCAAAACTAGTCTATACTGAGAGTTACAGAATTTTAGTTTCTTTAAAAAAAACAACACAGAAATATTATAAGAGCATGCTTTTGTTTTAATCTCTGGGGCAGGGATGTGGTGCTACGTCTGACTGCTCGAAGCAGCTGACCATGGTTTGCCTCCTGCTTTAGCAGAAGCATGGTTTTTCCAGCTGCCGATAATTTCTGTGATTGTGTAATGTCTGGAATTCTGGGAATTCCTTTTACAAAAGGTCCATAAATTCAAGGGTCCCAAGAGATGGGGTCAGTGGTTGTTGATTATTTAAGAAGGTTGGCTGTGGTTTGCTAGTAGCCATGGCCAAAGAACAAACAAAAAGAAATTTAATTAGATTCAGGGATTTTCCTAATTCCTCTCTCCCCTCTCCCCTCTTTCTCTCCTATCTAGGAGACAAAGCTGGGGACAAAGGGTGGGAAAAAGAAGAACCCACAAAGTAGCAAAGACCATCTACACTAGCCAGACTGATAAATGAGGGAAGCATATATTAATAAAGAGACAATAGGTAATAAAACAAAAACAAAATTGAGAAAAACCCTGGTACCTACCCAGTCCATAAGGGACTGGAAGTAGAAATTAAGAGAAACTTTAGACCCTAAGAGAACACAAATGCCAGCCCAGGCTACTATACCCAGCAAAACTCTCAATCATCATAGATGGAGAAACCAAGATATTCCATGATAAAACCAAATTTGCACAATATTTGTCCACAAATCCAGCCCTACAAAGGATAATTGGTGGAAAATGCCAACACAAGGAGGGAAACTACACCCTAGAAAAGCAAGAAAGTAATCTTCCAACAAACCCAAAAGAAGATACCCACACAAATATAAAAATAACATCAAAAATAACAGGAAGTAACCATCACTATTCCCTAATATCTCTTAACAACAATGGACTCAACTCCCCAATAAAAAGACATAGACTAATGAAATATTTCTCATATAAATCTTCAATTTTATCAGAAAATGTCTGCAATTCCCCTTTTAATTTAGTAATTCCTTTTATGTCTACCATTTTATCTGCATTATTTTTTATCATAAACTTCAATTTTAATGTCTTTCTATATACTTCCTCCATTTTATCAGAAATGTTTCCAATGTAAATCTTTGATTTTATCACAAATGTTTCTAATTCTACCTTCAATTAATTTAGAAAGTTTTACATCAACCATTTTTATGGTTGATTTTTATTTTATTTTTAAAATTTTCCATGATATAGTCAATTTTAACGTGTTTGTCTATTTCTTGAAATTTATCAGAAATATTTTCCATATAAATATTCAATGTTATCTGAAAATGTTTCTATTTCCACCTTCAATCAACTTAGAATTATCTTTATGCCTATCACTTTATCTATAGAATTTCCATGATAATCTTTAATTTTTTTTTCTGGTTTTTCGAGACAGGGTTTCTCTGTGTAGCCCTGGCTGTCCTGGAATTCACTCTGTAGACCAGGCTGGCCTCGAACTCAGAAATCCACCTGCCTCTGCCTCCCAAGTGCTGAGATTACAGGCGTGTGCCACCACTGCCCGGCTGATAATCTTTAATTTTAACATGTTTTTCTATATATTTCTACAATTTTCTCAGAAATATTTTCCATGTAAATCTTCAAGTTTATCAGAAAATGTTTATAATTCCACTTTTAATCAACTTAGGATTACTTTTATGCCTAGCATTATTATATCTATATAAAATTTTCCATGATAATCTTCAATTCTAACATGGTTTTCTACATTTTTCTACAATTTTATCAGAAATATTTTCCAGGTAAATCTTCAATTCTATCATAAAATGTTTCTATCCCATATTTCAATTAATTTAGCAATGTTTTACATGTCTACCACTTTACTCCTTAATTTTCCATGAAAATTGTCAATTGTAATGTGTTTATCTGAAACATTTTCCATGTAAATCTTTAATTTTATCATAAAGTGTTTTTACTTCCCTTTACTTCCTTTTTCAATAAATAAAAAATAATTAAAAAAAAACTTTAGAAACTACAAATGCTTGTGACTAAACAATATACTTTGGTTTTGATTTTATTTGGTATCTGTGTGTGCATGATGTATAAAAAATAAAATAAAATAAAATAAAATAAAATAAAATAAAATAAAATAAAATAAAATAAACAAACTGAAGTGCTGAATCTGAGACAGAGGAAAGCCCAGGAAGAGCATTCCAGACAGCAAGGACTTCCTGAGCTGCCCAGGAGCACAGGACATAGCTCCAAGAATGTACAAACAGGATTACATGAAATTCAAATTCCTGCACAGCAAGTCAAATTAGCATCAGTGGGAACAGAAGGCTACCGAGCCGGAGAAACGCGGTTATCAGCCACACTTCAGACAGAGATTACTATCTAGATTATATCCAGAGCTTTGAGAATTTAACAGCAACCAAGAAAACTGCCAGTCAGCACATGGGCAAAGGCAGTAGACAGAAATCTCAAGAGAAAAAACACAAATGGCCAGTAAGTATTTGGTGTTCTTAGCTATGAGGAAATGTAAATCATATCTGGTCTGAGAAACCATATCATTCTGGTTGGTTTGTTATTAAGAAAACTGGCAGAAGGAGGAGGAGGAGGAGGAGGAGGAGGAGGAGGAGGAGGAGGAGGAGGAGGAGGAGGAGAGGAAGAAGAAGCAGCCGGGTGTGGTGGTGCACACCTGTAATCCCAGCACTTAGGAGGCAGAGGCAGGCGGATTTCTGAGTTCGAGGCCAGCCTGGTCTACAAAGTGAGTTCCAGGACAGCCAGGACTACACAGAGAAACCCTATCTCGAAAAAACAAAAAACAAAAAACAAAAAAAGAAAACTGGCAAGACAAATGCTGATGGGGAAAGATGAGTATATATACCTTATACTGTATAAACTGGCACAGCTATTATGGAAATCAGCATGAGGGGCCTCAAACATTAAAACTATAACAGTAGAACCCAGCTACTACTCCCAAGCATGTGCTCCACACCCTACCACAGAGGTCCCTGCACACCCAGGCGTTACTACTGCATCATTCTCAATAGCAAGGAGGCGGGGCCAGCTCAGCTGCCCAGCAACAGAGGAACAGATAATGAAAATGGTATATACAATGGGATTTCATTCAGCTGTAAAGAAAAGTGAAATTACAAAATACGTAGGGGAAAAAATGGGTGAATCTGGAAAGTATATTAAGCAAGGTGAACTAGACTCGCACGTTCTCTCTCACTGGCAGATAGATCATTGTTGTGGGTAGCCCTGGGCTTGTATTTTGACGCTAATTTCACTCCTCAGCCTTGTGAACCTTCTCCCCACCTTAACTTTTCAAATAAAGGCTTGAGCCAATGATTGGGCAGGAGGAAGGGGGAGGAGCTGAGGTTTGGGGGAAGGAGAAAAGGACCATGGGAAGGGGGAGGAGCTATGAGGGGAGGAGCTAAGAGGGATGGAAAGAGGGGCTGCAGAAAGAGAAGCTTGTAGCCTGGAGAAACTGCAGGTTATATGGGATAATATAGATGGGAATAGAGCAGTGTAGTGTGAGATCTGCCCAATCTAGGCTTCTATCTTGTATTGTTACTGATTGAGCTGAGACTTCTTTTACCGGGTAATTGGGTTGGAAACACAGTAGCAACAAAGTAGTGGCTTTCAGTATATATATATAATGTGTGTGTGTGTGTGTGTGTGTGTGTGTGTGTGTGTTTTGAGCTTAACTATAAGCTATAAAAACTACAGAGACCGGGAGAGGGTCAAAGAGCTGTTGAGGAAGGGGAAAACAAGGGGACACCTGTGACATGTAAGTGGAGGAGAGGCTCCTGGGAGACAGCGTCGAGGAAAAAGAATCGACAAAAACAACTTTTGTCTGAAAATATTGTGATGGGGCTGGAGAGATGACTCTGCAGTTAAGAACACTTGCTGCACAATCATAAAGACCAGAGTTTGAATCCCAGCACACATGTAACAAGCCTGGCATTCTCAAAAACACTTGTCAACTCCAGGGTTGAGATGCAAGCCCCAGTTTCAAGAAGACCCTCCCTGCCCGCCTCCAAGGAACAGGCTGAGACTAACGGAGGACCCCTGACAGCTCCCTCCGGGCTTACACGCATGAGCACGCGCCCACCCACGCACACGTGCCTATTTTAAGAAACAAAAATACTTCAAAACACAACAACCCACAAACCATGCATTGGCATAATTTCCTTCTGAGTTCCTGATATTGGGAGAGTAGTCGGTTGAAGTTAGGGACCCTTCCGCTTCATCGCGTTCAAACTGGTACTGAGTCTGCAATGTGGAAAGTCATCTGCCCAGGACTGCAGTCTCTCCCTTCCTCCTATACCAGAAGCCACATGACACGGTAGGCCAGACAGGCTCTCATTCACTGTAAAGACTGTCCAATGTGTCTCTCTTGGATAGTGAATGCCTAAGCCAAGAGGTGTCATCCAAAGGTTATGGGGCAGTAAAACCAACTGCCGCAATCTGTTGGTGGGAGACCGGTCAGTATTCTCATCTGCTTGGTGCTCAGAGAAGCGGGGAGGCTGGAGCGTGCTCACGGGCCCTTCCGAGTCCTGCGTTAGAAAAGCATGGGGCAAAAGGGATGTCACAGTTTGAGCATGGACACCTCTGGACTGTGGCTTTCGGTCTCAAAGGTTATCTTGCTCCTTGTCAAGGGCAGGGCCACTGATTGCCAGCCCCTCACCAACCATTCCTGCCTGAGCTCTCCAGCTTGTCCGCTTAGCCCACCCCAATCGCTGACCCTCTGTCTCTGCAACTGTCTCCCACCCAGGAGAGCTGCAGGCGGCTGACAAACAAAAATTTAACCCACAAAAACATGATGATAAAGATGTAACATATTTATTTTATGGCTAGTTAAATTTGACAAAATACTAAAAGGTCTTTAACAATTGTGCTGAAATAATGTCAGTGTAGAATAGCAATAAACTAGATTAAAATGTAAAAAACTAAAACTAAAAAAAAAAAAAAAAACTGATAGATCCCCTGTTAAACACTTAAAATTTTATATATGCTGCCAGGCATGGTGGTGTATGTTTAATTCCAGCCATGGGGTGACACAGGCATTGGATCTCTGAGTTTGAGACCAGCCTAGTCTACGTAGTGAGTTGCAGGACAGCCAGGCTATGTAGAGAGACTCTCTTGACAGACAGACAGATAAAAATTTATGTATTCCATACTTAATTTTATGGACCCAGTTTATATTCAACTTATATTTCATCTATAGAAGATAATTTATAAACTTTACCTTTTAGCAACATCATCAATACATAACCCTGGAACTACACAGACAAGAAAGTTTATTTCAGATCTTAGTAGCTCAATGAAGCTTCAGATGACTGGTCCAAGCATCCGTGGCTGCACACCACGGGTCGAGCACTTCTCCTGAGGCAAGAATGAGCTGTCTCACGGTACGAGCACCATACCAGCCGCTTCTGAAGGCAGCATTAGGGTCAGGATCTGAGGTCCTCACTACTTCCCAGCCATCTTTCAGGCCAACAGTCCTAACTTCATTTCATCTCAACACTTCAGGGTGTTGTGACAAAACACCCTGACCAAAAGCATCTTGGGAGAAAGGGTTATTCGGTTTACAGTTCCAGGCTACCTTCCACCATTGTGGGGAAGTCAAGCAGGAACCCGAGGCAGTTACTCACACCGAATCGAAGAGCAGACAGAGATGGCAGACGGCTCAGTGGTTAAGAGCACACACATACTGCTCTTGCACCGGACCCTAGTTCAGTTCCCAGCACCCACCTCAGATGGCTTACAACTCCAGCCCCAGAAGATCAGAGGTCTTTGTGGGTTGTGCTCACCCGAGACTCCTCAGAAGCACAATTAAAAATAAAATAAATCTTTTAAATCTATTTTTAAGAAGAGCAAAGGGAGAATAGAATGCATGCATATGCTGTGAACACCACTTGCTTTCTCTACTCTAAGTCCAAAGCCCAGGCTCCAGGAATTAAGGCTAATCAAGACAGTCCTCCTTAGCCAAGCTCACAGGCCAATCTGATATACATAATCCCTCCCTGATATTTTTTTCCCAGAGAACTTTAGGTTGTATCAGGTTAACAAAGAAAGCCAACACATCATATTAGAATTTTTTTTAAAAAATACCTTTATCTTTTTTTTCTCTCTCATATATCACATCCTTAGGGCAGTTTCCCCTCCCTCTCCTCCTAGACCGTCCCTTCCCCCCTCCTCCCTCCCCATCCACCCCTCCTCTGTTTCCCTCCAGGAAAGGGCAGGCTTCCCAGGGAGAGCAACCAAACGTGGCACACCAAGTTGCAGTAAAGCTAGGCACCTCCCCTTACATTAATGCTGCATGAGTTAACACGGTAGGCAGACAAGGGTCCCAAGGGTAATTCTTTACAGACCTTGAAAGAACAGAACTCAATTTAATATGGAAAAAAAAATAGGATAGCTAAAACTATCGTATACAATAAAAGATCCCTGATTTTAAGCTCTACTACAGAGCAATAATAACAAAAACTACATGGTATCGGTATAAAACAGACAGGTTGGTCAATGGAATCAAATCAAAGACCCAGACATAAATCTACACACCTATGGATACCTGTTTTTTTTGATAAAGAAGCCAAAACTATATAATGGAAAAAAAAGAAAGCATCTTCAACAAACAGTCTAACTGGATGTCTGCATGTAGAAGAACGCAAATTGATCCATATTTATCACCCTGCACACAACTCAAGTCCAAGCGGACCGAGGACGGCGACATAAAACCAAATGCACTGAGGCTGGTGGAGGAGGAGGTGGGGAAGAGCCCTGTACTAATGGACACAGGAGACAACTTCTGAGCAGAGCAGCAACAGTGCGGGCACAAAGAGCAAAATACATGTTTTCATCAGGGATTTACTCGTTTTGTTTATTATAGAGTGAGGGCGTGTGTGAGTGTACAAGCTCCCACCTCGAGATCAGAGGACAACTCTGTGCAGCCGGTTCTCTCCCTCCACCTTTACACGGGTCACCAAGGGTTAAATTCCGGTGGCCCAGCCTGCAGCACCGGCCCCTTTCTGTGCTGAGCCAGTCACTATCACTGGACACTGTTTATAAACAACTACAATTTGTGTTTCGCCGTGGAAATAGAGTTGACACATAGAATCTCAATGAAAAAGTGAAAAGTCTGTGAAAGATTAGAATTATTAATTTCTCTGCTGAGATTGAATTATGTATTAAGTATCTTGGGCTATGCATTAGAATCATCCAGAGAGTTTTTTAAATGCCTAAGGCTCTGGCCCCATCCCAGGGCAAATGGATCAGAATCTCTTGGGGGAAGGAAAACTCAGGCTAACCATACAAACCAGTGCTCCTGAGGTGGTCCCCATAGCAACCCAGTCTGGAACCAGCTGCTCTCTGGGGCTGGTTTGTTTGTTACTATTAAATGGTCTTTGTTAAAGCAGATAACTAGCAATCCTGGACAATGCTCTGGAATGTCACCCAACGGAATACAAAAATGTAATTTTAACAATTTGTCTTTTTCAGTCAAGTGTGCCAGCCAGATCTGCCTCTCCCGCTGGCTCTGAAGACTGGCCTCTTAAAGCACACATTTTCCCTCCATATATTTATGGTGAACATGAAAAACAAACTAACTGAGGAAAAGCAATATCACCCCGACTCCTCCACCCTCCTTGGTTGGTCTTTCCAAAAGAATAAAAATAAATAAAGACTTAACTTCTCTTAAATGTTTCAAAACAAAATAATTAAAATGCCTGGATAAACAACCATGAAACTTAATGAGCTATTTCCTCTATTTCTTAAGTCACAGGCGCAGGGGCTATCATGGAAATAGCTGCAGGATTTTGATTCTGCCAGATCACCCGTGGAATGGCATCAGGGACTGTGCCCTACAGGGACTTTCTCTGCCTTGTAGCCCTTTGGCCATGCTGTCTGAATTGCTGCCTAGCAACTAATTATACAAGATCAGGACAATTTCCCTGGCCTGCCTGGAAGAGCCTAACTCTGGTGTAGGTAGGACGCACAAAACAGTCATGAAAAGGACGGTTTTAATTGTCTTCATCTTCAGTTTTTCTTCCAAGAAAAATGTCAAGGATGCTTAGGCAGACTTCTGAGAAAAGCACAATTCTCTCATGAAAGAGATCAAATCTTTCAAGCAGCCATGAAAAAGAAACATCCAGTACTTCCCAATTCACCAATCAAGCAGTTTTGTCTCTTCCCCATCAGAAGACATCCAGGTGGTAAAAGAAATGCCTGGTAAAAACACCAAGGCATTCTGCCTAGGCAAGAGGCAGACAGGAGATTCCCCCACGCACACTTCAGCACAGGCCAGCCTCAGCACCATGGCGGCTAGTGTAGGGCTCCACTTAAAATGTCCAGCAAGGACAGAGCTGTAGGAAGAGGAAGTAGATTGCTGAGGTCACGTGGTGGTGGAGAGCGCGCCTGCCCGCTAATCCCCAGGAAGCATTATTTTTGATGTGATTGAATATTCTGACATTGTTCTACGATGAGGATCATAAACTTCCTAGAAACCACTGGATCCTGTTCTTCAAATGGATTCTATGACAGAAATTATAACAAAAAAGAGCTAGATTTAAAACAGGTATTGTAACCAGGTGTGAGGGTCCCTACATGGCACTGTGGAAGGCTGAGGCAGGAGATAATGAATTCAAGGTCATTGTAGACTACCTTAAAACCATGTCTCAAAAAAAAAGGGGGGGGGATGGGGGGCAAAAACAAAAACAAAACAAAACAACAACAGAAACCTAAAGCAGGTGTCCTTGGTCTCCAGGTCTGGAGTTCCTCAGCTACCCCTATGTGTTTTGTTCTTTCTCTATGCCCTTCATGAAAAAGGAGGGGGTTGATTGGGGAACTGGAGGAGGAAAGAGGACTAATGGGACTTAGGGGGAGGGGGAACCGGGAAAGGGAAAATCATTTGGAATGTAAACAAAGAATATAGAAAAGGAAAAAAAAAAAAAAAGAAAAGAAAAAAGAAAAGTTACTATAATAAAAGTGTGGAGCACATATTACCAAATCTAAAGTTCTAAGATCACCAGATTTGAGACTGGAAACAAACAAGGATGAATCTTTCCAGATCCAGAGAAAGAGAGAGAAAAAAAAAAAAAAAAAAAAGCAAATGTAAATATTGCCTGGAGGTCAGGGGCACTCTACAATGAACCTACTCTTTACAACAAATGATCTATCAGGGAAAACCATTTTCCAGCAGAAGAGAAGTCCAGAGGCTGAGCCCTTAGGACAAGTTTTCCACCACAACATTCACCAAATGCTGCTTGGTTTTACTTTAAAAGTAGGCACTATTCTCACGGGGCGCGAAGCTGGGAAGTTTTGTTCTCAGAACCCGGTGCCTTGTCTGCTCTGCCCCCTGCTGCGACTTGAGGAGGGGCACCTCAATTCCCTCAAGGCGGCCTCCTAAAACTGTCTCCCGTCCGGTACCCTGCACGCCCTAAGCGTCCCTAGGCGTGTCCCCCAAGCGCGCTTCGACGCCTTTTTCCATCAAGTCCCCGGACGCCACTGGCGACCTTCACGCCTCCCCAGAGAATCCCCACACCGCGGGGAGAGGCGCCAGTACGCTGGCCTCCCCGGGGGACCGTCGGGGGGCCGAGGGCGGAGCTGGCCGGCCACCGCCCTACGTGGGGGGGCCGGGGACCGCTCCTAGCCCCCACCGGCGCCCCCCGCACAGTGCTCATGCGCGCCGCCTGTCTTTATAGCGGCCACGGAGCCGTGCTTACCGCACTCGGGTGTAGCCGGGAGGATCCCACGCAGGTGCGGGACCCGGGGTGGTGCACACAGGCTCTGTGTCCCTGTGTCCTGGCGTCCCCTGGCCGGTCCGAGGCGGCACAGCGGGTCTGGAGCTGCTCGAACTGCAGCGGCCGGCCTCTCCCGCCGGTGGCCGGCTTCCGAGGAGCGCAGGGCCCCCGTGCGGTCCTCGGCGAGCCTCGCTCACGCCTCTCTCTCCCGCAGGTCCACGGAGATTCCCGCCATGCCCTCGTCCTGGATCCCTGCTCTCTGCCTCGGTGGGTACACTCCCAGCTCCTACCCCTCGCCCTCCCGCGCGGGCGGAGGCTGCAGCCACCTCGCTGTCCCTCTCTCCGCAGGTGCGTGGCTGCTGCTGCTGCTGCTGCCCCGGCTCGCGCGCGCCGAGGGAGCGGGTGAGTTAGGTGCGGGCGGAGGGAGGGAGGGGGCATGGGGTCAGTCCGCGCAGGCTGAGGACCTGCGGGGGGACTGCGGGGCTGGAGAGGCGGAGACCCGCCCTCACTCATCTCCAGAGCAGCCCCCGGGCTTACCTGTTTGTCCGCGCCAGGGTCCCCGGTGTCAGCGCCTCCTTCCCAGGCGCACGCCATGTAACCCCGGGACCATTCGTCCCTCGTTATTCCGTTATTTTCGGGGCTGGGGACAACTGTTTGGTCCCAGTTCACAGAGGAGGGCTGCTCACGTCCTGGTCCCACCTAGTCCGATCGCCTTGCTGTGCGTTTGTGCCTGTAACCCCTATGGAAAACGGCATCGGCGGTTCCTAGCGCTCACTGGGAGCCTCAAAAGAGTTTGTTCCACGTGTAGAAGTCCGAGTGTGGTTCCGTGTCTTTTCTGCGATGTAAGAGACGTTTCGTTTCTAAAATCTTACGCATGCTTTTCTTCAAAGTAGAAACGGTAAGTACCTTTTGCCCAGCAAAACAAGTGTTCGCAGCTCCAGACAATCTCGGTCCAGGATTCCGGTGTCATCGCCGCCACCCCACTCCCACCTACCCCCACCATCGTCGCTGAAAACGGAAAAGATTGGGGTTATTTGATAGAGATGCTAGGCTCCTATTTGGAGTTAGGATTTTAACCGAGCCCGAGGATTTGGTATTGCACCTTGCGTCTTCCCCTTTCTTCCAGGGTCCAAGCAAGGGTCCTTGGCAGAGGCAAGTTACTCAACTCGCAAAACCATCCGGTCTTGCCGCGTGGCAGCCAGGGAAGGACTTGTTAAAAAAAAATGTTTACAAAAGTCTTGGATAACTTCAATTCCCTGTGTTTGGAAAATCATATTTAATAATCTTAATCTCGATTTAATCGTCAGTAAATTGACAGATTACCATTTGGGGGTTTGTTGTAATTTGACAAATTAACACCTTTCATAGTAACTGTCTTGCTTGTCTGCGTTTTTGAAGCGGTGTCCTTGTTAGCTCAGGCTGAGCTGCAACTCACTGTGGAACCGGCTCTAGCCTCAAACTTGAGGCAATCTTCCTGCCTCGGCTTCCTGAGTGCTCGGCTGGCTTTGTGAAGTACTCTAGGTGCAAAACTTTTTTTAATTGGTCTGACTGATTGTAAGATTTAAGCATATTAGAGTGTTTTCTTTAAAAAAAGGGGGGGGGGTTTGCTGCCTTTCGTATCCCTTTGGACAGAACCAGAGATACAATCGGACTGAAGTAGAGGGCTAACTTCTTGTGTCCTATCCTTTGGGGGTTTCAGAGTGCTCCATAGGCTAATTAACTCTTTGACTTTCGTTTCCTCTATTGTAAAATGTCCGAGTAAATAGCATCCTGTGGCTCCAGGCACCAGTTAACCGGTTGGTTTCTGTGAATGTGGGACTGACTGTAAGGCCCTGACTGTGTCAGGTAACCCGGCTAAGCAGCCCTCTGGGAAGGGTAGCTTGAAGACTTTTGCATGTGCCTATGAAGACACTGCACAAAGGTTCAATACAGATTTGCTGTATCATAAATAACTGTGAATAGTTTCCTCACAATTAGGATTTTTTTTATTTCTAGGTCAAAGACTAACGTTATCTCCCAAATCGACGGAGAACTGGGGGGAATGTCACATTAGATGTCTGTAGTAACTGGGCCCCAGACTAAACTGGAAACCCCCTTGGACTTGATAATATCTAAAACCGTGTCAACATCTAAGTCAGTGTTTTGGTAGAAGTATAGAAGTTGGGGGAATAATCCCTGCAGTGGCCCCTCCATGAAGAGGCCCCGGGGCTCTTACATGACACACCCTGTCTCTTCAGTTCCCATCCCTGTCACCTGCTTCACCAGAGGCTTGGATATCCGGAAAGAGAAAGCAGATGTGCTGTGCCCAGGCGGCTGCTCGCTGGAGGAATTCTCTGTGTTTGGGAACATAGTGTATGCGTCAGTATCCAGCATCTGTGGGGCCGCCGTGCATAGGTAAGCAGGAGCAGGTGCAAAGGGCGTGGCCGTGGGAGTCGGCACAGGTGTGACTGCTTCCTTTCCAACTTAAGCTGTCTGGACACCTCTCCTGCCTGCTTGCTTCTTTTTGGTGCCAATTTTGGCCATATTTTTGAGGTTTTCATGGGTATTCCTGCATGACCTAATGTGCATGGGAAACTTTCTGACAATGAGCAGAGTACATTATTTTTAAAAAAGTGTGTGTGTGTGTGTGTGTGTGTGTGTGTGGGCGCGCGCGCGCGCGCGCGCGCGCGCGCTCATGGAGGACAGGTGAGGGTGTTAAATCTTTTGGAGGTGGAGTTACATGTGTTTGTGCACTACCTCACAGTGCTATGAACTGAACTTGGGGCTTCTGGAAGAGCAGTAAGCTCTTAAAGCACTGAGCCATTCCCTCCAGCCCCGCATTAGTGCTTGATGGCCGCATTCCTATGATTCTAAAATATTCCTCACTGTGTCATAGATAACAGGGCTTTTATACTACACACCTTGTCGTTTTATGTTCCATCACAAGTCTTACAGTAGACACAGCCTTTTTCTGGTTTTCACGTGAGGGGACTGAACTCAGGGTTGTCAACTATCTTGCTGACGTCACTATGGTAATCCAATACCATGCCATCCTACAGTAGAGGTGGGAGTATGATTTTTTATTTTTTTAATATAGGTCAAGGGCACATGCAGTTAACTACTTTAAGAAACGTGACGCCTCTTTATTCAGAATCTCTGAAATGTAGGAAATAGGATACCGGTGTATTCTTATCATCCCTTTTAAAAGTTTGATGGTACAAAGTCGTTTTCCCAGACATACGTGTTTCTGTGTAGGCAGATCTTCAAGGGCCTGTTGCAAGCATTCTTAGGCAACTACTCCGCTCGGCTATTTTCTTGACCAATGTACGCAGCAGATGGCTCTGTCTACTGGGTAGTGTCTCAGCTCTGACTCTTGCTCTGCAGGGGAGTGATCGGTACCTCAGGGGGACCTGTGCGTGTCTATAGCCTTCCCGGTCGGGAGAACTATTCCTCGGTGGAGGCCAACGGCATCCAGTCTCAGATGCTTTCCAGATGGTCCGCGTCCTTCGCTGTGACCAGTAGGTACAATTCATTGTTTTCAGCTGTGTATAAACACTCCTCAAAGGGGTGTTCGGCGTTTCTTAGCCCTACCTTGTTTATTCTGTTGGAAAACCTTGTAGTTAAGAAGTCAACTATGGGACAAGTCACCCAAACCAAACTTGGAAGACTGAGAAAGTAACAATCCCACTTTACATGGCGGGAACCAAAGTCTGAATTGTTTGCAATCTGGATGCCTAGATACTTAGCATGTAACTAACTGTCAAAGTAGACAATTCAGGTTTGGGTGATCTTTTCAAATACATCAAGAATGCATTTTGATTCTCCGAACCTAATGGTCAGTGTGATATTTATACCTGAGTCACCATTACTCCCTTAATTATCATGTAGAACTTTACATTCATAATGTCCTAATGGCAGAGAAGGAAGGAGAAAAACAATAAACTTCTCATTTCAACAGAAGGCAAAAGCAGTACCCAGGAAGCCACAGGCCGGGCAGTGTCCACAGCCCATCCACCTTCAGGTAGGCAACGCTGAGCTGATCCCGTTACCTGGCAATAATTTGGAGTCATAAATGTTGTTGGCGGACACTTTCCTTCAGAACACTAATATTAACGAGCGGCGAAGCAGCTACCCCATATTTACTGATGTGTTTTTGGATGGGAGCATTCTACTTTATATTTCACAGTTGTTCTTTACTATAACCTAACTCAGCCATTCTCAGGAGGTCCTTCCTACCTCTCCCTGATTTGATGGACCACGAGGAGAAACTGGTCAGAGACCACTTTCCAGCTGTTTGCTTCATGAAGTCCCCTTAGTTTCTGCACTGTCATGTGACTAAAGGAAATCAGTGTGTCTGCTACCAAAAAAAAAAAAAAAAAAAAAAATATCCAGGGGTATCTTTTTCTAAAATAGTGACCTTTTTTTTTATAGAGATTTTGTGTTTAGTGCGTGCTTGAATGTATTTATGTGTATGGTTTGTGTGCAGGCAAAGGCAGAACCAAAAGAGGGTAGTAGCTATTTTGGAGCCCAGGTTACAGGCTATTGCAACTTGAATGTCTTGATGTGAGTGACGGTAACTAAACCTGTGTCTTCTGTAAGCGCAGGGAGCACTCCCGCATGTCACTCCGTCTCTGGCCCTGGTAGTGGCCATTTTAAATTCAAAGATATTGTGATCGTGTGGCTCTGTATCCCCAAACTTTCCTGAATTGTGGTTTAAGATATCAAAGCCTTGGATAGATTCATACCAAGTACATAGCCTGCCCCAGTTCTGCTGTGGTTCTTGGTTGAAGTATCGCTTTCCCAGCCCAGAAGACCATGAAAAGAACTTAAAGGTCTTTCTAAGAATGGCACCCTCGCCATGGGCACACCCAGGAGGAAGTCCCTGTGGTGTAAATGTCTTGTTGTTGCCAAGAGCTTCCTTTGTTTCAGGTAAAAGGCTAAAGAAAACACCAGAGAAGAAGACTGGCAATAAAGGTAAGCCAAGCGTGCGTTCAGGGACATGGCCTCCCTTCGGGTGCTCCGGAGACTGACTGAAGCCCTTCTTTGCCTCTCTGTAGACTGTAAGGCAGACATTGCATTTCTCATCGACGGAAGCTTTAATATAGGGCAGCGGCGATTTAATTTGCAGAAGAATTTTGTTGGGAAAGTGGCACTAATGTTGGGAATTGGAACAGAAGGACCACACGTGGGCCTCGTTCAAGCCAGGTACCAACTTTAAAGAGATTATGGTGTCTTCAATGATGACAACTTACCGAGCTGTTATATTGATGTCAGTAAACATAACTTAAATCTGGACAAGCTGTTAAACTCAGGATTTAAGAATGTCTCTGCATGGCTGGGCACAATGGTGTACAACTTTAGTCTCAGTACACGGGAGGCAGAGGCAGGCAATTGCCTTATGTCTACTTTGTACTCATCCCTGTGAACTCAAGGCCCTCCTGGACTATATAGCAAATAGGCCAGCCAGGGCTGCAGAGTGAGACCCAAGTCCTTGAAAAAAAAAAAAATCTCTGAAAACACTTGCATGCACATGCAAAGTTCTTAATCCCCAACACTGCAAACAACAACAACTACATCATCAAAGACTGCTTGGGGGGCGGGGCTGCAGGGCTCAGTGTGTCACTGGCCACTGGCATAAAAGGACACCTTTCTCTGTGTCACTCAGTTCTTGGGTTTTCCTTTCGGGAGGAAGTAGCCAAAAACCTCTGTTCCCTGCCTTGCTGCTGGTTTGTTGTTAGCTTGCTTGCTTGTTTCTGTTGCCCTTTCTGTGTTCCTTCACCGGGATCCAAGCATGGCTGTTACGGCTCTAGCTGGCAGTGTGAACCTGGGAGAGTGGAGCCTGAAAAAAAAAAAAAAAGAGGTGGATTAGAGTCTCATCCAGTAGGCAACTTTATTCAGGGCA
Organism: Apodemus agrarius; assembly: GCA_964023405.1. Classification (NCBI taxonomy): domain Eukaryota; kingdom Metazoa; phylum Chordata; class Mammalia; order Rodentia; family Muridae; genus Apodemus; species Apodemus agrarius. The sequence continues at coordinate 72,222,046 of OZ030011.1, read as the reverse complement.
TCAGACGATTTATAATCTGAGGGTGTTCTGAGGATTAAGCAAGGTCGTATGAGTAGTTCACTCTGAGTTCAAGCTGGATACAGTCACGAGGGCAACCCTTGCTTGCAAACATTCTGAATAACAACAGGTAAAATGATGGATAATCTAAAGTAAAACCCACTATTATTACACCTGGGAGACGCATGAAAGCAGGTTGCAAGAACCACCCGTGTGATGGAGGAACAGAGATCACAGCCTCCTGTCTTGTTTAGGTGAAGTTTTCTAAGAAGCTCTCAGAATCTCCTCACAGAGCTTCACTCATGGATCATGTTCTGACACATGACCTCTTGCATCTCGTGCCTGTAAAATAATATTGGTGGGTTTTTAGCCGTGTACGACGTTCCTTGTAGGAGGTTTCTGATATGCAGTACAAAGAAGTACATTTCTCAGACCAAGCCTTTATAAAGTTGTGTCCTTTCTGCATTTGGGAAGATGTTCATCTATACGAATGTTCCCCTTTTCTGCAGTTCAGGCTATAAAAATGTTGAACCCTGCTTACTTCCCCCTTAGTGTTTTAGTATTTTCTTGGGGCGAATGTGCACTGTAGCTTGCATCATAGTTCCTTGGCACACCTGTGTAGACATTCTTCCCCTGGCTTTCAGGGCTACACAGCACCCTGTGGCAAGAAGCCTCCCTCAGCTTCCTATCCAGTTTTGATTACTCCATTCGGCTGAATTCCTGGGTGTAAAGTTCAGACACTTTCAAAGTCTCTGATTAAGTTGCTAAATTACTTTATAGAAAGTTGAGCAGCTAATACTATCAGCAGTGTGTAGCGCCACACAACCACAAGCACTGATATTCTGATTGTTATTTTTTTCCCTTCCTTCCTTCCTTCCTTCCTTCCTTCCTTCCTTCCTTCCTTCCTTCTTTTTCTTTCTTTTGCGAGATAGGGTTTCTCTGTAGAGCCCTGGCTGTCCTGGAACTCATTCTGTAGACCAGGCTGGCCTCGAACTCAGAAATCTGCCTGCCTCTGCCTCCCAAGTGCTGGGATTACAGATGTGCACCAGAACTCCCGGCTTATTTGCTTCTTTTTGTTCTAGAGCTTTCAGGTGGCAGAGAGACTTGGGCCAGAGAGACTGCTGAGGTGCTCTCATATCCAACTGTCTCCCACCTACTTGGTGCCCAAGTGTATAGACTGTGCCACGCCCGCTTCCACATGCCGCACACACAGTCTGTTTATTTCCGTGCCAACCTAGATTTTGGAGCCACATGAGTCTGAATTTAAAAGGCAGCCATGTTTCTTAGGCATATTACCTAAGGGTTCTGAGCCTGTTTCTTTAAATAATTGGGACAATTCTATCTTGTGAAAATAAGTTGTGTATGCTTAGCTATCATACAAAATAAATATATTTAAATATAAATAAATATATAATAAAAATAAATAACAAGTGTACTTGTGACATTTCTGCAACATTCCCAGTGAGTGGAAGCAATGTGCTAGTTGGCTGTAGTCTATGTAACTTAAAAAAGACTTGGGTCTGACTTTAACATTTTATTTATATGAGGCTTTTTTTCCTGAATGTATGTCTCTGAATCATGTGTGTGCCTGGTGCCCACGGAGGTCAGAAGGGGTGTCAGATCCTCTGGAAGGGAGTTAGACGGTTGTGAGTCATTATGTTGCTACTGAAAGTTGAACCTAGGTCCTCTGCCAGTAATTTTTTTTTTTTTCTGAGACAGGTTTCTCTGTGTAGCCCTGGGTGTCCTAGAACTCACTCTGTAGACCAGGCTGGCCTCGAACTCAGAAATCTGCCTGCCTCTGCCTCCCAAGTGCTGGGATTAAAGGCGTGCGCCACCACTGCCTGGCTTTTTTTCTTCTTCAGTAATTTTTTTAAGGTCATCTGTTTATTTGCCTTTCCTGAAAAATTTTCTCTTTTCATTTTTATAGTGAACACCCCAAAATAGAATTTTACTTGAAAAACTTTACTTCAGCCAAAGATGTCTTGTTTGCCATAAAAGAAGTAGGTTTCCGAGGGGGTAACTCCAACACAGGTAAGCACTCAATGCTTAGAGAGGAGAATCTGAAGCAGCATTGTGCCATTTGTGACAGTGCTCCTGCACGTCATCATAGAGTGGAAAGCATACCAGTGGGTTAGCTGCCTTTTCCTTTGTTGGTTTTTGAGACAAGATGTCTCTATGTAGCCCTGGCTATCCTGGAAGGTGGACTTCTGCAAGGGGGGGGGGGGGGAGAAGCAGTGTTGGGTTGTGAAGGCCAAAACTAAGCCTGAGGAACAATTAATAATCTTTTTGCTAACTGAATTCTACAAGTTAAATTATTAATGGCATCAAGTTATTACCCTGAAATAGAAATGTATTCTGAGCGGCCACAAACGCTGCTCATTTGCTTGTTTTTTTAGGAAAAGCCTTGAAGCACACTGCTCAGAAATTCTTTACAGCAGACACTGGTGTGAGAAAAGGAATACCAAAAGTGGTGGTGGTGTTTATTGATGGTTGGCCTTCTGATGACATTGAGGAAGCAGGCATTGTGGCCAGAGAGTTTGGTGTCAATGTATTTATAGTTTCTGTGGCCAAGCCCATTCCTGAAGAACTGGGGATGGTTCAAGACGTTGCATTTGTTGACAAGGTAAGGTGCAAGGCTTCTCGCTAGTGGGAAGGGGTGATCCAGTTTGGGGCCAACAAGCCCCTAACTAGATTAATGAACATACAGTGTTTGCTATGAGCCTAGAGGAATAAAGCTATAATCCCAGCTATTCAATGAGTCTGAGGCAACAGGCTCAGGGCCAGCCTGCGCAACCAAGACCCCTAGTCAAAGTGAAAAGTAGCAGAAGGGTGGGGGCGCATGCGTAAGGCTCTAGGTTCATCTCCAGTGCTACATAATTTGTAAAATATTAAGCAACTTTTGATCTTTTGGGGTATATTTTGTCTTTTCCCTTTAGGCTGTGTGTCGGAATAATGGCTTCTTCTCTTATCACATGCCCAACTGGTTTGGCACTACAAAATATGTAAAGCCTCTGGTGCAGAAGCTCTGTACTCACGAGCAGATGATGTGCAGCAAAACCTGTTACAACTCAGTGAATATTGCCTTTCTGATTGACGGCTCCAGCAGCGTTGGAGATAGCAACTTCCGCCTCATGCTAGAATTTGTTTCTAACATAGCGAAGACGTTTGAAATCTCGGACATTGGAGCCAAGATAGCTGCTGTACAGTTCACTTATGACCAGCGCACAGAATTCAGTTTTACTGACTATAACACCAAAGACAATGTCCTAGCTGTCCTAGCAAACATCCGCTACATGAGCGGTGGCACAGCTACTGGTGATGCCATCTCCTTTACTGTTAGAAATGTATTTGGTCCCATAAGGGACAGCCCCAACAAAAACTTCCTGGTCATTGTCACAGACGGGCAGTCCTATGATGACGTCCGAGGCCCTGCCGCAGCTGCCCATGATGCAGGTAAGATGGTTGTCCTTTGTATTAGGATTAAGTCCTATGAATTCTAGGAGTCAGCATTTTTGTAGAATGGATCCTTGCAGTGTGAATTTATATTCTACGAGCTTTGGAGTCTGGAGTCTGAGTGAACTGAAATTCTTCCAAGTTCCACTGAAATCCTATTGGGAGGTTTTGCTGTTGTTTTTCAAGATAGGGTTTCTCTGTGTAACCATTCTGGCTATCCCTGAAGTCTCTGTGGACTAGGCTGACTTCAAACTCAGAGATCCTCCTGCCTCTGCCTCCCAAGTGTTGGGATGAAAGGCATGTGCAACCAACACCCAGCTCAAGAAGGGGAGTTTTTTATTCACCAGACTGCTTTAAAGACTAGCAATTAAAAATAACAATATAATTTTTCAAAAGATTTGAGCATTTTCCTGTATTTATGTATATGCATCATGAGTGTACCTGGTGCCCATGAAGGTCATGAGAGGGCATTGGATGCCCCAGAATGGGAGTTATAGATGTTTGAGAACTATGTAGGTGCTGGAAACCGAACACAGGTATGGTGGGAAAACAACAAATGTTCTTACCTTCGGAGCCATCTCTCCTGCTCCGAGAGCTACAATTTTTTTTTTTTTTTTTTTTTTTTTTTTTTTTTTTTTGGTGTGGTTTTTCGAGGCAGGGTTTCTCTGTATAGCCCTGGCTGTCCTGGAACTCACTCTAGACCATGCTGGCCTCGAACTCAGAAATCCACCGGCCTCTGCCTCCCAAGTGCTGGGATTAAAGGCGTGCGCCACCACCGCCCAGCCAAGAGCTACAATTTTTTACTGTAAAATGGATTTGTCACCATAACTTCAAAGACTGAATTAGAGCAAACAAAATCATGCCTAGGCCCCATTCCTCAATGTAACCTTCCCATTGATCTGTCCTCTGTGCTAGTCTCACTTTAAAGTCTGGCAGTGACAACAGCAGGAGTTCCTCCTCACTGCAAAGCGTGTGCCTGCTACAGGGGCTTCATAAACCATCAACCTGATTTTCTTTCTCTTCCTAGTTTGATCAGTGCAGTTTTGAATAGTTTGACAATCTCAGTATTTTCATCAAGTTATTAATATGCAGTTGTTGATGGCAAAGCTTTGAGTTTTGACCAATTATTTTTGACATAATCAAAATGACTGTGGTCTACCTAAAAAAACTTAGCATAGATTTCACTTAAAAATGTATTAGGCAGTTTCCTCTGCAGTTATGTATTAATGTAATATATAACCATATGTAAGCTAAACCTATTTTTAACTTACTTTACATATTTCCACTTTAGGCATCACCATCTTCTCTGTTGGTGTGGCTTGGGCACCTCTGGACGACCTGAAAGACATGGCCTCCAAACCCAAAGAGTCGCATGCGTTCTTTACCAGAGAGTTCACAGGATTAGAACCAATTGTTTCTGATGTTATTAGAGGCATTTGTAGAGATTTCTTAGAATCCCAGCAGTAACTGATAATCTGAAAACTCAAGGAATAGGTACAAGGGGATCTAATGTGCAAATTGTAATCTCAACGCCTATGTAACTTTATAGCTTACCAGTGTCAAAAAAAAAAAAAGCAAACCCAAAAAATCGTCAACAGCTGTTTAAAGCAAATGAACATTCATTTGAAGTTCACAATTTAGATTGGCAGAGACTTGATAATCAGGTCCTTAGAAACTCAGGAAAGAAGAAATGTTATGGATTAACATTGGGAGTTCAAAAATGCGTACAAGTGGATAGGTAAGCTACAGAGCTCAATAAAAGAACCTGACGCTTACACACAAAGCACTGTTCCCTCTTTAATCACTCTTCATTGACCATGCAAGGAAAACAGAACAGCATTTAAACACAGATCAAGTATAAATATTTTGACTCATGTGGATGTTTTCTTAAAACCAGCCAAGAATAGGCAGCTGTTACTATGTGTACTTGCCGTAACTACACATTATAAGGAATCATGTATCAAGCTTCTTTTGTAGTGTTTTCATAACTTTATGGCTGAACTACCACACAGAGTAAAGGTAGGATTGCCTGGTATTTTTCTATTTATATCCTCAATTTTATGTTTATAGACAGGCATGTACTCCAAGGACTAAGAAAATGTTTAAGCAGGTAACTTTTTTTTGGAAAAAAGATGTGTCAAGTATTGTAACAGGAAAACTACATTGCATAATAGCTTGGCTGTCAGCAATAAAATTGCTACTGACTAAGTGCCTATTTATTAACACTAGTGTTTTTCCTTTTAATAATTTATTTAATGTACATTGGTGTTTTGACTACATGAATGTATGACAGTGTCAGAATTTCTGGAACTAGAATTCCAGTTTTGAACTGCCATGTGGTGCTGAGACTTGAACCTGGGTCCTCTGGAAGAGCAGTCAGTGCTCTTAACCACTGAGACATCTCTCCAGCCTCTAGAGTTTTCTTTAGACAAAACTAACTTATATGGAGCAATCTAAAGTCATGCCATAACATCTCTTCCAATTATACCCTGAATGCCTAATGTAGGCGTCACTGCAGTCACACTAGGGCAGGCTTTGAATATTGGCTTCCAAAGAAATAGAACTAGTATCATATTAAAAACTTACATTTGTGAAGCTGATGTCAAGCAGAATCCACCCTGTATGGATTAGAGGTCACCACAGAATGCTCTCACCACGGGGATCACCGTATCCTCTCTAAACCAGGGTCTGTCTCTCTCCTTACCCAACTGTGGATCCATTTACAGACTTGGAAAAAATACTGGTTGTTGACTCGTGATTTACTTGAGCATACCCAAACGTCAAGTCCATGCAAAAGGATTATGTGTGAGAAGGGACAGAACTTGAATATCTCAAAAACTACATAAAAATTTGATTAAAAAAAATTCCTTGTCCCCTCTTACAAAAGGCTGCAAATGATTCATTGTGAACCAGGAGAATCTTACCATAAAAAATATTTAATTTAACCTGACTTGAGAAGTTCAAAAGTTCTCTCTAGAAGTCAATGAAACCCCACCGTCTCTGTAAGTGAACAAAGGATAAATAATAAGGATGTACAATAAAAAAGTATTAACTGAGAGCAGGCTAGCCTTGACATCAACATCCTGCTGCCTCAACCTCTTTGATACTGAGAGTATAGGTATATACCACATTACACACAGCCTTAAGAATGAAGGTTTTTTTTTTTTTGGGGGGGGGGGGAGTTCAAGACAGGGTTTCTCGACTCCAGGCCTGGCTGTCCTGAACTCACTCTGTAGACCAGGCTGGCCTCGAACTCAGAAATCCACTTGCCTCTGCCTCCCCAAGTGCTGGGATTACAGGCATGCACCACCATGCCCGTCAAGAATGAAGTTTTTAAAGGCATACTACAATCCAATTTCAGCAGTCACACTGGGATTTCAAATGTGTAAAGATTGTGTTGGGCTTTTGTTTTTTTGCTTTTTGTTTTTTGTTTTGAGGTAAAGTCACACATTTCCCAGGCCAACCTTGAACAGAGGATCCTGCTGACATTACAGGCATGAGAACTGCACTGCCAGTGCCTGTTGCTTCTTTTTATAACTTGTAATGAGTCGAATGTTGGTTCTCAGATTTTAAAAGCTTGAAATGAGGAAAGTAAATACAATCATGAGAGATGCAATGATTAAACATCAAGAGAAAAAAAAAACAAAAAAAAACCCCTAACATTAAAATGCCATTAAAACTTAAAACATTGAGTCAACTTATTTCTCATAAATCACAAATGGAAACAGACTAAACAAAAGTAAGACATTATTTTATTTCAACTTGTTAGTCTTTTCCTATGTTTACCATCACTAAAAATATATACTATTTGTAAAGCCCATAGTACACTGTAAAAGACATGTTTATGGCCGGGCGGTGGTGGCGCACGCCTGTAATCCCAGCACTTGGGAGGCAGAGGCAGGCGGATTTCTGAGTTCGAGGCCAGCCTGGTCTACAGAGTGAGTTCCAGGACAGCCAGGACTACACAGAGAAACCCTGTCTCGGAACCCCCCCCCCAAAAAAAAAAGACATGTTTATGCACTGCAATAACAAGTGCATTAAAGTTAAATGGTTAATTCAATGACTTCAGAAGGCTTCCAGAACAGAGCTAGCTTTGGGGGATTTGTTGAAAGCAGGCACCATTTGGTGTCCATCTGGCATAAGTGGTACATGCCGTGAGTGTGTGCATATGCCCGTGTGCACAGAGGACAGAGCGGCCTGCTTCCTCCCGGGCTTTCCAGGGTGAGGGTGGGAGTGCAGAGGGTGTGCTCTCACTGAACCCCTTCAGGGCTGGGCTGGCTGGCCAGAGAGCTCTCAGAATCCTTCTGTCTTTGCCTCAACACTGGGGTTATATATCCATGAACAGTCACATCCTGCTTGTTACATGGGTGCTAGAGATTTAAACTCAGGTCCTTATACTCACTCACTAAACCATCAACCCAGAAACAATTACTTTTAAAATTTTTGAAATCTTAGTTTTGTTTTGCTTTTTTAAAATCACAACTAAGTTGTTTGAAAATTCTCAATGTATAATTCTTAAAGCAGGAATCCAAGTAGAATTTTGCATGTAAGTTCTGTAATGTTTAATTCAATTCCATTTACAATTTCTTTTAAGAAAGAGAGTACTAATATCTTGAAACATTTTCTTTCAAGTAGATAACTTTTAACTTTACAAGGGCAACTTTCTACTAGTAAATGATGCAATTAATTCTTTGCTAAACATGCCTGTGGAAAGAGGTACAAGGAAACAAAACAACACTACTTACTATTAAGTAAAACTCAAATTTTAAAGTAAGAGGCTATCTAAGCAGACTACTGAAGTTGGGGGATGAGGAGGACACTAGGTGCTGGCCATATTTAATAGCTTAAAAGCTACCCCCAGTGGTGCAAAAACTCTGAAAAGTATTCTTTTTTTGTTTGTTTGTTTGTTTTGTTTTGTTTTTATGAGACAGGGTTTCTCTGTGTAGCCCTGGCTGTCCTTGAACTCAGAAATCCGCCTGCCTCTGCCTCCCAAGTGCTGGGATTAAAGGCTTGCGCCACCACCGCCCGGCAAAAAGTATTCTTAATAGTGTTTCTACTGCAACCTTACTACAATATCATTACGTACCACAACATATAAAAAGAATAGCATCAAAATGCAGGGCTCACTAAGGAAGCACCTTCACTTCCTGGTGTAATTGTAGAGAGTATTGCACTTTATTAGTAAACGTGAAATGATGTGGCCAACAGCAACATACAGGTACACAATTTAATATTTATTATATGCATTTTATATACATTATTTTTCAACAGCTGTATGTTTGCTCTGGGGTACAATCTTAAAAAGTTGCTGATTCATAGTCTGTAAAACAAAAACCTTACAAAACTCATCAAAACTCGCAAACTGATCAGAAAAGGCTTTTGGAAGACTAGAAAAAATACTTTATTGTCTTAATCATGCATTACACAAAGAAAATCTTCAGTTACACCATAAAAGTAAGCACATCTAAAAAAATAAAACAGGGGAGACTAGTCCAAATCCAGCAGACTTCTGTATCCTGATTCAGCTTTTTTAAATATCTTATTTGTAATGGTAATAAAATATTCTCCAATTTTTTTAACTAGCTCATTTTGTTTTGGAATCATGGTAAATCAAGATAGTATCTTGGGGACAAACACCTTGGTTTGTAACTTAACTATAAAATATTCCACTTTTAGTCTATTTTAGACTGTTCAAAGAGTTCCAAAATAGATATACAGATTCCTTTAGCGCATTAATAAAAGGATATAAAGACCAACAAAAAGTAAAATAAATAATAGGCCATTAGCAAGATGGATAATTCTTGATAAATAAACTTGTAAATACAGTAAGATGTACAAAATATCACATAGTGATAGGATGTCAAGATTAGTTTTTAAAGAGTTCATTGGAGTACTAAACTCCACAGATTTGTTTTAATACACTTAATAGTCCTTGGTTCATGAAGACATGTAGACAAAGGTGATTGATTTATCATCTTTATGAAGGACTTAGCTGAGCTGTATTAGGCAAAAGGAGGAAAGAAAGTGGTTATAGGTGGCAGGTTAGTGATATCTCTGTGTTTTTAGGGTTGTATAATGCAGAAAAACATCAATATGATCTTGAGCACTGTTGTGACAGGCTAAATATATAAAAAGACTTATAAAAACTAGAATTTTATCCAAACATTTTGTGCAACTAATGCTAAAATATTTTAAGTTAAATTTTCTTTTCTTTCTTTTTTCTTTTTCTTTTTTCTTTTTTAAAGCAAAATAAGTTTAAAAGGGAATCTGTGGCATTCAACTGATAAACCTAAGATCACTGAGAGATGAAACAGCTGCTCTTGGAGTTTGCTTCCCCACAAGAGCACCGCATTCCTAACCCTAAGGCAGCACACAGAGGCCAACAAAAGTCCTTCCCCCTAAGATCAGACTCCATATTGGCTTAAACACCTTAAAAAAAATAAAATAAAATAAAAAACAAAAACCGCTCAGTTCATATCCAGTACAGGGCACAGATACTGGAGTCCTTTTTCTTTCTGTCCCACAAAATACAGTTAATTATAGTTAAACTAATAAACCTGACATTAGGATGTGATTCCCATTTCTGCCCGCCCCCAACAGCTTTCACCAGGCAGACCACATGTAGTGTCATATCAGTAACCTCCGTGATGGCAGTGATGCAGACCCCCTTTCTGACCAAGCAAATCTTTGTTTTCCAGGAAGCGAGTCTATGTTGGTTCACACAAATACTTTGGCAAGAGCATCGGCTCCTGCACTGGCGATATATGCCTTTGATGGATGGAAAGCAACATCATAAATGGACTCATCCAATTTCTTCCTATGAGCTGTTATTTCTTGTACACATGTCTTACTGTCCAAATTCCATAATCTAATGGAGCAGTCATGGCCTGTGAAAGACAAATAAAGCTTGTTACTGAGGAACAACTCCTTTATAAAGTTTGTAGGTCTTACTGAAGTTCAAACTTACTTCCAGACATCAAATAGATTCCATTGGGATCTACTGCTAAACTTGTAACCGCATCCAAATGAGCCACCATAGAATGAATCATTTTACCTATAAAACAGAATAGAAGATTAACGTTGAGAGGCAGAACACACACTAAAACACAATATCAACATAAAGCAATCACTATCACAGTATTTTCTTTTTAAGTTTTGGAAAGTATTCACAACATACAAATTAGTATTTAATTATTTGGGAGCACACAATTCACAGTGAGCAACCACTACTACCTAGGCCATCACTGAGAAAGAAAACCTTTTTTTCAAGTATATAATCTTTGCCCAATCCCTAGCAACGATGGTCCTCTCTTTCTAGAGACTGGCCAATTCTAGATGCTTTACACTGATACATCTACCATACTAATAGTCTGAAGAAAAATTTTACCATTAGTTATTTTTAAAAGATTTTGCTACTAAATGAAGCATTCCTCTACGGGGGTGGGGTGTGTGTGAGGTGTGGGGGGCTCACAGGAGTTGGCAGATAGACAGAAGGTTACATGCCTGAGCAAAGTAAAAACTTTGAAGATTCAGGAAATCCTGTCTCACCTTTTCTTTTTTAATTACATTTTAATTAATGTAAATGTATCATATGTGTGTCTACATATGTGCCAGAAAGTCAGAGAGCTGTTGGATCCCTGAAGCTAAATTTCCGGATGTTGAAAACTTCCTGATGTGGGTCCAGAGACTTGTTTCCATAAGAACAGTATGTGCTTCTTAGCCACTTAGCCATTTCTCCAGTCCTTAAGTTTTGTAGCAGCAGTGAACGGCTGCTTGGGAAAGAGCCTCTTTTTAGAAGCTGCTCCCATCTGCAAACCTGTCTCCGAGTTGTGCATAGCCTCACCCTCACTCACACTGGCCTAGGCCTTTCCCTATTGCAGCTGGTTTGTTTGTATGCTGTTAAGTAGCTCTTACCCATCCATACTACTGTTAGGAAACCTCAGCAAGACCTTTCCAGCTCACCAAATAGAACTTAGTTCCCACCCATTCAGACTCCTATTAGGTAGGAACCCCAGGTTAAGACCTTTTTGGTTCACTAAGTAAGACTTAGGCACAATCATTATTTTGGTCTGTCCTGAGTTCCTTTCCTGGGTTGAATGCTGTGTATTGTTTTACTATAAAGTCCATCACACAATAAAGATTCACTTATTTGTGTGTGTCTGTCTGCAAGTTTAAATTTAAGGAAATTGTCAATAGGATAAAACAGCAGCCTACAAACTGGGAAAAGATCCTCACTAACTCTACATCTGACAGAGGGTTAAATACCCAACTATATAAAGAACTCACGAAGTTAGACCCTCAACAACCCAAACAACCCAATTGAAAAATAGGGTGCAGAGCTAAACAGAATTCCTAACAGAGGGATCTCGAATGGTTGAGAAGTACTTAAAAGAAAATACAAAGAAAAATGACCCTGAGATTCCATCTTACACCCATCAGAATGGCTATGATCAAAACCTCAAGTGGCAGCACATGCTGGAGAAGATGTGGAGTAAGGAAAACACTCCTCCACTGTTGGTGGGAGTGCAAACTTGTACAGTCACTCTGGAAATCAATCTGGTGGTTTCTCAGAAATTTTTGTAAATAGTTCTACCTAAAAACCCAGCTATATCATTCCTGGGCATATACCCAAAGATATTCCACCATGCTCCACTATGTTCATAGCAGCTTTGTTCGTAATAGCCAGAAACTGGAAATAACCAGAGGTATTCCCAATGCTCCTCAACCAAAGAACTGATACAGATAATGTGGTTCATGTATACAATGTAAAATTACTCTTCAGCTATTAAAAACAAGGGCCAGAGGACCAGGAGAATACATGGAAGTGTGCACCTGACAGGGTGGGGGCATTTCTGGGATGTGCCAGAGACTGGGGATGGGGAGGGCGTCCAGGAGTCCATGGGTACTGACCAGAGTTCAGAGTCCTACACTGGGTTATGGAACCAGAAGTGGCTCCTCCTGTAAGCAAGCAGGACCCCCAGTGAAGGGATAAGGACACCAACCCACCTAAAAAACTTTCAACCCAAAATTTGTTCTCTCTATTGTAGCTGCTTGGATTCTCATGCTATTTAGGTTCCTAAAAACCCTGTTGCAATGTCCCATGTGTAAGACTGAGGGACTCTGACCGTTGGTTCTGACTGGGAAACAAAGCTGCCCAGAGGGCAATGGCTGGGCAGAGACAGAGGCAGGACGAAGGATTCCTGGGCAAGCACTAACCCCTGACAGTATTAATGATGCTCTGTTATGCTTTCGGATAGGAGCGTAGCATAACTGTCCTCTGAGAGGCTCCAGCAAGCAGCTGACTGAAACAGATGCGGAGACCACAGCCAAACATTGGATGGAGCTCAGGGACTCTTATGGAAAAGCTGGGGGAAGGATTGAGGACCCCAAAGGGGACAGGAACAGTACAGGAAGTCCAACAGAATCAACTAACCTGAGCCCTTGGGAGCTCTCAGACTGAACCACCAACCAAAGAGCATAAATGGGCAGGACTTAGGCCCCCTGCACAAATGTAGCAGATGTGTAGCTCTGTCTTCATGTGGGTCCCCAACAACTAGAGTAAGAGCTGTCCCTAAAGCCATTGCCTGTGAAATCCATTCTCCTAACTGGGCTGCCTTGTGGCGCCTTAGTGGGAGAGGATGTGCCAGGGTGGGGGAATACCCAAGGGGGGCCTCCACCCTCTCAGAGAAGGAAAGGGCCAATGGGACTGTGAGGAGTTGGGGCAGCGATCGAGATGTAAAGTTAGTAAGTAAGTGTGAAAAAAAGATTAATTTTATGTTTTGACTGCCTATATGTAAGTACACCAAGTAGGTAGCTGATATCTACAACTGATGAAGAGGCAATCCCTGGAACTAGACTTATAGATGCTTGTGAGCTTATTGGGTATTGGGAATTAAACTTGGCTTCTTTCCAAGAGGATTAAACTTGGATTCTTTCCAAGAGGATCAAGGACTCTTTTTTTTTTTTTTTTTTTTTTTGGTTTTTCGAGACAGGGTTTCTCTGTGTAGTCCTGGCTGTCCTGGAACTCACTCTGTAGACCAGGCTGGCCTTGAACTCAGAAATCCGCCTGCCTCTGCCTCCCAAGCGCTGGGATTACAGGCGTGCGCCACCATGCCCGGCTTAAGGATCAAGGACTCTTAACCACTGTGGCAATTCACCAAGTTGAAATTTAAAACAAGCTGTAAATACAAAGCTGTGCAGTACAAAGACTCTGGGGAAAGAGTATCCTGCACTGGCAATATATAATTTGATGGAGGAAAAGCAACACCATAAATTGATTCATTCTGCAGTCATCAAGACCCAGATAGGTGCTCGCCACCAAGCATAACCACTTGAGTTTGAACTCAGGAAGGAAAACCAACTCTGGCAAGTTGTCCTCCTGCCTCTACATACATGTACCCACATGCACAGATATATATTTTAAAAACTGGGTGTGAGCCGGGCGTGGTGGCGCACGCCTGTAATCCCAGCACTTGGGAGGCAGAGGCAAGCAGATTTCTGAGTGAGTTCCAGGACAGCCAGGGCTACACAGAGAAACCCTGTCTCGAAAAACCAAAAACAAACAAACAAACAAAAAAAAAAAAAAAAAAAACCTGGGTGGTGTGTAACACTGCACGCCTTTAATGCCAGCACTTGGGAAGGAGAGGCAGATGGAGTTCTGTGAGCTTAAGGATGAGTTCCAAGACAGCCAAAACTACATACAGAGAAACCATGTCTTGGAAAACAAAACAATAAAATTTAATGAATTTTCTGTTATTCAGGTATCAGTAAGTTCTAAAATTAATCTCTTAATTTTAGTGATAATGATAAATAAACAGAAGTCAACAGAGGCATCTTGCTTTTTCCTCAAGTAGTAACTGCTTAGCATTACCAAAGAACAGTCAAACTTTTATTGTTTAGGGAGCCATTTTTCGTTATTTGACTGTGTTCTAGATGATCACAACTTAAATTTCTAAGACTTTCTGTATTTCATTAGGAATATATAATGAAATAACACGATGATTAAATGGAAATTGATTTTTGTTTTGTTTTGTTTTTGTTTTTTGAGACAGGGTTTCTCTGTGTAGCCCTGGCTGTCCTGGAACTCACTCTGTAGACCAGGCTGGCCTAAAACTCAGAAATCCACCGGCCTCTGCCTCCCAAGTGCTGGGATTAAAGGCGTGCACCACCACTGCCCAGCAATAATTTTTAAATATACAACTTTAACTAAGCCTTTGAGTTTTATACAATGTATTTTGCTTAATCAAATTCATTGCCCATTCCTTTCATCCCCACCCCCAATCTCATGTCCTTGTCTCTGTTTTTGAGATTATAAAATAATTACACCATTTCTCCCTTCCCTACTCTCTGCAAGCCCTCTGTGCTAAGCTGAATGAGAACGTCCCCATAGGCTCATATGTCAGAATGCTTGGTCCTCATGGAGGGCACTACTTGAGAAGGATTAGGAGATGTGGCCTTATTAGGAGATGTGGCCTTGTTGGAAGAAGTGTGTCACTGGGGGATGGTTTTAGAGTTTCAAAAGCCCAAGCCAATCCCAATGTCTCTGTCTCCTTTTTTTTTTTTCTTCTATGAATTAGTTTATTTATTCACTTTGCATTTTGATCATAGTAGCCCCCCCCTTTCAACTTTCCTCCCAAACCCACCATCAAGACTATGATGAAAATGGAGAAAGCATCTAAAAATGTAAGCAAGCCACATTCAATGTTTTCTTTTGTAAGAGTTGCTGTGGTGATGGTATCTCTTCACAGCAATAGATCAGTGAATAAGATCCCTTCCCAATATGCACCCTCCACCATGTTCTCTTTCAAATCATGGCCCTTTTTTTTTTAAAAAAAATTTATCTTTTGCGTGTATACAATATACACATATACTTAAAGATAACTTTCTCAGTCTGAATTATGTTACTTGTATGTTTGTTCTTCAGGGTTGACCATGTTACCATTTGTTTTGCTCTTCTCTGAGGAAGAAGCTTTTTCCTAGTTTGAACACTTCCTAGTACCTCCGCTGTGAAGGCAAAGGCTCCTCTTTGGCCTAACTATTGTTGTCTTTGCTCAGCTCATGTTAGGTAGTCATGTTGATGAAACTTTATGGGTGTATCTTCTGATAGTACTAGCCTCACAGCAGACTCCCTGCCCTGCCCATCTTCTGCAATGATCTGTAATCCTTAGGTTTGTGAAAATAAAATGTATAGTTTAGGCCGAACTGAAAATCCTCCTGCCTCTACCTCTTCAGCATGACCTACTGCTGTGAGCTACAACAACAGGCTGCTCTTTAAAAAAAATATTTTTTTATGTGTTCAAGTGTTTTGCCTGGAACTATGAAAGTGCTCTACATGTATGCCTGCAGAAGGTGCTGGGTCCCTTGGAACTAGAGTTAAAGACTTCTATGTAGGTGCTGGGAACTGAACCTGGGGTCCTCTCCAGAGCTGTAAATTCTCTTAAGCACTGAACCATCTCTTCAGCCCAAACCACCACCACCACCACCACCACCACCACCACCACCACCACCACCACCACCACCACCACCACCACCAAGTCCAATTTGTACTGCTCATACATTCACGGGTATATGGTCAGCAAGACGTCAACCTACCAGAGGACACATCCTTAAAGAAAATGGACTCTCTTTCATCCAGAAGCTATCAATTATCAATAGCTCCCCACTTAGGAATAATAACTCTTGAGCCCCTCTGCCCTTTCCTGTACACACCCCTGGAATGACTTGATCTTGTGTAGGTGACCATACCTGCTGATAACATAGCATATCTATTAGTTTAAAAAATATATCAGCTCTTGAATCCATTTTTCCCACTGAAGAATAAAAGAACCCAGAATATGAATAGTCCCTTTCCAAGTATTTATCATCAAGCTCCACTTAAAATGTCACATTAATGATGGTGTCTCAATTCACTTACCTAGTTCTTTTTCCTCTTTAGAGAATGATCCCACACTCACCCAAATTTATTATGTCTTTAAACAAAGACTAAAATGTATCTATATATTTATTTCGGGGAGCTATAACTTTCCAAGTATAAATTCTAGGATCCCTGCTTAATCTCCCCGTGTGTGTGTGTGTGTGTGTGTGTGTGTGTGTGTGTGCGTGCACAATGGGTACACTGATAGTGTGGGTACATGGGTATGAACACACACACAGAAGCCAAAGCAAGATGCCACCTATCTTCCCGTGCACCACTCTCACTGAGCCATACACTTATCCTCTGGGCTGAGTTGGCTAATCAACAAGCTCTCAGAATCTGTTTCTGTCCCCCAATACTAGGATTATAGGCATATGTAGGCATGCTTAGTTTTTTATATGGATGCTGGGAATTTGAACTAAGATCCTCAAGATTGCAGAGTAAAAGCTATTACACACCGAGACATCTCCCCCAGACTACTGCCCAATATCTTAATTTAATTAAGTCTTTTCCATATTATATTGACTTCAAAATGTGAGTAATACACCAGACAGACTATGAAAAGAGGGATACAATGCTGGACCAAGTTAGATACTGGTCTTCTAATGGTGATCATAACATTTCAGATCTCTTCCAGTAACTAGGACCCCACTTTCACTAATATATACTTGCAGTTTCTTTCATTTAACCAGCTTTCTTGTGGTTCCATTCTTTAAGTAACTCCTTCTTCCATTAAGATGAACAGATTACTAGCTAAAATGTAGTTCAGTGGTTCAGCACATTGACTACAATATGCAAAGCACTGGATTCATTTTCCAGCATCTGCTCCCCCCCCCCCAACAAAACAAAAGATGACATATTGGGGCTGGAGAGATGGCTCAGCAGTTAAGAGCACTGACTGTTCTTCCAGAGGTCCTGAGTTCAATTCCCAGCAACCACATGGTGGCTCACAACCATCTCTAATGGGATCTGATACCCTCTTCTGGTCTGAAGATAGCTACAGTATACTCATATATATTAAATAAATAATATTAAAAAATTTTTAAAGATAACACATTATGTCTTTTATAATAAATCTAGATAGTTATTACAATTACAAATAAGCCAGAGTAAGTACTGGCTCAGGGATCAAGAACACTTCCTGCTCTTGTGGATGACAACCTAGGTTTGGTTTCCACTACCAACAGGCCAGTTCCAGATATCTGACAGCCTCTTTTGATCTCCAAAGGCAAAATACCCATACAAATAAAATAAATGTAAAGTGTAACTGAATTAATATATGCAAATCAAATAGATCAATGTTTCACAAAGAATGAACAATAACAACAGTCTGAGAACCCTTTGTTTACTCTGTTCACCAAAGACCAATGGTATCAAGAATATGGCAGATTCTTGGACTACAGATGGCTCAGTGTTATTAAGAGTCCTTTTTCTTGTAGAGAATACAGGTTTGGCTTTCAGCACTCACATGGCGGTTGAGAACCATCCATAATACCAGTTACAAGTAATGAGTGGCTTTTTCTAACTTCTCTGGTCACCAAACATACATGTGATATACATATACGTGGCAAACAAACACAGATACATATAAAATAACATGGGTTTTTTTGTTTTGTTTTTGTTTTTTAGTTTGCTTGTTTTTCTTTTCAAGACAGAATATCTTTGTGGAGTCCTGACTGTGCTGGAACTTATTCTGTAAACAACATTGTACTGGCTAGTTTTATGTGTCAACTTGACACAGGCTGGAGTTATCATAGGAAAAGGAGCTTCAGTTGGGGAAGTGCCTCCATGAGATCCAGCTGTGGGGCATTTTCTCAATTAGTGATCAAGTGGAGAAGGGCCCCTTGTGGGTGGTGCCATCTCTGGACTGGTATTCTTGGGTTCTATAAGAGAGCAGGCTGAGCAAGCCAGGGGAAGCAAGCCAGTAAGTAACATCCCTCCATGGCCTCTGCATCAGC
Organism: Apodemus agrarius; assembly: GCA_964023405.1. Taxonomy (NCBI): domain Eukaryota; kingdom Metazoa; phylum Chordata; class Mammalia; order Rodentia; family Muridae; genus Apodemus; species Apodemus agrarius. Next base: position 72,203,725 of record OZ030011.1, on the reverse strand, counting down.
TCCTGCTTCCTGGCCTGCTTGAGTTCCAGACCTGACTTCCTTTGGTAATGAACAGCTCTGCGGAAGTGTAAGCTGAATAAACCCTTTCCTCCCCAACTTGCTTCTTGGTCATGATGTTTGTGCAGGAATAGAAACCCTGACTAAGACAAACGTTGATCTCAAACTCAGGGATCTACGGATCTACCCGCCCGACCTCCCAAGTGCTAGGATTAAAGGTACACACACCAGCAGTGCCCAGAATAAAAATAATAATAATAATAATTTTTTGTTGTTGTTGTTTTTTTTCAAGACAGGGTTTCTCTGTGTAGCTCTAGCTGTCCTGGAACTCACTCTGTAGACCAGGCTGGCCTCAAACTCAGAAATCCACCTGCCTCTGCCTCCCAAGTGCTGGGATTACAGGCGTGCACCACCATGCCCAGATTAATAAAATCTTTACAAAGGAAAAAAATGGGGGCTGGAGAGATAGCTCAGTGGTTAAGAGCACTGACTGCTCTTCCAGAGGTCCCAGCAATCACATGGTGGCTCACAACCATCTGCAATGGGATCTGATGGCTTCTTCTGGGGTGTGTGAAGATAGAAACAGTGCACTCGCATACATAAAATAAATATGTCTTTAAAAAAAAAGAAAAAGAAAAAATATGGTAGATAAATGTTGCCACACAAACAAATTCCCAATAAATTCAGGCCCTTTTTTCCTCTAGTTTCTCCTCAGTTCTCACTCATACAAGACCCTTTCCTAGAATCACACAGGCACAATATAGGAACTCAAAATATTCTCTTTACCAAAATTGTATTTTTTTTTTTTTTTTTTGCAGTACTGATGACTAGGCCCAGGGCCTGCACATGCCAGTCTAGCTCTCCGACCCACTAGGCTATCCTTCCAACACTTTTTTTCTTTCATTACTTTGAGTGAAGCTATCATTAGCTTGACACAACCTAGAGTCATCAGAGACAGGGCCTTAGTTGAGGAAATGACTCCATGGGATCCAGCTATAGGACATTTTCTCCATTAGTGATCAATGGGAAAGGGTCCAGTTCATTGTAGGTGGTGTCATCCCTTAGCTGCTGATCCTGGGCTCTATAAGAAGGCAGGATGAGCAAACCAAAGGAAACAAGCCAGTAAGCAGCACCCTCCATGGCCTCTGCATCAGGTCCTGCCTCTAGGTTCCAGCTCTGCCTGAGTTCCTATCCTGACTTCCTCCAATAATGATGGGTGGTGATCTGGAAATGTAAGCCAAAATAAACGTTTTCCTCCCCAACTTCCTTCTGGGCAATTAATTATCAGCATTGGAAGTAAATGGACCTATTAAAAATTAAGTAATTTTATTTTGAGACACTTTTATTTCATGGCCTCAGGCTGATACAGCTTTTTTCAAGGCAGAATTTCTCAGGTAGCCCAGACTGTCCTGGAACTCTCTCTATAGACCAGGCTGGTTTTGAACTCATAGAGATCTGCCTGCTTCCAAAGTCCTACGATTAAAGGTGTGTGTCACCACAGCCCAGCTCACTAATAATTAAAAATAAAACAACAACAAAATCCCCCACAGATCTGGAATATGTTTGTGAAGAAAAAAAAAGTAGAAATTGAGGGGCTAGAAAAAGATAGCTCTGCATTTAAAAGCATGTACTTAGGTAACCAAAGTTCAATTCCCAGCACCTGCTCCAGGGGGGTCTAACACCCTCCTTTGCATCCACATGTACAAATACTCCCTCCCCCACACACCCTCTCTCATACCCCCCCCACACCTAAAAGTTAAAACAACTAAAACAAATACACAGAACTTACTATTTCTTAAGTAAAGCTTAACACTATATGTAGCAGGACTTACTTTATGCATACATATCATACATATATATGTTGCTCTCAGACAACAATAAGCTCCCAGGATAGTAACATCTTTCCATGAAGATATCAAGAACAATATAAAACTCTAAATTCATTTTTACAATTAAAATTATTTATTCAAAAATAGGGGAGGGGTGTGCCAAGGTCTCTATACTCCAGAATGACCTGGAATCCTTGATCTTTCTGCCTCAGGCTCCTACATGCTGGGATTAGAAGGCTGCACCACAATGCTTGAACCTATTTATAGCATTTTTTCAGATTTTTCTTTTTTTTATATTTAGGGACAGAGTTTCTCTGCGTCAGGCTGTGCTAATCATGATCTGTAGAACAGGCTGGTGTCAAATTCACAGAGATCCACCTGCCCCTGCCTCCTGAGCGCTAGGATTATAGGAGGTATGATCTACCATACCTGACCATGTTTCAGATTTTTTAAAAATTTCCACCACAAATATACTATGCATTTTATAAAATGTTATTCTAGCTAATGGGAAACACCAGTTATGGGAATAGGGTATTTGACAATATTTAAATGAATAACCAATTGTCTCTGAAAACAGTATGCGAAAATAATTTAACTGTTTAATGTAGCAATGTAACTAGATGTGCATGTGGTCCTGGAAGATTAATTTTTAAGAACTGTTTTGTGGGTGGAGCTTATTATACAAACAAGGTTTTAGACTAGTAAACAGAAAGAATAAATTGGTAGAATTTAGAAACAATTTGTTGTTTAGAAATATACTCACTAAGCTACAACCTCAAATCTGCACTTGATTTTTTTAGTGTGTAAAAATCTTTCATCAATTCATTTGATTGCTTCTACATGAAAAATAGCTCTAGAGACACATTTTGCTCACCTCCTAGGGTATTTTGAAATAGGGCCACTTAGGCTCATGTATTTGAAGGCTTAGTTACCAGGCCCAATGTCTCCAGTCTCCAGTCTCTGTCTCCCCCCCCCCTTCCTAGTTGCCTTGGTCATGGTATCTCTGCACAGTCAGTACTAACACATCCCCCTAAAAAATAAAAGTTTCTCAAAGTAGTAAAGTAAGCCAACTTATCAGACTTCCTGAAAGGTGGTATTTTTTTAAAAATGACTTCCTGGGGGGTGGGAGCAATGCCTGCAAGAGGCGTGGGTGTCAGAAGTACTGGATCCGCTGAAGCTGGAGTTACATGTTACATGCAGTTGTGAATGGACCTATATAGGCAATGGGAATTGGATTCTTCATAAGAGCAGTGTCAGCTTTAGCTACTGAATCTTCTCTTTAGCACCCAAAAGACAATATTTATGTAATATTTTACATGGTGACAGGAAAAGCAGTCCTTAAAAATGAATACACTGACCAGTGCAATGGTTCAGCAGGTAAGGAACTGGATACCCAAAAGCCTGATGGCCAGAATTTGATGCATACATCCTACAGAAATGATGGCCAGAACACACTCCACGAAGTCCTTCCATGACTTCCATATTGACACCCATGCTTCCAATTACAGAGATCATACACACAATAAATTTTTGTAAGTTAAAAACTGAAATACAATGCACCAATACACATGAAATATTAGTTAAAAACTGTATATACATCTATGATTCAACTATAAGCTATTCAAATATACCTACTACACCAGCATTTGATCTACTGAGAAAGCTTTAAGAACATACTTGAAAGGCCAGTAAGTGATATATTTTGGTGTATTAAAACATAATATGAAAAGTATTCAAATGAAAAAATGTGTATCTAATGAAAATGGTATTAGATAGGCAAAGAACTGTGTATGGTCAAAAATGAACTTGGACACTTAAGAGTGCTGTATTAAGTAAAGTCAAACTGAGTCCGCCAGGCAGTGGTGGCGCACGCCTTTAATCCTAGCACTTGGGAGGCAGAGGCAGGCGGATTTCTGAGTTCGAGGCCAGCCTGGTCTACAGAGTGAGTTCCAGGACAGCTCAAACTACATAGAGAAACCCTGTCTCGAAAAAACAAAAACAAAAACAAAAACAAAAACTGAGTCACAGTACCTTAGCAGAGGGATGTGGATCTGTGGTGGAGTAATTAAGCACTTCATGAATCCCCAGCACCTCAGTAAGTTTAACTTCATTATTTCATAAACCAAGACAACATTCTTTATATAAGAGTACTTTCAATAATCTCAAATCAACAGTCTTACCCGTTTTATTGTCAAAAAACTTGATGTGTCTGTCTTCATGAGCAGTTATTGTAACAGGAAGTGTAGGGTGACTTACTACTCTGTTAATGTGATTACTAGATTGTAAACCTGGAAAATAAGGAAACACCGTACTTTAAAATACAAACTACCTGGGTTAAAGCTATATTAACAACAGCTTAGCAGTATAGCCTGTGTCAGGACCTGGGCTGGATCTTTAGCACAAAACTGATCTACAATTCAAACTTTAAAATAGAAAGTGGAAACAGTCTTTTACTCTTACTCACTCTGATTCCTGTTAAGAATCCTCAAATACTAAATTAAAGCACCCATTATCTTATCCACATTGCAGAGGAGGAGGACAGGGTCAAAAGGACATCAGGAAGGCGGTCGGTCACCATAACTTAGGTTGAGTTTCTAATTGTAGTACTTGGTAGGCTGAGGGAAAAATGAGTTCAAAGGCCAAAACAACCCTCCGCCTCAAACATAATCTGAGATCTGACCACAGAAACATGCAAACATTTCAAATAACTATGAAACAATCCACATTTTAAAAAGCAGAAACAATCCAGTGAACTGGTGGAATAATCTCAAAAGAAAACTACTTCAGCGGGGCGGTGGTGGCGCACGCTTGTAATCCCAGCACTTGGGCGGCAGAGGCAGGCGGATTTCTGAGTTTGAGGCCAGCCTGGTCTACAGAGTGAGTTCCAGGACAGCCAGGAAACCCTGTCTCCAAAAAACCAAAAAAACAAAACAAAACAAAAACAAACAAACAAACAAAAAAAAAACAAAAAAACCAACCAACCAAACAAACAAACAAAAAAACACCAAGAAAACTACTTCAGTGGGGCAGTGGTGGCGCACGCCTGTAATCCCAGCACTTGGGAGGCAGAGGCAGGCGAATTTCTGAGTTTGAGGCCAGCCTGGTCTACAGAGTGAGTTCCAGGACAGCCAGGGCTATACAGAGAAACCCTGTCTCTAAAAAACAAAACAACAACAACAACAACAACAACAACAACAAAAAACCAAACCAACCAAACAAACAAACAAAAAACCACCAAGAAAACTACTTCAAGTAGCACACAGTGCAGTGCCTGTGAGCACAGGTGCACGGGGGAGGGAATGCACGAGAGGTACAGACTCCAGTGGGGACACAGGATGTACCAAATGAGAATGACAAGATGAGGATTCTGTGAGAACCAAGATAGAGCTGAGTTTGAACTACAAGTCTTTTACATTAAAAACAACAACAAAAACATGTTTCTAAAGTCTGTTTATTAAAAAAAAAAAAAAAAAAAAAAAAAAAAGACCAAACAGTGAACACCCCTGAAGCCATGGAGACCAGAAGGGTGAGGCTGGTAGCTTAGCAACCAGACTGTTGCCACGCCTATTAACACCAACCACAGTTCTTTTTCTTTCTTTTTTTTTTTTTTAAAGATTTATTTATTATTATATGTAAATACACTGTAGCTGTCTTCAGACACACCAGAAGAGGGCGTCAGATCTCATTACGGATGGTTGTGAGCCACCATGTGGTTGCTGCGATTTGAACGCAGGACTTCCGGGAGATCGGTCAGTGTTGACTGCTGAGCCATCTCACCAGCCCCCCAACCACAGTTCTTAAGGGAAGTGGATGAGCTCAGACCTGAGTTACAAACGAGCCAGATGAGCTTACACTGTTTTGTCATCCTGAGAAAGCAACAAAGCTGTCAGAACCATGTCAGAGATTAGGAGCCAAACTGAATAAGCAGCCCCCACTGGCTAAACGGAGATACATCATCTGGACAGAGTACTAAAGGAAACACCTTCAATGAACTGAAAAACAAATACATTTTTATATATTAGATATTTTAATACTAAAAAATATTTTGAGAACTAATAAAAGAAAACTTCCAGGTATTTTAGTTAACAAACAGGGAAGGAACAAGAAAAGCCAATTTTCCAGTTAATGAAATGAACCTGGACAGAAAAAAAAAAAAAATCACAAAAAGATAAACAACAGAGTGTGCGTGCATGTGCGCACATGTGTACACACAAAATAAGAGGAGCCTTCTAAAAATACCACCACAGAAAGGCAATCAGCAAAACCTCCACTGGGAAACTAGATAAACCCCAAACTTCAAATTCAAAGGCAACTTGTAGGTAAACAGACATAATTAACTAAAACTCCCGGATTTCTGTGGATTCTTTAAAGAAACAACATGGATCACACGCAACATCTGGAATGCTGTTTGTAGATAACTTCTGAAAATAAGTAATGACTATCAGGTTCCTACCTTTTTTTTTCTTCTTGGAAACAGGGTTTCTCTATATAGGCCTGGCTGTCCTTGCTGTCCGTGTGTGTGTGTGTGTGTGTGTGTGTGTGTGTGTGTGTGCATGTATGTATGTGTGTGTATATATACATGTATATATATGTGTGTGTGTATGTATGTATATGTATATACATACATACATACACACACACACACACACACACACACACACACACACACAAACCCTCAATCTCACAGAGATCTGCCAGCCTTTGCCCAGTGGTGGTGGGACTAAAGGTATGTGGCACCATGCTTGGCTCATATATATTTCCAGATCAAAATATTTCCTTTGCTTTCATTTTTGTTACATTTTTGTTCCTATATACCTACTTTATTTGAGGAAATAGTACACATGATGTGCAATGAGTGTAACAAATTATTTTCTAACTTAAATTCATGGTCTGTATGAATTAGCTTAATAAATACCATCTTCCTTCATGTAATAATCTTTTAAAAGAAGTTTCAAAAAATTCAAGAAAACTTACCAGAATCTACCTGTGAGGAAAGCATCACTAATGACTGTGATGTTTCTAAATCATAAATGACCGTACTACCAGTGTTGAAAGAGGTAACCATATGAGCTGGGTCACAGCCTATAAAGTCAACCGATGTAGGTATTCCATGTTCTGTAAGGGGTCCAAAATAGATTCATATATATTTATCTGTGTACATAAATTCTCTCTCTCTCTCCCTCCCCCCCCCACACTCACTCACTCACTCTAATAATGATGAAAAAGAAAACAATGTGTTAGGGACGTCTCACTTTCTTAAAAAGTATGGAGTAATATATATTCTGTGATGCATTTTCTTTTAAAGTAAAGAAAGTGGTTCATTTGAACTTTGAACTATCTGCCAATTTTCTTAAGGAAAACAAAATGAAAACCAAACAAACAAAAACAAACAGACAAACAAAACTACCCCAACACATCCCTACCTCCTAAGCTGGGATTCTGTCATGTCATTCTCTGAGAGACTCTTGTCACACATGTAAGCTTTACCAAGGAGTCTATACAAGTCTACAAATCAAATTCTGGATCTATAAAAATTAAGCTGGGTACTGGGCATGGTTGTAGAGGACTTTAATCCCAGCACTAGGGAGGCAGAGTCAGAAGTGTCTCAGCGAGTTTCTGTACAGCCCGATCTATAAGCTTCTAGGTCAGCCAGGCCGCACAGTAAGACACAGACAGGCAGGCAGGCAGACATGTTGGGGTTTTTAAAGCAGATATATTTGAGAACATGATCCCATCAGTTTTTAAGGGTAGCTGTCCCTGAAAGAAGTATCATTTGTCTACCTTAGTGTTTGATGCAAATATGTTTATGTTAAAAATAGGACATGTTCTGAAAAAATGCCAAAAAGCACTGAGTACAGCTGCAAGGCCCTTCCAGTAAAACAGGACTAAGTAAAAAGATCATGGTGAGTTTTTAAAAGTTCTTTAAATATTTCTCTTTGAATCAATAAAGAAATAATTACTTTGTCCTTTTCATTTTCCAGTTTTTAAAACAAATCTTGGGACAGCAAGATGGCTCAACAGGTACAGGCGGCCCTTTCAATCAAGCCTGACAACCTGAGTTCAACCACTACAGTCCACATGCTGGAGAAACAGGTTCCTGACAGCTGTTCTCCAATCTTCCTCCACCTATATGTCAAGGCTTTCCTATATGAGTGTACACACACACAGACACATGCCTACACACATGCACAAAATATGTATTTTTAAAATACATATAAATTACATATATTAACTAAAGGCTCTTTGGGCATAGCAGTCAAGAATGCTTGCTACTTAAGACTTTTGTTCCCAGCACTTGTCAGGTAGCTTACAACTGCCCGCATATAACTCTAGCTCCAGGGGATCCTACAGTCTAGCCCCTCTGGGCACCTGCAATCATGTGACATACACAAGACACATAAATAAGTGACAAATCTTAAACAAAAACAAAAAACACCCCTCTTGATAGAGGCAAATTTGACTTACCCTTGTCTCCATTGTAAGTGCAAATACATGGCAATTTTTCTTGTGGATTCCATAACCTAATAGTGCCATCTGCTGAACAAGAGAGTAACTGATTTTTTATGCCACTATAGGCAAGACCCCAGACTGCATCTGTATGAGCAACTAAAGTGCCAGCTAGAACATTTGACTCTGTGAAGAAACAAAGAAAACATTAATTGGAAGAAGTTTAACAAATAATATATAACTTACCATATAATTAAATATAAAAATACACATAAAGCCAGGCATAGTAACATATGACTTTTATCCCAGCACCTGGGAAGCAGTTCTCTATGTTGTATAGGCAAGCCTGGTCTACATAGAGAGCCCAAGACCAGTCAGTGCTACATAGTAAGACTCTGTCACAAAACAAAACAAAACAAAACAAAACAAAACAAAACAACCCCAAGAAGACAAACTAAAGTACAGATAGTGAATATTTCTAAGTATGGAATTATGACTATACTACTCACTTAAAGGGCACAATGGTAAGGAACTGCAATTCTCACTGTGCTGAATTTCACACTACTTTAACTTTTATTTAGTTAATTTATTTACCGACTTGTTTATTTTGGTTTTCGAAACACGGTTTCACTGTGTAATACTGGCTATACCGGAACTCACTCTGTAGACCAGACTGTCCTTAAACTAGATTTCTTAGATCTGCCTGCCCCTGCCTCCTGCATGCTGGGATTAAAGGTGTACCAGCATATCTAGCAACTTTCAAGATACTTTATTATTACCTTAGCCACTCTGCTTCCAATTCTTCTTTACTTTTCTAAAGTCCTAGGTGATCACAAATCCATTGGATTAGTGCAAATATGCCCATTTTCCGAACATGTTATATGAACAGAATCACAGAATGGGATTTGTGCCTACTTTCTTATTTTCAAGGTCATCTACTTTGTGGCACAGATCAATACTTGTTGAGTAACATTCCACTATTTGGTGTTTTAATATCTTATTTGACCATTCATCAGTAACTGATGGGAGATCTGAGGGCTAATTATGAGTATCATATTAGGTCATCCTCTATTTCCAGTTTCCTCTTCATTTTTATTACCATCTTGTTCATCCTCATAGCTCCCAACTTTCCTTTATTGTGAATGACTACATTTTACAGTATACCAAGAAAACACATTCACAAACAAACAAACCTCTTCCATCCTATACCCAATTTCAATCAATGTCAAAAACCATCTTCTCACACCCATAAGGAAAATGAGACAGCTAAGAGGTAAAAGCACTTGGCACAGGAACTTAGGAGAAAACTCCCAGAAGCTGTCTCTGACTTTCATAGGTGCCCTACATGGTACACATAGAGATCTCTCTCTCCCTCCCTCCCTCCCTCCCCCCCCTCTCTCACACACTCACACACACACACACACACACACACACACACACACTCACACACACACACACACACAAAATAAAACTAAGCCCCATTTGTTTCCAAAGACAAGTGAAGAGTTATCTTTCTTATTAAGAGCAAAGCCTACCAAGTACATTCTAGAATTCAGTCAAACTTACTTTCTTGCTTACACGCTTTCTATTAGACAAATCTTTGCCTTAGAATCATTAATATAACATATTAAAATTAAAAAATGAAGTGATATATGTACCAGATAGACTCTTTCAACCTAAACAATAAAAATATTAGCCTTCCCATCATCTTCTGTAAAACTGTTGAAAAGTAAATTATCTTTCATCTCCTATGTATTCTTCAATACACTATAGTAATGAAGTTTCTGAAACTATTATTATACCAAAACAATTCATGCCAAAATAGCAGTGACCACAATTCTACTAAATATACTAAGTACTTTTTTCTTTCATAATACAGAACATTCATTCTTTCTGGTTTCAATATTGCTTTTATTCATCAAATCTGAGTTAAAACATTGACACGGGTTCTTCAGTGGCCGACCCTCTCCATCTGACTTCCGGGCCCCTGTCCAGTGAGCTGCATAGAGTCCTTGCAGTCGGCTTCCTGTCAGAACTATTCTCTTCTTTGGGCATGTACCCATCACTCCATTCTACTCAACTTCCTACTACTTTCAGCCATTGTTAGGTCTAGTAAAGATAAGGCTATCATTTCTTGATTGATACTCATTCCTTAAATTCATCCATAGGTTAATATTCTCATTCATATTAATTCTCTCTCATACTCTATCATTATTACAATGAGTACTACTATCTAACACAATAAGCCTAATGTCAGAACTATGTTGGTGGTAAATTATAATTAGAAAATGTTGATAACTGTACAACTGTGAGCACACAGTAAAACTACTAAATTAAAGACCTTAAAGCAACCAGTTTAGTCAGGCAGTAGTGGCACATGCCTTTGATCCCAGCACTTGGGAGGAAGAGGCAGGTGTCACTGTTAGTTTGAGATCAGCTTGGTCTACAGAGTGAGCTCCAGAACAGTCAGGGCTACACAGGGAAACCCTGCCTCCAAAAACAAACACACACAATTTTATAGTGTCAATTATATCAATAAAACCATTCCTTTAAAAACACCAACCAAGAGTCTCACTTATTACTTCATCAATTCAATACTACTTATCAATAAAATAATATATATCTATATCTACATAGAGATATAGATATTAAACTACCCTCCCAATATATATTAAACCCATTCCTGTAAAAAAATTATTTGATCTATGCGAGTGTTTTGCCTACATATATGTATGCATACCACACATGGGCCTTGTGCCCATGGAGGCATAAGAGGGCATCAGGTCACCGAGAGCACAGGTGATGATCAGCTGTGATCCATTAGAGGGCACTCAACCTGAGCCTAGGTCTTCTGCAGGAACCATGCTTTAAAGCCTCAGCCGTCTCTGCTATGCTCACCCTCCTTCTTACCGCTCGCTCTACCATTATTATTTAATCTTGGCAATGTCACTTCTCATTTCCTAGGTAACTCCTATTTGATTCCTGTCACTGGCTGCTATCAATCCCTTTCTGCCTCTGTGGGCCTAGAACTTTTTATAACTTGACTCCTTTACCCTTTAGCTTATAGCTTCAAAAATCATTATTAAATACAGACCATTCCTGAGTTCTCAGGTAAAAAAGGTTATAAGTAGCCAGGTGGTGGTGGCACATGCCTTTAATCCCAGCACTTGGGAGGCAGAGGCAGGCGGATTTCTGAGTTCGAGGCCACCCTGGTCTACAGAGTAAGTTCCAGGACAGCCAGGGCTACACAGAGAAGCCCTGTCTCAAAAAACCAACCAACCAACCAACCAAAACAAAACAAAACAAAAGGTCATAAGTGACACATATTTCTGGTATAGAGTATTATACTTTATTATTACTTAGCAATAATAAAAATTAAGCATAACCCCTGCCCTAAGACCTTGCTTATTCATATTCATCTTACTTCTTTGAACAAAGTATTCACTATTACCCCTTACATTATGGCAATGTGAGCACCAAGTATGTTAACCAAAACAATGAGAACTCATAAACTTTTATTGTTGTTTTAATAATCATTAACAATGCCCACATAGTGTAGCTGAACATGTAGTTTTAAGTTTTAATCAAGTACAAGTATCTCAAAGTGCCATTTATAAAAGTCAAAGTTTTGTTTTGCTTTTCATTTTGAAATTAAAGAATTTTTTGCCCTCCATGAAGTAATGAATTAGTCCCCGGCTATCCCTACTGTTTCTGTTGTCTTGGATTTAATCTTTAAGTATTAATCATATTGTCTCTTCAATTTAAAAATGATTTATTTCAATTAATTTTTCTCTCTCTTTTTTTTGTTAACTGAGATTAACATTGAAGAAATATGTTTTAGACACAAGACAAAGTACCAATTCATGCACTAAAATAAATACTCCTGGCATGACATTTCTCTTTTAAATAATGGAACTTTCTAGCAAGTAGGAGAACTAAATGAATAAATTATGTTTGGGCAACTTTGTAATAACACTTGAACTACAGAATTTTGTCAATTCTATTAACTAAAAAGATCCATTGTACCGTTTACTCACCGTATGTGTCATAGGGATCCACATTAGGACTAGGCATATTCCACCACTGGATGGTTGCATCAATACCACCGCTAAAACACTGTTCTCCACTAGAACTAATAGCTAATGACAGGACAGGGCCGCTATTATAGAAAAAAGGAAAAGTAGTTACAAATTCTAGGAAGAAACTCAAGCTCCCTTCCCCCTCAACCCATTCACTAATGTAGTGCCTAAAAGCAATTTTAGGTAAAAATATACAACTGAAAAGTACTATTAGATTATATTCAGATATAATTAATCAAGCAAGGCATCATTCAACTAATATATCTTCTCTAACATCAAATGTTGAGAAAATTAGGTTTGAAGACAGACTGCTAACTATAAACGACAACTGTTGCTCATTAAATACTAATTCAAGAAAACTTACATGTGGGCTCTAAATGTGTAGATAGGTTCTACATCTAAAGAGGCACTCCTAAAAGAGAGGGAAAAAGGGATGGGGATAAAGAACATATTAAATCACCATAAATCACTAGCTGCTATTACAGATGTACTAAAGATACAAGATAGTAAAAAAGAGTGTTCATATGAACAAAACTAGAAGAAAAAGTCAATTTTAAAATACTTGCTTTTTGGCAGGAACTGTCTTTTGCAAGTTCCAAAGTTTCAGGGTGTGGTCCTCAGAGGCAGTAACAAGCACAGGTTCTACAGGATGAAAAGCTAATGCTCTCACTCCATCAAAATGACTACGTAGTGTATATTTGGGGTTCCAAGTCTTTCGAAAGGCATCTTTATTGGCAGGCAACTAAAACAAAAAAGTGCACTATTTACTGGTAAAAGTAATAAGCTCAAAGGCATGTGGACTTTTTCTGTTTTCTTTTTGGTGTGTTTAAAACACATATCTAGAACTGTTTCACTAAAATATCCAGGGGCTTTTAAATGTACCTTATAAACTTCAGAGCAAGTCTGCTGCAAAGCAATTCTTTATGTAAAAATTTAGAAAATTAATTTTGTTGGACTTTCAAATACCCAGATCAAATGAAAAGTTCCTTAATGTTTTCATCTAATTATCAAGCTCCTATCAAATGTTAGATGAGAACAGAAAATTGCCACTGCCATAATAATTTACATGAAAGCCAAATGGGAATATAAAAATTACCAAATATTCAAGGGTATAGTAAACATAATAATTCCCATTTACAAAATTGACCAGTAAGTAAAAAATTTCAAGGCAGAAAGTTAAGGGACTTTTGAAACAATAAACTAAAAATAAAAACCCTTTAAAAGTATTTTCCTACTTCTTGTTGTTTGTTTCCTTTTAAGATGGAATCTTGTCACCCATGCTAGCCTTTAACTCACTATGTAGTTATCCTGAAATTACAATCTTCCTGATTCTGTCTCCCAAATGCTAGGATTACAGGCATTGGCTGCTTTGCCCAGTTTAGGTGGTGCTGGGGATTGAACCCAGGGATTTGGGCACGGTAGGTAATCACTATTCCTAATTCTTGACATTAATAAAGGTTAGTCTTTTTTACCTTCATTTCTACATCAGAAAAGATAAGCTGTAAAACCAGTTCTAAAGTGGTTAAAAGTTTACTACAATTTAGGAGAAAATATGTCCTAAAAATAAAACCCACCAAGGCAGGTATCTTTAAAAAAGCATTCTAACTTCAGTATAAAATTTTTTAAATGTTTAAAAAACAAATATGCTGAAAAACTAAAGTGAAATGTAAAAAAATAAAAAAACTAAAAAAAATACTGTTAGCTTTCAACTGAGTGTTTATGCTTAGAAAATATTTAGTCAACACTAGTCTATTATTAACCCGTTCTTCCCATCTCCTTTTTCTAGCCTTAAAGTGAAGTTAAATATTCAGGAAATGATAAAAGCTAACTTTGTAGTGACTGACAAGATAAAAGGCTAAAAACCAAAACATGGCTTTTAAAGACTTATCCTGGTAGCAAACCCCTGATTTCTACAGCCATCTAGTCTGTTAATACTAAAATATGGCTTACTGAGTTAACAACTCAAAGATGTATTTTAGCAACCAATATTTTGAAGTAATAACTTCTACCTAATCCACCAAAATTCCTAAGATTTAAACACCACAAAATTACAGCAAAACTAAATGTTATTGCAAATCAACACATCGACACACTTATCTTTCCATGCACCTTGACATTAATTCTCTTTTACAAATGATTCTAAAGAATAAGGAGCCTTCTATTAAATCATTAAAAATTAAAAATAAAACTGCACTTACATCATAACTATAGTCTGCATCATTTGTTACCGTCAAGTCTGCAAGGTCTCCAAGGCCCAGTACACTTAACAAAACATCATCAGAACCCATAATAAATGACTTGCCTCCTCCAGATGGAAACGTTATTGGTTCAGCTATAAAGAACAAAACCGCTTCTTAAATGCTGAAAAATCATACAGTACAACACAATATTGTGGGGAATTTAAGCACGAAACAGTTACAAAATTCAGTAATATTATGAATTCTATTTCCCACTTCCACACACACAAAAAAAACCCTATTACTGAGTAGAAATAAACAAATGTATTCAAACTACAATGTAGTAGCTATCATCCACAAATTGAATATAAACTATATATATTATCCCAGAGTGGAGGCCAAATACAAAAATTTTGTCTATTTAGATCCCTTACAACTTCAGTAAATTGTAACTGGACAGTTTTGATCAAATAATCAGATTTCAGCCACTTTGGGGGAACAAATGTCTACCAACCTCAAATTAGCACATATGGTATTTTTTAAAAGTCAATAAATGACTAAGTCCTTTTAGTTTCTGAGGAAGTGAAAGAACATTCAGACAAGACAGTTTCCAGACACTGACACAGCACCTATCAGTGTCAGTTACAGTCTAGGACACGACGACTACTGATAGTGTGTGTCCTAAAGGGAACACCTTGCAACTTGAAAACTTCCACTATGGCTTCATGTTAATGCCCTCTTTTATGTATTATGATGTTGGTAATATCAAAAAGAACTGATTCACATTAAGTCTAAAACGTTTACGTTTTGGGTCAGAATGAAGGGAAGCCTCTCGCTGCTCAGCCGCCTCACCGCTGTCCTGTGCATGGTTACACTTTCTATACTGACACCGCAGTTCCAATTCAACTACCGTCACTGGAATAACTAACTAGATGGTTAGAAGTGTAAGCAACAATTCTCAATATAATTTTAACTATGTGCCTTGAAATAATAGAAACATTAAGATGGCAAGAAAAAAATAATTACAAAATGTGTCAACCTATTTAAAATTCATGAATTTTAAAAATATTATTAAAAAACTCATGCTAATGAATTGTGAAAAATTCCTACAAAATGGCATCTATTTAACAACTACAGAAAATTGGCATAATGAAATATACTAATTTACTAATAACACTGAAAATAACTCATTCAACTCATACATACTATTACCAAAGTAAATTTGTTAATTTAGAGTTTTTAAAATTTTATTTGCAGTTTCCAGACTCAAATGGTACCTTAAATGAAGGTATAATTCAGCAACTAATTGAATTTGAAAATACTTCATAAAATATATATGATATGTTTGTAACATGCTAAGTATCTCACATTAAATCATTATGACAGTTACTGTTAAGCCATCATTCAGTGGTTATATGTGATTATGAACAAAACTTGGTACTGATCTCTATACATATAGTACAGTTACTGATAATGCAAGAAGCAGCTAAGAACTGTTAAGATCAATAGTTTAAGAATCACATTAAAGTCAGTAATCAAGCTAAACTTTTATAACTTTTACCAGTACAAAAAATGATTTAAGTTCATAATTTGATTCTAATTTAAGACAAAATGCCATAATTCCTTTCACTAACAACTATACAAATATTCATTAACACAAACTTAAAAGTACAATAAAAAACTTCACCATCACAAATCATTTCTTTATAAATCCTTTCTGTGGGATTGTTTTGATCAACTGCACTGACCCCTTCTGGGCACGGAGAGAAGTAGCTGGACACCTCCAGCTGGGTTATTTAACAAAAAATATTAACTCATTTTAAAATTAGTAATGTAACTACATCTAGCTAGCTATAATACTCTTCTGATACTTATTTACATGTCTATATGCAAAAAGATATTTTAAGTTATTATTTCTGCTTTCCCTATCATCCATTATTGCAGCATGCAGTAATCATAGTAAATTCTTAATTTTTTGCTCTAATTATCTCTGCTGAAAGAATTAATGTCTATTTTACAAATCATTTTAAGTTCATATATAATTACCTATAGCAGTACATAGCATAAAATATAATCAACAAATCAAAATAAAGTTATTAAATGAGTATTTTATTTTACTTTATTTTTTTAGACAAGGTCATTCTATACAGTTCTGGTCATCCTAGAGCTTGCTATGTCCTGGAGCAGTATAGCCTCAAACTCATAAGAGATCCTCCTGCCTCTGCCTCCTAAGCGCTGGGACCAAAGGCCTAAATTTTATTTAAATGACATAAATTTTATTAAGCAGAACTGTCTTTCATGAGAATCCTAGGGGCTATGATATAGAATCTTTCAAAAAGGTCCTTTTAAAGAGGCCTGTAACTAGTTCTCATTTTGATAGCATGACCAAGGAAACCAGTAGCTCGTATCAAATTCCTTTTCCTTTCAGAGGCGCACCAGAGTGTGTGTGTGTGTGTGTGTGTGTGTGTGTGTGTGTGTGTGAGAGAGAGAGAGAGAGAGAGAGAGAGAGAGATGAGAGAAGAGAGAGAGAGAAGAGAGAGAAGAGAGAAGAGAGAGAAGAAGAGAGAGGAGAGAGCGAGAGATATCCTTAGACAAGTACTCTGCCACTGAAATATATCCACAGGAGGGAGGGAGGGAGGGAGAGGGAGAGGGAGAGGGAGAGGGGGAGGGGGAGGGGGAGGGGGAGGGGGAGGGGAGGGGGAGGGGGAGGGGGAGAGGGAGAGAGAGAGAGAGAGAGAGAGAGAGAGAGAGAGAGAGAGAGAGAGATCCTTAGACAAGTACTCTGCCACTGAAATATATCCACAGCCCCTTTCCTCCAATTTTATTAAACCTAAAGAACATGCAGGCAAATGATTGATTCCAGTTTTGCCAGTGACAATACAGAATATAATTTGGTCTTTAGTAACAATAGTTTAAAATGTTGTAATATTAGACAACAGGTATTTGTTCTTTATGAACTGAAATATTTTTCCCCTGAAAGTACCAATTTTTTTGTTGACAAAGTCACTAAAAGAGACTGTTAAGAGTCATTCTTTAAAAATGTGATGAAGGTCAATCAGCCCATTTACCCCACCACTATGACAGAGATTAGTAACTTACTTTCTTCTAAAAAACACACTCACACACTTGACAAACACAGAGTACAATGACTTTTATACACAGTAAGCCTACTGGCTTTTCCCCTAAGTTGGTTTTAAACATTAAAAAGGGTTCATATCATTAATCTGACTTTTCCTTAAACTGCAAAATACGTGGCCTAAAATATAAGTAACAAAAATTTAAGTTAAATGCATTACACATTACTCAGAAAAAGAAAATCCCAAATCAAAACAATAAAAATAGTAGAGCTAGTAACTATATTTTAGAAAATAGTAAAAGAACATAGCTCAGTGGAAAGTAGAGAAAAAAAATCCAGATTTTTATTTCCATTCTTTAGTATTAGTTTTATTACATGATTTTTAAAAATCTTTTCATAAAATTCTGTGAATTAAAGAAAAAAGGTAATAAGTCATGAGGAAAAATGCAAAATTGTTAAACTTTGCTGTAAGAAAAATATGTCCAGAAAAAATAGAATAAAATGTATACAAAAATTTGAGGAGAGTGAACAAATTCCCTTGCAAGCATAAATAAAAATAAACCTACATAAATTACTAATGTGTTATCATACATGCATCATATTAAAGTAATTTGGATTAAAATTGAGATTATTTAGAAGTATATCTTCACCTAGGATTATACATTAGTCAATTACATCCATGTATCTTTAGGTAAAATCAGTTTCAAAAAATGCTTTAAGTAGTATTTTCACTTCCTATGTACTTCTGGCTAAGATAAATTTTAGAAATCTCTTACTAGGTCATGAATACTTGCTACAAAGTTGAAAAATTATGTTCCTTATATGATTAACAGTTACATCTACTTTTAGGAATAATATATAAGATCCACATTACACTTCCTAGCACTTCTATTAAGTGTCTATAATTATTAGCAGCTGCTACATTTGAACCACACTATGAAGAATTAGTTTTCTCCCCACCTGTATTTCTAAAGTCTATTTATTAAATTGTTCTTTTCTTTTCTTTTCTTTTTCTTTCTTTCTTTCTTTTTTTTTTTTTCCGGGACAGGGTTTCTCTGTATAGCCATGGCTGTTCCGGAACTCACTCTGTAGACCAGGCTGGCCTCGAACTCAGAAATCTGCCTGCCTCTGCCTCCCAAGAGCTGGGATTACAGACGTGTGCCACCACGCCCGGCAAATTGTTCTTTTCTTAATACTAGATTGTAGAGTAAAGTTAGACTTAAGGAAGGTACTCTGAACTGACCTATGATGGAAACAACTACATCTAAAATGAAAACAAAAACAAACATAAAAAACTAGAAGACACATTTCATCCCTGAGCAATTATACCACGAGCTTGCCCACCCCTCTAAGATCATGTAGCATCGTCAGCATTTTATACAATAGCGTGTCTGCAGGATGAAGAGGTGGTCTAGAGTTAAGGAACTCAGCAGTACAAACAAACAGGAGAGCTAAATGCTGTACCTTCCTCTGCTCTTGCACCTTCATGATCAGCCATTCTAGTAGAGGCTGACCTAGACTGATTAATGATTCCTGAAGGGATGTGGGGCAGCTCATCATCTCCCAGATCAGTTATCATGTCGCAGAGGTTTGTCCTGTTGACCCCTGTAAATTAACGTCAGCAGTAGAGGTTCATTTAATAGCTACCGCTTGACTTGCTGGCAGCCTTACTAAAGCAATTTACTAACAAAACAGGCTTTTAAGAAGTCCAAGCTATTAAATATCGTCTTATACACAATTTTCCAAAATATACTGAAAACATTTAAATATGTTGTATAGTCACAATTGGGTGGCTCTTTGCGGATAGTGGATAGATCCGTGAATAAATAACGCTATATTTGAAACATATAGGGGGAAGAGAAAAAAAGAAAAACTTCTATTACTCAACTTGTTTCTGTTAAGTTCAGCCACCGAAAATGCTATTAAATCCATAGAAAAAGTATTTAAAGTTGACGTTTACTAGTCCATAAAACAAAATATGGGCCTTTCAACTTAAATCATTGTTTTAAAAAGTAAAAGAAATAAATACAAAATGACTTTTATGAGGGTGCAACAAACAATTAACTTTCCCTGCTGTTTTTATGGATAGTTCCCCACCATATTAATACAAATATGTATTCACAATTTAACCCAATTTGTTAAAAGTTGTTTCTTAGAATTGTTTACCTCAAATTTTTACTTTTCCAAATTTGGAAACAGATTTATCTTTGAGTTCTTTGAAATTCTTGTAATGATAGAAAGTCAGCACTGCCATAGACCATAAATTTAAAGAATAATTTCAACTAATGCCTAGATAATTTAGATAGAAACACAAAACTCAAAAGCTTCAGCATTTACGGTACACTCCTTAACTAGGAGTCAAACAGTCTACTTTTAAACTATGAGATACGGAGGATGAAACTTAGTTTTAACAATGTCAAAAATTTTAAAAATAAAATAAGCATAAGATAAAAGAAATTAAAATAGATTCCAGGTTCATTAGCATGAACACTAAGGAACTAACTACACTAGGCTGCTTTGTGACTAAAATCATCGGCAGATATTTGTGTATCGGGTAGTCTACAGGGAAAGTCATTTATCTATGTATCCCAAATAGCATGGGAGGCAACTGGAGGCCAGGCTATCATGGAAATAAATAAAAATTTGCACATTATTTTATAGTAGTTTCTAATTAAAAATAATACAAAAGTCAACTCTGAATGTGTGATATATGACATCCTCTGAATTTTCCAAAAGCATTATAATGGACAAACTGTGCCCTGAGCATTTTTTCCTTGCCAGTGAAGCAATCATAACTCCTCGAAATAAATGGAAGAAAAAAAAAATAATGCTGACTGGATATCCAACAACCAGGTAAATCCAATGTGAAAGAAGAAAAACATAATTTTTCTCATACAAAACTCTTCTTTATAACTTTCTGACTTGTGACTACTAACACTATTGTTTTAGTTTCTGCAGTTAAAACTCTGCACCAAATATTAATAATTCTACCACTTAAAAGAGGAAAAAGTTATTTTTTACAAAGAATTTTCTTTTAAATTTTTCTCTAATCTCTTTCTCAAGAGATTTAATCTCTTTTGTTAATCAAAACTCTCATGATTATACTAGACTGTACTAGACTCAATGTTTTTTTTTTTAAGATCTTCAGGCCCCATTTACAGTCTATCAAATTCGAATACTACCGATTAAATGAAGGTTCCCAAATTACCACATTTATTCTACTGTTCATTTGCTCTGCAGTACCAAGTGCTTAGTACTTCTCAAATGAAGACTCCTGAAATTGTCTACTTAACCTTATGCATGTCCATGATGTGAGCTTTTCTATCCCATCCTTTACCTTGACCCGGAACACAAATTTCCTTAACTTTCCATATAGTGCAAATTATTGATATGCATTCTGCTGTATTTGACTGAATGTGCCCTCCCCAACTTACTCACACTCATTCACTCTCTTCCTCCCTCCCTCTTGCTTACTCACACCCAGGCACACACACACAGCCTATACAAATCTTGTGTATTTCTCTAAGCAAATCTACTTTCTCAAAAAACATTTTATTGACTTTTCTTTGCTATAAAAATGTATTATGTGTCTGGGTGCCTTAGTAAATACTTATGTGTGCCTTTAGTAAGTATTTATAAGCCAAGTTTGGGAGAAGATAAAACTTTGCTCTAATACTAGTTTCTCAAAAGCTGTCAAAAGCTGAAAGCAGATTTCATAACCAGAGATCATAGTCTCTGCTCTGCAAAATAGAGCATTTTCAACTGCAAGTTAATCAGTATATTTACTTAGGTACCGAGGAATGAACATAAGGGCTTGCACATGCTAGGCCAGGGCTCTGCCACTGATTCTATGTCCACCTCTGCCACTGAAAGCTTGCTGCATCTTCATATTCATCTTAAACCCAAAGATTCTAAAATAATTTAAAAGTTTTAAGTGCTGACCAATAATGACAAAACTAGAGTATCATTAATATGAGATTATTATGTCTAACGTTAATATAAATACTCAAAGGCATAGAGGCTCAGTGAATCCTATAAAAACAT
Source organism: Apodemus agrarius (assembly GCA_964023405.1). Classification (NCBI taxonomy): domain Eukaryota; kingdom Metazoa; phylum Chordata; class Mammalia; order Rodentia; family Muridae; genus Apodemus; species Apodemus agrarius. Next base: position 72,182,076 of record OZ030011.1, on the reverse strand, counting down.
TAGCTGAGTTAAGTTTAGGACACACACTTGTAATTCTGGCACTCAAGAGGATGAGGAGAAAGGATTGGGAGTTTGAGATCAGCCTGGACTATACAGTGAGGCTCTATCTCAAAAGCGAGTAACAACAACAAAAAAACAAAAAACAAAAAACAAACAAACAAACAAAAAAAGCTCCTTCAGTTCTTAAGTACTGCAGAAATTTAAAATATTTTTCTGTATGTGTGGTGGCTTACACTTGTAGTCCTAGCACTGGAAGACGAGGAGTTTCAAGGCCAGTCTAAGCTATAAAAAACCCTCTGCTTTAAAAGAGGGGAGGAGAGGGGGTAGATTTCTAACTTTTAAGTGAAAAACACTACTATGAATTATAAAGCACAATACATCTATCTCTTAACTGTGACATTCAGATTTTACATAAATGTACACTCCTCTAAATAGATTGTAGCATGATGGAAAACATCTATAAACTGACCACTGTTATCTACATCCATTTACACACTCAAACTTTATATTCCTTAAACATACCACCTATAGTATTCTCTCCAAATCTAAAACTAACATTTCCTATTTCTTAAATGTGTTTTTTGCTAATTGATATTTTCTTTAGCAAAACTAATGGTTAGGAGGCAGTTTTATCTTCTGACTACCACTATAATTAAGATAAAACTTTCACATTGTTAGAAATAATGTCTTGAAGTCACAGAAAAAAATGCATATAAAAAAGCAAGAGAAAAAAATGAAAAAGTGTGCAGAACCTAAACTGCCAACGTTCTGAACTTGGCTCTTATCCCTGATATAAGTGGTGACTGTGTCTCATGCTATCAGCAGGACTCAACTTTATAATCTGACCTGAAAGTTCAGGAAATGAGACCTTGCAGGCTATCTTTAAAAATAAAAATTAAATTTCTCACAACATGGCAACTGTTTTAAATAAAATAAATGTGACACTACAATATTGAAGAAAAACAAGCAGAACTACAAAGTGAGTCTGTGGCTTTAAAAAGTGCACTGACTCTTTCTAACCTGAGATGAAAATAACTGAAAAGGAAAAGGAGGGAGAGAGAAACCCAGAGCTCAGGATTAACTGGTCCATTTGAGAACAGTGATGTTAGATGGGGAATGGGAAGAGCGGAGGTAAAGCTAGTGAGGCAGAGGAGGAACAGAAAGAAGGGACAGTCACTAACCCTGATTGATTAAAAGAACAACACAGAGAAAACATTGGTTTGTTTACATTCTTAAGCCAGGATCTCAAGTCCTCTAGGCAGGCCTTGAATCCTACCTATGCCTGCCAAGTGCTGGAATTATAGTCATTAGTCACCATGCCTATCTCAGGTCTGTCTTAAAAGTATAAAGTCAGAAACAGAAAACAAACAATCCTTTGTACAATAATGTTCCTTTGCTATGAAAGGGATTCGCCTTTCTCAATGTACTGATTGATATTACATCAGAAAATGTACAGTAATCCAGTAACATCAGTGGAGAAAATGGTAAAAATCATTCTATATGTTGAAACCGTAGGGATCATTAAATGAATCTTTTTATCAAATATTATAAAATGTTGCCCCACCCTGCAAGGCTTTCATGTAAATATTCTAATCTTCCCACTCTGTAAAATCTTTTTTTATACAAGGGCCCTACTACATTTTCCAGATCAGAGGCTGACCCCCTTCCCTCTTCATTTCCTGTATGTCAATTCTTTTAAGACTAGCTAATCAAGGGAGACTTCAGTCGGACCCCAGGTAATGGGGAAAAGACACAGTCACCACTTGCACTGGAATAAAAACCAAGTACATTTCTGTCTCAGTGTATTTTGCTCTTGGGAGAATCATCCTCTTGCTCAAGAGTAAAACCTGCTTATCCAGATACCTCATTGGGAATGGTGGTCTCTTTCTTTGCAATACCCTCAACTTCTTTCTAATGTTAGTATACATGAGATTAACTAGAAAAAGAGAAAACAACTTGCTCTGTTAAAAAACCAAGATTGCAAATATATGTACAGTCTCAAAATGTGAATCTGTGAAATCCAGAAAGGCTATAAGTCTTTTTAAGAAAACAAATTTGAGGCAGGATCTCATGTAGCCCAAGTAGGCCTGAAACTGTCTATACAACTGAAGATGCCACTGAACTCAGCATCTCGCCTCTCCTGAAATTACAGGTGTGTCCCACCACACTGCATCTGTGTGGTACTGGGCCGAATTCAAGACTGCATGGATACTAGGGCAAGCATTCTCCCGCTTGAGCTACATTCCCAGCCCAGATTTATATTTTCAAGTCAACACAAATTTTATACAGGACAAAAATAACAATCGGCCAAGAATAAAGACAATAATAATAGTTTCATTCTTTTCATGTTCAAAAACAAATAACAAAAAAATGTTTAAAAGACTAATTCATCTTATAGTCTAAAGTTTTTCCTGTGAACAATCAATGCTATGAACCATGTGCTAATTAATTATCATTAGTTTATTAGCTTTACTGAGCTAACATATGTAGCAAAAAATGGAGAATATCAAAAGTTAGAAAATTCGATGAAACTGAGATTTTGATGTTTTGTTTTGAGAAAAGATTTCTTTGTGAAGCCCTGACTATCTTGGAAACTTCCTCTGTAGACCAGGCAATCATGGAATTCAGAGATCTGACTGTGCCTCCCCCAGTGCTAAGACTAAAGGTGTTTAACACAGCACGTGGCTGAAACTGAGATTTAAAACGTAAAAAAATATTTTCCAGCTGGGCGGTGGTGGCGCACGCCTGCAATCCCAGCACTTGGGAGGCAGAGGCAAGTGGATTTCTGAGTTCGAGGCCAGCCTGGTCTACAGAGAGAGTTCCAGGACAGCCAGAGCTACACAGAGAAACCCTGTCTCAAAAAAACAAACAAAACAAAACAAAAAAAAGATACAAAAGGCTTATATATAAAAGCATTTCAAAGTTTTAGGAAAATATTACATGCAAATATTACATGCAGTTAATTTCTGACCAGCACTAACAGTTAAATTTTATTTTTATCTTTATATTCATAAACTTTAAACAAACAAAACCAAAAGGTCTCATTAATACAGCTAGCTAGGCTGGTCTTCAAGCTCCTATATAGCCCAGGCTGGCATGGAACTCGCCAGGGCTATACATATAAACCCTGTCTCAAAACAAACTAAGCAACAAAACAAAAAACCTTGAGAGGCTAGATATATTTCTACTAACTCTCAAAAAGGTCTAAGTCTATTCATAGTGTATATAGAAGCAACCTTAAAATGTTTAGCAGATTAGGTCAGTATGCAGCATATGAAATATAACTGAAGTTATTTTAAAATACGCTACGTTTCTTCACTCAGTTGGGCGGAGTATTGTTTGAAACAGGGTTTCTCTGTGTAGCTCTGGCAGGCTGTTAGCGCTGCAGACCAGGCTGGCCTTGACCTTAGAGATCCGTCATTCTTTGCCTCCCCTGGAATTAACTAAGCTAGCACTGCCCAGCTATTTTATTTCTTAAAAAGAATAAAACTTAAATCCTAAAATTCAAATGTGATTTTATCTAAACTCTAGTCAACCATGCAATAGTACCTTCATACTCATCATGCATATAGGTAAATGGTGTTAAAACTAAACAGAGCTCCAGCCCAGCACTTAAGTTTTAAAATCTAAGTACTTCATAACACAGTCTGGAACATCTTTTTAGTCTCATTCAACAACACAACTAGCTCAAAGTTATAAACCTGTGAGAGGTGGGGATTTAGCTCAGTGGTAAAGCACTTGCCTGGCAAGCACAGCGCTCTAGGTTCAGTCCCCACCAGGAGAGGGGAAGTGAGGAAAGGAAGGAGGGAAGGAGAGGAAACTAACGGGTGACATCCTCAGAACTCCAGTTAACGCCACAATAAGTTACATGACTCAAAAACAACATTTTTAAAAAAAGCACTATTTCTGATATTCCTGCCATTTTATAAGCTTATGTATCTGTCACGAGAAACAGTTGAGAATGTCTCTGTCTCAGTCTGTTTTGCACTATTGTCTTTGAGACATTTGTTACTTTACTCTTTAGATTTTATTTACTTGTTTGTTTATTTTGAGATAGGGTCTCATGGCAACCATGGCTAGCCTGGATCTCCCGGGGTAGACAAGGTTGGCCTTGAACTCACAAAGATCTGACTGCTTCTACTTTGCCTTGTGAGTGCTGGAATTAAAGGTAAGATTTATTTATTTATTTATCTGGGAAGATTTATTTATTTTTCTGTGTATGGATGTTTTGCCTGTGTATATGTTTGTGCATCATGTGAATGCAGTACCCATTGAAGCCAAAAGGGGCCCAGGCCCTCTGGGACTGGAACTGTGTAGCTGGTTGTTAGCAAGCATGCACATGTGGGAACCCAGCCCCGGTCCTCTTCCGAGGAGCAGGTACTCTCACTTGATACACTTAAAAAAATAAAAAGTTGGAGTAGAAGTCAATAGCCAATTAAATTTTCCAAACAAAATTTCAAGAATCTCTATTAGTATCACAGGTATGAAAATTTTCCCTGGGTGCTCTCAAGTATAACTCACAAAACAGAAAGTTACCTGTCTGAGAGGTTCTACAGTCATACTTTTACAGATAGGAACCCACATGCAGGCACCCAAAGAGAACCAATTATGGACTAAATGATAAATAACCCTATGATCCCCACTTGTAATCACCTCTGCCAAGTGGTATAGTCAAGTAAATATTACCCAGAAAAAAAGTGTGGCTGCTAATTGTCCTTGGATTATGACCAAAAGCAAACTCCTGGGAAAAGATTACCTACCCCACTTAAAGATTCTCAACCTAAGAAATGTTGGTAATAAAAAATGCCTTTAAGTAGAAAATAGAAGAATTTGTACTTCCTTTCCTTCTGAACAAATTTCTACTATTTTAAATTCCAAAGCCAATATTCCTTTTAATTTGATAAATCTTTTGAATTTTTGAAAATCTTTTTACCTTGTGTATTTGAAGTGATTTTTCTATTTGACCAATTACAGACCTATATTTCAAAATTACACAACAGACAAAGTTTAAAGTTAGTTGCTCCCTTTATGACACAAAAAGTCAATTGCATAAGAAGCCCTTTCATTCAGTATCAGCACAGAGAAACAGTAATAGTTGTAACTGCACTTACTCTTCACCCCTTTCTTCCCCTTTCGCTCCTTCTTGTACTGTTCCTTCAGCTTACTTATTAGCCCCTGGTCTACAGCCCAAACCTCAGCAGTGGGGGAGAGGTCATCTTTATCTACATGCAGCATATTATTAAAAGAAAAAAATCAGCAGTTGGCAATGCAAGCTGTTGGCAGTAAACTGTTAAAAGCTTTACATCATCATAATAAAGATATTATATATAATAGCATATACTCAAAACACTTTAAAGGTGCAGTCTCAGTTTGGTACTCACAACTCAAAAGCAAATGTTCTTAAGTTCCTAAGCATTTAATATCATCAACAGGTAAACAATACTTCATTTTTATATATGAAAAATTTGAGTATTTCATAAATGGACTAACATTAAAAATCTAATATTAAAAAATAGATCACTGCATCTTTATAAAAATGTTAATTAAAAACTATTCAGCCAGCATCATATAAGCAAATGAATGAATTGCATGCAAATTAATAAAGTGCAAGCTGTAAATGTCAGTGCCATTTCATTGACGAAATTAGTCATGCATCCCTGACAAAACAGTTCTGCATGCACAGGGTAATTGTACTGTGACACAAAGTTATTCTAGTCCAACATAATACATAGAATTTCCACATACAATGTCTCAGATAATTCACACAAAGCATTCAAAGAACCTCCTGCCTCCATCCCTTCATAACAGGTCAACATTTCATTACCTTTTTCCATTGGACTACAACTAAAGATTAGCAAAATAACAGGAGAAAAATAATAGAGTAAAAATAAGAAAATTCAAAATTCAAATTCAAATTCCACTGAAGTTTTCATTTCAGCTGGTTTTTTTCGTTTGTTTGTTTGTTTGTTTGTTTGTTTGTTTGATTTCAGGGTAAAACAGTGACAAGCACAGAGAAGTTAAAAACCATATTGCTTTATACTTTGTAGTATTTTTCTTGTGTGTGTGTTTTCAGAAATACTTAAGTAAATACTTGGGGGGGGGCAGGACAGATCAACTCATAGTAAACTAGAGAAGTCTTAAAAAAGTGTAACAATAATTTCCTTAGACTTATTTTACCCACTAAGGATTTTCCTTCATTGAGTTTTTTGGTTTTTTTTTTTTTTTTTTTTTTTTTTGAGACAGGGTTTCTCTGTGTAGTCCTGGCTGTCCTGGAACTCACTCTGTAGACCAGGCTGGCCTCGAACTCAGAAATCCGCCTGCCTCTGCCTCCCAGAGTGCTGGGATTACAGGCGTGCGCCACCACGCCCGGCTCTCCTTCATTGAGTTTTAAGGCAACTTTATTATTATTAAATTTAATAATTACACATTAACTTATTAGAGTCCTGTTAATAAATAAAAGCCATACCCGAGCTCTAAGTTTTTAAATAAGTTACACTAAATAATTAAGATTTTCGTTTTAAATTTTGGTAACTAGGCATATTCTGTTTTCTAAGTTTCATAAACTCCCTAGGCCTCATTCAATCATAGAGAGCACCTTCCTGCCTCTCTGGATAGATGTGTAAAACAAGCATAACAAGGTCTCAGGTTTGAACAGCAGATAAAAAAAATTCAGAGTTCTTATACCTTGTTTCTTTCCTACGGTTGTTATGTCTTTTCTCTTATCATCATAGGTGGCTGAGACAGTGGCTGGTATGTGAAAAGATGTTAATTTGCTAAATTCCGTTACTTGAAACTAAAGATTAATATTTTCATTATGAATTGTCAAATATGTAATTGTAGCAGTTTGAAATATTTATATAAGAGAAAACTAGTTTTTAATGTACTGTAGTCATAAGGGTTCCTGAAAACTATGCTGTATCAGAAACTTTTCCATTACTGAATAATGTGACCTGAGTCATTTGAACTCTCTTTTTTGGAGGACTGTGTCTCGGAACACAGCACCTGCTAGCCTAGACTCATGATCCTCCAGTCTCAGCATTGTTGTGAATTATGTGCTTGCACCTCAAGACTTCATATTCATCTAAATGAAACTAATGATTCCTGTTGTCAACTACTTACATCAAGGAAAATTGACTACTTACACTAAGAAAAATTAGAAGTAATATGTTTTACAAGGCATAGACTAAAAATAAATAAGTAAGCCTTAGGCCTTAAGTGGCACAATACATAGGAAAAAAAAAACTAATAATGACCAATTTTCTAAAAGTCTTGCATAGTAAGAATGAAGCTGTGAGTGGCTCTAAGTACAGTAGCAAAGAATAGAGTGAAAAAGCAAAGGAAAAAAGTTATTACTTGCAAGATAACCTCAAATCTAGAAAACAAAATAAACTAAGGCGGTGCAAAGAACAGGTTGGTGGATGCATATGTGCACAAAAACATCCTGGAACTTGCCTGGTAAGCAACAGATGATTGGATATTGCTTATAAGAAATAGGTAAGAGCAAAAGGGAAGAAGCAGGAATACCAAGAAATGAAGTTGAATCAATTATGGGAACCTTTTTTTTCCCCTTAAAAGAAAACACAAAACATGTACAAGAAGTTGATTCCTAATAATTTGCAACCAGAAACAAATACAATTCTATTATGGTAATTCTATTATCAAAGCAGAATGCCTATTAACCATAGTATAAATTTATAACTAGTTTCATGTCATGAAAACAGAAATACTTTATCACTTGTCTGTAAATACCAATATTCCAGTATTAATTATATTTTGTGATCCTCATTAAGTCCAGAGATCATAATTTCAAAAAGCTGAAGAAAATAAGTGAATCTTTTTTTAAGGATTTATTTATTTATTTTATGTATATGAGTATACTGTCATTGTCTTCAGACATGGAAGAGGGCACTGGATCCTATCACAGATGGTTGAGACTACCATCTGATTGCTGAGAATTGAACTCAGGACCTCTGGAAGAGCAGCCAGTGATCTTAACCTTTGAGCCATCTCCCCAGACCCTAAGTGAATATTCTTAAAACGCTACATATCCCCATGAGAAAATGCAAATGGCATGCCTGCTAATACTTGTAATTATATGAAGAACATAAGTTGCTAAAAATAAACTATATTATCTAATTAAATAACAGAGGAAGAGACTTAACCGCTTCCTTTCAAAGCAATGGTTTCATATGATAATAAGTTTATGGAGTATATTTAAGACTCTTGAATTAATGTGAATCTAAACACCTTCCCATTTAAAAACCATTATAAATTTGAGTAAGTGAATTAAATATAATGGTAGAGATTTTTACAAGCATTCTCTTAGTTCCTGAAAAAAATGAAGATAGCTGTTGAGTAAACGAATTTCACAAACACTGCACAGATCGCTTTCGCTTTTATAAAGCAGCAGCTTGAATCACCAAACATAAAACATGCTTTAAACTTTGTCTTGTTTGGTACTAAGAGGCTTTCTTGATTATTTCCACTTTAAAAAAAATGAAAATCCAGAGTTATCACTCACAAATCAAGTCCTCTTTACAACTCAACAGCCAAAGTCTGAACAAAGTACTAATTACTTGCATAAGACATCATTAAAAAAATAATTCTATTTCACATCAATTTCTTAACTGTTTGTCCTTTGGTCTAAAAATTAAAATTGTAGCAACTTTAAAGAAAAAAGAAATGGTTGTATGCCAAGATTTAGTTGAACAGATTTTCTACAAGCTTTTAACTAATAAATTATATATACACACATATATGTATATATATTCACATACTTAATAAATATCTACATAATACTTTAGGTGATTTCTAATTTTATATCTGACATTTATTTATGGTCCCTAAAATATACTATAAAATGTTTTATAATTTCTTTTACATAACAAATTTTCTGAAAAAAATGTAACTAGTACTTTTGAAGTTACAGAAATAATATAGTCAAAGATTTAATGGGCTGGATATAAACTTAACATTTTTTTCTTTTACTGTTTCTCCTATAAACAAGTAATTTCCCAATATATAGCAGCACTTCAGGAAAGTACGAATATGTCCAAAGTCCAGACAGTAACTGTAGTTTATATTTTCAATTAATGTGCCCCTTCTACTTCCACTAAACTAAAAATGATGCTTTGAGCTATAAATGAGAACACTAGTATATTAAAATCTTTTAAATAACTGTTTGTATATTAAGTCAATAAATATAGTATTTATTAGGTTTGTCTCTATTAGCAATGTTCCATTTCAATACATAATGAGACTATCTAAAAAAGATTTACTTTATTTTTATTTATGTGTGTGTACACGCATCCTTGCATGCAGGTCCCTGTAGAGGACAGAAGAAGAGTAAGATGGGAGTTACAGGTAGCTGTAAGCCCAAAATGTGCTAGGAACCAAATCTGCTACTTTCAAAGATAAATGCTCTTAGCCTCTAAGCTATGCCCATCTTCCCAACATAAAAAAAATAAAACAAACAAACAAACAAACAAAAACCTGAAGTGTATTTTTCATTTCTCTTGTTTGCTGAGACAGGATTTCTCCTGAAAATCCCAGACAGACTTGAACTCAAGAGACCTGCCTGCCTCTACCTCCTGAGTGCTGGAACTAAAGGCATCAACTACCAACACCCAGTCCAAGTGTGTTTTTCATATATATAAATATATATGGTGTATGTAACAAACCTCAGAAAAGCTCTATAAATACACTTGAGTTCTCCCACCTACCAGAGCTCTTATCTTAAAACATTTTAACTAACGATAGACCTTTTCTTTCTTTTGAATATTAGCTTTATATATCACTTTCAAAGTTTAGGCTCTAACATTCGTGCAGAAAATACTACATGCAATAAGAGCAATAACCTCACTAAATCTTGCTCATTGTTAGGGCTATGAGTCAGAATTAATCATTTTTTTCCTATCCAGAACTTAAAACAGGTAACACCATATGGACATACAGGGACGTTCTCCCAATGCCTTGATTACTGAAAATTAAATGAGTATGAATAAAAATGAACAATTCTTGCTTTAAAAAGATCTGTTAGAGGGAAAAAAATAAATTTGTGAATCAACAGGACACTTCAACTCAAGATCAACTTCAGAAGTCAAAAGCCACATACGAAAAATCTCAGTCATAAAACCTAATAAACTAGAACCAAATAGCTGATTATGAGTATCACGTATTCTTGCTCTTAATTTACCTGCTACCGTACACACAGAGCCCACACAATGTTTAGCAATAAGCCACCTGAAAAGGCTAGGTTCCGCCCGCCCCGATTTCGTTGTCCCCTTACCCCATTCTGTACCGTCCCCTGAGCTCCGTGCTTCACCAGCCCCTTCACCGTCTTCTGCAGTCACTAAAAAGTCGAATTCTTTCAGGGCTTCCTCAGTATCAGGATCATCAGTTAAGTCAGCAGCTAAACCTTCATTACCTATCTGTAAAGAAAAGATAAGCCAATAATTAATACTTTTCATTCTACATTTTAAAGAGGTTCTTTAGTATTTCTACCTAACAATATTTACAGATCTACTTTGATATTATTTAGATGCACAATTGTTTGAGACTGATAAGTCTCAAACTATGCTCTAGATAAACAGTTCAACATTGTTGTATGAAGATCAACTGTAACATGTGACCCAAGTGATGAGGGTGCTAGAAAAGGCCAAAATTTTACTCCAGAGTTTTCTTTATTTATAGTAGGTTCACATATGATCCCTACTAAAGAATCGTTTAAGTTATCTTGAATTGGTTGAATCACTGAGAAATGTATATTAGCTCTATGATTCACAGCAACAGAGAATAACCATCAATAAACTTATATTAGTTGTACAACAAATAATAAAAGCAATCTACCTCCCAGAACAAAATAGTAAGAAAAATCAAAACCTCAGGTTTCTGAGAAGGCTCAGGAGGAAAAGCAGCTGCCGGATGAGCAGAGTTTTCTCCTAATAAACCAAATTGCAGTAGGAGGAGAGAACTGACCGCAGAGTTGTCCTCTGACTGCCACATATGTGCTGGAGCAAGTACACTCCTCCACACACATCATATAGCACAACGCAAGTTCTAAAAAGTAAACCTCTATCCAACAAAGTATATCATACTTGTGAAAAGCTGGAAAAAGGTTCAAACTGCTTTTGTAGACTGAAAGCTTTTGACAAACACTTGCTTTTTTCCTATATTACTACAAAATCTCCAAGTTACTACAATTGAATTTACTCCTTTTTCCTTTTTTTTAATTTATTTTTTTATTTACAAACAAACAAATCACAAACACTTGGAATACTGACCATTGCTACTTTGATGCTTACAAATGGGGCATAGTGTGCAAATGGTCAAATAGTGACAACTCTGCTACAAAAATACATCAAGTCTACTTCTTAGTGTATGAGGAAAAGTAATTTTTAATTCATTCTTACCAAATAACCCAAATGCTGGCACATAATGACAATCCATTCATCAGACTCTCACCAAAGGTGGGAGCATCTATACCACAGTTTCTGTTCATTTATTTCCCATGTGATACTGTACTTGAAAAGAGAAACGTCAGTGTGGCCCAAATTGGGATGGGATTGAGGAGTGTTTACTGGCTGGTTTTGTGTGTCAACTTGACACAAACTGAAGTTATCACAGAGAAAGGAGCTTCAGGTGAGGAAATGCTTCCATGAGATCCAGCTATAAGGCATTTTCTCAACTAGTGATCAAGATGGGAGGCCCCTTGTAGGTTGTGCCATCCCTGGGCTGGTAGTCTTAGGTTCATGCTGTAAGAAAGCAAGCTGAGCAAGCCAGGGGAAATAAGCCAGTGAGTAACCTCCCTCCATGGCCTCTGCATCAGTTCCTGCTTCCTGACCTGCTTGAGTTCCAGTCCTGACTTCCTTTGATGATGAACAGCAATGTGAATGTGTAAGCTGAGTAAACCCTTTCCTCCTCAACTTGCTTCTTGGTCATGATGATTGTGTAGGAATAGAAACCCTAAGACAGAGTTGCTACTTACTAAAAAGAAAAGGGGGGGGGGGGAAGAGAGGGAGAGGGAGAGGGAGAGAGGGAGGGAGGGAGGGGGGAGAGAGGGGGGAGAGAGGGGGGGAGAGAGAGAGAGAGAGAGAAAGAGAAAAAGAGAAAAAGAAAAAGAAAAAGAAAAAAGAAAAAAGAACAAGAAAAAGAACAAGAAAAAGAAAAAGAAGCTTCAAACCACTGGACAAATACTTTAAAAGCAGACCTTCTCTCAGGTCATTTAGTGAGTAATCCTGGACTCAGAACCCCTGACATCTGTACATAAAGTGAGTAGGAGCTGGCATTATTAGACTAATGACTGTTCAAGTTACTGTGTGGAGGAGTAAGTCTCCTACTTTGTGCTTATGAACCCGAAGCTTGTCTTGTCCTTCTGGGATGCCCTCCATCATGTCATTTTCTTCGTCATCACTGTCATCGGCATTTTCTAAGAAATTGAATGTCTCAAGAACATCACCAGAGGGCCTGTTAGAAAAGAGAAAAAGTGATTCCAACTACTTTAAAGACTGACTCTGATATTCCACCTGGTTCCTTGTTCCTGGACCCTTTTGGTTATCTAGTGATATCACAAACTGAACCCAGGATGTCACACATGCTAGACAACTGTTAAATTAATAAGCCCCAACCTGACACTTCTAATTCCTAGTTTAAAACTACCTGAAGGTGACATGTGCAATTCAAACACAAACCTAATTTTTTTTTTTTGTTGTTGTGAGACAGGCTCTTACATAGTTCAGATTAGTCTCAACTCATTATGTAAATGAAAATAACTTTAGAAAATAACTATAGAAAATCTAGCAAAAAATGAGACTCCCAATGAAAAGTCACTGCTGTACCACTGATTTTGATTTCCATAAGTTAAGTGATGTTAATCAACAAATAAAAATCATACCTTTTGATTTCTTGTCCTTTTTGCTTAGGAGATTCACCACCATTCAAGATCTGTTCTAAATTCTTTGATTCTACGGATCCATTTGGCTCTGAATTAGACAGTCCAAGTAATGACCTTACCCGTTGAGATCGTACATCTAATATTGTATCTGTGTATCCTACTTCCTGAAGATACCTATCAAGAGAAAATCAAACACTAACTAAAATTCAACATATTGTCAACATCTACCACCTTCAAATCATATTAAAAATTAAAGGAAAAAAGTCCACAATCACACTATTACTTTTTCTTTGGCTCAACAGCTTCACTATAGCCTAATTCCAGGCCTAAGAGAGCAATGCCAACTTTAAGTCAAACTGAAATATGGGCCCTGGAGATATTATTCACACGGTGGTTTACAAGTATCCATAACTCACACTCCAGGATATCCTATACCCTCCTCTGACTTATTTAGGCACTCTGCATACATGTGGTACACATGTATACATCCAGACAAAACTCATAAACATAAAACAATCTTTAAAAAAATGAATTAAGACAGGTGTTGTGTCGCACACCTTTAATCCCAGTACTCAGGAAAAAGAGGCCAGCCTAATCTACAGGATTTCCAGGATAGCCAGGGCTACACAGAGAATTCTGTCTTGAAAAAAGGAAGGAAGGAAGGAAGGAAGGAAGGAAGGAAGGAAGGAAGGAAGGAAGGGAGGGAGGGAGGGAGGGAGGGAGGGAGGGAGGAAAGAAAGAGAGAATAAGAAAGGAGGGAGGGAGAAAGGATAACTACTATTAAGAGCCGATTATCTCAATACCTAAAAGAGCCTCTGTGTTGACAAGTTTCTGAGATACATAAACACATGTGACATGCCTCTATATAGACACACATAAGTATTTATTTAAATAGATATGTTAATTTATACATATACATCTTAAGCACAGATATACAATTTTCAGATATCCAAGACATAAAAGAGCCAGGGATTGATAGATGGATTAATCTCCCCTTCAAGGACCTCAGATTCCAGACCATTCCTCTGGTTTTGTGGTTTGCAAAGTTCACTCATCTAAACCAAGTCCTTAATACATATATAATAAGCTTTAATTTCACCAGAGTTATCAGTAGGATACAAGTAGCAAAATTTCCAACTATAAAAAAAAAAAAACCCGCCAGGCGGTGGTGGCGCACGCCTGTAATCCCAGCACTTGGGAGGCAGAGGCAGGCAGATTTCTGAGTTCGAGGCCAGCCTGGTCTACAGAGTGAGTTCCAGGACAGCCAAGGCTATACAGAGAAACCCTGTCTCGGAAAAAACAAAAACAAAAATCAAAAACAAAAACAAAACAAAAAAAGATGACCAGTAGATGCCAGATAAGGGCACGGAATCCCCCAGAACTGGAGTTACAGCTGTCTGTGAGCCGCACTGTGTGTGCTAAGAACCAAACCTGGAACCCTTGGTAAGAGCATCCAATGCTTTGAAATGCAGTCACTGCTGCAGCACACTCCACAAATGCCACACTGCTTTAGTGGATAGCTTCATCCAGTTTCTTTTTTTTTCTTTTTTCTTTTTCTTTTGGCTTTTTCGAGACAGGGTTTCTCTGTGTAGCCCTGGCTGTCCTGGAACTTCTGGCCTCGAACTCAGAAATCCACCTGCCTCTGCCTCCCAAGTGCTGGGATTACAGGCGTATGCCACCAACGCCTGGCAATTTTTTTCCTTCTTCATCCAGTTTCTTTTTCTTTTCTTTTTTTTCCAGATTTTCTACCACATAAGAAATAAGAGAGGGGAGAGGGGAGAGGGGAGAGGGGAGAGGGGAGAGGGGGGGAGAGGGAAGAGGGGACGAGAGGGGAGAGGGGAGGCGAGGGGAGTGGGGAGAGGGGAGAGGGGAGGAGAGGGGAGAGGGGGGGAGAGGGGAGAGGGGAGGAGGGGGAGGGGAGAGGGGAGAGGGGAGAGGGGAGGGGGAGGAGAGAGGAGAGGAGAGGGGAGAGGTGAGAGGGGGGGGAGAGGGGAGAGGGGAGGGGGGAGGGGGGAGGGGGAGGGGTCCAATCCCTGTGACGCAAAGGTGACAGGAGAATCACTGCTGACAGCTGTGCTGACCTCCATCCACAGCAGCTGTGGCACACGCTGTGCCCATGCCCACAGACATACAAGTGGACTGTTTAAAAGCGCACTATGAAAACCATACAGTAAAGTGAAGCATGTTTTTACTTATACATTGACTCAATATAAGCACTTTCAGAATTTTTTCAAGTTGAAATCAATACTCACTGTCTTAATAACTGTCTGCCTTGCTTCCATGTTAGCTGGCTATTCTGGGGCGCTGGAGGAGCCTCCACATCTTTGGTTTCCTCTGGAAATTAAAGAGGGGAAGTTTTCACACGTTATTTCAACTTATTCTTAGTGTTCAGCATTTTTTTAGTCAAAAATAAACTTACACATGAAAATATTTTATATAAGACAGGAAAAAAGTTAAAGATTTACTACAGATTTCTTCTTTAATGTTTGGTCTAACTCAGGTACTCTACCTGCTTTAAAAATCAAGAGACCTCAGATGTGCTTTAGCAGGATTAAAAAACTAAAAGTCCTAAATTTGAAAATAGAATTCTGCTGTGTCAAATACCTTTAAGATTAAAAATATATATCACTTATATTATTCAAAAATCACCAGATCCTGAGGACACACACACACAGAGAGAGAGAGAGAGAGAGAGAGAGAGAGAGAGAGAGAGAGAGAGAGAGACTGAGACAGACTTCATTTTGAATTTATACCAGTAGAAAATAAAGTCTCCATCACATTTTTTTTTTTTTTTTTAAAAGAACAAAAGATTAAACCAAGGATTCGGCTAGGAAAGCAGGCTGCTGAACAGTGCCTAACTTAATTGCTGTGATGGGCACACGGGTGGTGGAAAGAGCCTTTTCTTAGGCCCTAGGGCAGTCGTTTGCAGCCCGTCAAGCAGCCACTTATTCTTGGTACATGCAGACATCAGTATGCAGACCTGCTGGGCCTCAGTTTCCAGCATACTGTCAACGCCTCCAAGCGGAGTCCTACACAGGTCCACAAGTACAAACACTTACTTAGGTGAACGACAAAGCCATTGGTAGCTCGTTCTACTTACTTGTAGTCAAAGGTTGTCTGTTTAAAGAGCCTAGATGAAGAACTCAGAACCCAAGTCAGAGACAGACTTTTGGCAGACATCCAAAATAAGTACTTGCCTCCTCATTTTACTGATCCCTTATAATTTATAGCTTAGAAATAAATATCTTTTATAAACACAAAACCAGAACATGGGCTTATTACTTTGGAGCTTTTTGTCTGCTTCCTGAGACAGTCTTATTTATGGATTTAGCCTGGCATCAAATTGCTCCTCCTATTTCAGCCTAAGTGCTGGGATTAAAGGCACGTGTCACAATACTCAACTCAGTATTATATATACAACAGTATATACAACAGGTAAAGGGCCACATTTTTGTCTCAGATAATAGTATTTACATTTACAAAAGAGGAAAAGAGACTCCACAGCCTTAAACATAGCAGTATGCTTACCATGCACAAAACCCTAAATCCATTCCTCATTATTGAATCAAACATGTTTGGTAAGCATTATAAGTTCAGTTAAATTAAGTTTTCAAAAACTATCCCTATAGTAAAACTTAGAACTATTGTGGGCACTATTATCACCACACAGATTCACAGTATCAACGTTAATGCATTATGAAGAGACAACCTGAAAAATCATCCCTTCACAGCCCATACTGAGATTATTAAGATTAATTCTCAACTATCAGGTTCCCAGACTCCTCAGTACCTATTGGTAATATTACAATATCTTTTGTAGTCATTACTTCCTAACAATCTCATTTTCTTCTTATTCTTTCTTCAAAACACAAGTTAATTTTCTAATTTCTAGAATTTCTTAATTCTGATAGTCTCTTATTTTTCATTTTATAGCATTTAAAATTAACTGGAGAGAAAAACATTTTAAAAAATATGACTGCCCAAAATCCAATCACCAAAAGTAAACAACTATTAGTAGTAGTAGTTAAGTTTCTCATTCTCAACTTCAACAATAGGAGACAATGTATATACTTTATTATATTCCAGAAAACATATTAACATTTAAATCCCAGAGTTAGGGGTATATTATAGTGAATACAGAAGTTTATGTTTGATCCCTACCACCACTACAAAATATGTAATACTTTATACAACATAAATAACTATTTAACTATCCCTTCATTTTGAAATGAATTTTCATTACTTCACTGACAGAAACTTCGCAGTACATTATAAGCAATAACTTAATGGGTTTCTGAGTAAGCAATTAGCACCTAGCTTAACAAGTGCCAACAGCCCTAGGAACTATTTCCCTCTAAGCACTTACTAGTGATGCTAAAATAGTATTAACACTATCTTTTTTTTTTAATTGGATATATTCCCCCCCCCCCCAGACAGGGTTTCTCTGTGTAGCCCTGGCTGTCCTGGAACTCACTCTGTAGACCAGGCTGGCCTAGAACTCAGAAATCCGCCTGCCTCTGCCTCCCAAGTGCTGGGATTAAAGGTGTGCGCCACCACCGCCCGGCCTATTCTTTATTTACATATCATTTCCCTTTCCAGGTTTCCTGGCCCCCAAAGGTCCCATATGCCCTTTTCCCTCTCCCTGTTCCCTCATCCACCCCTTCCCACTTCCCTGTTCTGGTATTCCCCTACACTGATACATTGAGCCTTTCCAGAACCAGGGTCCACTCCTTCCTTCTTCTCGTATTAACACTATCTTAACCTCTAAAACTTAATTTGTGAATGTGGCAGAATGATTTCTACCAATTTTCAATTGTATAAACATGACACCTACGTTTTCAAGTTTAGCTGTAGTTAACTTACTTTTATTGCTAAACAGCATTCTGCCCACTAATATATCATATTTATCCATTTTAATGGTGACATTCTAGTTGCTTTTAGATTTTCACTACCATCAAGGGCATATACACACACACTCACACACATGCAATTCTTATATAAGCTGCAGTGATCACATGTTTACATTTTAAGCAGGGGAATTACCAAGGTGCTGGGTATGCATGCTATGTTCCCTTTACAGATACAAGGGCACCTAGGGCCTCAGCTTTATTTACTACCCCACCATCAAAATATACAAACAAATTCTGCTAACTCTAAAGCCTCATCAACACTTCCTTCTGTCATTCTCATAAATGCTAAACTATATTTCACTGAAGTCTTTACCTATACTTCTTGAATAATAATGTATCACATCTACTTTTCTTTTTCTTTTTTTTGTTTGTTTTTTCAGACATGATCTTTCTATGCAGACCTTGCAGTCCTGGAACTCCAATTATGTAAACTAGGCTGATCTTGAGCTCAGAGATCTGCCTGTCTGACTCCTGAGTGCTGGGATTCAAGGTGTGTGCTATATCCACTTTTCTACTGAATTATCTATTTCCAAAACTTGTAAAAGTTAAATCATTTACATGCTTGAATACAATTACTTTCAGGTTTAGGAAATATGTACATATCTCCAATTTCTGTCAAATCATATTTTCTTTTTTACGTTGATTTGAAGGAGTTTATAAAGCCAATTCTGTTGCATTTAACATTTACCTACAAATATACTCTGATGCAGATAATTTTATACTTAGCATGGTAGATATTTGCTTACTTCATTTTTGTTTCTATCCAATATTCTGAATAGTTTTCTGTATCAGTAAAAACAGTTTACTTAGTTTTTTTTTTATCGTGTTTCATATAAGTAAAATTATTTTACTTATGCATATCATAGATAAAAGATATTTGTCTGGGCACAATTTTCATTATGGGTAGGAGGAAATTACATACTAACAGTCTTGCTTTATACAAACTATTACAATAATGATAATGAATGAGCTAAGAATTGCACAAGCTCTATTCCAGAAGCAATAACCAAAAACAACTCTAATTCTGCTTATTTTCTGAAAAAGCTATACTGGAAAAGAAAATAAGTGAAGAAAATCTTTAAATCCATTTTTCCTGAATGTGTTTTGAGCCTTATTTACTATAGTGGTCTTATTGTAATTAAAGGTAATAAATATATACGAAAATATTTTCACCTTCCATTTTTCTAAGACTTCTTAGTTTTGTAGAAAAGGGTTTTTTTGTTGTTTCTTTTTTGTTTTTCAAGAAAGGTTTTCTATGTGTTAACTCAGGCTCTCCTGGAGCTCTGTAGCAGGCTGGCCTTGAACTCACAGAGATCTGCAATGCCTAGTAGGAAAGGGTTTTTGAAACAGGGCACAGGAGTTAAAAATGGCCTTGGGCTCTGATCCTCTGACCTGTCTAGCCTGAGATGGTGACTCTCATAGACAAATACAGCTATTCGCAGTTCTTACTCTCACTCCTCTATGGAGGAGAATATGATAGTATTTCCTAGAATCAGAATGATGAGCCTTTAGAACCACTCAAGAACATGAATGGCATTTAAATCTGTTTAAGACAACTGAAAGACAAAATAAAGGGTTCTGCTAAAAGCCAAAGTAGGGAAGACCAAAAAATAAACAATTCAGGTGGTATTTATGGTCTGCTTCTCAGTACTTATTATTAAACTGAAGTCTAATCAGTATTTTTGTTTTGTTTTGTTTTTTTCGAGACAGGGTTTCTCTGTGTAGTTCCGGCTGTCCTGGAACTCACTCTGTAGACCAGGCTGGCCTCGAACTCAGAAATCCGCCTGCCTCTGCCTCCCAAGTGCTGGGATTAAAGGTGTGCACCACCAACGCCCAGCCAGCCTAATCAGTATTTTTAAAAATTTACTATTAATAAACACCTACAGAAGTTTTACTGTTTTACTATACACTTTGAAAAACCTTAAGGAAACAAAATTTTCATATTAAAATAAAGAAAAAAATGGCTACTTTAGAAGCAAGCTACTAATAGCATCATAGGCTTCTAGTCAACTCCATCAAAAAAATCTGTAAAATTGGGTATTCTCATCTGTATCTGTAATTCCAGCACTCTGACAGTGGACCCAGAACAGTCAGGTGTTCAAGGTTATCCACTGATATCTATGGAGCTGAAGGAATCCTAGGATACACAAATCCCTGCCTTAAAATAAGAGGGAGAAATGGGACAACCACGATCCAGGCACTTGAGAAATAGAAAATTGCTAGTATGATTCCCAAAGTCTGCTTATGTTAAAATATTCTTCATTCTTTTAGATTCTATACAGTTATATGGACTCCTAAAATGAAACTTAACTTTTTCCTATATCCAGTTCACTCCGGGGTATACATTTATCAACTATTATTTTTATATTTATATGAGAATACAGAAGAAAGCTAATTGGAGATACTTTTCCTACTCTTAAATTTTATATGGCTACTCTAAAGTCCAATCTGGCCAAATTTCCAGTATCTTAGAACTACAATGACCTACTTAGAACTTCTCCAGAAAAAAGGGCCTTTTTAAGTATTAAAAATTTAGTTTGAGCTGGTGCTTGCTGCCATATCAAACAACCTGAGCCCAATTCACCCAAAAACCACATGAGAGAAGTTGAGAAGTAATTCCCAGGTGGTCCTCTGACTGCCCTAACCAACTCCCCCCAACACACATGAAATAAATACATAATTGAAAAGACACTGGAGAGGAGGACAGGAACTTATGTAGCCCTGGCTGGCCTGGAGCTCACTATGCAGAACAAGCTGGCCCTGAACTCTAGAGATCTGCCTGCCTCTGGCTCTTGAGTGCAAGGATTCATGGCATGTACCACAACACCCAGCCAAATATAACATACACCCATATACACATACAAAAATTACTTACAGGTAAAAAAAAAAAAGTTACTTTAGCGTGTTTTGATTTTAATAACTAGAAAAAATGTATCCATAATTTTATATAGGTTTCACTTTGGAGAAAATAGAATTGAAAAGGAAGAGGAAACAAATTTTTATTTGTTTGGTATTTTCACCAAGGGCTGGAGAGATGGTTCATGGGTTAATAAGACTCTATGCTGCTCTTGCAGAAGATCCAGGGTTAGCTCCCAGAATCAACACTGGGTAACTCACAGCTATCTGTAACATCACCTCCAGGGAATTTAATGCCTTCTTCTATACTCTGGACACCAGCACTCATGTGCACATGCATGTATACTCATGTACACACAAGTACATAATTTTAAAATAAAAATATATTATTAAAAATTATCCATCTAATTTTACAGTTTACAATAAATAATTCATCAGATGCTATAAAATCAAAATCAGGAGAAAGAGTACATGCTTGTTAAATAAAGATGAATTTTTTTAAAAAAGAATAAAGTTTACCTGATTCAAAGGTGGGCATTTTCAAATCACCTTGGTTCAGTTCTGTGCCATATTTTAATTTGTGATACTTTGCCCTGAAAATTTAACAATTGGCAAAAAAATAATTATTTTATAACTGAGTACTGCTATGCATTACTTTAATAACAAAGCAATGTGTCCATTTTAAAGTTCGGGTTTTTTTTTTGTTTGTTTGTTTGTTTCTTGTTTGTTTTGTTGCTAAAAACACTGAAAATGTAGATAAAATATACAAAAGAAAATTACCCAATGAACAAATACAGAAAAGATAAATTTCTAATTTAGAGAGAGAAAACATCTGAAATATATGGCAAAATATATTACATCAACTTCTCATTTTTTTCCTTCCTTTTTCCATATACTAAGTAAAATGTGAAAAAGCTTTCAATAAAGTCTACAATGATGTAAATGGGGAAAGCACTATGCTTTTCTAGTCACATTAACAAGAAATATACGTACCTTTCTTGTTTTAATGCATACTCTAACATCTTTATTCTTCTCACTAAATCCTTCTTCAAATTCTCTTGACCTTTCCTTTCTCCTTGTAAAAATGCAATCCGTGCCTAAAAACATTAATACGTATTTATTTCATTCTTCCTTAGCCAACCACAAACAACTAATTAATAGGAAAAATAATAAATGTAAAATACAGCATGACCTCAAGACAAAACTCATAAAAATGGTCAACCAAACTTTCCACTAGATAACATAATCTTTTTGAAAATAAAAATAACCCTACAGAGGCCATTTCCTTATGATTCTTCAGAGCCTCTAATATATAATTCTGGATGAAATTTCTATGGGTAAAAACTAGCATAATTTAAAAAATCTGAGGGTGGTAGGAATACAGAACAGCCTTAGAAAAAGAGGGTTATAGAGAGAAGTTCTCTGTACAAGGTAGGCAGAAAGCTAACAGCCACTTGATTCTGTTTTTTTGTTTTGTTTTGTTTTTTGGTTTTTTGCCCATGAGTTAATTAGAAATTAGAGATCTGAAAATAAGACTGAACTAAGTCTGGGGTTTATCCATACTCTGGTGAGTGATCAGTAGTTTAAAATTGAACAAATAATACTAAAAACAAATGGATCATGGGGTTTATGATAGAGCTAAAGACAACAAATAAAGCAGATGCAAGGAAAGGAGATAAATAGGAAAATGAAATGAGTAAAAGCCTAAACATCAAAGTATATTATTTATATATTTAAATTAGCCTAATAGTTTCAAACACTAAAATCATATTCACAAGTTCTTTCAGAACAATAAGAAACTTCAAAGTACAGAACCATCTCTCAGCCATCTTTTCTGAAATAATAAAAGTTAAAATTCACTTTTGAGGCAGGGTCTTAAGACACTAGATTGTCCTCAAACTTCATTTCCCTGCCCCTGATTGCTAAGTGCAGGCAAACACCACCACCACACCCAGCCAAAAATGTTCTATATACATTTCCATTCTATCATCCCATCCCAAATGTGTTTCAATTCTTGAAAGAATTTCAGAGTATTACAAATAGTTTAAGTTCAGCTACCATTTGTTTTGTGGTACCTTATCTTTTTGTTACCACTTCCTACAGTTAAAAAAATAAAAGAGGGGGGAAGGTTTCTTCTTTAAAAATTTCAGGGCTGGAGAGATGGCTCAGTGGTTAAGAGCACCAACTGCTCTTCCGAAGGTCCTGAGTTCAAATCCCAGCAACTACATGGTGGTTCACAACAAGATCTGATGCCCTCTTCTGGAGTGTCAGAAGACAGCTACAGTGTACTTATATATAGTAAATAAATCTCTTTTAAAAAATTGACATCCATCTTCTGAGGTCTTCAATTTCTTTCTTCAGGGATTTGACAGAGATCTTGTCACACAGATAGTTCACTTGCTGGGTAAGAGTTACATCAAGATATTTAAAAAAAAAAAAAAATCAAAGTCATAACGGTGAATGCCTTTAACACCAGCATTTGGGAAGTAGAAGCAGGCCGTTATCTATGAGTTCAAGGCTAGCCTGATCTCCATCTAAAGGACAGCCAGAGTTATACTGTGAGACCCAGTCTGTCTGCATGTATGTCTGTGCACCATGTGGATATAGTAGGATGGCTGTGAGCTACCCCAGTCCTCTAGAAGAGCACCTGGTGCTCCTAACCAACTCAGCCATTGCTCTAGACTTTCCTCATCTTTTCTAAAGTGCATCATGAGGATTGAGTAAAGGTCCTAAGTCTAGCAAGACAAGCTCCTTGCAAACAGAGCTACCTCCCTAAGCCTATAACTTTTTCTTTTCTTTTCTTTTCTTTTTTTAATCCGTCTTTTCGAGACAGGGTTTCTCTGTATAGCCCTGGCTACTCTGGAACTCAACTCTGTAGACCAGGCTGGCCTCAAACTCAGAAATCCACCTGCCTCTGCCTCCCAAGTGCTGGGATTAAACGTGTGCACCACCACCGGGCTGACTTCTCTTGATGACTTTGAGCTGGTAGTATAGCCAAGTATTTACTAGTTTTAATCCAACTGAAAGTATAAAGGTTACATTTGACCAAGTAACAAATTTAGCAAAGACTTCCAGTTACTTAGATGTCATAATTTACCATTAGCAGCACTCATCCCTGCAATCAAACACTTAAATGTAACCTCAAAAAAACAAAAACAAAAACAAATTTACAAGTCAGAGGTGGTAGCCCATGCCTGTAATCCTTCCTAGCACTAAGGAGACAGAAGCAGGAGAATTAAAAATTTGAAGTCAGTCTGAGCTACAGTGAAAACTGTCTGAAAAAAAAAAAAAAAACTACTAAAACAATATGATAGCATCACAACCAAAAGATACCTATTAATAAACATGTATGAGATTCTCACAGTTTAGTAATGGCACCAAAAGAGAAAATAAATAGACTAACAAACCTACCATGCTAAAACCATCAATATTCACCCAAATTAACCAAGAGATTTAATTAAATCAGTTTCCAAATGTATGTCTGCATATCTGTATGTAAAGAGATGGTTCGCCGGGCGGTGGTGGCGCACACCTGTAATCCCAGCACTTGGGAGGCAGAGGCAGGCAGATTTCTGAGTTCGAGGCCAGCCTGGTCTACAGAGTGAGTTCCAGGATAGCCGGAGCTACGCAGAGAAACCCTATCTCGAAAAGCCAAAAGAAGAGAGAGAGAGAGAGAGAGAGGGAGGGAGGGAGGGAGGGAGGGAGGGAGGGAGGGAGGGAGGGAGGGAGGGAGGGAGGGAGGGAGGGAGGGAGGGAGGGAGGGAGGGAGGGAGGGAGAGAGAGAGAGAGAGAGAGAGAGAGAGAGAGAGAGAGAGAGAGAGATTGAGATTTTCAGTGGTTAAGAGTGCATGCAACTTTTACAGAGGGCCAGTTTGGTCTCAGTACCCATTTGTGGTGTTGGTAGTAAGTAGAAGAGATAAAATACTCAGAACTGCCTTTTTTGCTTTGTTTTGAGACAGGGTTTCTCTGTGTAGCCCTGGCTGTCCTGGAACTCACTCTGTAGACCTGGCTTGAACTCAGAAATCTAACTGCCTCTGCCTCCCAAGTCCCAAGTACTGGAATTAAAGGCGTGCGCCACCACTGCCCACATACAACTAACTGCCTTTTAACTCTAGCTACAGACAGACATGCAGGCAGGCAGGCAGGCTCGCACAGGGGCATGGACACACACACACACACACACACACACACACACACACACACAGAGAGAGAGAGAGAGAGAGAGAGAGAGAGAGAATAAACCTTTAAAGAAATAAAATACAATTTACAAAGGACTTTGGTTGGAAGAAAAGATGCTAAATGTCTTGTTTGGGTTTTTGTCACTGGACAAAGCTAGAAAGGTATTTGGTATTTGTGAAGTAGAACTTCCACTGAGTAAATGCCTCCATCAGACTGCCCATAGGGCAAGGCTGTAGGGCATTTTCTTCATAATAATTAATGGGGGGAACCCGGCCCACTGTGACTGATGCCCCCGGCAGGCGATCCTAGGGTGTTCCGGAGAGCACACTGAGGAAGGGGTGGGAGGTGAGCCAGCAGTCAACATGCCTCCATGGCTTTTGCTTCAGTGCTGGTCTCCAGGCTCCTGCCCTGACTTACCTCAGTAACAGAGCATGACCCAGAGATTTGTTAGATGAAAGCAAACAAAAAACCCTTTCTTGCCAGGCAGTGGTGGCGCACGCCTGTAATCCCAGCACTTGGGAGGCAGAGGCAGGCGGATTTCTGAGTTGAGGACAGCCTGGTCTACAGAGTTCCAGGACAGCCAGGGCTACATAGAGAAACCCTGTCTCGGGGGAGGGGGGGGGAACCTTTCCTCTCCAAGCTGCTTTTTATCATAGTGTTTCATCCCAACAACAGAAGCCCTAAGGCAGAAGTTGGTACTGGCAGTTAGGGTCTACTGAGACAGACTGGACCCATGATTTTAGGAAAGTTGTAGAAAGTCTTTGGGCTAGAAAACTGAGTGTTCAGAGCTTAATAATTCGTAAGCTATTGTGGGAATGTTGACGATAATGCTGAAAGCAGTGCAGAGGATGAAAGTGAGGCCTGCCTTGTCAAGCTTCAGAGACAAGTTTTGAGTCTCTCAAAGGCTCTATGAGGACCATTTAATAGTATTTTTTTAAATTAAGGATCTGGGTTCTGGCTAGGCATGGTGGCACAAATCTTTAATCGCAGCACTTGGGAAGCAAGCAGGTGTCCATGAGTTCCAGGCCAGCCTGATCTACGACCTAGTCTAGGTCTACATAGTTCCCAAAAGCCACAGCTACGTAAAGAAACCACTGTATTAAAACAAACAAACAAACAAACAAACAAACAAACAAAAAACTGGGGCTAAAAAATCATTAAGAAGTGACCAGCACCGGGACTCAGGACTGTAGAGATGACTTAGTGGTTAAAAGTATCCTACTGTTCTTCAAGAGGACCTAAATTCAATTCCCAGTACCCATGTGAGGCAGGTCACAACAGCCTGGAACTCCAGCAGGATATAAAACCTTTGGACTCTGAAAGCACATGCACTCACATGTATACAACCAGATACAGTCACACACATATGCAAAACAGAAACAAATACATCTTTGCTGGCCAGTGGTGGCACATGCCTTGAATCCAAAGGCAGAGAGGCTCTGCTGGGGCTACACAGAGAAATCCTATCTTGAAAAACAAAAAAGGAAACTGGGACCAGCATCACTGAGGTAAAAACCTTCTGGAAAATGTCTCCTCAACACACAGAAGTTAAGAGTTCAGAGAGGGTCAAGGCTGTATTTCATATATAACACCAAGTTCAGCCACAGTATGGTAAGGTTTTGAAGGTATGAAAGGGTCATAGGGCACATGTGCATAAGCATATGTGACTTAAGTACCCATATTCACATTTTTTTTCCTTTTTTAAAAATTATTTTTATTGGATATATTCTATATTTATATTTTATTTCCCTTTTCCTGGTTCCCTGCCCCCCCCAAAGGTCCCACATGCCCTTTTCCCTCCCCCTGTACCCCCCCCATCTTAACACTAACATAAAGTAACTTTTTTTAAAGATTCATTTATTTATGTATGAGTATACTGTTGCTCTCTTCAGACACATCTGAAGAGGGCAGTGGATCCTATTACAGATCGTTGTGAGCCACCATGTGGTTGCTGAGAATTGAACTCAGAACCTCTGGAACAGCAGTCAGTGCTCTTAACTGCTGAGCCACCTCTCCAGGCCACAAAGTACTTTTTTTTTTTTTTTGGTTTTTTTGTTTGTTTGTTTGTTTGTTTGTTTGTTTTATTTTTGTTTTTGATTAGTTTTTTTCAAGACAGGGTTTCTCTGTGTAGCCCTGGCTGTCCTCAAACTCAGAAATCCCCCTGCCTCTGCCTCCCAAGTGCTGGGATTACAGGCGTGCGCCACCACCGCCTGGCTCACAAAGTACTTTCTTTGAGGGGCTATTATAACCCTGTCTGGCCTAGAACTCTATCTAACCAGTTTACTGGCCTCAAACTCAGAGTACTCTAATTAAAGGTGGACATCAGCTTGCCCAACCTTGTATAACATTATTATTATTAATGCTATTATTATTATTATTACTGTTATTATGTGGTTTATAGAGACAGGGTTTCTCTGTGTAATGGAGCTCTTACAGTCCTAGAACTTGCTCTGTAGACCAGGCTGGCCTTGAACTCAGAGATCTGCCTGCCTCTGTCTCCCAAGGCCAGGATTAACAGTGTGTATCACCAATACCCAACTTAAAGTTGGGGAGGAGGGTGTTTAGCTTCCTGAGCCACATGATTAATTCCAGGCTTCCTAAAGCTAAGTACCAAGACCTGTCTCAGTAAAAGCAGGGGAAGAACACCCTACAATGGAATGTGTGGTTGGTTCAATGAAGGTAGGGCTTCCCATTTCTTTTTACCTACAGTGCAGAGGTTTGAGTCCAAAGCTTACCTTTTGCAAGGTAGTACTCCTTTGAAATGTTTTCCCCAACAGAAAAACAATTGTTGAGCACCAGCAAAATTCTTTACCTGTTGACATCAATTGATGTTTTTAACTACCCTGATCTAAAAAATAGAAAGGTACGCCAGGCATAGTGGGGCATGCCTTTAATCTCAGCACTGAGTTCCAGGCCAGCCTGGTTCACACAGTTCCAGGGCAGACAGGAGGGCATGAGACCCTGTCTCAAATGAACAAAGTAGAAAGGGAAGTAGTTAACTTGACATATGACCAAAGCAAAAATGTACAAACTTGGGGGCCGGAGAGATGGCTCAGTGGTTAAGAGCACCGACTGCTCTTCCAAAGGTCCTGAGTTCAAATCCCAGCAACCACATGGTGGCTCTCAACCATCTGTAACAAGATCTGATGCCCTCTTCTGGAGTGTCTGAAAACAGCTACAGTGTATTTACATATAATAATAAATAAATATAAAAAATGTACAAACTTGTTTTCCGTTAATAACTCAGCATAACCCAACCTTATTCCTGATTTTCAACATCTGGTACCATACTTTACATATCTCCTGAATTCCTTCAACATTCAACATTTGATTGCCAAAGAACTCTTTAGTAGTTGCTGATGTTTGGCGACGACCACTAGAGGTCACCAGCATAAAATTTTCAATATTGAGTCAAGCAGGATCAGTCTAAATGATTCACAATTGTTTCCCTCTCTAGTACCCTTTACTAGAGTAAGATTCAGTTATAAATAATTTCAGGATATTCAGGTGAACCACTTACATATAAAGTGAATACTACTCTCTCTTTCTCCACATACAAACTGTATATGTGCATATATATTACAGATATCATTCAAGAGAAAAATGGTTCAATGGTTAAGAGAGCTTGCCATTAAACTGTAAAAACTAGAGTTTGGATCTAACACACATGTTACAAGCCAGGCAAGTTGTGCATGACTGTAATCCCAACACCAAGGGAAGCAGAGACAGGAGGATTGCTAGGACTTTCTGGCTTCCAGCCTACCTGAGAAACCCAATTTCAGAAGAGACCCTGCCTCAAAGGCCAAAGAATAGCTGGAAATAGACAAGGGAAGCTACATCTTTTTCTGGCCTCTGAGTGTGCATACTCATAGGAACATACACGTACAATAAATAATCATACAAAAGATTCAAAACTTAGGATGGTTGTGGTAAAATCAGTAACATATGCTGAAGAGGTGAAGGCATAGGACCACCTTGTTGAGGCCAAGCTGGGAGAGAGAGGGAGAGGGAGGGAGGGAGGGAGGGAGGGAGAGAGGGAGAGAGAAACTTTATATTTTAGCAAATTCAATTAAACTTTGCTGGTAGAATTAGGGTCACTAGGGCAGGCCTTAGAAACCATCTCTGCTTCATGATCTACAGTCATATGAGAAGCTAGTACCACATACTTTCACTGAGATACGCCATGGAATTGATATTATTTAAAAAAAACACACACAAATGATTTATACCAAAATTCAGTGTTCTGAGGCAGAACATACAAACCTTTGTATAATCTATCATGTTGTAATAAAAGTCTGTGTCCATTTCAAAGGGAAGGCACTCTAGTTTTGTCTTTTCAAAGAAACTACATGAATGAAAAGCTTGTATTCAATAGCTTACAAATTTTTTATTAAAATATTTTCCAATTCTATTGATGGAAAAGAATTCCAGAGAAAAGAGAAACACTAAGAAAAAACATACAAAAGCAAGTAAATCTTGAATTTCTTTTTCTTGGTTTGAGACAGGGTTTCTCTGTATTGCCCTGGCTGTCCTAAAACTCACTCTATAGACCAGGCTAGCCACTAACTCAGAGCTCTGCCTGTTTCTGTCTTCTGAATGCTGGGACTAAAGATGTGTGTCAGCATGTCTGGCTTCAATCTTATATTTTAACCCTTCTATTTTAAAAAAGGTTTAATTAATAATCAAAACAGTATTACCCTAGGGGGCTGGAGAGATGGCTCAGTGGTTAAGAGCACTGACTGCTCTTGTGAAAGTCCTGAGTTCAAATCCCAGCAACCACATGGTGGCTCACAACCATCTATAATGAGATCTGACACCCTCTTCTGGGATGTCTGAAGACAGCTACAATGTACTTATATATAATAAATAAATAAATCTTTTAAAAAAAGGAAACAAACAAAAAACAGTATCCCCCTCTGTGGTTCAATGATTCAAAGCAGAGTGCTCTTCCTGAGAATGCAGGCTAAGTTCCCACTGCCTGTGCTGGGCAGCAGGTCCTAAGGGAACCAAATTTTAGCATCCATGGACACCTGCACTCTTATGCACGTAATTAAAAATAAAATAAATCAAAGTACCATCAGCCTCTAAGTTCCCAACTTCATTTTACATAACCATAGTTGGTTGAAGAATGGATTTTCTTTCTCTTTTCAAGGCAGTCTCGCTATGGTAGTAGCTCTGGCTGATCTAGAACGAGGTAACAAAGTAAAAATACATTCCTTCTGTCTGGGAATGTTATAATCCCATCTCACAGGAGGCTAAGATGGAAGCACCCTGAGTTCAAGGCCAGCAGATGAAGGGTATGTCTCCAACAAATACACAGAAAAGGAGAAATTAACTTTAAACTCTATAATAAAAAGATTACAAATAATATTAATTCTACATTCAAAATAATAGATGGGAATCATTATTCTCCTTCTTAAAATTCAAAGAACATTCAATAATCAACAATTAAATTAGCAATTGACCAAGGGAAATTCCTAAAATTTTTACAAATCTTAATACTCTGAATATAAGCAAATGGCATTCAGCTATGTAATATGCCTTTCGCTACTAATGCTCAAATCCTTCCCCTAAGACTTTAATACCAGGTGTGTTCTAGAAATTATAAATGCATATTCCACATATAGTATTACCTAAAATATTGTTTGGTGCAAACTGTGGGAGTAACACAGGCTCACACATGCTTCTAAAAAAGTGTGTGTTTATTTCATGTGAATAAGATTATAAACAGCCTTGTCACTCAGGTAAGGCTTGCCCCTAAATATTTTTTGTTTGTTTGTTTGTTTGTTTGTTTTGTTTTGTTTTTTGAGACAGGGTTTCTCTGTGTAGCCCTGGCTGTCCTGGAACTCACTCTGTAGACCAGGCTGGCCTCGAACTCAGAAATCCGCCTGCCTCTGCCTCTGCCTCCCAGAGTGCTGGGATTACAGGTGTGCACCACCAACGCCCGGCGCCCCTAAATGCTTAACAAAAATCATATAAATTTTTTATCTTTTTAAGTTTTAGAATAGATAATAAAGTAATAACCATCTAAAATATGTTACTATATATGGGTAAGTCTTATTTATGCCTTACAAACACACCCATGAGTTGGCAGATTTCCCCATGTTCTCTAAAGAGTGCAGAAGTAGACTGTTAAAGGAGATTCTTTTGCTTCTCCCAAGAGAAGCAGTGGAAGCACTAAGACCTGAATCTAGACAACCTTAGATCAGAATACACTCTATTACTTATGAAATGATAGTGTCTATGAATAGCTAGTGCGGGGGGGGGGGGATAATCAGCTAGAGAAGTAAGAGTTGGCAATCTCATGACAGTATTAATTACATTCACATCTAAAAGCCTACATTAACTTCATTTCTGAATTACAATTTTTTTTGTTTTGTGTACAGGGCTATGGGGACTACACACATCACTGAGTACACATGAAGGTCAGTAGACAACTTGTGGGGACTTGGTTCGTCCCTTGACCGTGTGGGTTGCATGTACACAACCCATGTCTTCAGCCTTGGCAAAAGCACCTTTTACTGGCTAAGCCTTCTTGTCTATCCTGAGTAAGAATTCTACTTTATTAGAATTAACAAGCTCCAAGTCAATATAGCAAAACTAAATGAATTAGCAAGCAGAATAAAAAATACAGCCAGCTCTATTTCAAGCCAAAAATATTGGAATCCAATCCTTTTTCATCATTACTTAAATTAGGTAAATGCATAAGTGCTTTTAACCATTTGGCCATCTCTTTAGGTCTCATTTTGTTGTTTTTATAAGACAAGATCTCAAGAGTCCAAGCTGACCTCAAACTCCTTATCCTGCCTCTAGCTCTCCAGTGCTATGACTGTAGATGTGTAGCAACTCGTCCAGGTTTATGTGTGCAGAGGACGGAGCAGCCTTGGGCTCCATTCACCCATGCTGAACGACCTATCACTCTGTGAACTGAGTTCCATCCTCGGGAGACACCTTTCCTCTCGCTGAACAATGTTATAAATTACAGTTTTCAGCTTTCTCAGTTATAAAATATGGGAATACTCTTACATTTACAATTCACTTTTATAAGGTTTTTCTTTTTTTTAGTTTTATGCATTTATTTTTATGTGTATGGATGTTTGCCCAAGGATATCAGAAGAGAGTGTAAGATCTCCTAGGAATTAAACCTCAGTCCTCTGGAAAAGCAGCCAGAGCTCTTAGGCACTAAAGTGTCTCTCTACCCCAACATGTACAATTCTTAACAACTTTAACCTAGAAGTACTTATTCTGTATTTGATATTTTATTTAAAATAAGGCAAAATTGTTTTATGATTAAAGGGGAATTCGGTTGGTCCAAGTATGTTTCTAATTTCAGACTTTACTATTCTACTGCATACTTATTCAGAACATTCATGACAAAAATTAAGAATGTATTTATTTGAAAATCTGAACATGAATAAGATGAAAGAACTGTAGATTTTAGGAATCAGGTATTCTACTTAAAATCTATGCTACAGTATAATCAACGCTTATTCACGCAACCTACTATTAAAATTTCCAAGGGGATTAAAAACCTGAACACAATCTCTATACTTAACCTTAAGAAAGTCAATGAAGTAGACCATGATGGTGCACCCCTGTAATCACAACAGGGAGGCTGAGACATGAGGATTGACAGTAACTTGAGGTCTACGCTATACAATACCAAGCTAGCCATTGCTACAAACCATGCAAAACAGTTTCTCACTTGACACACAACCACTGCAACTACAGGTTATTTCAAGATACCCTAGGTTTTAAGTCTCTAAAATTCCATGACCTCGTCCCACAGGAATGGCCCAAGAAAAGGTTTAAATCCAATTCTTTTCATTAAAAGTGTAAGAATTTAAAACTTACCAATTAATGAAGTCACTGTCTTAGTTACTTTTCAATTGCTGTGATAAGACACCAGGACCAAGGCAATGTATAACACAATGTGTTTAATTTAGGCTTATGTTCCTGAGGGTTAAATTCAATAATGGAGCAAAGGAATGGCAGCAGGAACAGCTGAGAACTTATATTTTGATTCAGGGAGGCAGAGGCAGAGGCAGGCGGATTTCTGAGTTCGAGATCAGCCTGGTCTACAGAGTGAGTTCCAGGACAGCCAGGGCTACAGAGAGAAACCCTGTCTCAAAAGAAAAAACAAAACAAAAACAACAAAAAAAAAGATTTCTAGGAAACCAATCACTGGGCAAGTAGGCAGGACTTCCAGGTCGGATGGAGGGACAACAGAGGCAGGACAGTGGGCTTTTGGACTTTTGGACCAGAAGGACAATGGAGCAAAAAAATGTAGGTAGCAAGAGACCGTTGGAAACTGCTATCAGAGGATTTAACTTAGATTGGCTTACTACTAGGATGCTAGTCGCTGTGCCCAATGATTGTGTTGGATCACTTTTTTGTTTTTAATATTTCACACTACCGGGTTGCTTTTAAATAACTCAGGAAGAAAATATTCAAATCACTAACCCGTAACTAATTTAAAACACTTAGAAATCTAACATTTTATGAAGTACACTGTTCTCAGAACTTTGACAGCTAAATTTGAACCAACCGGTCAAGAATTAACAGATATGCTGGGCGGTGGTGGGGCACGCCTGTAATCCCAGCACTTGGGAGGCAGAGGCAAGCAGATTTCTGAGTTCGAGGCCAGCCTGGTCTACAGAGTGAGTTCTAGGACAGCCAGGGCTACCCAGAAAAAAAAAAAAAAAGAAAATAAAAGAATTAACAGATATTCAATTTGAACAGCCATTTAGAAAAGTCCTATGAAGCCAGGAAGCAGAGACAGGAAAATCTCAGTGTTGGAGGCCAGCCTGGTCTACAGACAGAGTTCAAGGACACTCAAGGCTACACAGAGACATCCAGTCTCAAAAACAAAAAACAAACAAGGAAAAGCACGGAGTCTAACTCATAGAAAGCAGTCTATTCCAGTTCAAGTTAATAGAACAGCCTCAAAAAACTTCCTCCACAACCCAGCCTGGCACTCTGGTATACACACTACCCTTAAGCCAGACTGATCACCTTCACTTTGAAAGAAATGTTTTCAATGTAATCAGCATGCATACCCATAGAAGAAACCCTGCCTCCAGTAACCAAGATTAGACAGCCAGACAGAAGGTAGATTCCAATTCACATTCCAATGCTAACACTTACAACAGACCTAAGGCAAATTACCAGTATAATACCAATATTCAGAATATAGGAGACTTTATCTGTGACATTACAACTCAAAAGAATGGATTTGGAGCCATGCATACAAACCTGTAATCTCAGAAACTGGGAGGTAGAGGCAGAAGGAATAAATTAGGTCAGTCTCAATTATAGAGCAAGTTTGAAGCACTCAAGGAAAAGAGAAGGAAAAGAAGAAACAGGGGAGGAGAACAGGGAAGGAGAAAGGCGTAGTTTGGACCTCTTAAATCTTACTTTTAATATGGGTTTTAAAACCCTTTAACCTCCTTTTTAGCCCATCACCCACCAGAGGTAGTGGAAAAGAAAGGTTATTAGGATACAGGGAAGCGGAACTGTTTAGAATTTTTTTTTTGGGGGGGGGGGCAAATGTAATCTGTATTTTCAGGAAATCAGCAGTTTAGTTTACAGGTCAGCAGTGGCAGTTCAATCCACTCGAAAACACTTTACAAATATATCAGTAGTCTAGTTTGGTAGTATCAGGATGACAAACACTAGTCATCAGAGGTAGCGCGACCTAAAAGAGACAGCCAGACCTTCACAGAACAAGTCAGCAGGAGGGACCAGGACCATCAGAGATGCCAGAAGTTTTTTGGCATATTTTTCTCAATGAAGCAGAGATCAGTGAAGACAACCAAGAAGTGATGTAAAGCTATGAAAGCAAGCCAAGCCCCTCCCCCACCACTGCCCCTTGAGTCTTAGTTATACTCCCTCCAATCATCACCAGTCCTCCACAGTCTAGTCTCAGCACATGGGTTTGTATCAGATGAATCATTCTGCCAATCAGCCCAAGTCCACTGAAGCCATAGAAACCTCTTGTGAAGTTTCCTGATGCATTTCTCTCTATGGAGTCATGACAAATGGAATTCAACAATACATGTAAGGCGAACCACACATGTGTGTTGTTAGTGAAGAATCCATCATGCACCCTTTCACATGCTTGCTTTAGAAAAATATCCTTTCGCCTGTGCCTGCCTCAGGAAAACACTCCTTTATGTGTTTGCCCCAGCAAAACACCACCCAACATAACTGACTTTCCAAAGAAACCAGAAGTTTCCACATCAGAAAGGGAAGGGGGAAAAATAGAAAGAGAAGAAATGAAGAGAAAGAATATTAAATGTGGTAAGAGGAGCTTCTGCACAATTTTTTTTGGGGGGGAGGGGGACAATGAACCAGAGGTAAAGAGAAATGTCAGCAAATCGAAGTGTAAGAGCTCTAAAATGAACACTGTGGGGGCAGGTACTGTGATTCGTAATATGGGGGTTGATATGGAGGGTCCTTAACTTACAAAGAAGATCACAGGGTATAGTGTTTGAAAAAAAGCAGACCGAACTCCTAAAATTGTCATAGCATGGACAGTCCCGCCTATAACTATTAGAAAAGGAAGGACCTGAAGCACAGCATTGCTATAGTGAGATGCTTGAGGCTGGAGAGAGAGGAGGCTCAATGGTGATACTGGCTGCTCTTCCAGAGGACCTGAAGTCCATTCCCAGCATACAATTTTCTGTAACTACAATCTTAGAGGATATAATTCATGCTTCTGGCCTAGGCAGGCACTTCATTCAAATGGTGTACAGACAGATGCAAGCCAAACACAATATACATAAAATAAATTTTAAAAATTAAAAATGTATTTCTAAGCAACTGTCATAAATTTACGGTTCTAGTAATGGTGTACAAATGTCCCAATTTCCACACCTTTACCAACACTTGATTTTTTTTTTTTTTTTTTTTTGTTGGGTTTGTCTTGGGATTAGGGGTTACTCCTGGACCTCATACATAGTGGGCAAGTACTCTACCAAAGAGGTATATATAGCCCACTCTTTTGTATTTTTTTATCTTGAGAATGTTTATCAAAATTGCCCAGGATGGCCTTGAACTTCTTTTGCTTCACCTTCCCTAGAAAATGGATTATACACAACTAAGTTCAATTCACTGAGATCTGGTTTTGCACTGGAATTATAGATGTGGGGCTACCCTACCTGACCTTTTCTTTCCTTTCTCTTCACTTCCTGACTAACATAAACTCTAACTATCTGTTATTCTTTCATTTCAGAGTCTGGTAAGTACAGTGTAGCCTTTTCTGCTCTATGCCTCTAACATGCTTTTCCCCTACATAAACAACTCTCCCACCTGACCTACTCTTCAGGTCAAAACTTACCTGCCCTTTTCTCTGGGAATCCATTATCAAAACTACAAGTATAAATGAGCTAGTCCTTCTGTACAGTGAAATTCCTTTAGTATGACCTTCACAGGCAATTCTAAGTAACTTGAAAATATGAACACTCATCTAAATATTATTTAAATGAACTATCATTTTTAAGGACCTCTGAATGATACAGAGTTGGACATATATTACTCTATTTGGGTAGCTTAAAATCAATAAAGATTAAATTAAGTTTTATCAATTTTTCTTAAAGTTTGTTTTTTTTTTTTTTTTTTTAGGCAGGGTTTTTCTGTGTAACTCCAGATCTCACCTCAAACTGAGACTGGCCTCAAACTCAGATATCTGCTTATCTCTGCCTCCAGAGTGCTGAGATTAAAGGCATGCACCACCATGCCCAGTTAAGATTTAAAAAATAACCAAATTATGTGTGAGGGGCATTTATCCATGGAGGCCCAAAGAGAGTGTCATATCCCTTAGAGCTGGAGTTACAGGTAGTTGTAAGCTTCCTAGTATTGGTACTGAAAAATAAATTTGGGTTCTCTGTAGTAAGAGTAACAAGTGCTGCTCGTAATCTTACTAAACTAAACCACTCTCACAATCTTTCTCTTTTTAAGAATTTTAGATTTATATATTTTATTTTACATGCATGGGAGTTTTGCTCCAATTTAT
Source organism: Apodemus agrarius (assembly GCA_964023405.1). Lineage (NCBI taxonomy): Eukaryota > Metazoa > Chordata > Mammalia > Rodentia > Muridae > Apodemus > Apodemus agrarius. The sequence goes on along the minus strand of OZ030011.1, from coordinate 72,145,223 downwards.
CTGTGCACCACACCTATGCTTAGAACCCTTGGAGTTCAGAAGAGAGCACCAGATAACCTGGAACTGGAGTTATGGACTGCTGTGAGCTACCACATAGGTACTGGTAATTAAGTCACTCAAAGGATAATTCTCTCCTGCCATGGATTCTGGGGTCCCTTCTTAAAAACAGCCATCTTGGGGGCAGGAGAGATGGCTCAGTGGCTAAGAGCACTGACTGCTCTCCCAGAAGACCCAAATTCAATTCTGAGCACGGGCATGGCAGCTCAGAACTCTCTATAACCCATTCCAGGGGATCCAACATCCTCACATAGACATACACTCAGTTAAAATACCAATGTATATAAAATAAAAAAGTAAGTCATTAAAAAATAGCAGTCTCTCTAGCCCCTTCTTAAAAATACAACTACCATGTGACCCAACAATCCTATCTCTTGGTCTTATCCAGAACTGAAAACACTCAGACATCTGCACAAGTTCACAGTAGCACTATTCTCAAAAGCTAACAAGTAAATCTAAATGTCCATTAAATTAACAAACAAGCAAAAAGTCGTATATACATACAATAGATTATTCGTGTAAAAATGAAATTATGGGCCAGCATAGTAGCATAGGTCCATGATCCTGGCATTTGAAAGGAAAATAGATCAAAAGTTCAAGGCTATCATCAGCTATATAGCCACTTCAAAGTCTGCTTGAAATACATGTGAGGGGGGGAGGGAGAGAGGAAGGAAGGGAGGGAGGGAAAGGGAGGGAGGGAAAGAGGGAGGGAGGGAGGGAGGGAGGGAGGAAGGGAGGAAGGGAGGAAGGAAGGCAGGAAGGAAGGAAGGAAGGAAGGAAGGAAGGAAGGAAGGAAGGAAATTTTGGCATATGACATACTGTACGGTTGAACCTTGCTTGAGAATAGTGTAAGTCAGGGAGTCACAAGAAAAATACTGTGCCATCCCACTCATGATATATCTAAGTGGTCAGATCTGTGCAGACACAGCACATTAAATCAGAAACAGAAAGTAAAATGAGGGCTGGCAGGAGCTGAGGAAAGAAGAAACATTTTGGACACTGATTGGTTGTATAACAGGATGAAGTATTTAATGCCACTGAACTGTATATTTATAATGATGGTAAATTTTAACAGGTTACGGGGGCATATGCATTACTGAAGATGAAAGAAAATCATTAGCTCAAAACCAAACTGAGCTACATGGGCAGACCTTGACTCAGAAAGCAAAACAAAGAGGAAGAATGAGTCTTCTGATGCTGGAATGTTTGTAACTTATGACAAAACATGTAATTTTTTTACCTTTTATTATAAAAGTATTCCATTAGAAATAATTTCAACTTCACTTAAAATGTCTTAAAACTACCTCTATGATTATCCTAAATGAGTCCTGAACAATTAAAGTACTATTACTTGACATGAGCATTAAATAAAATGCAAACTGATAACAAACAACAGTAATAACACAGAACCTGCAGTTCAAACAATTCACCACTGACACTATAACATTGACTTAATTCTACAACACACTCGGCCTTCTCATTTATACTGATTCTGCCAGCAACTGAAGAGTTTCCATTACTTGGTAACTCACAGTCATTAGGAGAAGTTTCCAAAGTTAACTGTGAATCATCTTCCTGGAAAGTTAAAAATACATCAGATCCATCTGTCCAAAATGCTATCACTCCAGAAACTACTTGTTACTAAATATCTGTGTACTGTTTAAGATTGCTCCGAGGAACAAGATGATTCCAAAAGCCATTTTAAAAATTACTTATGTTTTAGAACTCCAATAATCTTTTCTTAGGAATTGCAGAAAATCAGGTGAAGAAATAAGATACTGATCCAAGCACACTAGACTAGCCTGGATATCTAAACATATATGTTACAGTTAGGGTTATTCGAATGAATGAATATATATATACATACATATATATATATATATATATATGTATATATATATATATATATTTGAATCCCTCTAACTAGCTTTATACATGCCCAATAGCCTTGTTCTTAGCTTCTCCAATTCTTGAATGTGAAGGCTGCATTGGATGTCTTTTTAGGATATACCAACTATAGGGCTAGAAAGATGGCTTCGAGAGCAGCACCAAGCTTGCTACCTAAGTTTGGTCCCTGGAACCTATATGATAATAGGAGAGAACCAACTCCCACAGATTCTGTTGTCTGTCCATCTCTGCTCCCCCTCTACCCCTCCACACAATGTACATACACTATTAATTAATGAGTTGATTAATTAATTTGAAAAAGACTTGGTAAAGAACTGGAAGACACATTCCAGGCATGCAAGATTTGAAACTTTTACTAACTCATTAGTTTCTCTATCCTTTTATCACTTTCGCCATACTAAATTAACTGTACAAAGAAGCCAGCGACCACACACAACAAAAATACAAAATTAGGGGCTGGAGAGATGGTTCAGCGGTTAAGAGCACTGACTGTTCTTCCGAAGGTCCTGAGTCCAAATCCCAGCAACAACATGATGGCTCACAACCATCCGTACGTAATGAGATCTCATACCCTCTTCTGGTGTGTCTAAAGACAGCTACAGTGTACTTACATATAATAAATAAATCTTTAAAAAAAATACAAAATTAGTTTGGAAAACAATCAGAAAGGAAGTGAACCTGACTTCCAGAGTTGCTGTTATTAAAATATGATTTTAAGTGAACCAAAAAAAATGTAGAACTAAGTATACAGTGGAGAGTGCTTGCATAGCATGCATAAGGCCCTGAGTTCAGTCTCCAGCAATACAAATTAAACAAAAAAAATTACTGAGTATGCAGCAAAAGATATAACACAAATTAAATATCATAAAACATAGGGGAGAAAGCAAAATAAGTAAGTGATGTTCCCCCCAAGAAGGCTCAAACACTGATTTTATTCAGTATCTTTTTTGTTGTTGTTTTTTGGGTTGGTTTTTTGTTTGTTTGTTTTGTTTTCCCAAGACAGGGTTTCTCTGTATAGCCCTGGCTGTCCTGGAACTCACTCTGTAGACCAGGCTGGCCTCCAACTCAGAAATCTGCCTGCCTCTGCCTCCCAGAGTGCTGGGATTACAGGCGTGCGCCACCACCGCCAGGTATTACTCTGGTATCTTAGTTAAATTTCCGTTGCTATGACAAAGCACCACAAACAAAAGCAACTTGGAAGAAAAAGGTTTATTTCAGTTTACAGCTTACTCATTCAGAGAAATCAGGACAGGAACTCAAGACAGGAATCTGGAGACAGAAATTGTAGCAGAGGCCATGGGGCAGTGCTGTTTACTGGCTTGCTCTCCCTGGCTTGCTTAGCCTGCTTTCTTCTTTATCTGCCCAGAGACCCCATAATGAATGGATTGACTGGTCTGTACAGTAGTTGCGACCTTGTGGGCTCTTCTTTTTCCCACTCTTTATACCCCTGGTTTCATCCCCTATCATTAGAAGAGAAAGAAGGATGGTGGGGTAGGGAGGGGTTTGTGAATCTAAATTTCTTCTTGTCCTTTGAGCAGACTATCACTACTAACAACTAATCCCTCTGAAGAGCCACCAACCATCAACCTTGCCTCTCAGTGCTCTAGCATTTACAAACCCTCTGAAGAGTTCCCAGAATTCCAAATGTTATGCAATTACAGAAACTCTCTGTACCTGGCAAAACCACACCTCTCTGCCATAGCATGAGGCAAATCATACTCAGATGCTGCAGACAGTCTGAAGCAGTGTCATATTCTCACACCTGGGATTAAAACAACAACAACAAAAAACTTTCTTATAATATTTCCTTTTTTTTTTTTCTTTCTTTTTTGGTTTTTCGAGACAGGGTTTCTCTGTGTAGCTCCGGCTGTCCTGGAACTCACTCTGTAGACCAGGCTGGCCTCGAACTCAGAAATCCACCTGCTCACAGAGTGAGTTCCAGGACAGCCAGGGCTACATAGAGAAACCCTGTCTCAAAAAAAAAAAAAAAAAATTATTCAATTGTAGCTAAGATTCCTATGGCACTCCATTTCTCAGAAAAGAGGGACATACATAATTTTAAATCGGGTGTGGTGTCATCCTACACCACTACTACTGATATATTATCTCCATTCTGTGGACTTCCCCAGTCAACACCACCACATTTACAGTTTAGTGAAATGCTCTCAGCAACTCTGTTCACTTAACAATAATTTAGCAAACACCTGTATCATGTGCCCGGTCCTTCCTCTCATAGTGAATATACAAGTGAATCAAAACACCTGATCCTTTCAAAGAACTTATAACCAATCTACTACAGCAAAGGACAGTAAACTTAAAACTACAAATTTTATGAGGTGCCAGAAAGGAGTAACAAAAGGAAACAGTATGTGCAAACAACAGACACACACAAATATAGAGGTGCTCCAGCATCTTGGTTCCTACTATTGGTTTGACTGAGAACAGCCACCATAAATTCACACTCACTTGCTTAGTCCCCAGCTGTAAGCTGGAAGGATTGGGAGGGGTGGACTTGTTGGAGGTGTGTCACTGGGACGTTGGGGTCTCAAAAGTCCATGCCAGGCCTAGTACCTATGCCTGGGTGTGTTTGTCTGTCTGTCTGTGTCTCTGTTTCCTTCCTCCCTCCCACCTCCTCTCTGCCTGCTGATCAGGATGTAGCTCTGAGCTTCTTTTCCAGCACCACATGTTCCATCTGTGCCAGGCTCCCCACTACGTTGATAACAGACTAACTCAATGAAACCATAAAAAAGCCCCCAATTAAATGTTTTCTTTCATAAGACCTGCCATGGTCATAGTGTCTCCTCACAGCAATAGAACAGTGACTAAGACTCTACTCTTACTCTTTCTAAATATGTAAGCTTATGCAAGTCTCATTCAGTGTTAATGATTCTGGAAAAAGAACAACACCGAGAAGATTAAGTACTTTAAGAAAAGCTAGGTATGAAAAAAATAAAATAAAATAAAATAAAATAAAATAGAGCCGGGCAGTAGTGGTGCATGCCTATAATCCTAGCACTTGGGAGGCAGAGGCAGGCGGATTTCTGAGTTCGAGGCCAGTCTGGTCTACAGAGTGAGTTCCAGGACAGCCAGGGTTACACAGAGAAACCCTGTCTCGAAAACAAAACAAAAAAAAAAAAGAAAAGAAAAACAAAGAAAAACTAGGTATGAAGGCACACAACAATAATCCCAGCACTTAGAAGAGCTCTGAAGTGGGACTTCACAGAGTTCAATATCCTTGGCTGCAGCAGGGTGGTGGTGGTGGCGCACACCTGTAATCCAGCACTTGGGAAGCAGAGGCAAGTGGATTTCTGAGTTTGAGGCCAGCCTGGACTACAGAGTGAGTTCCAGGACAGCCAGGCTATACAGAGAAACCCTGTCTGCAGAAAAACCAAATCCAAAAACAAAACAAAACCAAAAACAAAAAACAAAAAAACAATAGCCTTGGCTGCATAAAAAATACCAGGCCAGCCTAGTGAGATCCTAACTCAATAATTAAATAAAACCATAGTCTAGACCACTATAAAAGCTCTATTACCTGACATGACTCATATACTTGAATGTTTGATTCCCGGTCAGTAGACTATTTAGGAAGCATTAGGGGGCTTTGTAGGAGGAGATGTGTCATTGGGAGTGCCAGGCAGGCCAGTCTTACTGTCTCTCTCTTCATGAGTTAGACAGAAAATCTAAATAACTACCAAAAAGTCCATTAAAAAGAACTAAAAAATGTTTTAAGAATGTGTTAGGCAAGTCACTGAAATTTCAGAAAGTAATATGCTGGTTAAAACTTCAAATGCCATAAGAAGAAAGGAACAGACTTCTTTAGGAAGTTAAGTAAGACATGAACCACAAAAAATCATTTTAAAACCTTTAACAACACACCAATTTAGAAAGCACACTTCTCAAACAAAAATTTTCAAAATACAGATTTTCAGACTGTCGGGATAATCAGCAGACAAATGAGTCTGCCACCAAGCCTAACAAGCCCAGTTCGATGCCCAGGCTCGAACAGAGAGCTGACCCCTACAAGTTCTTCTCTGACCCATGAGCACTGAGCACTGGGTCAGAGAAGAACTTGTAGGGGTCAGTTCTGACTCAGAAACACACCCACACCCACACAAATATAGATTCTATCTGAGACTTCTTTTTTAAGATTTTATGGCCAGGCAGTGGTGGCGCACGCCATTAATCTCTGCACTTAGGAGGCAGAGGCAGGCAGATTTCTGAGTTTGAGGCCAGCCTGGTGTACAGAGTGAGTTCCAGGACAGCCAAGGCTACACAGAGAAACCCTGTCTTGAAAAAAAAAAAAAAAAAAAAGATTTTATTTATTTATATGTAAGTACACTGTAGCTGTCTTCAGACACCCCAGAAGAGGGCATCAGATTTCATTACGGATGGTTGTGAGCCACCATCTGGTTGCTGGTTTGAACTCAGGACCTTCGAAAGAGCAGTCAGTGCTCTTAACCACTGAGCCATCTCTCCAGCCCCCTACCTGAGATTTCTTTTATTTTTTTTAAGATTTATTTTATGTATATGAGTACACCATTGCTCTCTTTAGACACCCCAAAGAGGCCATCAGATCCCATTACAGATGGTTGTGAACCACCATGTGGTTGCTGGGAATTGAACTCAGGACCTCTGGAAGACCAGTTGGTGCTCTTAGCCACTGAGCCATCTCTCTAGCCCCTATCTGAGATTTCTAAGAGTGAAAGCCGAGACTCTAAGTGACTTATAATAAGATTATATCTGGGAGCCAATAAAAGTCTCATTCTCACAATTAGGGATTTTACAAATATCCTTATATAACTGTTGTCTTTGGTAGCATCGCTAGGAGAATGATAGTCAAGTTGATAGCCTTTAAATTAAGTCATTAAAGCACATTATAAATACATATATAAAGCCAGGCACAGTGGCACAGGTCTGTAACCCCAAGGATTTAGGAGACAGAAGACCAGAGGTCAGTCTCAGCTACACAGCAAACTTAAGGCCTATCTGGCCTACATGAGATCCTAATTCAGAAAAGAAAAAGGGAGGGAGGGAAGATAGATGATAGATACCTTGATAGACAGATATAGATAGATCTTTTATTATTATTAATAAGTAGTAACTAATATAACCCTTAACATTACTGAGTACTTATAAATGACTTAAAATAAATATACAAATATATCCCATCCAAAAATCAAAGCAAATGTCAGGAAAATGATTTTTGTTTTGTTTTGTTGGGTTTCTCTGTGTAGCCCTAGCTGTAGACCAGGCTGCCTCTGCCTCCCAAGTGCTGGGATCAAAGGGCGTGCGCCACCACTGCCCAGCAGAAAAATTAAATTTTTTAATTTGCAAAAGTTCTGAATAGATACTTCATTAAAACAAGTAAGCATAAAAAAGATTGTCTAACTTAAGAGACTGAGAAGGTGAGTAGCCTGGGCTTATTACATTTAAAAAACAAAAACCCAATAACAAAATTGATTGTCCTTAAACATGGTCATTCCGAAGCCTTAGGATCAAAAGGCTGGTAACCCCACAAAAGCAAAGCTTCTGACTGACCACATGCCTCTGGTCACAGACCTCACCACCACCTGGGAAACCGGCTTGGCTTCCTCACATTCCTCCTTCCATGAAGAGCAGGAGAAAATAAGACGACTCTGATTGAGGTCCGAGAGCCAACGAATCAAGTTTTAAGGAAAACAAGTAGGACAATACAAGAGACTGAAGCTACAACACAAGAGTAGTGCTAAACAAAACTCAGACACTGGGAACCTCAAAGAAACAATGGATCTGCCTCCTTTCCACTGCGTCTGTGTGTGTCCACACATGTATCCATCCTTGTGAGTATGTCTTCAAGGACATACGAAGTCAGAGAACAACTTACAGCAGCCTATCCTCACCTTCTACTGTGAATCCCAAAGATCACACTCAGTCTTAGGAAGCAGTGCTTTTACCAGCTGAACTATTTCCCTGGCCCTTGTCTAATATCTTGAACAAAAATGACTAAGATAGAAATGTTCCCTGCCATAGCTGGAGGGTGAGGGTGGTACACACCTCTAATCCCTGCACTCTGGGAGGCAGAGGCAGGTGGATTTCTAAGTTCGAGGCCAGCCTGGTCTACAGAGTGAGTTCCAGGACAGCCAGGGTTATACAGAGAAACCCTGTCTTGGGGGGGGGGGGGAGAGATCAAAAAAAAAAAAAAAACACAAACAAAAAGAAATGTGTCAAAGAGACACCAAGATATATAAGTTGGAAATCCAAGCAATAAGTACTTGATAAAATCAAGAAACTAATAATCTATGTCAACAATATGACATATAGTAGTTGTAGTGGCTACTCCTAGTTGTCAACTTGACTATCTCTGGAATGAACTACAGTCCAGAATTAGAGGGCACACCTGTGGTCCAGATCTTGAGGCTGAAGACACATTTCTGATCTGGATCTTGGCATGGAGATCTTAAGGCATAGTGGCCACGAAAAGTTTAGGCTCAGGTGAGGTAGGTAGTACATGCCTTTAATCCCTGGAGACTGAGGCAAGGAAATCTCCGAGTTCAAGGTCAGCCTGGGACAAGCAAGTCCCAAATCCAAGAGTGGTGGTACACACCTTTAATCTGGGACACACCTTCGGCTGGAGGCCTACATAAGGATATTAGAAGGAGGAAGATTCACTCTTCCCCTGCTTGCCTTGTGGGACTGAGCAACTGCTAGACCCTTGGACCCATTCACAGCTGTTCCTGACCACTGTTGGGGAGTCAGACTATAAATTGTAAGGCATCAACAAATCCCCTTAATATACAGAGATGACCCATAAGTTCTGTGACTAGAGAACCCTGACTAATACAGAAGTCATACTGCAGTTGTGTTTAATAGCCCTATCCTTAAAAATATTTATTACTTTCTTTGTTTTGTTTGAGACAGGTCCTCCCCCTGTCACCCAGGTTAGCCTAAAACTCATTAGATAACTAGACTAGTCTCAAATTAACAGTGATCTTCCTGTCTCAGCCTATCCAAGTGTTAGGATTACAGGCATGAGCCAACACACAGGCTTTATAATAAAATGTCATGGGTGAAATTACATGGTCCCAGCCCTGCTTCAAAACAATGACATGTGAGCAAATGGAGAGAGAGAGAAGTTAAAATAAGACTGATCAAAACGGCTATCTAGCTCCCTTTGCAGAGTGCTTACAGGCACAGCGCCCTGGTTCCATCCCCAGAACCACAACAGGATTACACTCCTATAATCCCATTATTGTCAAGAGTTCGAGATTATCCTTCTCTACACAGTGAGACAAGCCAGCCTGGGATACAAGAGTCTCTATCTCTGGGGAAAGATAATGATCTATTGGGGGGAGGGGTTACTCTTTAAGATGAGAAACAGATTGTGGAAGATCAGACTGTATTTTCTAAGCATATATTTAAAACATTCCACAATAAAATGCTAAGGCAAGTTTATAACAATACAACTGTAGTTACAATATAAAAGATAAACTTAAAAGAAGGGCAGCATGAGCCGGGCGTGGTGGCGCACGCCTTTAATCCCAGCACTTGGGAGGCAGAGGCAGGTGGATTTCTGAGTTCGAGGCCAGCCTGGTCTACAGAGTGAGTTCCAGGACAGCCAGGGCAAAACAGAGAAACCCTGTCTCGAAAAACCAAAAAAAAAAAAAAAAAAGAAGGGCAGCATATAGAAGAAATTTTAGACGACATTAGAGAAATCAGGCAGAAGCACTCTGAACAAAGACAAGGGAGCAGTGTAGCAGTGTAATGGAGCACACAGAATAAATCAGGGCTATTTTCCATAGGATAGTGGTCAGAAGCCACGGGCTAAACAGACAACAGTTCCTTACCCTCTTCCTTTTTAAGCTAAAAGAGAACCATATCCCTGTATGTGCAAGAGGACTATAAACCACTCAAATTAAAAATGATTGAGATAGATTGCATTTTAGGATAAGCCTGTTTTACATGGCCCTTTTGATCACTTTAGGCTAGTTCTCCTATTCTCAACAGCCTCTTTCCTGCTTCAGGACTGTCTACTAATGGTGCTTCTCCCAGGTTCTTAATATGATTCAGTATTCCCTAAACTTAAAATCTAAAGGTAGATTTGGGGGCTGGGGGAGTTGCAAAAATGAAATGAAGGGCTGGGATTACAACTCAGGTAGAAATCTTGCCTACCATGCATAAAGCCTTGGAGCTTGGGTTGGACTCACAGCACCATACAAACTGTTTGCACCTATAATTCCAGCACTGGGAAAGTAAGTACAAGGTCCAACCTTGATACAAGAGACCCTACTTCATAAAAATAAAAGAGTAAGGATATATTGAGGAACTTAATATCCAGAGTTTGTGGGAGAACACAAGACTATATTTTGAAACATTAGTCCAGCACACAGAAAATACTCAATAAATATTAAATATTAACTAAAAACTGGCAAGTTTCAATCTCATTTACTTTCTAAGTCTCCTTTAATTTGCCACTTGAGGCATTTTATCACCTCCAAAACAAGCTCCCTAAGGTAAAGTCTTGGTTTCATATATAATTATATATCTAGAGAATAGCCCAAAGCAGCACATATTTACTGAATAATTGAAAAAAATCAATAAAATTCAAGAGACTGAATACACGATGAAAAGGACTCAGTGACTAAATACTAGGAGTGACATTATGGAACAGGTTTAGTGTGGTTATAGGAAGAATAGGGATTCACAACCAGCTGAAGAGATGAGCAGGTGAATCGGTATAGAAAAGTTAAACAGGAATTTTACAAATAAGTCTAGAAGCTAAAAGCATGGCCCTGGTTTTAAATCCCAGCTCTGCTTTCTGCTGTCTCTAAATGTAGATTTGAGCACAATACTTAAACTCTGGGTGGACCCCAATATTTCAAAGTCAGAAATTTAAATTCCATCAACCTCACAAACCTGTACATTAGAATAACAAATAGTAAATCTGGGTACTACTAAAATGGTAGTAAACAGGAGCCTAAGAATTGGACTGTAATAAAAATTTTGGTTTTGGTTTTGGCTTTGTTTTTAGTTTTTGTTTTTTAGTAAAATACAGTGAATGCACAAGCGAATCAGAACCTCAAACTACAACTAAAAACAAAAGAATACATTACAAAAAGTGGACAAGAGCCGGGTGGTGGCTTACCCCTGTAATCCCAGCACTCTGGGAAGCAGAGGCAGGTGGATTTCTGAGTTCGAGGCCAGCCTGGTCTACAGAGTGAGTTCCAGGACAGCCAGGGCTATACAGAGAAACCCTTTCTCGGAAAAAAACATTACTGCAAAAAGTAAGGCAGGAAGATTGCCATTAGTTGAGGTTATCCTAGGCTACAGAGTTGGGCACCACACCAACCAGGAATACATAGTTAAGACCCAGTGTCAAAAACCAAAAGGAGATGAAACAGATGAAAGAAGGAATGACTAGAATGGAAGCCAAAGAAAGAGTTCACTGTTTGAGACAGTCTCACTGTATACCTCTGGTTGGCCAGGAACTCAACAGAGGTCCACCTACTTTTTGCCTCCCCAGTTCTAGGATCAAAGCCTTAAAGGAAAAGATTTGGGGGAAGAAATAGTTGACATCAGAAAATGTAGTTTAAACCCAATGCAGTGTATAAAGCCACAGAATTTGGAAATCTGAAGGTCAATCATGAAGGGGGAAGGGTGGGACTTGTGTTATGCAATGGTCATAAGGGACAAGACTCAGACCGAAGATACCAGGTGCCAGAGAATTAAAAAAAAAAAAAAAAAAAAAATGTTGTAATGATAGTGAGGTGGCTGAAGGAGTAAAGCTGCTCACCAACAAGCCTGACAACCTGAGTTGAATCCTCAGGACTCTGACAGTGAAAATGCAAGCGGACTCCCACAAGTCTTCTGACCTCCATGTGTGCTGTGGGAGATCACAACCCACAGACACTAAACAGCATGCATAAGCTCAGGGTCAATCTCCAACACAGCAGAAAAGTGTGTGTTCCCATCTTAGTCCTGCTACCCAGGAGGCTGAGGCAGAGAGCCGCTTAGACCCAGGAGTTAAGGTCTGGCCTAGGCAACAAGATAGTCTCAAAATAAAAAAAAAAAAGAAAGAAGAAGAAAGAAAGAAAGAAAAAGAGAAAAAAGGAAAGGAAAGGGAAAGGGAAAGGGAAAGGGAAAGGAAAAGGAAAGGGAAATAAAAGAAAAGAAAAGAAAAGAAAAGAAAAGAAAAGAGAAAAGAAGAGGTGTGGATGAATGCAGAACGTTCAAGACTACATATAAAAGTAGTAGTTTTATGGGCTGGAGAGATTGGCTCAGTGGTTAAGAGCACTGATTGCTTTCCCAGAGGTCCTGGGTTCAATTCCCAGCAACCACATGGTGGCTCACAACCATCTGTAATGGGATCTGATGCTCTCTTGTGTGTCTGAAGACAGCTATAATTGTACTCATACATAAAATAAATAAATAAATAAATCTTTTAAAAAAGTAGTCTTGGTTTTAGTAAAGTAACAGAAATAATTTTAAACTCACAGCTTAAATACAACACAAACATTTTTTTTTAAAACTCTTTTTCGAAACAGTTTCTCTGTGTAGCCCTGGCTGTCCTGGAACTCACTCTGTAGACCAGGCTGGCCTCGAACTCAGAGATCCGCCTGCCTCTGCCTCCCAAGTGCTGGGATTAAAGGTGTGCGCCACCTCCTGGCTAACAAAAACATTTTTTACACATCTATTCAACACAAAACTTTTTCTAAAAAAAGTTTTTAGCAGCTTTTTCTAAACAGTCCTGCCCCACCCACACACAATGAGTGACAGCACTTAAAGCACATTCAATATTCTAGAAACAAATCTGAAATGCTATTAATTAACCCAACAACACAATTTTAAAAATATACAGCACACACAAGAGCATATAAACAATTCAGCCACGAACATTTTATTCCATAAATATCAGTATAAAATAATGAAAATGTCTCTGGATAAAATAGAAGTAGAGAACATCATATAACAGAGTAAACAGGCTGGAGAAATGGCCCACCTTCCAGGGGACCTGAGTCCCAGACCCAGCACCCACGGCAGGGAGACTCACACCACCTCAACTCCAGCTCCAAAGGAACCCAACATCTGGCCTTTGAGCACCTGATCTCATGTGCACATGCACAGACACACACATAACTAAACATAAGAAAAATGTTTAAGGGGTGGGGAAGCGAGTAAACAAAGACTATCATTCTGAAAGAAACCAAACTAAAGAATCCTTAAAAGTTTTTCTGTTGTGGTTAAGACCAGGAACAATGAAAAGGAAATGGAAGAAAACCATGTATTTCAATAATGTAAAACATTAATTTGGACACAAGATGCTTTCTTAGCTAGTTACATTAATCATGCCAGAGTGACAAATTCAATTGCTAATTTGAAAATCAAAACAATAGTACAAGGATCAAATACTATATAAGGACTTGGTGGTTTATCAATTCAGCAAAGCCTCTGCAATTTTTCAACAGATTAACCTCACTCTTATCCACGTGGAAAAGTTGGTATCAACTTTTTGTATGCCCACAAAACTCTAAATCCAAGAAAAGTAAAGTAGACTCTACAAATTTAAAGGAAACCACAGCAATTTTGTTTGTTTGTTTTGTTTTTCAAGACAGGGTTTCTCTGTATAGCCCTGGCTGTCCTGGAACTCATTCTGTAGACCAGGCTGGCCTCCAACTCAGAAATCTGCCTGCCTCTGCCTCCCAAGTGCTGGGATTACGGGCGTGCACCACCACGCCCGGCAGCAATTTTTGACATAAGCTTTTTGAAAGTAGTAATCTCTAAAACACAATTTTAAGACTACCATATCAACTAAAAGGTGTCATATAAAATATGGAGGATTTTGTTGTAAAATTTAACTTCACCCACTTTGTGGAGTTAAATAAAAGTTTACTGGTTTGTCAGGTGAGGTGGTGCAAGCCTGTATAATTCCAGCACTTCAAGAGGTAGCATGTGGATCTCTAAGAGATCTGAACCAGCCTGTTCTACATATTGAGTTCCAGATCGCCCAAGACAACAGAGACCCTGTCTCAAAAGCAACCACAATACTAGCTGGTGACAGCACACGCCTTTAATCCCAGCCCTTGGGAGACAGAAGCAAGTGGATCTCTGAGTTCGAAGCCAGTCTAATCTACAGAATTACTTCCAGGACAGCCAAAGAGGTACAGAGAAAAAAGTCAGTTTCAAAAAACAAAACAGCCAGGCGGTGGTGGCGCACGCCCGTAATCCCAGCACTTGGGAGGCAGAGGCAGGCAGATTTCTGAGTTCCAGGCCAGCCTGGTCTACAGAGTGAGTTCCAGGACAGCCAAGGCTACAGAGAAATCCTGTCTCAAACAAAAACAAAAACAAAAACAAAAAAACAAAAAACAATAACAAAAGCCCATAACCAAAAAAGTTTATAGGTTCAATCGTTTTGCAATGCTTTTGGCAACGAAAAAACCTGATTAATTTTTCTTTCAGTTTTTTGTGTGTTTATGATAGACTCTATGTGGCCCTGATTGTCCAGGGCCTGAACTCATGGGTATCAAATCCCTCTCCCTCCTTAGCACTGGGATTAAAGACTTGTGTCACTAAACCTGGGTATTTTAAATTTTTGAATAAAACTGTTAATATTGTTTGTAAACAATCAGGTCAGAAATAAATTAATCAATGTAACTAAAAAGTTTACTATATTTATTTGAGGATACCTTTTCTACATTCATTAATCAAGCTATTGTTTCAACATTATTTCTCCCTAAATTCACTAAAGGAGTTTTATCTGTGTATAATAACTAACAGGTGGAACGTTTAGATGTACGCTTTTTTCTTCTAAGCTTAAATTATACCCTGGAAAGGGAACGTAAAATTAAACGCAACTATCCTACAGCGTGAATAATCCTTTCAAACAGATGGAGCAATTTTAAAAATTCAAGGCATGAACCCACAACTGCTACCTTCCAAAAGTCAGGATAACTCAAGTCTGTCAGAGGATCACATTAAGTGGACTTTTCGTTACGTTTTGGCTTGTACCAAGCAGTAAGTACGTTCTGCTTTAGATTAAGACCAATTCTTTCCTCAGACATTTCATAAATACTGTACAGATAGCCCAGTTTTGCTTTGTATCAGTAAAAACACGAATATAGAAGGGAACTCTAGTGAAGCGGATTCAAAAGAGAAATACTCAGTTAAAGCGTTGATGAATCATTAAGCGCTAAAGGAAATCCAAGTGAGTAGAGCGGCATCCCGGGCACTTAGAAGAGTTGAGGACGGGAAGGCAAACTTCGCGGGTCAGCCGCAAGCCATTGTGCGCCGCAGTAGCCCGAAGCGGCGTGGCTGTCAAGGGGCAAGTGCGCACCGAGGCGCGGGGGAGGGGGCAGGCGCCGGGAGGCGAAGCCGCTCATCCCCGGCCCTCTCCGCGTGTTCTCGCCCTCAAGAGGCCCAACAAGCGCCAACTCAGTGCCCAGCGGGCCCACGCCAGACTCTTGCCAAGAGGCGCTGGGCCCATACCCGGAGGCCCAGTAGGTGCCTCCGGAGGAGCCCTGAGGACGCCATGCTAAAAGCCAAAATGGCTGCCCCAAGGATGCCCGCAGCGCGCCGCCTGTGAGGAGGGAGCCGGCCGCTGCGGGAGCGGGGGAGGGGGCGCCCGGAGCGCCGTCACCGCTCGCCCGCCGGAGCCGCACAGGTAGGTCCCCTCCGCCCCTTAGGGCACCGGCCTCAGCCCCGGCCCCACCCCCCCGGCCCGTGCCCGGGCCACAGCCCGCAGCCGACCCGGGTGACGTACCTGCAGTTCGGCCCGCTCCACCTCCCAGTGCGCCCGCTCCATCTCGAACCGAGCCCACTCGTGCTGGATGTAGTGCAGTATCCCCGGGATAGTGTACTGTTGCGGCCGGGACAGCTCGGGCCCTGCCGGGGGCCCCGCCGCCTCGGCGGCCGGAGGACCCCCACCGCCCGGCGCTCCGTTCGCTCCCGGCGGAAGGCTCAGGTTCCCCCCGGGTCCCTGCTGCGGCCGGGGAGGGGCTGCCATCCCCTGGCCGCCGCCGCCTCCGGCCAGCTCGTCCATTGTGTGTGGAGCCCCGGCCGGGGCGCAGAGCGAGACGCCGACAGCTGCGGGGAGGGCCGGGACCGTGGCCCCGCGCTGACGGCGGGGCGGGGGACCGGCCGGAAGAGGGCCGGGGAGGGGGTCGTTGCCGTGTGCTTGCCGCGGATCAGAGCAGGGAGCTGCCGGCCGCCGCCATTACAGTCCCTCCTCCATCTGCCTGTCTCACTCACTTTGGGGAAAGGGGGGCCGCGGCAGGAGGGGGGGAGGGACGGATAAGGAGGGACGTAGGGCCGCCGCTCGCGCACAGCACCCTGGGTAGCGAACGCCGCGGCAGCCGCACTCCGGATAACCAAATAGAGTCCGGGCTCACCCCCACGCAGGCGCACTAAGGATGTGCTGCTCTTCGGGGCGGGGAAAGGCCTGGGTCCCGCCCCCCGCCGGGCCCCAGCTTTTCCACGCCGTTGGACTCGGGATGCAGCCTTGACTTTGGGAAGCGCGTGGGCGTCGGGCTTCCGGGTCGTTTTCTTCACGCACAGATCCTTAGGAGCAGCGTGGGTCTCAGCCGAGGGCCGGGGCTCTGGAGCTGCGTTCAAGCCGGCCTTCGTACGGCCCTGGAATTCCTGACGTTTCTCTAGAATTCTTTGCGTGTTTTGCTCAGTCCCAAAGGGTCGGGCCTCTTTTCTGCCTGTCAGTCACTTGACCTCTGGTTTCGTGGCACCAGTCAGTCTGCAGGATTCGGGAGACGTTTGCTTTTGGCAAATAGCCCAGATTCCTCCGGACTTTCTCACTGGTTCCTGGGTTTCGTCGCGACCTGCTTCTTTGGTCCCACTTCGGTGCTCCTGGCCTCCAGTTGTAACTTGTCTTAAGTCTTTATTATTCTGAGATAGTCTGTTTGAGGGAGTTTGAGCTATTGCTTCTTTTTTTTTTTTTTTTTTTTTTTACTGGAAGAAGTAGTGGTATCTTTACTCTTGAGAATAATGGGTTGGATGGCAAGCGATAACTTTCAAAGAGACTGATGTTTAGATGTAAGTGAACGCAGATATTGTCATTAAGTGGCAGAAATTTTGATCGAAACAAAATGAAAGTTTTGTATTGTAAAGTATTGTAAACTTTATTTAATTAAAATTAAATCAACACAATGACATCTTCATCCATCATTAAATGGTTTTACAGTGAAATACTACATACATAAAGGGTCAGTTTTTAGGTTCTATAGTTTGCATTTTTCTGTGCTTGGCTCATAAACTCATAAGTTTTTAAAGTAAATAGAGGTAACAACCTGGCTGCCAGACTTGGTGAACCATGTCTTTAATCCCAGCACTCGGGAGGCAGAGGTAGACAGCCTGATCTGAGTTTCAGGCCAGCTTGGTCTACAGAGTTCGCGGACAGCCAGGACAACAGAGAAACCCTTTGTGGAAAAGCCAAAAACAGGAAAGAAAAGAAAAACTAATAGCCATTTGATAGTACAATAAGATAAAAGCAATATTTAACAGCAAGTGAGAAGAAAAATATACAATATTTACAGCTATACAAGAAATAGTATATAAAATTGGTTGTGTTTTTATTTTCACTATGAAAGCCTATAAAAGTTTTTATGCCGGGCCTGGTGGCGCACGCCTGTAATCCCAGCACTTGGGAGGCAGAGGCAGGTGGATTTCTGAGTTTGAGGCCAGCCTGGTCTACAGAGTGAGTTCCAGGACAGCCAGAGCTATACAGAGAAACCCTGTCTCAAGAAAAGTTTCACATTGGAGCATCTAAGTGACTTCATATCATATAACTTCTGAGAGAAAAAGAAATACATTTTATTTGTCATGTCTGCTGTGTTATGAAGAACTAGTTGGATCTGTTACACTTATTACCATATTTATGTATGAAATGTGGCCTTTAATAATATGAAGAAATGGGGCTGGAGAAATGGCTCATCAGTTAAGAACACTGACTGCTCTTCTAGGGGTCCTGAGTTAAGTTCCCAGCAACCACATGGAGGCTCACAACCATCTGAAATGGGATGCAGTGCTCTCTTCTGGTGTGTCTGAAGGGAGCAACAGTGTACTCACATTAAATAAATACATCTTTTTAAAAAATATGAAGAAATAGTACTGTTATCTAGGAGTACTGTTTCTTCTCTTATTGACAATAAACATACAGCAGGTTCACACAGTCCCCTTCTGGGAGGACACAGAAAGCTCAAGAAAACCTTCATCCTCAGGACCTTTTTACACACACACATGGAAACGTTTTCAGGGCCTGAATCCCACTTGGCCAGTGATTACATCAAAAGAGCACGGCACCCGTTCATATTTCTCACTTCAGCTCAAGGTAGGTTTGCCCCCGCCCCACCCACCCTGCAAAAAGAAAACTTATTCTTCTATTGTGTGTCTTAAGTGGAGACACGCAGATCTCTGAGGTTGAGGCCGGCCTGGTTCCAGAATAGCCAGGACTGTTACCCAGGGAAACCCTGTCTCAACAGACAAACAGGAAATGCAAATAGCAAAGTTTGCTCCTCTGTTGAGATGATGTTTTACTGTTAGCATTGTGCTTCCTGCCCACTACTCCTGAGAACACTGGAATGAGTTTCTAGAACTTTTAGATAATGACTTCTCTAAGTTACACATCACAGTTCAGCTTACCTAACTGGAATTCCTTCTCTGGTCCCTGGCTGAGTCATTTCCTCTGTCAGTCCCCTTTGCTTCCTATTTGACCTCATCTCTCTGGTTGTTCGTCCCTGCTCCTGCCCAGATTCTCCTCCTTTCAGAATGATTTCGGGTAGGTGGGGGGTGAACTGACGAGCCGCCCTTGAGCATGAGATTCTCCTGTTTCTGCCACCAAAGTGCTGGGATTGCAAATGGACCTCAGCGTGCTCAGGTCATGATGTTCTTCAAGAAAGTCTACGTATGGCGGCTCCGTACTTTCTGCACTGGGGAGGCCGAGGCAGAATTATTGCTGGGAGTCGGAACCCTGAGCCACATGATGCAGTCCAAGTTAGCCTAAAGTGCAGTGAGACCTTGTTTTGTTGTTGATGTTTGGTTTGGTTTGTTTTAAAAAAAAAAAGAATGCCTGTATTTTTGATCAGCTTAGTTTTTAGGGCACTTTTTGTTTTCTTTCCTACAAGTAATATTTGAACCAATATACTTACGCAGGTTTACCCAACTGGCTTGTCGTATTTAATTTACATGTATTATGCAAGCCAAAGTCTATCGGGCTTTTAAGTAAGGTGGGAATAGATAATACTCAAATACCTTATCAGTTATTACATCTGTGACTATGAAGAGCTTGTACTCTACTCTGCCTTTGAGAACCAGGTAGTGACTTGTGTTTATCTAAGCACTTTGTCTTGGTGACCATACACCTGTCATCTTTTCATGGAAGAACTCAAACAGGTTCATAAATACTATTTTAGTTGTTTTTTTTTCCTCATCGTAAAGGATATGATAAGAATTCTTATTTTCGTGACTGGGAGAACAAGTCACAACACGGTTCTTGATGACTTCAGTAAGTCCCATTGTTAATAGGAAGTGGTCCCCACCCCTTCATATCAGTGAGTGTGTGTGCATTTGGAAACAAGGAAACAAAAATCTCCCTTCACAGTTTCCTACTGTCCGATGACTAGGCTCAGTATTCATCATTAGCATGTTTGAAATTATAGTAATTTCAGGTGATTCAGTTACTCTTGGAAATAACAGGGTATTGGCACTTATAAAGTAAGAGAGCAAACATATTACAGCCTACAGAAGGTTTCATAAGAACTGGTGTGAGTTCATACAGAGTAGCATACCGCGTATTACATAGCTACAACCAAAAAGGGGGAGGCAGCTCTAACCTGCACTGAGGCCTACCCTGCAAAGTGAGATCAGGTACTGGCTTATTAGAGAAGTTGCTTGTGGCTATGTATCTTAGTATGTTTTTTTACTGCTAAGAACAGACACTATGACCAAGGTAACTCTTATAAAAACATTTCATTGGAGCTGGCTTACGGGTTCAGAGGTTCAGTCCATTATCATCAAGGCAGAATCATGACAGCATCTAGGCAGGCATGGTGCAGGAGGACCTGAGAGTTCTACATCTTCATCCAAAGACAAACAGGAAAAGACTGGCTTCCAGGTGGCTGGGAAAAGGGTCTTAAAGCCCACGCCCACAGTGACACACCTACTCCAAAGTACATCTCCAAACCATTACACTATGAAAATTCCAAATATATACTTTATGTATTATTCAAGCCAAAGTATACCAGGGAATTCTGGGCTTTTAAATAAGTTGGGAGTATATAATACTAAAAATATCTTCTTATATATTTGCAGGGTACTTGAGTCAGGCAAAGAAAATATGTAAAAGAAAGAAAGAAAATGGACACCAAACCTTTAAGAAACCCATAATAGCTATATAAAATTCTAGTCCAAATTCATTTTGCCATTGTCCCCTGGGTATTATGAGTCAGAAAAAAAAGTAGGCTGTATTGTATAATAACTATCTTATAGAGATGTCAGAATTGAAGAGAAAGAAAAGAAAATCTCCTGGAGCCTAGTCCTTCCTGTGCATTGGCTAAGAGTGTACAACCAAGTCTCTAAACATAAAAGCAGAACGATTGGAAACTATGAACAAACGGGGAACTGGCCAGACTCTCCAAGGTGATAATTTGACAAGCTTAAGGAAGTGACTTGTCTCCCAATGGCGCATCAGTGTGTACTCCAAAAGATGATGCCAGGCCAGGGGCACCTGTGCAGAGCAACCTGTGTAGGACAGTGCTCTCCTTCAGAGACTGCTGTGCTTTGGTTTGGTCTTGTCTTGTTCTTTCTTTTTTCTTGTATTAATGATCAAATCCAGACTCTCACGTATGTAATGCACACCACTGAGGCCATACCTTCAGCCGCTTGAAAATATATACCAGCATATTTTAATCACCTTTCATTGTGTTTTTCTATTAACAGCCCAACCTAAAGTATATAACAGTTATCCCACAGAGAAAAGATGGAACTCTTTTTCTTTTCTTTTCCAGGACTAGAAATTGAACCCATGGCTTTGTGCATGCTAGGCTAGCACTGTTGCTATTTTCCCAACCCTTCTTTTGGACATGTATTATTTTTTATTTGTGTGTGTGTGTGTGTGTGTGTGTGTGTGTGTTGGGGAAATACACATGTGCACAGACATACATCAGGGCTCATGTGGAGGTCAGAGGGCAACTTAGTGGAGTCATTTCTTCTACCATATGCGTACTGGGGTTAGGGAAGGTCAAATGGAGGTCATCAGGCACAACAGTCTATCCACTGGGACATCTTGGAGGCCCTACTTTTTATTTTGACAGTGTCTGGCTAAGCTGCCCAGACTGGCTTCAGACACTCTCTGGCCAGGGCAGGGCTTGGGTTTGTGAGTCTCTTGCTTCAGCCTCCCTATTAGCTGAGACTGGAAAATTCTTTAGAGACATTTAAAATAACTCTTACTGAACTTTGTTTCTTTTAGTTGAGGGTAGCAATAAGAATAGTTTGTTTTTGCAACACTGAAGATTGAATCCATGTTTCTGAGCATGTTCAATAGTTCAGTAGCAGTCTGCCATTGACCTAGACACTCAGCTCATGATTAATATTTTAACTTACATCAGCATGGACTGGCTTTGGATGGTTTGGGGAATGGGGGTTAGCTATGGAGATCAACCCCCCTGCATAATAAACTACATGCTCTATCGCTGACTGTACCCTACCTAGCCCTAATAACTCTTGTTAACAGTTACCAAGGTTTTGCTACTTTATTGCACTACTGTATTTCTCTTTCTGCATGAGGAGTATTTTAAATCTATACTATTTCACATTTGCCAGCCCCTGCTCACTCAAAGTGTCCTGGCTGTTTCCATACGCTGCCCTTACCCTGCTGACCTCCCCTCCCCCACACACGTGCTCTATCCCTATCTTCTGGATCTCCTCACTCACTCAGACTTTTCACCTGCCTCTTCTTGCATATGAATATTTCCTTGCCCTGTTGTGCTGGCTCTCCTTGGTTTTTCAAAGGGGATCCACTCCACCCCCTTTTACCTCAGCTCTCCTTGCTCTTTTAGCTTTCAGTGGTGGGTGGAGACATGACTTTGTATCACAGATGCTTGATGCTTTTCCACATGAACCAGGGTTTAAATCCCAGCACCAATGATGAGAGGCTCAAAACGCCCTGTAACTCCATCTTCAAGGAGCCTGATGCCTACAGCAGGACAAGGAGGCATAGGGGTACTACATGTAGATAAGGGGGGTTGGGGGGGCTTTGTAATACAGCTGGAGAGAAGGGATTAGTTTAGCTAGTCTCCACAGGAGCAGTCTCTCCTGGGAGCTGTGTTCGAGCTGTAAATACCTAGGTTGCAGAGAGAGCTTTGGTGGACATTTTCTGCGCACTGTCAACATCCACACGTGGACACAAGAAAGACTTTGGTATTTCTCTGTGTGACTCAACCCTCTGCCGGGGAGGGGGTTGCTGTCCCATTCTTCCATGGGTCTGAGGCTCTGGGGTCCCTGACATGGCTGTGCCTGTGTCACAGCACGCATACTCAGGATTTCACACACTCAGGGCTCCCTCCTCTCCCTACAGTAGCAGCTTTGGCTTTTCTGTCCTACTTCTCTCATATAATTGGGTCACTTCTTGGACACTTTAGGTTTTGTACTGTCAAAAAATGACAAATGTCAAAAAGTGGCCGGAGAGACTCTGTCTCAAAAATACCAAAATAACTAAGTAAATAAATAATTTTAAAAAACGGCCAGGCCTAGAGGTGCACCCCTTTGATCCCAGCAATTAGGGGGGGAGGGGAGGCAGAGGCAGTGGATCTTTGTGAGTTTGAGACCAGTTTGGTCTACATAGTAAGGTTTTTTCTTTATATTATTTTTATGAGGATGGGGCCAGAACACAGGGCCTTACACATACTGAGTAAGCGTGCTATAGCTGAGTGCCATTCCCAGGCCCAGTAGATTTACACTAGTAAACAGAGTGCAGGAAGTGTGCAGCTAGGGTCCTATTTATACTCATCACTAAATGCTTAACTCTTTTGTTCTTTTTTTTTTTTTTTCAAGGAAGGAGGAATAGTAAGGAACAGAGTCTGATATATCTCAGCTTTGCCTCTCAACTCTTTTTTTTTTTTTAAAGATGTATTTATTTATTATATGTAAGTACACTGTGGCTGTCTTCAGATACTCCAGAAGAGGGCATCAGAACTCATTACCGATGTTTGTGAGCCCCCAAGTTGCTGGGATTTGAACTTGGGACCTTCAGAAGAGCAGTCAAAGCCGGGCGGTGGTGGCGCACGCCTTTAATCCCAGCACTTGGGAGGCAGAGGCAGGCGGATTTCTGAGTTCGAGGCCAGCCTGGTCTACCGAGTGAGTTCCAGGACAGCCGGAGCTACACAGAGAAACCCTGTCTCGAAAAACCAAAAAAAAAAAAAAAAAAAAAAAAAAAAGAGCAGTCAGTGCTCTTAACCGCTGAGCCATCTCTCCAGCCCGCCTCTCAACTCTTACTGTGTAGCAGAGACTGGTCTTGAACGCCTGACCCTCTTGCCTCTGTCCCTGAGTGCTAAGCCTTTGGATATGTACCACCATTCTAGCTGAATGACGACTCTTTAGACCGGTGTTCTCAATCTGTGAGTCAACCCAAAGGGGTTGAATATCAGACATCCTATATATCATATACAATTACATTACAATTCACAACAGTAGCAAAATTACAGTTATGAAGTAGAGAGGAGATAAGCTTATGGCTGGGGGCTCCCACAGCGTGAGGGGCTGTGTTAAAGGGTCCCAGCATTAGGAAAGTGGAGGACCTCTGCTTTAGACAAATCCAGAGATGACAAGTCCTGAAGGGAACGCAGAAATTGAAGTCAGACCAGCAGAAATTTAATCCTTCCTACAGTTTTATGGATAACTTTGGCAAGCATATTGCCATATATGTAAATGGGAGATGGGGGGTCTGTAGCTCACAGGGCTTTTAAAAGGGCTGGAAGAAGGTAGGTCAAGTGTTCAAAACACCACCCTGCACCAGAAACATGGTCTGTCTCATTTCCTGAGTTAACTGTCTAGTTATCCCTTAATGTATTTATATCTATATGTGTTTTATATTTTGGGCTATAGGGTATCTCAGTTAAACTTCAGTTACTCTGTTCTTTTGGTGACAATTGGAGGACATCCTAGCTTGAAAGTCCTGATGGCAGAGACTTAAGAATGCTGATCATATTGCATCTGCAATCAACACGGAGGTCAGGGAGTGCTGCTGCTGCTGCTGCTGCTGCTGCTGCTGCTGCTTCTTTCCTTTGTAGTGTGTGCAGGACCCCAGCCCAGGGAATGGGACTGTCCATTGCCCTAATTGGGATAGTCCTTCACAGACTTCTTTCTTTGATTAGTCTAGATCCTGTCAAGTTGACAATATTAGCCATCATATAATAGTGATAGCTTTGGCCATTGAGAGATCTTCCAGATTGTCTGGTCAGCCTGTCTATAACTTCCTATAATAACTTTATTTAATAGCTTTATTTCACATTCCTGGGCTTACATATTTATACAACTTCTACCCTAAATCCCTATCTTTGAGAAATCACTTTGTATCTCCCTCTGGTGGTTTGAATGAGAATAGTTCCTAAAAGCTCAAATGTTTGAATGCCTGGGTCTCAGTTAGTGGAATTGTTTGGGAAGGATTGGGGGTATGGCTTTATTAAAGGAAGTGTATTAATGGAGGTAGGCTTTGAAATTTCAAATGCTGCCAGGCGGTGGTGGCACACGCCTGTAATCCCAGCACTTGGGAGGCAGAGGCAGGCAGATTTCTGAGTTCGAGGCCAGCCTGGTCTACAGAGTGAGTTCCAGGACAGCCAGGGCTACACAGAGAAAAACCCTGTCTCAAAAAAAAAAAAAAAGAAAAGAAAAGAAAAGCCCACCCCAGGCCCAGTGTCTTTTCCTACCTGCCTGCCTGCTGCCTGCTGCTATGTTCTCTGCCATGATGATCATGAACTAACCTCTGAAACTGTTGAACTGAAACCTCTGAAAGCCTCCAATTAAATGCTTTTATTAGAGTTGCCTTGATCATGGTGTCTCTTCCTAGCAGTGTGACACCAGTGTGACACTAAGACACACCCTAACCCTGAAAACCCTGAATCTTCTGTCTCTTTAGATTTGCCTACTTTGAATGTTTCATGTGAGTGGAGTTTTACTAACTTCCTTCACCTAGTGTTTTCAAGGTTCATCTACCTGCTCTATTTTTTATTTTATTTTTTTAGAGGCAGTTCTGCAACTTTATTTGACATTCGGCAGGTCAGTTCTCGTCCACATTGCCCGTCTGTAGGTTTTTGAATGTGGTGACAGGCATGTAAGTCACCGATGTGTAGAGCTTGTTTGGCGACTCCTCATCCTCAGTACGTGTTCTGGACAAACGTACTCAGATGCTATACGGAACAGTCCTTGTTCCCTCGGCCCAGACGGCTTTACTGAGCCTGGTGTCAGTGCGCATGTCTGGAGTCCCCATTTCCTTCATGGCAAACTTTCGAATTTCTTTGAGTGCCCGAGGAGCCCGCTTCTTGAAGCCCAATCCTTGGATGCGCTTGTGAATGTTGATGGTGTCTTCTCGGGTCACCGCCTCGCTGACGGCAGAAAGGCCCTTCCTCTCGTCACCCTTCTCTGCGGGAGCCATTCGGCCAGGCCCAAGTGGAAAGGACTGTCTGCTCTTTTTTTAATCTATACTTATTTATATTTAGATATTCCTTTCCTATAACTGTAATACATGTGAGTGTAGAATATGGTATTCTGACTTTATATTTTCATTATCTTTATTTTTCCCATTTTGGGACCAAAATCCAGGGTCTTAAAATTGCTAGGAAAGCATGCTACCACTGAGCTAAACCCCCAACCCCGTTTTCCCATTCTTATCTATAGCTGTGTGTATCCTTTTTATTATTATTATTTTCCTGTTTTCATTTTGTTTATTTTATGTATGTGAGTACATTGTCACTGTCTTCAGACACACCAGAAGAGGGCATCAGATCCCATTACAGATGGTTGTGAGCCACCATGTGGTTGCTGGAAACTGAACTCAGGACCTCTGGAAGAGCAGATGGTGCTCTTAACCACTAAACCATCTCTCCAGCCCTTTTAATTTTATTTATATTTATTTCTATATTTATATTTATATGGGTTTTATTTTTTGGTGTTATTGTGGTTGCTGCTGCTGTTTTGAGACAAGGCCTCATTCCATAGCCCCAGCTGCCTATAACTCGTCATGCAACCCAGACTGGCCTGGGGTTGATAATAATCCTTCTGCCTCTGCCTCCTCAGTGCTAGGAATACAGGAATCACCTGCCGTACCTGCCTTGACTACTGTTATTAAATGGTAAAAAACACCACGGTTGTGTTCACCCGATTAACAAGGAAGGCTTCTCCCTCTTCACTATCACAGTATTAGAGACTCTGAGGCACATTGCTAATCATCCCTTAGATAAATGCTTAAGACTCGAGTGCCTGGGTTCAGAGGCAGGCATTCACTTTCATATTTTTGTTGTTTTAACATTCTGTCAGATCATACTGTAGAAAAATATAACAACTTAAAAGACAAATGAGTTTGAAAGTACAAATGTGTACCTGTTTCTTTCCATCTTATCAGTCTTTTGTTTGTTTGTTTTTTGTTTTTTCAAGACAGGGTTTCTCTGTATAGCTCTGGCTGTCCTGGAACTCACTCTGTAGACCAGGCTGGTCTCAAACTCAGAAATCCGCCTGCCTCTGCCTCCCAAGTGCTGTGATTAAAGGCGTGTGCCACCACCGCCCGGCTTTATCAGTCTTTTCTAATTTAACCCTCATGAAGGGAGGAACTTAAGTCAGCACAGCTAGATGCTGTGGTGCCGCAGTAGATGCAGGTCTGAGGCAGGGGGATATTGAATTTCCAGCCATCATCAGCTAAACAGTGAGACCTTAAAAGAAGTAAGCATGCTGTGTTACAAGAATGACACCATTTATTTCGTTTAATCTTTGCCCCACTCTGTAAGAGAGCTGTTTAGATAGCCAGAGGTCAGCATTACTCTAGCCAGAGCTAGGATGAGGAATACAGCCCAGGAACTGGAACAGAAGAGGACAAAGCCACAGGAATGCCTGAGCTAGCCTGGTTAAAGGAGAAGTCCTTTAGGTGAACCCCAGCACACATAGACCCACCCCCCTTTCCCTTTATGTTTGTTGAGATGGGGTCCCACAAATTGGCTCAAAATCCGCTGTGCAGCTCAGGCTGGTCTCAGCTGTCCAAGTGTCGGGTTACAGTCTGCACCACCATCCCTGGCAGCAGTGTCAGCTGGTGGTGCCCTACAGTTCCTGATTCCTCCGCCCTGCTTCCCGCCCCTCCCCCTCTTTTCTTTCTCTTTTCTCCTTTGTTAATTTTCTTTTGAAACAGGGTCTGGCTATGTAGCTTTGGCAAGGCTACAGACCAGTCTGGACCGTACTGGCCTCTTTCTTTCTTTCTTTTTATTTTATTTTATTTATTTTATTGTTGAGCCATAGTCTCAGGGAGTCAGGCCTACATTGGCAGGCTAGCTTGGAACTCATGGCCCTCCAGCCTTCACCTCCCAAGTCCTGGGACTCTCGGCATGAGTCACCATACCTGTCTTCAGCCACAGTTTTTCCAAAACGAAATGCCATTTGAAAAATCAGAGTGCAGGCCAGTGAGATGGGTTAAGATTCCTTGGACAAAGCAAGGGGTGGGGGTGGGGGCATGCCTTTGATCCCAGAGTCTGGCAGAGCTGAGTCCTGCCATCTCTCCAATCCAGGAAGTTCATGCTCATTCATTTTAAGATTTATTTATTTATTATATGTAATTATACTGTAGCTGTCTTCAGACACCAGAAGAGGGTGTCAAATATCCTGACGGATGTTTGTGAGCCACCATGTGGGTGCTGGGATTTGAACTCAGGACCTTCCGAAAAGCAGTCGGTGCTCTTACTCTTTGAGCCATCTCTCCAGGCCCACGCTCATTCATTTTAAACAAATATTAAGTGACACTTAGTCACCAGTCAGGCAGAGCGGCCCGGGGCACAGCCACACCCTAGCAAGACAGTCCTCTGCTTCAAGCAGACACAGGTGTCTCCCGCCCTCCTGCTTCACTACACAGACCAGGCTCCGGGAGCCTCCACAGCCCTTTGTTCTGAGCCTGAACAGCTTCATAGTCCTTCCTAGAACAGGAGCGCAGTTAGTCAAAACTGACACTCAACTGAAACCCATGTGCTATGTGAGGCCCAGTCCATGAAGTCTCCAGGTCAGCACGGCTTCTCTCTGGGTCTCAGCTGACATCCTGTAGGACGCTGAGGCATGGATGTGTCGAGGCAGCCGCAAACCCACCTAGTCTCACAGTCTTGAACTCCAAGGCTTGTCTATGCTAGCTTAAGAAAACTTCTTTTTTCAGGAGCTGGGGAGAGGGCTTAGTCAGTAAAGTGCCCCCCATGAAACCTGAGAGCCTGAGTTTGGATCCCCAGCGCCCATATAAGAAGCCAGGTGTAGCCGCAGCACACATCTGAGCTCCTAGCACTGCTGACGCCCAGACAGGTGAGGCTTGCCAGACTGCCAAATGAGCTCTCTCCAGGTTCACTGAAAGACCTTGTCTCAGAGAAGTACAACACAAAGAGCACTTGCTATGACAGCCTAATGACCTCAGTTTGATCTCAGGAACCCACAGTGGAAGGAGGGTCCTGACGGTGAATGTTGTCTTCTCATGTCTACAAGCACTATGACAAACATGCCTTCAGAGAGAGAGAGAGAGAGAGAGAGAGAGAGAGAGAGAGAGAGAGAGAGAGAGAGAAGAGAAGAGGGGAGGGGAGGGGGGAGGGGGAGGAGGAGGAAGAAGAAGAAGAAGAAGAAGAAGAAGAAGAAGAAGAAGAAGAAGAAGAAGAAGAAGAAGAAGAAGAAGAAGAAGATGATCGTCTTCGGGCCTCCAGATGTGCACGCACAACCTATACAAATTCTTTTCAATCTCCCTTCCCCTTGAGATCGGCCCTGTTGGGACTGGTCTATTGAGTGAGTTCCAAGGCAGCAAGGACTGTTATACAGAGAACCCCTGACTCAAAAAATAAATAAGTAAATAAACAATAAGGGCTGGAGAGATGGCTCAGCAGCTAAGAGCACTGACTACTCTTCCAGAGGTCCTGAGTTCAATTCCCAGCAACCACATTGTGGCTCACAACCTTCTGTGATAGGATCTGATGCCCTCTTCTGGTGTGTCTAATGACATCGACGTACTCACATTAAATAAATAAATAAATAAGTAAATAAGTAAATAAATAAATAAATAAATCTTTTATAAAAAACAATAAGCAAGCAAGAAAACAGATAAATAAGCTAACTTTACTGAAGGACGGTAATTTTTTGTTATTGTTACTGTTTTGACCCATGTGTCCAGGGCAGGCCTTGAACTCACTGTTACTCAGGATCCGTGTGAGCTTCAGATCGTCTTGCCCCCACCTCCCAAGTGTTGGGATTACAGGCATGCCCTGACACACCCCGGCTACAGACAATATTTTGTAAAGAGAATAAAAGTAACATATGACTAAACACCACAGCATGTGTGGCAGTTCAACCCACCCCAAGTTTATCTCCCTGGAAAAGGGAGTGACTGACCACAGCCGCCCACTGGCCCAGCTGTCCCATCCCTGCGTGAGCTCCTCTGGATGGCATCCTGGTGTTTCTTCAGTGAACGAACAGGGCTACCCGGCTCTGCTCCGTGGAGCCTCGCCTTTTATAGCACGGTGTTTGAAACTGCTGAGAGGTAACCCCCTGCCTGTTAGGAAGAGGCGCACTGGGGGAAGACACTGTGAAGCTCAGCGCTAGGGATGTCGCTCCGAAGCAGAGTGCCTGCTGACCATGCGCCTGGGGTTCGGTCCCTTGAACTGTAGGAACCAGGGAACTAAAAACACACACAGGGAAATAGTAACAATGGCCAAGCATCGAGTGAAGAGTCTGGTAGACCAGACCCTCGGCCTCTGCACGCACCTCGGCTCAGGCTCACTTTCAGAGGCCGGAAGCCGCTGCCGACTGCGGATCAGGTCAGGCAAACTGGAGGAACACGGCAGGCATGTGGAAAGCCACGGCTTGAGACCTTTGTCGTCCAAAATTTTTAGGTTACACATTCTCTTAATCTCAAGGGGATACAATCCCCAGTTTAAAAAAAAAAGTACTTACTAGTCTAGCTTAAATTAGCAACTTCACCCAACCTGTGCAGCTAAGCAGACTCTGATAGTGTCTCAGCTTGGGCTCACTGTCTCTCTGTCACAATGTGTCTGTCTGTCTCTGTGTGTGTGTGTGTGGGGGGGAGTAGTGGTGGTGGTGGTGTGTCTCTCAGCCTCTGTAACTTGGCTGGAGTTCAGATTAGTCTTAGTCTCAGAACTACTCATTTCCCAAAGGTAGAATTCTCCCATGCAATCTGCCTGTTTCAGAAGGGCTGAGTTTATTGTAGAGGACCCCCCCTTCCACCACCACCCCAGACAGGGTTTCTCTGTGTAGTCCTGGCTGTCCTGGAACTCACTCTGTAGAGAAGGCTGGCTTCGAACTCAGAAGTCTTCCTGCCTCTGCCTCCCAGAGTGCTGGGATTACAGGCGTGCGCCACCACCGCCCGGCGAGGCCCCTCTCTTGTTTTTCAGTTTGCATCATAAGTTTTATTCCTGATGCAGGACAGGTCTTCCATCCCCCAAGTGTATTACATGTTGCCATGGAAGGGCCTAGGATGCTCTCCCGTCTCCAGGGATGGTGAGGAAGAGGTACAGACCGGAAGCCAGTCCAGGACCTAACGTTCTGCCGTTTCTGGCTCTCTTATCCTCCCTCTCCCTCTCAACAGAGGAATTATCTCTCATCCATTCAGTTAAAAAGAAAAAAATCATTAACAAAACAAAACACACTGTAAGTACTGGGCAGGAGTGCAGTCCTTGTTCTTGGTTGGACACCGAGAGGGAAGCGAGGGGGAGGGGAAGGTGCTGTCACTGATTGTGCTCAAGGGCTGGCTTCCTTCCTTGCTGCATCCTGTGTGGCAGCTTCGTGTCCTCGTGTCCTCCTCATCTGCCACAGCTGCTCACAGTGGACGACTGAGCCCCGATGATGCAGTTCTTGGCTGATAACATGTGAGGGTATTTCTCAAGGTCTGTGACACCGATGTCAGCTAGTGTGATTTTGAGGTACTGGTCCACAGGGTGGAGGGTTCCACAGATGCCCAGGTCATTCTTGAGTTCCATGATTACATCCTTGCCCACAAGGGACTTGAAAAAGGAGTAGAAGAGCAGGTGCTGGCACCATGTGGGGCAGCCTGGATGGGGAAGGAAAGCACTGGTGTGTGTGTGTGTGTGTGTGTGTGTGTGTGTGTGTGTAAGTAAGAGAGTGTGGGTCTTTTGCTTGCCTGTATGTCAATGTGCCACATATGTCTCTGATGCCCACAGAGGCCAAAAGAGGCGTCTGAGCCCCCGGAACTAGAATGACACATGGTTGTGAGCTGCCCTTCATGCATGGAGAACTGTGATGGTTTATACATGCTTGGCCCAGGGAGTGGCGCTATTAAAGGTGTGGCCCTGTTGGAGTGGGTGTGTCACTGTGGGTGTGAGCTCTAAGACCCTCATCCTAGCTGCCTGGAAGTCAGTATTCTGCTAGCAGCCTTCAGATGAAGATGTATAACTAGCAGATCCTCCTGCACCATGCCTGCCTGGATGCGGCCATGTTCCTGCCTTGATGATAATGAACTGAACTTCTGAACCTGAAAGCCAGCCCCAAATAAATTTTGTTCTTACAAGAGTTGCCTCGGTCATGGTGTCTGGTCTCAGCAGGAAAACCCTAAGACAGGAACCAAACCAGGTCCTCTGCAAATTCTCTTAACTGCTGACCATCCCTCCAGCCTCTATTGTAGAATCATGTTTTTAAAGATTGACTTATTTTACTTATATGAGTACATTGTAGCTGTCTTCAGACACACCAGAACTGACCCTTACGAAACATTT
This sequence comes from Apodemus agrarius, assembly GCA_964023405.1. Classification (NCBI taxonomy): domain Eukaryota; kingdom Metazoa; phylum Chordata; class Mammalia; order Rodentia; family Muridae; genus Apodemus; species Apodemus agrarius. The sequence goes on along the minus strand of OZ030011.1, from coordinate 72,113,322 downwards.
ATTCTAACTAGTTTTATGTCAGCTTGACATGACTTAGAGTGTTGTTTGCTTGTTTGCTTCTTTTGGAGGGACAGGAAATCTCTACATAAGCCTGGCTGTCCTGAAATTCACCATGTAGACCAGGCTGGCCTCAAACTCACAAAGAGCCAAATACCTCTGCGTCCTCATGCTGGGATTAAAAATATGTGCCACCATGCCAAGCCCAAGCTAGAGCCATTGTAGAAAAGAGAACCTCGATTGAGAAAATGTACCCACCAGACTGACCTCTAAACAGTTCTGTGGTTCATTTTGTTTTTCTTTTCCCTTTTCTTCTATTCTCTCCTCTCTCTTCTCTTTGTGTTTGTGTGTATGTGTGTGTGAGAGAGAGGATTTCTCTGTGAAGCCCTCAGTGTCCTAAAACTCAGTCTATATACCAACCAGGCTGGCCCTCAAACTCAAAGGTCCACCTGCCTCTGCCCTGTCCCAGGTGCTAGGATTAAAGGTGTGGACCATGCCCGGCTGTTGAATTTTCTTGACTGATGACTAATGAGGGAAGGACCAGCCCACTGTGTATGGTGCTATCCCTATGCTGATGGTCCTGGATGATAGAAGAAAGCAGGCTGACCAAGTCATGGGAAAACATGTAGTATAAACAGCATTTCTCGGGGCTGGAGAGATGTCTCAGTAGTTCAGAGCACTGACTGCTCTTTCAAAGGTCCTGAGTTCAAATCCCAGCAACTACATGGTGGCTCACAACCATCTATAATGAGATCTGATGCCCTCTCGTGGGGTACCTGAAGACAACTACAGTGTACTTACATATAATAAATAAATAAATCTTTAAAAAAAAAAAAAGTAGAGCCAGGCGTGGTGGCACACGCCTGTAATCCCAGCACTTGGGAGGCAGAGGCAGGCGGATTTCTGAGTTCGAGGCCACCCTGGTCTACAGAGTGAATTCCAGGACAGCCAAGACTACATAGAGAAACTCTGTCTCGAAAAAACAAAAACAAAAACAAAACAAAACAAAAAAAGCAGCACTCCTCCGTGGCCTCTGCTTCAGCTCCTGCCTCCAGATTCCTGCCCTGCTTGAGTGTCTGCCTTGACTTCCCTCAGAGATGGAGTGTGACCTGAGAGTCAAAAGCTGACATATAACCTTTCCTCCCCAAGCTGTTTCAGTCGTGGTATTTTAGTATCCAACTCTGGCTACGGATCCCGAGGATGACGCTTCTACCTGCTGTGTCCTTCCTTGTCACCCTCCTTGACACTAGATGGAAAGACTGAGCTGTGTAATTGCAGCTGCTAAAGTGACAGGCGATATCTATGTGCAAATAGTAAGTATACATTGAAGTCAAACTTTTTTTTTCTATATATTCTTTATTTACATTTCAAATGATTTCCCCTTTCCTGGATCCCCCCTCGAAGTCAAAGTTTTACAAATGGGGTTCAGGAGTCACCCTACAAACCACATGTATGCCAGTTTCAGTCAGATAGGGATAGTTTGTTGAGCATTCATCCCAGGACTGATCTAGCTGGGCCACAGACCAGACTTGGGAGCTCACTGTGATCATGAGACAGAATCCTACAGAGCTTTTAAGCCTGAAATCCACAAGCCCTGGACCAAGTTATTTCACCAGCCATGATTTAGGGATAGGGCACTTCCTTAGGAACACTTTTCCTATCCCCATTGGTTGGGGAAATCAGCTGTGGGTGGGGACTTGCCTTACCTAACATTCATGTCTTAACTTGTCAACCAGGAAGTCAGTTGCCCATGAACATGACTCACTCTTTCTGCCAAGTAGGATGTCAATTCCTAGGGGGGTCTTGGGAATTTAAAACTTTATTTGACCCCTAGTCAAATTGGAAGTCTTATTCCAAATGGCTTCTTTCTTTTTTTTTTTTAAGTTTTTTTATTTATTATATGTGAGTACACTGTAGCTGTCTTCAAACACCAGAAGAGAGCGTCAGATCTCATTACAGATGGTTGTGAGCTACCATGTGGGTGCTGGGATTTAAACTCAGGACCTTCCGGAAGAGCAGTCAGTGCTCTTAAGCACTGAGCCATCTCTCCAGCCCTCCAAATGGCTTCTTAAATTGGTGCAGGTGTCTCTCTTACATGGGTCCATCCCAGGGGCATCTTTTTTTTTTTTTTTTTTTTTTTTTTTTTTTTTTTTTTGGTTTTTTCGAGACAGTGTTTCTCTATATAGCCCTGGCTGTCCTGAAACTCACTCTGTAGACCAGGCTGGCCTCGAACTCAGAAATCCGCCTGCCTCTGCCTCCCAAGTGCTGGGATTACAGGCATGTGCCACCACTGCCTGGCTCCAGGGGCATCTTATAAAGGCAAAAAACACAAAAGCACATACGCAGATGCAAGAAGTTCTACTGGGCAGTTGGTTTGGGTCCAAGCTTCTTGTGGTTAACTATACAAATCAGTTCTTACTGACCTTTATTGTGATTGGTTTCCAAGAACACCAAAGCGCAGAAGATAACAGAATATACAATCAACTTGGGCATGAGAACGTTTCCTTGTAACAGTAACAGCATAAAATGGCTGGCTAGCCCGACAGCAGTTACCCAGGCCTTAACAACTAGTCTATACCATGCTTGTTTTATACCGTTTTGAAGTGGAAGCTTCTGGTTTCTTTGGAAAGTCAGTTGTGTTGGATGGTATTTTGCTGGGGCAGACACATGAAGGAGTGTTTTCCTAAAGCGGACACGGGTGAAAGAATGTCTTCATGTGTATATGTATGTGTGTGTGTGTGTGTGTGTGTGTGTATACACACATATATACATATCATGTATATTATATGATAATAAACATCAATGCTTAGAATGTAAGAAACATAAGAAAAACAAAGCTACACCTATTTTTTGTTAGTAAGAGAGTCTTTATATAAGCAATTAGGTCCTTTAATATACTTAAGGAAGTGAATTCAAATGTTATTTCCTTTTAACATCTGTCAGATAGATGTCATATACCTTGGATACAGTGTGATGACAAGACACTTCACCTACTTTATTGTTGGTTTTATTTATGTATGAATTTAATTTCATATATTTTATTTTGTGTATGTATCATATATATGCATGTGTGTGTGTGTGTGTGTGTGTGTGTGTGTGTGTACCATTTGCATCCTAGTGCCCTGAGAGGCCAGAAGTGGGTGTCAGATCACGGGAAACATGCTTATAAGATGTCATGTGGTGCTGCCAATCCAATGTGGGTACTCTGGAAGCTCAGCCAGTGTTCTTATCTGCTGAGCCATCTCTCCAGCCTACCATTTTGTCGTTTTGGTTTCTTGGGACAGTCTGACAGGACTCAGACTTCCTTGTTCTCCTGTCTGCCTCCCTAGTGCTGGGACCAGGATTCCAGGACTCCAGGACTCCAGGACTTTGCCACCAGGCTTTGGGCTTCTGGAGTTTGTTTTGTTCCAAACATCTAATCAAGGAATGCATCAGGCAAATCTAAATTAGGAGCCTGGATTCATTACTTTTCTTGATACCATGATGAGATAGCCAACCGAGGCAGTTTAAGAATGGAAGACTTATTTTGGCTCACCGTTTGAGGGGACAGTCCGTCTCGGTAGGGAAGGTGTGGGGGCAGCTTGCAGTTCTGGTCACGGGGAAGCTGCGGTCAAGAAGTAGAAAGCAGTGGTCGCTGAGGTCGATCACCTTTCTGCTTGGCAGACTCAGTGTCATGGGACACGGCTACCCACGTAGACTGGGCCCTCCTAGTTAACCTCAGCTACAACTCCGTCTGCAGGTAGTCAGGTTTGTTTCCATAGTAACCCTAAATCTCATCAAGTTGGCCATCAAAATTAACTCATCAAGCCTGCCAGTCATGGGTAACAACGATTGGACACTGTTATGGGCGTTCCGGGTGGACACAGGAACAAAAGGAAGGCTAAGGGAAAGCGGATGAACTCCAAATTGAGCCTGTAGTTGAGCACTCTGTCAGTCAGTACTGCTTTCTTTAAGACTTATTGGATTTTATGTTGGGGGAAGGCGGTGGTGGCGCACGCCTTTAATCCCAGCACTTGGGAGGCAGAGGCAGGTGAATCTCTGAGTTCAAGGACAGCCAGGGCTACACAGAGAAACCCTGCCTCAAAAAAAAAAAAAAAAAAAAAAAAAAAAAAAAAAAAAAACAACTTATTGGAGTTGTTATTAATGGGTGTATGTGTATCTTTGCGTGTGGGAGCACTTACACGTGGTGACTGTAAGCTATCTGATGTGGGTCCTGCAAGAGCCGTGTGCATCGGAGCTGCTGAGCCGTCCTCCAGCTGTGTAGTGTTGGTCTTAGGTTTAACTAATGTGCCTTGATCATGTGAGGTCTCTGTGTTAGAAGCAAATAATCATCTCAAGTGTTGCACAAAAGAATATAAGAATAAAGTGAGAGTAGCCCAGAAAGACAAGTTCTTTTTACAAAACAAGGATGTATCAGCACACAAACCACACAAAACAGCTTAACCCACTCATGCCTCCTGGCTTTTGTCCCTGACATAGGTGGTGACTGGGTCTCATCCCACTGGGAGGAGATCACATGCACAGTCTGAAGTGCCTGGGGAATGGGTGCCAAGGTTGAGGAAGATTCAGGAACTATGAGCCCTTGTGGGCTAACTACCTTAAAAAAAGAAAAAGGCTTCTCACCTGTGTAGCTTTTCTACAGTAATAAAATTATCCCCAGATTTAAAAGGTCATTAAAGAATTGTTCAGCTTAGTATTTTCCTTGATTTTTCAGTTATTACAAAATGTAAATGAATGTGGTATTATCCAGAGACTCCATAAACAATGGAATTTCTCTTCATGAAAGAAAGACCAGCTTCGGTCGATTATTGTGGTCTTTTGCATTCATTATTTCAGACTTTATACTGAATGTAAAGGGCACAACTGTGAGACTCACTACAACTCTGTAGAAACAGAACCTGAAGCACAAGCCCCGGAATGACAATGAGTTAGGGTGTCGCAGCCTCTGGCCAGGGTAAGGCAGGCTTCTGTAGTGTTCACGCTCCTGTGCTCTGGAGTAAAGGTGGCAGAAGCCCCTGCCCTCACTCTCGGGTGAGGGGATGACTTCCAGGCCCTCAGCACAGAGCTTCTCCCTGGCCTCTTAAAGGAGTTTGGCAGCAGTCGATACTACTTCCTTTCCTACTCCCCCCCCCCCCCCCCCCCCCCCCCCCCCCCCCCCCCCCCCCCCCCCCCCCACCCCCCCCCCCCCCCCCCCCCCCCCCCCCCCGCCAATAATAAAGCTCAGGTTCCTCGGCATGACCTTAGGTTTTTGTTGTTGTTGTTGTTGTTCTTGTTTGTTTTGTTTTGTTTGTTTTTGTTTTGTTTTGTTTTGTTTTGTTTTGTTTTGTTTTGTTTTGTTTTGTTTTGTTTTGAGACAGGGTTTCTCTGTGTAGTCCTGGCTGTCCTGGAACTCACTTTGTAGACCAGGCTGGCCTCGAACTCAGAAATCCACCTGCCTCTGCCTCTGCCTCTGCCTCCCAATTGCTGGGATTAAAGGCGTGCGCCTCCACCGCCCGGCTCGGCTTAGGTTTTTGAGACAGAGTTTGTCACTATTAGTCCAGACTAGCCTTAGACACGTGGCCGTTTTCCTGTCTCGGGCTCCTGCACACAGCTTCCAGCTCCAGAGCAGGACTACTGAAGCTCTTTATAGTCTCTGAGAGCAGCTGGATTTCCTACAGCCAATCTTTTTAAAAAAATTCTTTTATTATTTTTTATTGTGTATATGCATGTATCTGTGTGGGTTATGTGCACACAGATGGTTGTAAACTGTGGTGTGGACGAGGACAACTGAGCACTGATCCTTTGTGGAGCAGCAAGTGCTCTTAACTGCTGAGCTGTTCTTGCTGTGCCCTAACCTTCAGCCAAAGGGAAGGCTCTGGCCAGAGCCTTCATCACCCTGTTTTCTCAGCCAGAGTCTCTCCTAGGTTCAAGATATTACTACTGTGTCCCTTCCCTGGGATGTCCTTCCTTTTTTTTTTTTTTTTTTTTTTTTTTTTTTTTGTTTGTTTTTTTTTTTTTTTTTTTTTTTTTTCGAGACAGGGTTTCTTTGTGTAGTCCTGGCTGTCCTGGAACTCACTCTGTAGACCAGGCTGGCCTCGAACTCAGAAATCCGCCTACCTCTGCCTCCCAAGTGCTGGGATTACAGGCATGCGCCACCACGCCCGGCTTGGGATGTCCTTCCTAATCATTCTGCCATGGTCCCTCTGTGGGCCCTTGAAAGTGCACCCGTCACAGTTACAGCTTATCCATCAGTTTGTACTGTTGTTATTTACTTCTTAGTCTAGCATCTTTGTTATGCACACACACACACACACACACACACACACAAAGCAAAACAACAAATGATCACATCTTCATTTCCTTATTGTTATGGTGCTTGGCATACTTGGAAACCGTCAAACTGGAGACAAATTAGCCAGGCAGGAGTAGGACTGTGTGTGTTTCATGGTAACTGATGAAAATTGTTGTCTTAGCTAGGGATTCACTGCTGTGAATAGACACCATGACCAATGCAAGTTTTTTAAAAGACAACATTTAATTGGCGCTGGCTTACAGGCTCAGAGGCTCAGTCCATTGTCGTCAAGGCAGAAACATGGTAGCATCCAGGCAGATATGGTGCAGGAGGAGCTGAGAGTTCTACATCTTCATCTGAAGGCTGCTGGTGGAAGACTGACTTCCAGGCAGCCAGGGGGAGGGGCTTAAACCCACACCCACAGTGGCACACCTACTCCAACAAGGCCACACCTCCTAATAGGGTCACTTCCTGGGCCAATCTTATACAAACCATGACAATTGTGTTTGGCTCTTATGTCTTTAAACCTCATCTTTGTTCTTAGGAATGAGTACTGTATGTGTCCAATTTTTCTACTTCTGGCTCATCTATAAAGCAGAACTGGTATGAGTCTGTAAAGGAATGTAATCTTGCCTTTCTGTTGTTCATTTTTTCTCCAGGTTCTAGCTACAGTCATCTGTTGTCATAGCTTTTAAATGATATTTGGAAAGAAACTGGCAAAAGGCGAGAAAATGATCAAGTTTTTCCTTATGGTGAACAAACAAGGGCAGACCCGACTGTCTAAGTACTACGAGCACGTGGACATGAGGAAGCGCGCGCTCCTGGAGACCGAGGTCAGCAAGAGCTGCCTGTCGCGGTCCAGTGACCAGGTAAGTGCCCCCGCTCCTGGCCTGTGGAGACAACTCTGCCTTCCCTGGTGTGTTGCTGCTATCTCAAGAGCCATTGTTTTCTCTGAACTAAATTCTTTCAAGAGCTGGTAGGGAAATAAAGACTAAAGAGAAAGGCAGAGGAAAGGAAGTGTGGCTCTTACCACCCCTGTAAGAGGACAAGAGGCAAGCCAGCAAAGTCTTGGGTTTTTATTTAGGAGAGTTGTCTTAGTATATCATAGAAATAGTGGCTAAATTTACTCCTACTTGAAGACATAATCTTTTTTTGCTCATATAAATTCAGCCCCTGGAATTCTCAGCAGTGTCTGCATGCAGCTGGTGGCTTTCTGGAAAGGTCAGAAAACTGGCGTGGCTGGGAAATTCAAGACCCATGTGGTGCCAGAGGATAATAATACGATTTCCATGTGCATAATAATTCTTCCCTGCCTACCATCTTTTGTAAATATCCAGCTGTAAAAGTAATTTTCATTTTCCTGAATTAGTTGTCATCTCAAAAGCTTTACTGCGCCGGGCGTGGTGGCGCACGCCTGTAATCCCAGCACTAGGGAGGCAGAGGCTGGCGAGGACAGCCAGGACTACACAGAGAAACCCTGTCTCGGAAAAAAACAAAAACAAAAACAAAAAAACAAAACAAAACAAAACAAAAAAAGCTTTACTGCCTCGGTCAGCTAACCTAGGCCTAGTCCTGGACGCTTCTAGCCTCTGTACAATCTAATCTAGGCCTAGAGTGTTTTCAGCCTCTGAGACTTAACTGCTGGATAAGCTCACCCTTTTCTGTTCTTTCTGAACTCTGGCTGGCTGGTTCAGCTCAGCAGTTTCTGACTCAAATCCTCTCCAAGATGACTGATTTAATCTGGCTTTTCTCTGGCCTCTGATTTCTTGCTCTGCTTGGCTTCAAACTAACTCTGGCAATCTGTTCTAATCTGGCTCCTTCTCATTGTCTGGCTCACTCTGTCCTCACCTGTGCCTAGTTTATTCTTTCTCTACAACCTGTCTCTGTACAACCGTCCTGGTAAAACTGCCTCCTTTCTCCCCTGCACCGTGGGCAGATTCTGTTCTGTCAAATCTCTGAAATGTCACCTTGTCTGCCACTCAATTAGATCTCACTTCCAAACAGGCTGCGTCCTTCCTTCTACAAACTGCGTTCACCTTTATTGTTTGGGATTAAAGGCATGTCTGTTTTCCAGCCAGAGAGATTAAAGGTGTGTGCTAAGGGCTGAGCCACACCACAACTAGAAACAATTTTTTTTCAGTAAATAATGAACTATCAGGGTTCACAGTGTGATTAAAAATCCTACAACTTAAATTAAAAAAAAAATCCTACAACTTACAATCAATATAATACCAGAACTAGTAATTTTAAAACAAACTTAGTTTGACCTTGCTTTTTTATGATGCAATTAAGAGAAGTGGCAGTCAACAGATCATATAAAATAACAAATCTATTCCTCTTGCCAGAACCCTGAGGCCAAACATGCTCACTAGCATGAAAAGAATGGCTTTGTGGTGCTAGGGTCTGAGCCAGGCATGCCCAGCCACTTTGCTACACTGTAGCCAACTTTAAAAACAGTCCATTTTTTCAAAGAATTTAGGGAATTATTTGGTTTGAGTCCTTACTGTCAACTCCATTAGAGAGCACTGGACAGATGTTACAAAGCCAGAGTCACTCATTTTCTCTCAGTTCCCCCACTCACCACCCTGGAGAGGGTGCCCGTGGCAGCCCCGGCTGTCATACAATAATACCAAGTTGTATCCACACTCAGAAGTTGCATGTTTTCCGATTGCAGTCTCTCCTGGTTCCTCCTTGATTACTGCTGTGGCCTGCTGTGGGCACACGCTGCTCCGTGGCATCAGACGGAAACAGGAACTAACAAGGACTGTGTTTGTCGCCCATGTGGGACACACTGAGAGGCGTGCCTGCTGGAGCTCCCACCATCCACAGCCTGCTTTCACTCAAACAGCTCTGCCACCCGAAGTTTACCCTCTGGAGTAAAGATACTGGTGGAGTTTTGGAGTACTCTAAAATTACATTTATTTTAAAAAGAAACCACTGAACTTTTGGCATCAGGCACCAGAGTATTATATTAGCTTAGTCTAACTGTGTCCAAAGATGTGCTTGGTTTTTGTTTTGTTATGCCAGAGGTCCTGAGTTCGATTCCCAGCAACCACATGGTGGCTCACAACTAACTGTAATGGAGTCTGATGCCCTCTTCTGCTGTGTCTGAAGAGAGCAATGGTGTACTCATATACATAAAATTAAAAAAAAAAAACCCACAGAACCCATTTCTTATATTTCTAAGCTCTATGCCTAGATCGCTCTATCACCATCCCCCTTATCCCCAGCTGTGAGGCCCTCTGCCCCTTGCAGTTTTTCCTGGCCATGTGGTTCTGCTCCATATTGGCTTCCACCTCTTCCTCCTCTGTCCTCTCCCTCTCCTTCTCTCCGTCCCCTGAGACCTCCAGTCCCGCCTTTCCCTCCCACTGCCCAATCACAGGCTCTAGCCTTTACCTGGCCAGTTAGAATGGGAGAAGGTTCAGTGAGATCTCCTGAGTAAGTGAGCCTCATCAGGGGCAGCCGCTCTTGAGGATGCAGAATTAACATCAAAATACAAACAGCACCGAGGCAACCCACAATATATTTGCTTTTTAAATTGAAGGCATGTCCACATTCTGAATTCTGGGATGTCCATAAGTTTGATACCCTTGTCTTAACCTTGGATTAAAGGCATGATCCACCATGCTTGGCGGTATCTTAATTTTACACTAAATCCTGAAATTTCTCCCTGGCATATTGACTGCCAAGAACCCTCCCCATGGAGGGATTGCCGTCGTCAAGACATATAGCTTCGTTCCCAGGTAAAAGGCGCTAAGTTCCTGCTCTAGCACATTGCCTAAGCACCCTGACACTGAAGACTTACCCGTGCCTTCAGCTTCCATCTCCTGCCCGTAGCCCTGTGTGCAGACGCTGCAGGAAACAGATACATGAGAAAGGAGTTGTTTATTAATTCATAAGAAGCAATATTTACAATGGAAAATTTTGTCTAGCATCTGCTGTACAAAGGCCACTATTACATAATTGATAAAGTAATCTACATTGGTTCTTTTCACACATCCTGGAAAAAGAGGTTACATATAGGTAGATGATGGATGGATGATAGATAAGATTCCTTGTGCTGGTTCCCCCATGACTATTAAATATTACAGAACGGAGCGGATGTAATTGCTTCCCAAGAATTCATGGAAAGCTGGAAAGAAGCCACTCAACATGCTTGGGCGTCTCCACATTCAAATGCCATCGACTGCTAATCATGCATCAGCTTTGCTCGCTGAGCTTCAGGGGGGCCCAAGAGAAGGAATGCACAAGAGGAAGAAGGGGAACCCCTTGTGATGGCTCTTTTTCTAAGACTTTCTTTAGTTTACTTCTCCTGGAGATGCTTCTAGTAACCCACTGGATGTTGTCAGAAGCCCTCAAAGGCTGTTTAACATTTTTATGTTTAATAATTCAAATTTCTAGGTACTCAAAATGTAACCTAGGAATTATGCATGCTGTTCGAAGATGCCTCTGTCAACCAGACATTAACGTCTAATTGTCTTTCATCTAGTGCTCTTTCATTGAATACAAGGATTTTAAGCTCATCTACCGGCAATATGCAGCTCTCTTTGTTGTGGTTGGAGTTAATGACGCCGAGGTAAGATGCTAGAAAGGCCTTGGAAGATGCAAGGCTTTTTTTTTTTCTTTGTTTTTCGAGACAGGGTTTTTCTGTATACCTCCAGCTGTCCTGGAAGTCACTCTGTAGACCAGGCTGGCTTCGAACTCAGAAATCCACTTGCCTCTGCCTCCCAAGTGCTGGGATTACAGGCGTGCGCCACCACGCCCAGCTGATGCAAGGCTTTTATTCTCGTTGAGGTTTCTTTCCTACTTGCTCCCCAAGAGCTAGTAAGTCTCTTTCAGAGTCTCTGAGTCTCAGCAGAAGCTAGGAAAGCCACATGGAAGAGAAATACTCTAGATGCTTATTGATCTAGATGATCAGGTTACGATTGGAGAGGCCAGAAATTACAAAATGCTTTCCTTTTAATGTGTGTGGGTTTGTTGTTGGCTTTGGTTTCTCCCCCTCCCCTTCTCCCTCCCCATCTGTATCCTCTTCTCTTTTCCTTTCTTTCCTAGTTTAGACAGTGTCTCATGCAGACCAGGCTGCTGGGATTACAGGCGTGCACCACCATACCCAGTGCATGTGGAGTTGGGGAATCAACCCAGGGCTCTGTGCATGCTAGACAGCATCCTATGCAAGGACTCCACCAGCTAATCCCATCCTCAGCCACAGGCTGCCTTCACGGGTCGGTCGCCGGCTACTGTGCACACCAGCAGCTGGGTGGCATGCTGCTCTAGAACCTTGGAAACCACGGGGGCATGTGTTTAATCTGTGGGCATGGTAAAATTAATTACACCTTTCTTTCATTTCAGAATGAGATGGCTATCTATGAATTCATACACAATTTTGTGGAAGTTTTAGATGAGTACTTCAGCAGAGTGGTAAGTCTTAACCCAGTTTTCTAGAAATTGAGTTATTTGGGTACATGTTAATATTATTATAATTAACATTATAATAATTGTATAATATAATTAACATGTAAACACTAAAATAAATGCTGTTGTATTACCACCCCTTCTTGCTCATCATAGGTTTTACAGGCCTATGTGGATTAGATCTTCACAAAGCAGACTATTTTAGTTTGCTTCTGTTGCTGTGGCAAACACCAAGCCATTTGGGGAGCTTACAACTCTCAGGTCACAATGCATGCCTGAGGGAGGCCAGGGCAGGGACTTAGGGCGGGGTCCTTGAGGGAGGAAAGGCCATGGAGGAGTGCTGCTGACTGGCTTGCTCCCCGTGACTTGTTCAGCCTGCTTTTTTATACAGCTCTACCCAAGGATGGCATGTGCTCGCGCGCATACACACACACACACACACACACACACACACACCCCTCTTGGCATTCATACATCAATCGTCAATCAAGAAAATGCAATAAAGGATTACTGAGAATGGACGCATTTTCTCAAATGAAGTTCTTCCCAGATAATTCTAGCTTATAGCAAGTAGCACAAAGTGACTCTCAAAAGACCATGTCTCTCTGAGCACTTTACTGTCCATCAGGACATTTTTCTTCTAACTTGCTATTTTTATATTCCTTTTGCTTTCTTTCTTTCCTAAGACAACAGAACCCTTTTTATCTAAAGAATCATTTCCAGCCAGATAGTGGTGGCACATGCCTTGAATCCCAGTACTCAGGAAGAAAAGGCAGGTAAATCTCTCAGTTATATTTATTTATTTATTTATTTATTGGTTTTTCGAGACAGGGTTTCTCTGTGTAGCCCTGGCTGTCCTGGAACTCACTCTGTAGACCAGGCTGGCCTCGAACTCAGAAATCCGCCTGCCTCTGCCTCCCAAGTGCTGGAATTAAAGGAGTGCGCCACCACCGCCCAGCTGAGACATTGTCTTTAAATAAATTAATTAATTAAATGAAATCTTGGTCATACACCTGGAAGAGAAATTACGGGATACTATGATACATTCATATTTAATATTTTGATTAACTGGCAAGCAGTTTTCCAATACTTGCATTATTTAGATTCCTATTAGCAATATGAATCTTCTGACTTTTCCATCACCAACCTGTCTGTCTTCCTTTCTGTCTTTCTTTTTTCTCTCTCCTTCATTTTCTGAGATATGATATCATTAGCCTTGGCTGGCCTGGAACGCAGTATGTAGACCAGGTTAGCCTCAAACTTGCACCACAGAATGTTGTGCCTCTCCCTCACAAGCACTGGCATTAAAGGCGGGCATCACCATGCCGTCCTCCTGAGTGGGAAGTGAGTTAGAAGCCAACCTTTGGAAAAATGTCTGCTTAGTCCTTTGTTCAGTTTGGTTTTGTTTTTTGGGTTTTTTTGGGTTTTTTTTTTTTTGTTGTTTTTGATTTTGATTTTGTTTTTGTTTTTGTTTTTGTTTTTGTTTTTTTGAGACAGTGCTTCTCTGTGTAGTCCTAGCAGTCCTGGAACTCATTCTGTAGACCAGGCTGACCTCAAACTCAGAAATCCACCTGCCTCTGCCTCCCAAATGCTGGAATTAAAGGTGTGCACCACCACTGCCTGGCCTTTGTTCAGTTTTTTGTTTCTGTTTTCTTTTTTTGTTTGTTTGTTTTTGTTTTTTCGAGACAGGGTTTCTCTGTGTAGCCCTGGCTGTCCTGGAACTTACTCTGTAGACCAGGCTGCCCTCGAACTCCGAAATCCACCTGCCTCTGCCTCCCAAGTGCTGGGATTAAAGGCGTGCGCCACCACCGCCTGGCTTGTTTCTGTTTTCTTTTTTGTTTGTTTGTTTCAAGACAGAGTTTCTCTGTGTAGCCTTGGCTGTCCTGGAACTCACTTTGTAGATCAGGCTGGCCTCGAACTCAGAAATCCGCCTGCCTCTGCCTCCCAAGTGCTGGGATTACAGGCATGCACCACCACCACCCAGCTCTTTGTTCAGTTTTTAATGGTACTAAAGATTTATTAATGACAACCAGTCAATCCATGGTTGTGGTGGTTTGAATATGCTTGACCCAGGAAGTGTCACCATTAGGAGGTGCAGCCTTTTGAAGTAGATGCAGCCTTGCTGTAGGAAGTGTGTCGTGGCAGTCCCACGGTGGTGGTGGATTTGAGACCTTCCTCCGAGCTGCCTGGAAGGCAGTCTTCTGCAGCTCCTCCTCCAGCTCATGCCTGTCGGCACTTTGCCATGCCTCCCGCCATGATGGTAATGAACCGAACATCTGAAACTGCAAGCCAGCCCCAATTAAATATTTGCCAAGAGTTCTACATTTTGATCTCAAGGCAACCAGGAAGAGATTGTCTTCTGTAGGCCACCAGCACAAGGGTCTGGATCACACTGGCCAGACTTGACCATATATATGAGACCTCAAAGCCTCGCCTCCACAGTGACACACTTCCTCCAATAAGACCACACCTCCTAATAGTGCCACTTCCCATGGGCCGAGCATATTCAAACCACCATACCAGTTATCCTTGAATTTCAGATTTCCTCCTGCCTCCATCTCCCTAGTCCTGGGATTCTAGATGAGCATGACCACGCCCAGCTGGCACAGTACTGAAGGTTTTGTGCTTAAAACCTCTCTACCAGCTGAGCTATGTCCCTAACTTACTGCTTCTCAGACTTGTTTATTTCTTTCTGCCTTTATATAAAAAGATTAGGAGGGAACTGCCACACTGCCGCTTCCTGTGGCAGTGAAGGGACACTGCTTGGTAATTAGCAATACTGAGCACGCTAATACCAAAAGGCCACGCTCACGCTTCGAAGCTGTGTCTTCCAAGGTATGTGAGAGGTAGAGAGAGGCAAGAGGATTGGGAGTGCTAGGTCTTTCTTTATGTGCTGGGTTAGAAGCCAACCTAGACAACACATGACTCTGTCTCAAAAAGAACAAGGAAGTTATGTCTTTAATCCAATTTCCATGGCCTGGGATGAACCTTGAACAGCAGTATAAACTAGGAACTTGCTAGAAATCCACGCTCTGGGCTCCACCCTGTACCACAGGGTCAGACACTCTTCCTGTGCCCCTCAGTCTGGTTTTACCAGGCCTCCCAGTGATTTGGATACATGTCGAAGTTTGGGAGCACTAAGGTAACCTTAGTACCTGAGGCCTGTCGGCAGTCTCCTGCCCTCAAGAGATGGAACTTGGAAGATGGTCACTGGCCAGCCGGGCGGTGGTGGCGCACGCCTGTAATCCCAGCACTCTGGGAGGCAGAGGCAGGGGATTTCTGAGTTCGAGGCCAGCCTGGTCTACAGAGTTAGTTCCAGGACAGCCAGGGCTACCCAGAGAAACCCTGTCTCGAAAAAACCAAATCCAAAAGAGCAAAAAAAAACAAAACAAAACAAAAAAAAGATGGTCACTGGCCTATGGCATGACAAGCCAGGCATCTCCATGGGATAGGCACCCTCCCTCCGGGGCTGAAAATAGAGAAGAGATCAGATGATTTCCAAAACTGGACACGGTGGGATAGCGGACAGAAAAGCAGCCTTAAACCTATGTCTGTGTTGGTTGTGTAGATAGAGAATCACAGGTAAACAATGTCCATTACCCTTCTCCATTGCTAGAAATACTGCCAGCCTGCCAGCTACTACTGTGGGCAGCTCCGAGCATGTACAGTGCACTTAGTGTGACTAGGAAATTAAAACATTATTGTGTCGTAATGAGTTCAATGTAAGCCTACATTGGGCAGGTGGTGGCCATATTATCAGCCCAGCCCTGGCACCTGCCCCTCCAGGAGATCACTCTCACGTTCGGATAGACGGGATGCAAGCCAGGGTCTGTGATCCCCCAGGTAGCCACTCGCCCAGAAAGAATATGATTTCCAAAATGTCTTAAAGCCAAGAGGACAAAAAAAGGAGGCTCCGACACTGCTGCAGCAAGGTGTTTACGTTATCGTTACAGCCAGCTACTAAAAATAAACATGTAGAATTATAGCTCTCATGGTAGGGAGCGAGCCGGTGACTGCATGGACCGCAAAAGTCAAAAGTCGGATTT
Organism: Apodemus agrarius; assembly: GCA_964023405.1. Classification (NCBI taxonomy): domain Eukaryota; kingdom Metazoa; phylum Chordata; class Mammalia; order Rodentia; family Muridae; genus Apodemus; species Apodemus agrarius. Next base: position 72,097,596 of record OZ030011.1, on the reverse strand, counting down.
AACTGAACCCAGACGGCAGGGGAGGGCTTGTGCTGCACCAGGGATGACCCCGGCAGGATCTACGCAGAGCAGAGCGACAGGAAGAAGGAAGAGGGAGCGTGGGGAAGAATCAAGGCCCAGCCCTCACCCAGGGTGCCCTGTCAGCTAAGACTTATTTTTAGCTTTGTGAGTTTTGAGCATTCTTCCTGGGGTATTTTTATCTTAGAGAGTTTCAGCAGCTTAAATTTGGAATGCATTTCAGGCTGTTGCAGGAGGAAAGCATCCCAGTGTCATACTTTCAAAACAGAAGCCAAACTGGTTAGTCCCTTAGGTTCCCAGTGAGCACGGCTGCTGTGGAGAGAGGCAGCCGGCCTCCTCTCCCTCCCTGTCACACGCGATCTCATTTCCATCTCCTGTTCCCACTGCGGAACTATTTTATTGACAGAAGCTCAGTACAGAGAAGCAGGAAGACAGAGGACAGGTTCCTGGTGTTGTCCACCTGTTAAGACTCAGGTTGTACACCGCCAGAGTGGTCCCCAGTGTGGACTCCGTGGGAGTGGCCTGTAAGCAGAAAAGTAACACAGACCCTCACTGTGAACACAGATCCGGGCACGCTGTGCACGTGAGACAGTTCTATCCCTTCAGCTCAGCTCTTCAAATTGGATGCTTTTGAAGCCTGTGGAAGACCGTCAGGGACCCATCAGTTAGGGACCTCTGTTTTGGGGTACACACCCTTTAGACCTAGTGCACCAACCTGTAACTTTGAAACTGGACATCTCCATATATGTCTGTGTGTAGGTTAATACTGACAGTGCTAGGACACGAGGTCCAGGCCCCACCACAGCCCTGCGGGTACCAAATCCCTGGAAGCTTAAGTCCCTTACGTGCAGCGGTTGGTGTCAGCATATAGGTGACACACACTCCCACAAACTCTAACTCGTCTAAGTTACTTTTAGCACCTAGCAGAGAGCGAATGCTCTACGAGCAGTTGTCACTCCTAAAACGTCATGGCAGAAGCCGGGCGCGGTGGCGCACGCCTGTAATCCCAGCACTTGGGAGGCAGAGGCAGGCGGATTTCTGAGTTCGAGGCCAGCCTGGTCTACAGAGTGAGTTCCAGGACAGCCACGGCTATACAGAGAAAGCCTGTCTCGAAAAACAAAACAAACAAACAAACAAACAAAAAAGTCAGAATAAAAAGTGTGTATGTCCAGTGAAGCACAGTCTGTTCAAGTGTTTCACAGCGTGCTTAGTCGAAGTGATGGATATGGAGTTCATGAACACAGAGGACTGGTCACACACCACTGTTTAATTTTATTTAACTCTGAGGTGTGGAGATCAACCCTACCCGGGCTCCAGCTCCCCTCGCTTAGCAGTGGGTAACCTGTGTTTTACTTTGCAGCTTGCTAGTGATTAGACATCTACACCGTGTTTGTTGATGGCTATAATTTACTAACCGAACCCCCCTTGATGGATTTCTATCAATAGTTTGTTGTTGTAATAGCTTCACCCTGACTATCCTATCACCATTCTCTGAGTTTCCTTATGATAAGCTCTTGAATAATCAATGGATGCAAAGAGAAGGCATATTCCTGAGGGTCTGATACTTTGTTTTTCCCCATACTTTTGCTTGCTTTTATTTTTGTCTATGTTTTTTGGTTTGTTTGGTTGTTTGGTTTTTGAGACAGGATTTCTCTGTATAGCCCAGGCTGTCCCGGAACTCACTCTGTAGACCAGGCTGGCCTCGAACTCAGAAATCCACCTGCCTCTGCCTCCCAAGTGCTGGGACCAAAGGTGTGCGCCGCCACCACCTGGCTTTTGTCTGGTATTTTGAGACAGGATCTTACTCTGTTAGCCCAGACAGGCCTGAGTTTCTGGCAATCCTCCTGCTTCAGCTTCCCAAGATTCCAGGCATGAGCCACCAACCCCAGCTCTCCCTCTCCCCTCTGCGCCGCAGCTTTTTTTCCTAACCTTCCCCCCCCCCACCCTCTTGGTTTCCCACCACACTTGCTGCTCCCAGGTTGGGAGGCAGGGCCGTCCTTGACTGTCCAGCTGACGGGGTCTGGGGTCACCTTCTCACCGTGTACTCTGTGTTCCTGTTTTCTCTTTCAGAGTGAATTAGACGTATCCTTTTTCTATACATTTTTCCTTGGTATGTGGCAAAAGCACACTCAGGATGTAATCAGGTAAGTGTCTCCCGCTGGAGGATGGCTTGGCAGATCCCGGACACTAATCTGCAGATCTGCCGAGGCAGGCGGCGCCACAGCCAGCGCCAGCAGGCCACAGAACTTCCCGGCCCTCCCCGCTCAAAGATGGTACTTTGTGAGGTTCCTTTCTCCAAACAAAGAACGGAGCTGGTGGTATTTAAAAATAACTGTTATGGGGCTGGAGAGATGGCTCAGTGGTTAGTACTAGCTGCTCTTCTAGAGGACCTGGGTTCAATTCCCAGCACCCACGTGGCAGCTCACAACTCTTTGGAACTCTAGTTCCAGAGTTTCTGACACTCTCACACAGACATACATGCAGGCAAAACAGCAATGCACATGAAATAAAAATAAAATATAAAATATAAAAAATATAAAATATAAAATAAAATATAAAAAATAACTCTCTCTCTCTATATATATATATATGTGTGTGTGTGTATATATATATATATATATATATATATATATATATATGTTCAAAATGTGTATCCCATAGATGAAGTGCTTGGTTTTCTCAGAGAGACTGCACTTTTAGGCCTCCAGGATAAGTTTCCAGAAAGCTCCTCATGAACAGAAGGAGGCATTCTGGGAGATTAGCTGGAGGGTTAAAGACACTGCCTGGCTTATGTTCATTTCTTTTATAGCAGAAAAGGTTCTTTCTCTCTTTAAATCTAAACTGTCTGCGTGTCCTGGGGATGCAGCCCAGTGTCAGAACGCCTAGCATGTGCTTGGCCCTGGACTCAGACCCAGCACCTTACACCAGAATCAGCACACCCAGGGTCCCCATGGAGGCAGGCGCTCACTAGGCTTTTGGGAAATCTCCAAGAGTATATATAACATGTTGACTTTTAGGACTCTCTGCCGGCTTCAGAGCCCGGGAGAAGGCTCAGTGGCTGAGTGCAGACAGCTCCTGAGAGGGCCTGGCCTCGGCTCTGCTCCTGAGGGGGCCTGGCCTCGGCTCTGAACCCCGGGCTCCAGGGCCCTCCTCTGGACCTCGCATACATGTAGTGTACATAAATGCCCCTGAGACTGGGAGGGGAGCACACAGCTTTGGTCTCAGCACTCAGGAGGCAGAGTCAAGCAGATCTCTGTGAGTTCCAGGCCAGCCTGGTCTACACAGTAAGTTCTAGGCCAGCCATTTCTACACAGTGAGACACAGTACTCCAAAAAGCAAAAATAAAATAAAATAAAATAAAATAAAATAAAATAAAATAAAATAAAATAAAATAAAATAAAATAAAATAAACCCACTCATGTGTACACACATAAAGTAAAATAAAAGATAAACATTTTATTAAAATATGCATATCATTTGAAAGGGATAAAGACAGCTTTCAAAAACACTTCAATCTTACATCTAAAATAATTACTACTTACTTATATATAATATTAGCAGATAACATATATGAGTACAACATGAAGTTCATATATGTATGTGTCATGTGAAGCCACTGCTCGAATCAGTATATCTGTGCCAGCACAGTCTTTGGAGACATAGCCATCCTAAGTTCATTTGGAGACCTGTTTTAAGGCAACTGGGGAAGAGTGATCGCCCCCTAGTGGTGAACGACCCAAATTATGATCCTTTCGGCCTGAGAGAGTCAAGATAAGGCAGTGTATGTGACAGCCTGTCTTTTTTTTTAAAAATATTTATTTGTTTGTTTGTTTATTTATTTATTAAATGTATGGAGGTGTTCTGTGTATACATATCTGTGCATGTATGTGCTTGTGCTTGGTGCCCTTGGAGGCCAGAAGAGGGCACAGATTCCCCCAGAACTAGAGTTAGAGATGATTGTGAACTCCAGGCGGGTGCTGGGAATTGACCCCAGGTCTGCTGGAGGAGCAGCAGTGCTCCTAACCACTGAGCCATCTCCTCAGCCTTGGCTCTTGAGTCTTTGAACTCCACAAGTGTCTGCTAGCTCTTGTCGATTTCCTGGTGACTTTCAAATATATTTTCTTTCTTTTTTTTTCCTTTCCTTTTCTTTCCTTTTCTTTTCTTTTCTTTTCTTTTCTCTTTTTTGATTTTTTTAAATCAAAAAATGCATGGGCATTTTATCTTAACTAAGACATTTAAAGCAATTCAAAATAAATCTGCTTCTAACGGGACAGAAGAGTGAAAAAGCTTTTTTGAAAATATATTTGCCGGGCAGTGGTGACGCACGCCTGTAATCCCAGCACTCTGGGAGGCAGAGGCAGGCGGATTTCTGAGTTTGAGGCCAGCCTGGTCTACAGAGTGAATTCCAGGACAACCAAGGCTGTTTGGAGAAACCCTGTCTCTAAAAAAACCAAATCCAAAAAAATCAAAAAAGAGAAAAGAAAAGAAAAGAAAAGAAAAGAAAAGAAAAGAAAAGAAAAGAAAAGAAAAGAAAAGAATATTTGAAAGTCACCAGGAAATCGACAAGAGCTAGCAGACACTTGTGGAGTTCAAAGACTCAAGATCCACGTTGGCCTCCCACTAACTGCCCACTGTATTGAGCAAGACACACGTATTTATTTTAGACCAGACCAGAGGAGCTTGGGTGCTCGCTCAGCCTGGGCTGGGACCCTGCCATGGTCCCCGCGAGGGAACACAGCGTCCAGCCACCTAAAGAAGGGCTTCTTCTAGATCCGGCTGTCCACGAGACTGGCCGCGCGCGCGGAGCAGCCGCATAGACACTCGAGTTTCGCTGCTTGTGTTGGAGTGGTTTGTGCTGACTAGTGTTTAGTGGAAAGAGAAGCAGGTATCTCTGTGTTTATAAACGTCTGGAATGACCCAGCTTTCTAGTTTCAACTTATTTTCTACACCAAGACCTACAATTTGTTATTATCTCTTTACCTTTTCATTGTGGTGTTGTTTGTTGAGATAGGGTTTCTCTATGTCACCTGGCTGGTCTTTTCGTTGTTGTTGTTGTTGTGTGTTTGTTGAGATAGGGTTTCTCTATGTAACCCTGGCTGGTCTTGAGCTTGCATGGCCTAGAACTGACCGGAAGCACCTGCTGGGGTTAAAGGTGTGCACTGCCAACCCCACACCACGTGGTTCATTTCACCCTTCCATCCAATTTAGTATTCTAGGGGAACCTTCCAAACCTCAGCAGATTCAAAACTCAAGACCCGCACACAGTTCTCTTAGCACCTCACCTCAGAGAACGCTGAAGCCGCGGAGCAGCAGCCGCGGAGGCCCCCCTCGAGCCCCTGCTGCTGCCGTGGGGAGGGCGGCCCTGTGCGCAGCCCGCTCGTCAGAGCCACTGGCCCGCCCAGGACTGCTCTTCTTAGCCTCAAAGGGTGAAAACGAGCGGCTGCCACATTTGAAACCTGGTCCCCACAACACTCCGGGCCCTCAGTCCTTGAGAAGCCTGTCCTGTCAGATGGGTGTGGTCACAGGAGGGCTGTCAGAGCCCAGGACGCTCGGAAGCCCCTTTCCCCTCAGGGCGGCTTTGAGGAGGAAGGCAGACATGTACGTCTCTCCTCAGTACACGCTACTGTTCTACTGAGACTTACAGAGCCAGACAGACGGGATTTAAACAGAAATGACCCACGCGCACGGAGTCAGCTCAGGGCGTGTGGAGCCCTTCACCCCAGTATGTGGACCGCCCGTGGTCCCGCATCCTCCCGGGGCGGGCTGGGGTTACACTGTGGGCCACCACCTCCCGCTCTTCTCTTCAACTGTGTTCTCTGACGCTCCAAGGTGCCGGGTCCTTCTGCTCCGGCTCTTCCAACACCCCCTGCCTCGCCCTCTCACTCCGTCCCTTGCATGTTAGTTATTTATTCAAAAGTAATAACAAGTTACAAGAAGCAGCAGGAGTTAGGGCTCATTGTCCCAGTGCCGAGCTGGGGTGTGGTTCACGAGGAGAGCACTAGCCTAGCATTCTTAAAGCTCTGCTTCAGTCCCAGGAAAGCAAGCTAGTAAGGAATACAGACAAACCCACAGCTGACATTCATACTTTAAAAAAAAATCTTTTTTTTTAATTTATTTGATGTGTTTGGGTGTTTTTCTGTATGTATTTCTGTGTGTCACATCTGTGTCTAACAGCCAAAGGAGTTCAGAAGAAAGTGCCTCATCTCCTGGAACTAGAGTTACAGATGGCTGTGAACTGCTGTGTGGGTGTTCTTAACTGTTGAGCCCTCTCTCCAGCTCCCTAGAGGAAGCCATTTTGGTGTCTGGGCTGGGCTGTGCCTTGCAGTTGTTCTGAAATTCCATTTGACCCTGTTTTGTTCCATTCTCTCGCTAAAGACCATTAACCCATCATATTATTTAAAAATCCTGTAGGGCTGAGTATGGTAGGAAAGCAGAGGGAGAAGGGTCAGGAGTTCAAGGCCATCTTCAATACAGCAAGGTCAGGGCGAGTCAGACTACCTAAGATCCCTGCTCAGGAAAAGAAAACATTTAAGAAGCATATGTTTTAGGAGCTGGAGCTCAATCAGCTCCTTGTGTAGGTCACATCTAGTGTTCTGTTACAGTTTGCCTTCCATAGAAATCCATGATGTTTTGGGGTTTCTATGTTGAGAAACATGGGATTTGGAAAGTTGTATGTGGTCTTCAGGGTCAGTCATGTCCAACCCAGGCTGAAGGAAGTTCTTTCCCTGGTTGCTTGAGTTAATGGACCACAGTCCAGTTCCTTCTTGCTTCCTCCTGTTCCGAATGTCAGAGCTGAAGTGTTTGCCTGTGTTTATTGCCTTGAGGCCCAGCGTATAGGATATTTTTTTTGGTCGCTGGCATATGGCCCAAATGCTACTAATCTTGACTCCACCAGTGTGTACAAGTTACTCATAAACCAAATCAAGATATAAACAACAGCTGGATTCCTATTTTAAAGGAGGCATGTGATTTTAGGGAGCCATCGGATTTCAGGGCTTCGCTTTGCATTGCGGTCCGGTCTGGGCTTGCCCGTGTGGTGAACTGGGTGATCATTAGGATTAGAGCCAGATACACAGATAGCCAGCAGTCATGTGCGCACAGTACATGACCTCACTGTGTTTCCAGGAGGTTGGGAAAGTCAGGCTTGCCAAAGGACCTTGTCTTTGCAATGTGGGGGTGCCAGTGGTTGACATGATTCAGCAATAAATTCTGATTCAAATTTCAGAACACTGCAGTTGCTCAAGAGGACACCCAAACCACAGCTGTTTATTTGTTGAAGAGTTTGATCAGTGAAGCAATTTAAACAGATAAGATGAGGTTTCCTGATCAGATCAGGAAAATAACTGCTAAAGCCCACTGCTCTCAGTTTTGTTTTGTTTTGTTTTGTTTTGTTTTGTTTTGTTTTGTTTTGTTTTGTTTTGTTTTTTCCTAGACAGGGTTTCTCTGTGTAGTCCTGGCTGTCCTGGAACTCACGCTGTAGACCAGGCTGGCCTCGAACTCAGAAATCTGCCTGCCTCTGCCTCCCAAGTGCTGGGATTACAGGCGCGTGCCACCACGCCCGGCTCCCACTGCTCTCAGTGCCCACAGAGTCCAAGGGTCTGGCCCGTTCAGCCACCTGAGCTCGTAACTCCTTTCTGGTTTTGAGACAGGCAGTTATCTATCCCAGGCAGACCTCCAGCTTGCTTTGTAGTGGAAAATGGCCTTGAATTTCCGATCCTCCTGTGCTCCCCTCCGAGGGGGGAGATTACAGGTGTGCATGCCTGCACCTTGTTCAGAGGGTGCTGGGATCAAACCCAGGATGTCACACACGCCGGGCAAGCACTGCCCACCGAGCTGCACCCACTCCTAGCTTCAACTCCATTTGCCTGACTGGGTTCCCATTTTGTCTCAGCTTGTAAACTGGCCACTGGTCTGAAGAACAGGGCTGAACCGAGCTTCATTCCAGTCCTACTTTGGCCTAGGACAAAGTAATCATCTATATAATTGGAAGATATTATTAATAGGTATATCAGAGCAAAGTTGTTTTTTTTTTCTGGGTCACTTAGGGACAGTTCCCATCGGCTCCTGAAAGTGTATTCTGCTAGAGGGCTGTTTGCACAGAACTTAATGAGATGTTAACAGAAACTGAAGCCATGCACAGGCTGCCCCATTCTCTGTAGTCAGACTTCACTGAACAAGTACAACAGAGACTTCCAATATCAGGAATTGAACAATGTCAGGGAATGATTTGTTTTGCAAATATTCGCTAATTACCAACTCATGGTGTTTCTAATCACCTATTTGTCAAATGGAGCTTTTCCTTTGAAGCAGCTGTTTCTTTTCAAACAGAGTCACAGGTTTCAAATGTAAAATTAAGAAACATCCAACCACAGCCAGGGCTACACAGAGAAACCCTGTCTCGAAAAAGCAAAAAAAAAAAAAAAAAAAAAAAAAAAAAAAAAAAAAAAAAAAAAAGAAAAAAAAAGAAACCTCCAACCATGGCAGCCATCTTGCCCGGCAGTTGAGCTCCGCGGGAAGGGTTCTGGGGCCTGGCCCTTGCCAGTCTCTCACTGCGTGCTCTTCTCCACCAGCTCTCCAGGAAGTGCTTCCGCCAGTTAAGGGTTCAGAATCTGAAAGAGATTCCATTGTGAAGGGAGCTTGGGGCTGGGGGGAGTTTAGCCTCCGCTTCTTTCTTCTTTTCTCTCTGGACTGTTTTTCCTTCTGCCTGGCAGAGAGGACAGAGATGCTGTAGGCCGAGAGGGTGGAGGAGCCTGCAGAGAGCCTGGAGAACAGAGCGGTCAGTCCAGCCGGCTGCGGCTCCGACCTGCCCTGGGGCTTTGGCTAGACTTTGGACTGTTCACTTCTGAATAAAATGAAACATACACTAAGGCATTCGTCACAATGCCTGGAGCCTGAGCTTCCGACGGGCGTTGCTGCTCTGGCTGGGGCAAACTCTTACTCGCGCTGTTCGCGGGCCCTTGAACATTCCGCCCGTGTCTGCTGTTCTGGGATGGGAACAGTGCTCAGTGCTGGGGTGTTGCCTAGCGTGCAAGCCCTGAGCTCCATCCTAAGCACCTAGGCACAATACATACACTCGCACGTACGTTCGTATGGGTACACCCAAGCACAGGTGCACACACACAAACAATTTAAGTAGCGGTTTCATTTCAATATCTACGTGTCCCACTTTCTTAGCCAAGGTGAATATAGGTATGTCCATGTATGCAGAGGTACCGTCTACTAAGGATTTAAAACAAACTCATGCTTAGGTTTATTTATACCACGAGAATACCAGGCTAAGCCATGCTATTATTTATATTTATTAAATTCTCCAACTAATTTCCTTAATGTGACCTAGATAATGTTTAATTTGGATAAAGTCCACATCATTTTGGATGAGATGGTGTTAAATGGCTGCATTGTGGAAACTAACAGGGCAAGAATTCTTGCCCCTCTACTGATTCTTGACAAGATGTCGGAGAGCTGATGAAGACTGGCGGGCTAGAGTGACGTGGAGGCCAAGGAAGACATCGAGGACAGCAGCAGCTCCTGACAACTGCCACTGCTGTCTATCTCCCTTAGTTCCGAAGGACAAAACAGTTCTTGTGTACAAACAAATTCTTTCACTTAGCAGAGATCCCCAGTTGTACTCGGTAGCTGTAAGCTTGCTTTCCTTCCGCGGGAACAGCGGGGTTGCCGTGGGAAGCACGCACGGCAGCGTCCGTCAGCCAATAAACTTCAAATCGACTTGACCACGTGACATTTGAGTGACATCCTTCTGCTTGCTACCTCTTTCCTTAGAGCCTTAGAAGAGTACTCACTCCCCACTGTGCTATATACAGCCCCAGGCACACTACTGGGGCTAAATTGTGTGTGTGTGTGTGTGTGTGTGTGTGTGTGTGCGCGCGTGCACGTGAGCACACACTAGAGGTCAACCTTGGTGCCTTCCACAGTTGCTTCTCTTATATTTTAAATATAGTTCTAACTTATTCTTTGAGAACTGTGTATGTGTGTGCAGTGTGCTTGATCATGTTGAGACAGGGCCTTGCACGGAGCCTAGCGCTCACTGGCTGGGCTAGACTGGCTGGCCAGCGAGCCACAGGGATTGTGCCATCAGCTTCTCGGGTCTGGGGCCACAGATGTGTGCTGCTCCACTGGACTTTTTCTGGAGATCTGGACTTGGCCTCTCAGGGTTGTACAAGCGCCTTTACCACCCAAGCCTTCTCTTCGGGCTCATTTCATTTTACAAGGTTATGTGCAGTGCCTCCAGCTTGGACTGTACAGAGGTGTGACCTGTACTGGTGGGCCTCCCTGAGCTGTGTAGTAAAATTCTGCCTCAAACAAATAAACAATCAAACAAACACACAGAAGTTTATTCTAATACACACCTAAGAAATTGTTTTATTTGCCAGTTTCTGAAAGTGTCTGATACCCATTTTAAGGATTTTTAGCAATTATGATGGCAACATGTAACTTCATGGTGCTGTGAAATAATCGTTAAACATTACAAGAGCTCTGACAGCTATTATGATGCCACATTTTACTATTATTGTTACATAGGCAGGGTCTCAGTGCAGCCAGGGATTGCCCCAAGATTCTGACGTAGCTGGAACTCCAAATCCTAGTGCCTCTACCTCCCAAGACCTGGCTCCACAGATTAGCACATCTGACTGCGGCATATTCCAGAGGCTTCCTACTAAGCTCATTAGCAAAACTTACTTCAGTTCCAAGAAACAGAACAAGACAATTTCATCAGGCTGGTGCAAAATAAGCACTGTCCTTCCTCTTATTCTATACAAGTTTTGTCTTTGACACACAAGGTCGTGTCATCTTTGCACAGGCCCACGCTAAGCTCCGTATGGTTCCAGTTTCATTACGGTGCTGCCAAGGCAAGCGCGAGCCGTGTCTAACCCCGTCTTCAGGGTTCTAGAAACAGTACAGAGAAGGACCCCTGCTCCCTGCACCCCCCAAAACCTTCTGCCACTGAGACACAGAGTACACAGCACTGTCTTACCATGAGCATATATGTGCACACTGGTGTGAGGGGGCTATGCACTGGGGAAAGCACAACTCTGTGACCCTGTGCAGGACTCAGAGTTCTTCCACCTGCATCAGTCCTCTGAGGGGCGTGCACTGTGCTGCTCTCATGTAAGGATAGGGAGAGGAGACACATCTTCTTCTAAAATTCTATATACAGATTTTAGAGTTTTAATCTATAGAGACCAGAAAACTAGTCATTTCAGACTCTAAAAGCCAGTGTGTATTGTCCTGCACTCGCTTGGAAAGGCACAGGGAAGGCTTCTGGCCCGTGGGAACAATGCACGATACACGGACTAAGTCCTCAGGATTTGGGGAAAGCCCCATCTAGATCGAAGACCCTAGGAGGTCTTGCGGAGATGCAGCAGCAGGGAAACACTGTCCTAGTTAGTAGGCACTTAATCAGCAGCGTGTGGAGCTAACTGCAGAAACTGGTGCACCACAAGTAGCTAGGGAGTGGACAAAATTAATTTTTGGGTCACACTAAAATAGTAGATGAATTATATCTTGGCACAGATTCTAGTACCTTTAGAGAATATTGAAGTTTTAAAAAAATACTAAGTAGATACCATAGCCAAATGTACTGAAGGGCCTGACCTGTGCTTGGAGACCCTGGTGTGTCTGACCACACCTGCCTCAGAGAGTGGTCCAGCTGTTGGCTACCTGCTGTGCGACCACCTCACTCCAGCTAAGTGCCTGCAGTAGCTTTTAAACTGACCTAAAAATCGCAACATCGCCCTCTGTAGCAACTTGCTAGACTAGGACCTGGCAAACAGACTCAAACCGCAGGGGTTGGATATTCTATGGTGTGTGAGCTAGAGAATCCCGGCTTTCTTCCCCACTTGACAGTGCCGTGCAAAAGCAACCACCCGTGGTCCGGAAGTGAAAGAATATGGCTGTTGGAATCAGACTGTGGACATTCCAGGCCTGGGTGTCGGCAGGGCGTTTGTCCTGCATCCGTGAGGTCCAGGGTCTGAGCCTCGTGAGACATAAAGCAGGCAAGGCGGTGCATACTGTGATGCCCATGCTAGGTGGGGAGCCACAGGCAGAAGAGCCCGAAGGCCAACACCATTCTTCATTACATGGAGTTTGAGGCTAGCCTAGGTCAGAGATCTTAGAAAGAAAAATTCATGTCATAAAATACTACCTTTACTCATATTTTTTAACAGTCTAAAAACCTGGGGTCCTGAATAAAGTCTAGTGATCTGAATTTGAGCCCCATCACCCCCATGGCTGGAGAGCAGCTCCGTTTTTTCCTTCTGAGGCAGACTTTCACTGGCTGCCCTGGATGGACCTCACAGAGATCCTAGTGTGGGGACTAACAGTGTGCACTGCCACGCCCACCACCCCGCCCAGCTGGAGGAAACCAACATGGACAAGCTGTACCTCCATCCCAGTGCAGGGGTATACCACTACCAACCGATCCCAAATCAGTGTTTAAAAACAAGACAAACCATTTCAACATCACACTCACCTCACAGTCAAGAAGAACAGACACCACCCAGCGGCCTTCACAAAAGCTCACCACACACTGTCCTCTTGCTTAGAAACTTAAATAATGGCAGTGTTGTACACATAAAGTAAATTTCAATGCCAGTACGGAGCCTTAGTTGTGTAGCTATGACTTCACTGAGAAGTTAAAACAATACCAAAACCCCTTTACTTTTCTGATTGAAACAGTTGATGCTGAGATGCTGCCATCACGTCTTAACTTTCAGTCACAGCTAAGCATAAAGCCCGGCTCTGGCTCCACATGCAGAGCACTGGTTCCATAGCCAAGGATTCACCGGAGAACACGTTCACGTTCACAATGTTTGGAAAATTGCCTGCACTAACAGCCCACAGGCGTTTCCTTAGTATTTACCCAGTGTTGGGTATAGGAACAGGATGATTCCAAGCCTTCAAGAAGATGGCACAACCATATGGCATATGCAGACACTATGGCATTTATGTAAAAAACGAGCCTACAGCCGAGGATTCAGATACACAAATGAGTCTGGGCTGTGTCTTATGGTAAGTAGTGTATCTAATACTGAGCGACCTCAGATATGCTCCAAATGTGTTTTAAAAGCTGCTGTGGGGAGCTGGAGACATGGCCCAGTGGTTAAGAGCACTGCTTGCTCTTCTGAAGGACCCAGGTCAATTTCCAGCACCTACAAAGTGGCTCCCAATCATCTGTAACACCAATCTCGGGTATCTTATGCTCTCTTCTGGCCTCCACAGGCATTGCACCTGAGGTACAATCATGTGCAAGCAACACCACACACACAAAATAAAAAATAGGAATGGGAATTAGGAATACACTCCTTTCTTTAAAACCAGAAAATAGTAGTAGTCTGGTTTCTTTCCATAGTTACAGAATATAGGAAGCCATTCTCGATCCCACGCCTCCTCCTCCCACTGTTTAGAAAGGCTAACACTCCCCAGGTGTGGTAGCTCATGACTGTAGCCCGGCATTCAGGAGGCACAGGCAAGAATTACACCAAGTCTGAGGCCAGCCTGGGCTACACTGGGAATGCTAGACCAGCCTGGGCTCTAGAGTTAAGACCTGTCTCAAAATAAAATTTAAAAATTAAATAAGTGTTCATCTCCAGCTGAAGGTTACGTTATAATTAAACATGGCAGGCATCTCTTATATCTCTCCAGTTTTCCCAAGTATCTTTCCCATGGAAAAGTCCATTTCTTCTTGTATTGTCATAAAACTGAGGGAAAGTGGACAGAGCTTCCCTCCCGTGTGTTCCCAGATCCAGTCCTCTAGTCTCACCCCAGCTCTTCATCCTGTCTCTATCTCCTGTAGATCCCACAAGATCTTTTAACCTCCCCCCCACCCCCAGCTTTGTCCCAGCTCCAGCCGCCCCTCCTACTATCTCAAGAGCAGTGCCTCCTTCTGTTCATCCAGGCCCAGCCCCACTCCAGGGCCATCCCAGCTCTGGCTCCATTCCCTCTCTGACCCCATGTCCAAGAGCTCACAAATATCTCTAACTTTCCTCCCCTCACCCCAACTCTCTTCCTTCTCCCAGCCTCCAACATCAATAGGAACATACCAGCTGAGCAGGCCAGGGAAACACATCCACAAAAAATTTACTACCAGGCAGCAGACAACCATTACACTCTCTTAAAATCCAGGGAGGAAACAGAGACCAAGGGACAAAACACTAGCCCAACAGAGACAAAACCAGATAACAGTACCTAGATCTGTAGTCATCCCAATCCCAGATGCCACAGTAAAAACACAGTAGCATCCAGTATGTCTCCACTGGAGCTCAGATATCCCAGCACAGCAGACTCTGTATATTCCAATATGTAAGAAACATAAGAAAAAGCCCTTAACAGTTTTCATAAATATAATAGCGGTCCTTAAAGAGGAAATGAATAAATCCCTTCAAGAAATCTAGAAAAACACAAACAATTGGAGGAAATGAATAAACCCCTTGAAGACATCCAGAAAACAAATGAGCAGCGTAAGAAAATGAATGAAACTGTCTAAGACCTGAAGATAGAAGTAGAATCGACAAGGAAAAACCCAAACTGAGGGAATTCTGGAATTGAGAAATGTGCAATTCATATAGAAACTACAGAGGAGCCTCACTAGCAGAGTACAAGAAACAGAAGACTCTCAGGGCCTGGAGTCAGGGTAGAAAAGGGGGTTATATCAAAGAAAATGTTGCCGGGCGGTGGTGGCGCACACCTTTAATCCCAGCACTTGGGAGGTAGAGGCAGGCGGATTTCTGAGTTCGAGGCCAGCCTGGTCTACAGAATCAGATCCAGGACAGTCAGGGCTACACAGAGAAACCCTGTCTCAAAAACCCAAAAAACCAAACCAAACCAAACCAAACCAAAAACAAAAATAAAAAAAGAAAATGTTAAGTCTAAAAGCACTGGCATTGCAAAAAACAAAATAACAACAACAAAACCTCTTCTTGCCAGGTGGTGGTGGTGCAGATCTTTAATCCCAGCACTCGGGAGGCAGAGGCAAGCGATCTCTGATTTTGAGGCCAGCCTGGTCTACAGATCAAGTTCTAGAACACCCAGGGCAACAGGGAGAAGAAACCCTTGTCTCAAAACAAAAACAAAAAACAAAAACAAAACAAAACAAAAAAACAAGTAAAATCAAAAAGGTCTTCCAACCAAAGCTCAGGGCCTGATGGGTTTATCACCAGATTTTCAAAGAAAAGTTAATGCCAAATAGAAAGAAAAAACACCGCCCCCGAAAAATCAAATAATCCAATTAAAAATGGGATACAGATCTAAACAGAGACTGGTCAACAGAGGAGTCACAAACAGCCAAGAAGCTTTTAAAGAAATGTTCAACATTCTCAGCTATCCGGAAATGCAAAATCAAAACAACTCAGGGATTTCATGTTAACACCTGTCAGAATGGCTGAGATCAAAAACACAAGAGCAGGCAGGGCTGGAGAGTGCTCAGCAGTGAAGAGCACTGGCTGCTCCTCCAGGGGTCCTGAGTTCAAATCCCAGCAACCACATGGTGGCTCACGACCATCTGTAATGGGATCTGATGCCCTCTTCCGGTGTGTCTGAAGACAGCTACAGTGGACTCATATACATTAAATACACCTTAAAAAAAAAAAAAAAAGACAACCCACCAGAATGACAGCGAGGATGTGGGGCAAGGGGCATACTCCTCCATTACTGGTGGGTGTGGAAACTTGGACGGCTACTATAGAAATCAGAACGGGCTGGGAGGTGGTGGCGCATGCCTTTAATTCCAGCACTTGGGAGGCAGAGACAGGCGGATTTCTGAGTTCGAGGCCAGCCTGGTCCTGGTCTACAAAGTGAGTTAAGACAGCCAGGGTTACACAGAGAAACCCTGTCTCGAGAAAAAAAAAGAAAAAAAAGAAGAAATCAGAACAGTAGTTCCACTCCTAGGCATATGTCCAAAGGACACGTTACCCTACCACAGGATACCTTCTCAACCATGTTCATTTTGCTTAAACACCCAGAAACTGGAAACCACCTACATAGTCTTCATTAGCGGAATGGATAATGGAAATGTGGTACATCTGTGCGATGGAATAGTCCTCAGCTGTGTAAAGGACATCATGAGATTTGCCAGCAAATGGATGGAACTAAAAAAGAATCATCTAGAGTGAGGTAACCAGTCCCAGAAAGAGAAATAAGGGATATATTTGCTTATATGTGGATATCAGCCACTAATTGATAACTAAGCTATCGGTAGGCTCGGGAAAATTAGGCATAAAGGAAGGGACTAAGGAGAACACGCCCATCTCCCTGGGAAGGGAGAAGAGCTTTTATGGCTGGGCTGGGGCCGTGAACTCGTATGAACTCCTGGGGACTGAAGCAGCCTCCGTGTCTGCATCACGTCCTGTGCATACAGATCCTAGCTTTCAGTGTAGGATTTTCATAGGACTGGTGTGTTAGTGAGTGGGTCTCTGACTCTCAAGCCTTCTCTTGGGACTCATTCCTCCTGTTGGGTTGTCTCATCCAACTGTGATGTGATAATTTTTGTTTTACCTTATTATATTTTGTTTTCAAAAAAGAGAATTTATGTTACTGTGAAGAGTTTAAAAAGCACTGGTTAAGCTCTTAGGTCTGATGGCTGTAGTAAAACAGTAACAAGACAGCCGGGCGGTGGGGCGCACGCCTGTAATCCCAGCACCTGGGAGGCAGAGGCAGAGGCAGGTGTATTTCTAAGTTCAAGGCCAGCCTGGTTTACAGAGTGAGTTCCAGGACAGCCAGGACTACACAGAGAAACCCTGTCTCAAAAAACCAAAAATAAATAAATCTTAATGCTTAAAATCACTGTATTAATAAGTGACTAGAGAGCCGGGCATGGTGGCGCACGCCTTTAATCCCAGCACTTGGGAGGCAGAGGCAGGCGGATTTCTGAGTTCAAGGCCTGGTCTACAGAGTGAGTTCCAGGACAGCCAGGGCTATACAGAGAAACCCTGTCTCGAAAAACCAAAATCCAAAAACCAAAACAACAACAAAAAAATAGTAACACGACACAGTTTCCTACGCTGCAAACATTTTAATGATTATTGTTGAGCATACATTTCAGAAATTTACTTCAAACTGCAACAAGTTAAATAAATGTTTATAATATACAAAGAAAATACAACCAAACACAAAAGTCGCTGTGAGTGTGCCTTGCACCTAGACCAGTGTCTGCCCCTCCCGTAATATAACTTTATTTTTGAGCTGCACAAACACACTTTAGAATTTCATCTTTATAGAATGGTATTTATGAAAAAAAATATACTCCCACCTTAAAGAAACGACAAAGGTGTGCATGATTATATGCCAAACGAACAGAGAGCACGGACACTCCGGTAGTGCAGGTGTCATTAGAGAGGAAAGGGAAGGCTGGAGATGCTCATAACACTCTATGTTTTAAGGAAGCTGTATTTTTGACCAAGTAGCTAAAAAAGCCAGCAAAACGGGGTCAGTGACGGCAACTGTAGTGTATGACGTATGAAACGATGACAAACTGATACAAACACGGTTACATTTACAGTGAGCACTGAAGGTCTGAGAGGCTGCTCTGTGGAACAGTTAGGTAGAACCACCTTTTCCAGTCACGTGAGCCCTTGTAAAGCAACACAGTGTCCTGTGCTGGATACCTGCTGGCTGGGTAGTTAAAGGATTTGTTTTGTCATTAGCAGCTAAGGAACTTATTCCACGTGTTCTCAAAGCCTTAATGGTGGAAACGAGGCAAGTGTCATTACTGTGGAGAATCATATACTTCTCTGCAAACAAACGCAAGAGGCTTCACCCAGACTCTGTCTCTCTTCTGCATCTCAAAACTCAATTGAGATGAAAGCCTTTCTCCATTGTAGCAGCTAGCAAGCGCTCTCTCATGATCTCCTCGGAAGAATACTCTGGCAACTTAAGATAGTGGACGCACGTGTTGACCGATGGGTAGCTTGCATCAGTAGCATCGACCTACAGAGGGAGGGAGAACACAGCAGACGGGTTTATTGTTTATAGTGCCTCTCAACCCCAACGCAATCAAGTTCTCAGTGGATTCTCCACTAGCTCGTCGGTACCTTCCGGACAACTGTGAGCCTCGGGTGCAGGTTAGCCAGTCCGCCCGGGGGCAGAGTTGAGCAGCCGGTGGTAAACTGCAGGAACGCTTTCCTCTCATCTGACGACATGCCACACAAAACCCTCACAAACCTGAGGAAGCCGGGACTGAAAGAACAGAGGTACAGCTATAGTGACTTCTCCACGGACTGTAAGGAAAACAGCACGGTGCTGCGGCTGCTGCTTGTTAGGTCAACAGCGACCTCTAAAGCAACATGAGCAGGCGGGAGAGCCAGCCTGTCACACACTGCCGAGCTAGGTAAGAAACGGGCTGACACAGCGACTTAAAACCTCACACAGAGGAAGAACGCAAACAATGAAGAGCGTAGACTCACAACAAGCTCAAATTCAGAGTTTAAGATACACTTAACAGACATATTTATAATTAACACACAAGCTAAATTTATCAGAGTATATTTCCTCTACGTAATTTACTTTTTCTTTTCTTCTCTTCCTTCCTCTCCCTCTCCCTCTCCCTCTCTCTCTCTCTTTTTTTTTCCCCGAGACAGGGTTTCTCTGTATAGCCCTGGCTGTCCTAGAACTCACTCTGCAGACCAGGCTGGCCTCAAACTCAAAAATCTGCCTGCCTCTGCCTCCCAAGTGCTGGGATTAAAGGCGTACTCCACCACTGCTCTATTTTCATCAGTCAAATCGTGTGACACCTTTTACCAAAGTAAAATGAAATACTACTTATCAATGAAATACCACTACTACTATATGTCACAACACAGATGAATTTTATAATCATACTGTTAAACATCCAGACTAGAGAGAGTATATAGAAGACTACATGATTTCACTTATTAAAATTCAAAACCAAGAAAATGAATCAATGGCTGTTTTAATTACTAGAAAAGAATATAGTAAGACTGAGGACCTTCTATCTACAATTGTCTCATTCTGGCATCTATTACCTCGGTATGACTACTCTGTGAGAATTCCTGAAGCTGGATAACAATCTGGTGCTTCTCAGTCACACTGTAGTAAAACATCTGTGGAATATAGCCTACGGATTTACAATTTGGCCAATTTAAGAAATAATGATTAAACTGGAATGTCCCCAGCCTCCTCACTGCACTACCTCACAGCCCCAGTGCATGCCTGCTTAGGAGAAATGTAGCCACTAAGTCAGAGCTCTTTAGAAAATCTGTCAGTTGAGTTTTGAACATGAAAAACACGAACCTTAGAAATGATCAATACATACCTGTCACGTGTATAGCCAAGCTTAGGTTCAGTGTAATTGATAATGTCCTCTGCTGCCCAGGATGGTGACTGATTTCCACAAAGAATCATCTGGACTTCCTCATGGCTGAAGGAACTTAATTTCTCCATTGGAAAAACTTTATTAAACCCATCTACATTACATATACACCAAAAAAAAAAAAAAAAAAAAAAAACCACAAACTCAGTTCCTAGGTCATGACTCCAAAACTTACAAATGCAAATGCAAATCTTTGTGGAGAAGGATGGGCCCTGGGATCAGTCCCTAGTGCCCCACCCTTCAAAACACACACAAAGAAAACCAATGCTTAATATCACAAATGTGAGCAGAAAGAGCCTTTGGTCACTACAGTCAACTGACAAAGTCTCATTCATCATAACCATCGTCTGACCTCTCCACTCTCTGTCCTCACAGCAGCCAAGCGTGTTCGTGTTTTCAAGCAGCTCACAGGATAACTCACCTTCACTGTGGTATACAGTGTGTGGGTAAACTTATATCCATTTACAAACGACCAAATGAGCGTGAGAAGTCTCTGTTCCTCCAGGGGAATAAGAGTAAAGAATGATAGCTAGTGTTTAAACCTGTCCTAACTACTCTGCTGGACCAGAACCTGGGGGCAAGTTCAAGGACACTCAGCAGTGTTGCTGTTAATGTCAAAGTAGAAGGAATGAACTGTCCTTTAAAATTACCTCGAAAAGCTTCCATCTGCTTCTGAATACCCGTATGCATACAAAAATCAAACATCAAATCCACGTATTCTTCTGCATTATCCATTGTTATCATCTGCAAAGAAAAGTTTGCCAGTGTTAGTGCTTTGCTAAAAGGATGCTTCAGAGCTTAGTGACTGTACTGAGAGCAAAATTTTTACCTCATCTTCCCCACTTGGCTTGAGATCCACAGCTGTAAAGCCGTATATTCTTGAAGATGGGCAAAACTGGAAATTTAAACTGAAAGTTCAGAAAGATTTGATTACACTTCAGCAGCTGTCAGTGTTTAAGAGTGCTGCCCATGCCCCGTGCGCCCCGTGCCCACCATCAGAGGCCTGCACAGTAGTTTGGGAGACTCAGGCCTGCCTAGGCGTCCTTATCTACCTATCTGAAATGCTGGGGATCAAACCCAGGGCCGTGTATGAGAGTTAAGAGCAAAACCTTGTGCAGAAAACGATTAAGACAACTGCTTGCAAACTTTTGGGCTTTGTGAATGCTACATAAAAACACAGTTTGCCACGAATCACTTTTTCTTTAAGGAAAAAAAATTATTCAACTGAAGATTTCCATAATGATTTATAGGAGAATGTTTATAAGGCTTTTCTGCCTGAGAAGAAACTATTGCTTCATTAGTCACAATGTATACAAAGTGTATAGATGGGAGAAACAAAACCCTTTAACATATAGTGATGTGATGCTGTTTGGTTTCTTGATAGCATGTCACTATGCGCCCTGGTGGCTAGCCTGGAACTCGTGTGCAGATCACAGGGTCGCTGAGCTCCCAGAGACCTCCCTCCCTCAGGCCCCAGGCCCCAGTCTAAAGGCATACACCACCACAGGGGCAATTACCTAACACTTAATGATGGAGACGCAATCTTAGGCAACTCTTTTGTTGTACAAACATGAACTGTATTTAAACAAATATAGATGAGATATTCCACTACACACCCAGACTCTATGGCCAGGCACATTACTGCTTGGCTTCGAACGTGTGCAGCACATTCCCTTGCTGACTACTGCAGGCAGGCAAGTGTATTACAAGGGCCAGGGTCCCCGATTAAAAACTGGCAAACAGGCTTGAGAGCACTGTTGGCTTTTCCAGAGGCCCTGAGTTCATTTCCCAACAACTACATGGTAGCTCACAACCATCTATACTGAGATCTGACGCCCTCTTCTGGTATGCAAGGGTACATACACAGAGTACTCATATACATGAGATAAATAAATAAATTTTCAAAAAAAAGATAAACATAGGAAAGATACGATGAAGAGATGAAGTGACGGATTTTTTTTTTTTTTCAAGACAGGGTTTCTCTGTGTAGCCCTGCCTGTCCTGGACCTTACTCTGTAGACCAGGCTGGCCTCGAACACAGAAATCCGCCTGCCTCTGCCTCCCAAGTGCTGGGATTACAGGCGTGCGCCACCACTGCCTGTTAAGCAATATCTTATGTATCCCAGGCTGACCTCAAACTTTCTATATAGCCAAGAGTGTCCTTGAACTTCTGATTCTAATTCTCCTGACTTCCCAGCACGGGGATTGTAGGCCTGTGCCCCGTGCCAGGCTCTAGACAGTGTTGGAGACCCAACCCAGGGCTTTACGGACATTAGGCAAGTGCCACACCAACTAAGCCATACATACATACACCCGACACTGTACTATCTTTTATAATAACAATAAATCAAAGGTTCAAACAGACAACAGCATTTTCTATAGTATATCACTGCCATAGTCTTTACTGACAGATTACAGGTCCACAGGGACAGAGAAACAGAAACCTTTATCTTTTCCCATTTGTTAGGTTAAAGAATGTATACAAAAATCTTACCCTAAGTCCTCTATGCTAAGTGGAGGTCCAGAACCTGATGGATTCTTGAGCACGAGTTCCTGTAACTTTGTGTTCTTCTCATCTTCAGAAAGACTTTTATTGCCTAAAATCTGGCGCCTCTTAATAGCAAGGTCTTTAATTTCTTTCAAAAATCTGGCCCTGTGAGGATTTACTAGTTCGAAATCTTCCCAAGTTAAAATTCCATTAAACCAGGCTGGAGGTTTGGGCTTAGGGGGATCAAGGATAAATTCTGACTTTGAATCCTCTTCAAAGCTTCCCACTGAGAGGGAGTCATGGCCTTCTTCTGTAGAAGCTTCAGACTGACTTTCAGTACAGTGCAAGTCTCTGTCGCCCCGGGACTCATAGATCAGTTTGCTTATATTGCTTTTAATGTCGCCCATGCACATAAGCTTAAAGAAAGGCTTAGAGATAGGCAAGTCCACCAATCTATTGTCCTGAATGCATTTGGCCAAGAAAATCCCAAGGAAATGGAAGAGCTTCGTGACCCGTTCAAGCTCATCGCTGTCCTGTGGAAATGGCGCTGTGAACAGTCCACATGAACGCTGCACATAGTATCCAGGAGGCTTCAACCCACCTCCCAGATCAACCTTCACAGAGAGACAAGGACAAATCAATAAATACCTAAATAAATAAAAGAGAAACCAAACCTTCCATTGCCATAAAAAACCATCACAAACATAAAACATCTTTTCAAATTTAGTCATGCAGATGCATGCATATTAATTAATTTGGCAACCAAATTTAATCCCTTAGAACTATTTTAATGGCACTAAGATTACCTAGTAATAAAAGTAGAGGCCAGCCTGGGCAAAATAGTAATACCCTGAACCACAAAAACATTAACTAGGGCTGTCAGCTGTCTAACTGGGTAAGAGCTTCTGCCATTAGTCAGTCCCCCCCCCGGCCCCCCCCCAGCTCAGCATCTGCAACCTGTATAGCAGAAGCAGAGAACAGGCTTCCCACACGTTGCTTCTCACATGCAGCATGGCATGAGCAGTACAGACAAACATTTGTCCACACAGATGTAACAAAAAGTTTAAAAGTGAATAAAAAATGTTTAAAGAAATAAAAAACTTGCTGGCCATATGACTCTGTTGCTAAAGCACTCACCCTTAGCCTATTGGCCTGAGTTTAATCCCTGGAATCTACATACACCAGGAGAGAACCTGCCACCCCCCACCCCCCCTCACACACAAATTAATTTAAAAGGGGTTTCCTAGTCTCAGTACTGGAGGTAGGGGGGCACTGGAGTGCTCGCTCTGCAGTTACAAGCGCAAGCACAGGCTCCTCTTGCAGAGAACCTGGGTTCAGTACTCAGAGCACCCACATAATGGTCACACCATCCATATCTCCCGCTTCAAGTAATCTGATGCCCACATCAGATCTCCGCCAGCATTAGACATGTATGTAGTGTATATACATACATACAGAAAATACAATCATGCACGTAAAATAAACTAGATATACTAAAACAAAAACAAAAACAAAACAAAAAAACAAGCCACCATTTATAGGCAGGAAACCTGGCTCATGTTCTAAAAGCATAGCCTATTTTAACATTTTATGAAAGCAGTCATAACTCAAAACATGACATAAGAACTCAATCTCACATGGCGAGACTCATCATCTGGAAAATTATCATCACAAAGCCAAGTCCCCAAGTCAGTCCTCTGGAATTCTGCTGCCACAAGAGCATAAAACTCTAAAGTAGGTCCCAAGCCAGTCCCTTCTTCTCCTAGAAATTCAACCTAAAACACAAAAGGATGATAAAGAAAGGGTCATGTAAACGGAACATTTTGAGGGTTTTTTTTTGTTAGTGCTTTTATTTCAAGACAGGGTTTCTCTGTATAGTCCTGGATGTCCTGGAACTCTCTTTAGACCAGGCTGGTCTTGAGGTCAGAGATCTGCCTGCCTCAATCTCTCAAGTGCTGCTTCTTGTTGTTGTTGTTGTTGTTTTAAAAAGATTTATTTATTTATTATATGTAAGTACACGAGTACACGGTAGCTGTCTTCAGACACTCCAGAAGAGAGCATCAGAGCTCGTTATGGATTGTTGTGAGCCACCATGTGGTTGCTGGGAATTGAACTCAGAACCTCTGGAAGAGCAGTCAGTGCTCTTAACCGCTGAGCCATCTTTCCAGCCCCACTGCATCTTGTTTTTAAGTGGAGCAGTTCTGCCACATCTGACCCAGTAGCACCTCCTTTTTCAGAACAAGGTGGACTATGATAAACAGCACAGACGTATGATTCTGAGTTTGTCATCTGCCATGACTGGACCATCAGGCACTGCACTGAGTACTATGCAAAAACTAATTACTTCTCATAACAGCATTGGAGATATCTCACAACTCACCAGAATAATTAAATCTGACCTTTCCATCAGAGAAAATCAAATCTCAGATGAAGTGGTTCCACTATTTGCTTGAGGAAAGGATGATAGATTTTTTTTCCACCTGGGTTTTTGTGACCTAAAGCCTAAATTCTTCAAATTATTGTAACTTTAAGTAATCACCTTGAAAGTTTCTGAATACACTCTATTTGATACAAAAATGATAAGAAAAATTTCAAAAACTTAATATAGCATATCTCAAAACAAAGTTTAAAAAGTATTTTGCTAGGAAAAAAATGTGATGGAAGAATAGGATAGAAGCAAAGAAAGCGTGTGTCTAACGGAAAAGTAAGAGCCTGGCCCAGGCTAAAGAAGCTCCATTTTATGCCAGGCAGCCATCTTGGTAATCAGCAGCTGTTTGTCTCTAACTCCAGTCCCTGGAAGATAAGTTCCCAGGAGCCCTGAGGTAAGGGACGCTTCTTCTGACATGTCACACAGAAACCCCAAGATTGTTTTGCGTTGCCTCATCACTTAACTCGGCAGAACAGACTAGAACAGCTCTTGCTGGCTTGTGGAGACATGCAAGGTCCTTGTGTGGTCTTCCCCATACCTGCCGGTGCCGACAGCTCAACCCAGCACCACAACTTAGGTGAAGTGACACTGCAAACAATCTGCTCCAAAACACAGATTATCTCACAGCTCAGCTTAATGCAAGGGTAAAGTTTAGCTGGACAGAAAGAATTCAACCTGACTTAGGTAAGTCACAACCCAGGCTTTGCTGTCAATTGAGGAGGAGGAGGAGGGCAAGCATTCGGAGACTCTGCTAGAGAGGAAACTTCTACGAAGATCAAGGAAACCCTCTCCTCATTTTTCTGCCATGGTTTTACACAGATTACCCTGTTCCCATGGGTCCTTTTCCATAAAAACGAAACAGAGCCCCTCCTTTACGGGGCGTTACCTCGAGAACTGACTTCCGATCTGCGTGCACTTGCATGACATTCTCGGCCCACTCCATCAGGGACTCTCCACGGGGAACTTTCACTCTTTCGTGCTTAAGGCGGCCGACTCTAAATTCCCCAGGATCGTCCCGCCTCACACTGCTCGTGGTCCGTGTCCGCTCCACTGTGGCTTCCCGGCGGTTCTGTAGCCACACTATTGCTCTGAAACACAATGCCAGAGTCCTCATGCCGCTGAAGGGACTGTAAACTAGCAGGAAAGGTAGATGCTGGGAGGGCTGGTTGGCTTTCAATTTTTTTTTTTTTTTTTTTTGGTTTTTTGAGACAG
Source organism: Apodemus agrarius (assembly GCA_964023405.1). Classification (NCBI taxonomy): domain Eukaryota; kingdom Metazoa; phylum Chordata; class Mammalia; order Rodentia; family Muridae; genus Apodemus; species Apodemus agrarius. Next base: position 72,072,108 of record OZ030011.1, on the reverse strand, counting down.
GGTTTCTCTGTGTAGCCCTGGCTGTCCTGGAACTCACTCTGTAGACCAGGCTGGCCTCGAACTCAGAAATCCGCCTGCCTCTGCCTCCCAAGTGCTGGGATTACAGGCGTGCGCCACCACCGCCCGGCTCAATTTTTTTTTAAAAAAATGTTGTTTTGAGACAGGCTTTTCTTATCCATCACCCAGGTCCCGGGATTACAGACACATGATGCTGTGCTCAGTTAGAATCTGAAGACTGTTCAGTCAGGTAAGTTTTTGTTTGTTTTCTTGAGACAATATCTGATGATACCCAAGGATGGCCTGGGACTGTGCAGCTCATGCTGGCCTCAGTAATGGTTCTCGCACCTTAGGCCCGAGTGCTGGGATCACAGCTGTGAGCCAATATGTCTGACTAGTTCATCTTTTAAGCAACAATTTATTAAGTAAAAACACACATTCATTTTATTATAATCTTCTTTAAACAAATGCAGAAATAACTGGATATATATTTTCCTTTTTTACTTTATCAACTAAATCAAATTAAAGGTCTATGGTACAAGCACTATATAATACATAAAAACAGTGTTAGAGAAACCAAAAAGTGGTTATGCAATCTTCATTACTATGACAGGCACCGAACAACCACCATTAATATATATATATATATATATATATATATATATATATATATTTTTTTTTTTTTTTAAGGTTTTTAAGGTTTTTTTTTTGAGGCAGGGTTTCTCTGTATAGCCCTGGCTGTCCTGGAACTCACTCTGTAGACCAGGCTGGCTTCGAACTCAGAAATCTGCCTGCCTCTGCCTCCCAAGTGCTGGGATTAAAGGCGTGCACCACCACAGCCCAGCAAGATAGTTATTGTTAAGACGTGTGTGTGTGTGTGTGTGTGTGTGTGTGTGTGTGTGTTCAAGTATGCATGCAGAGATTAGAGGGCAACTCTCAGAAGTGTCAGTTCTCTGGTTCTACCACATGGGTTCCAGAGATTGTACTCAGAGTCTCAGGTTTGGTGGCATGCATCTTATCTACTAAAATAGCACTTTCTTTTAACTTAATTTTATTAACTGAGTGCGTGAAAGTGAGAGAAGGTGCATGTACACGTAAGTGTAGGACAGAGCATGCACCCAGACATGCAGTGGTTAGCAGACAGGACAGGGCATGTGGACAGACATGCAGTGGTTAGCAGACAACTAAGGGTCTAAGAATCCATTTCCTGAGTCGGGGGCGGTGGTGGCTCACGCCTTTAATCCCAGCACTTGGGAGGCAGGCGGATTTCTGAGTTCAAGGCCAGCCTGGTCTACAGAGTGAGTTCCGGGACAGGCAGGGCTACACAGAGAAACCTTGCCCCGGAAAAACAAAACAAAACAAAAAAAGAACCAGTTTCCTTACCTACTTTACTTTCTAGAAATCATAACCAATGCCATTTATCACAACAGGCCCATAGATTAACATTTACAAATGTTTTTTGAATGTTATTAAAGGGCAGAAAATTATAACTTAGTAAGAATAGAGATAAAATAACATTTATGATTTTATACCAACTTTGCCAGCATAGGTAAGATATAAAATCATTCCACAATATATCTAACATCTAAAATACACACTGTTTCAGGAACTTCAACTGCAATAGATAACAATAGGACGTAAGAAACCCCACCCTTGTGATCTGTGGTCTAGAAGAGGAAGACAGAACAAAATTAATCAATACACTCTACCTGGGGCAGTGAAAAGCAAACCGTGGTTAGTTAGACCCACAGTATCTCAAAGAGAGGCTACCTCTCAAGAACGGAGAACCGCCCAGCTGGCATTTACTAGGCCTGGCTAGACTAGAGCACTAAGTAAAAATTAAAGCATTCCGTTTTATGTGGTTGAGAATTCTAATAATTAATAATCTATGTAAGTTACAAAGAAACGGGAGTGTTAGGAAGTAAAAATGGATGCTACAGTCCACACTGTACACAACAGAGCATATGTATTCAACTGAAAATGGAAGACTTTTAGGTGTTGACAATGCTTCACAAAAACTAAAAACAACATATTCCCTCCATCAATCTTAGCATATTTAGTATAGTATATTTGCATATTTTGAACTTCTATAATGAAAAATATCTTTATTTTATAAACATAAAAGTTTCATTTCCTACCTGGATGCCCCAAATGCAGTGCAGGTAAAATAAAGCTGCCGAGTCTCGAATGGGATCAGGAAAGGACACTTGCTGGTTAGCTGCTCGCACCAGTCTGGCAGAGCCCCACTCGCCAGTGCCAATGGTTCCTGCAAATTAACACCAAAAACATCACTGCTAAGAGGAATTAAATGTAATTTATAGTGAACACAAAGACTATGTGAGTCTCTATTGCTAAAGAATGAAAGTCAAGGCTGGGTGGTGGTAGCGCACGCCTGTAATCCCGGCTCTTGGGAGGCAGAGGCAGGAGGATTTCTGAGTTCGAGGCCAGCCTGGTCTACAGAGTGAGTTCCAAGAGAGCCAGGGCTACACAGAGAAACCCTGTCTCGAAAAACCAAAAAAAACCAAAAAAACAAAAAACAACCCCCCCCCAAAAAAAAAGATAATCAAGAGTCAGAAGTGAAAAAGGCATACCAAGGAAAGTACACCAAAGTCCGCATGCAACTACATTACCTCAATCTGCTGCAAAATTTTTGTGGTGATTTTTTTACTAGTAAATTCATCAGGTGGAAAAGTAAACTGAGGCTGCTCATCACCATCTGTAAAATTAATTAACATAATTAATAAAAATTAAAAATTACTTCTTTCCTATCTGATATAGAAATAAAAGATGGTTTCTTACACACCTTCTTGGGATATTCTTGAATAAGGATCACTTGCAACAATATACAGAATGCGCAGGAGCTGAAGGACATCCTCGACTCCGCAGGGGTTCTGTCCATTGCCTGCTTTAGCCTGAGGCTGCTCTTTTGTCAAATTAAGAATATCGCTACTTTGAAGACTAGAAATAGCCCCCTGGTTTAATCCAGACTTTGTTCCATGCTCACAAAAATCCTGAACAAACAATTAACAAAATTAGCAATTAATCTCTTTTCAATAAAAACATTTATTATTCTTAGTATTAATATGATTGTTGGATTTTTTAAAAAATAAACATTATCACACAAGACAAAGTTTTTGGGGGCTGGAGAGATGGCTCAACGGTTAAGAGCACTAAGGTCCTGAGTTCAAATCCCAGCAACCGCATGGTGGCTTACAACCATCTGTAATGGGATCTGATGCCCCTTCTGGGGTATCTGAAGACAGCTATGGTACATGCACACATAATAAATAAATAAATAAATAAATAAATAAATAAATAAATAAATAAATCTTTAAAAAAAGCAGACCAAACAATCCTGATATTGTCAATGAATTAAAAAAAAAAGTTTTATTCACAACCATTCACATTGCCAAAGATAATGAAATCAAGACAAGCTTTGGTTTGCTCAGATCCAAGGCCACAGGTAGCATTTGTATCTTTAACAATGTAATAATCACATAAACCATGTTTCTTCAAACTCTTAAAAGAAAAAAAAAACCAATAACCATTCCTTTATGCTGTTTTTCTTTTCTTCTTCCTTTTTTGGGGCTAAGGATCTAACCCAAGGCCTTAGGCATGCTGCAAGCACTCTATCGCTGAGCTGTACCCTAGCCCCTCAGCCTTCAAACTAAAACAAAGCTCAAAGCCATTCCACTCAAACTAATGTTTTAATGCAATATATACCTTATATGCGGCTATAAGCTGAGAACAATTTCTGTTTTTCCTAATACTTTTATTAGTGCCAGTTAATTTCCAGTGGCGCAGGAAAGCGGCGTCTGCATTCTTCTGCAGGTAGGTTATCAAGTCATTCTTTGGTAATTCATCAGTGCCAAGGTACTGTTCCACATGCTCTATAGACCAGCAACCCTACAACAGGAAACACCAAACGTTGGCCTTTCCCAGTGATAAGGTCTATGACGTTTCACATGCATTTCATGACAGGCTTTAAGATCATGCACTTAACCTAGCTTCAATAATCGGTGTTAGTTCCCTCGCTCTTCAACTGTTTCTCTTTGTGTTGGTTTGAGTAAGATGGGCCCCATAGGTTCCTATATTTGAATCCTAGGTCACTGGGAAGTGGACTCTGCGGTAGAATTAGAAGGATCAGGAGGTGTGGCCTTGTGAGAAGAAGTGTGTCACTGGGGTGGGCTTTGAGGTTTCAAAAGCCCATGCCAGGCCATATCTCCACTCTCATTTTCCCTCCTCTCTCTGTCTCTCTCTCCCCTCCCTCCCTCCACCCACCCACTCCAGTCTCTTAGTTCAAGAAGTTTCCTTGAGGAAAATAATATTAGCGAGTGGAATAGAGACTCTTTTTGTGATATTTTGACTAAGGTGTCTATCTGCCTTTTGCCCTTCTCCTAAAAATCTACCTGAGGCCAAATTAAAGTTTTAGATTAATGCCTTGCCAGAGATTTCAAGACAATCTAGCATTGACTCTGTCCTATAAATCTTAGTAATCACTTGTATGCATATCTAGAATGAAAAGAAATAAGTTCACCAAAGAGAAATACAAAATGTCCCATTTGATAATAGGAGCACCAGGAAGTGTAACGGGGCTCAATCCAGTGCTCAAGGAAATAACACATTTAAAGAGATGCCCGATGCTAAATGGAATAGAGGAAGTGGTGACCACAGGGCAAACCCCACCCTACTGTTTCCAACCTATGAAAAGGAACCAGAAGCTTAAGTATTGAGGAGAATAATTAGTGGAAAGCTGATGCAAATGCAACTGGACCAGGGGACCGAGTTCCTCCCGTCAAGGATCAGCACTTGGCAACTTCAGGTATATGGTTTTAGAAACAAGGATACAAGAAAGAGTTGAGGGTCTCCCTCACTGACTAACAAGGACAGCCTTGAGGCCAGGTGTGTGTCCTAAGTACCCCTGCATGGAGGTCCAGAGAAGACATGGAATGAAGCTGGGAAGATGAAGCCTAGATTGCCTTGGAGACCTCAAGATCCTGGAGATGCCAGAGCTGTGGGATATCTGCCAAGGAGAGCTGCAGACTGGGTGTGTAACCAGTCCAACAGAAAGAAGTGTGTTGCAGTCAACAAAGCTGAAAGGAGCTAGAGATCTGAAGACCACTTTGACATCAGACATAGAAATACAGACTCTGAAGTCTGCCCAGCTGGTTTTCAGCAGTGTTGTGGTCCAGAATTTCCTCACTATGCTCGCTTTCCTTCCTTTGGAAACAGTGATATATATTCTGTGCCACTGTATGTTAGACATGGTCTGCATTTTGACTTTACAAAGGGTTACAGTTAAAAGACTGTCTCAGAGACTATGAACTTTGGACTTTTAAACAGTGTGGAGACTTTTATTAGACCATGGCAACTGTTGAAGCTGGACTGAATGCAGTTTTGCATTATATTAAACAGAGCTACAGGGTCCGGGAAGTGGAATGTGTTGGTTTGACTAAGATGGCTCTCGTAGGCTCATAGAGTTGAGTACTTAGTCCTACCAGGGAATGGGATCTTTTCATGGGATCAGGAGGTGTGGTTTATTGGAGGAAGTGTGACTCTGGGAGCAGGCTTTGAGGTTTGCAAAGCCCATGCCAGGCCCAGTCTCTCCTCCCTCCTTCCCTACAGAACAGGATGTAGCTCAGCTACTTCTCCAGCACCACCCCTACTAGATGTCATGCTCCTCGCCGTAAGGAAAGTAGACTGTGTCTGAAAGGGTGAGCGAGCCCCCTCTTAAACGCTGTAAGGAAAGTAGACTGTGTCTGAAAGGGTGAGCGAGCCCCCTCTTAAACGCGTGTTTTGTAAGAGGTGCCTTGGTCATGGCCGCTTTACTGCGAGAACACAGTGGCTAAGATACCCTCTTACTTTTTTCACTAAGTAACTAAAAATAGAACCCACTTTCTAAAAATAACTTACCATTTTCCCATTTTCTTTTTCTTTATCAGAATCCTTCATTTCTCTATACATGATTCTAAACATGAAGACATTATTCAATTAATTCATAAATCAAATGATTTAGTTATTTCCAATAAAGCTGTAATCTATTAAAAATAAATGTTAATAAGGTGATTCATTAGATAAACACTAACATTAAACATTAAACTCAAGGAACTGCTAGTAAGTATTCTACCACTGAGATATCTCCCACCCTTACTCTTTGTAACAAGCTTCACTGTGTAGCCTAAGCTGGATCAACATTGATTCCTGTGATGCTTCTGCCTCCACCTCTCAAATCCTCGGATTATAGCCATATGACACTTTGTTTGGTTCAAATAGAAATTTTAAGACAAACTATCCAAAGAAAGCATACATCACCAGATGTGGTGTCACAGACCCAGAACTCAAGAGTAGGAGAGCAGAGGCAAGAGGATCGTTAAGTTCAAAGTTACCCTTTGCTACATAGGAAGTTTAAGGCCAATTTGGGCTCTATGAAACTCCACCTTAAAAAACACACACACACAAACACACACACACACACACACACACACACACACACACTATATCAATTCTAGAGTTTTTAATTTTTAAACAACACCATTGTCCGTGTGTGTGTGTGTGTGTGTGTGTGTGTGTGTGTGTATGCATGTGTGGGCACACATGTGTGCATGTAAATGCACATATACCACAGAAAGCACGTAGGACTCAGAGGGCCGAGAGTCGACTCTCCTTTCTGTCAAGCAGGCTCTGGGATAGGGCTGGGCGGTGCCCAGGCTTTGCATTGAGCACTTCAGCCCAGGTCCATTCTCAACATCCCCAAATCTAGAGGGCTAAAGGTACGAGTGCTCTCATATACTAAGTGTTTTGGCTTCCTTTGTTGTTGGGGTAAAACATTTTTCCTGTGACTAGAAAGGCTAGGATAACTGATGAGAAGGGTTTATTTTCTAACACAGTGAAATAAATTTTCAGTGTCTGAGGTGATAAAAGTCATTGTATTATCTCAAAAAGCTCTACTATTATTAGATATTATCCAGGATTATGACTATTAAAAGAACACCATAAACCAAGTTAAAATGTGAAATTAAATATCAATGTTTGTTTAAAATACCAATTACTCACAATACTAAGCATTTAACTATATCCAAGAAACAATAGCTGAAAACACTTTACATGTGTTAATTCTTTGATTCCTCACAATAATGCTTCATTTTATAGATTTTGGAACTGAGAAACAAAAATGTTCAATCTTTGGGGGTATAGCTTGGGTAGAGATTTGACTGAAAGCACATTAAATCTGTCATGTCATTGACAATAATTTGCAGAATGAATAAACGGGCAGTTCAACTTGCATAGTCTGCTAAAGAACAAATAAAGTATATTTAGTGCTTCTGTCACATTCAGTTATAAAAATCCAATTGACATCTTTCCAAGCCTGAGCCTGGCTTAGTATGGACTATGTCTAAAGTTTCTTCTAGCACTAAAGTTTAACCATTCTGCATCTGGAATCAGAAACAGCCTCATTGGTTTTTGCAAAGCAAGGAACAAAAAGCACATCTTTTATGTTCCTGTAATCCAAAATCCAAAGACTCATTGTTCCTTGGCTCATAGCTAATAACAGTGTTTGCTTAAAAATCAAGGTAAGATCTCTTACGTGTAAGTGGGCTCCCAAATACGCCTAAGTTTATCTGACTTCACATTGCCATTACAAGACAGCTGAAGCAGCTTCTGTACATAATAAAAGATGGTTGATCTGAAATTGGTGAGTGGCAGCTCAACTTCCCGAGTTGTTCCAAGCCCAGTTACTTTCAACGTGAGAGCCAATCGAGGTGACGGGGCACATTCGACTTCTTCCAGGAGTTCTGAGTGAGGTGTTCCTACAGACGGCAAAGATGTGAGAGCAATCTCACCAAGAACACTGCACGAGGAGACAAGCCACACATTCACTAATCTATGTCCACTTTAGACTCCCCTGGCGTCAAAACTTCACTTACTACAATTGGTTTGTGAGAAAAGGTCTTCTGAACGGAGTTCAAGATGGCCTGGATTATATAGCATGCTCCAGGCTGGTCTTTGAACTCATGACAATCTTTTTTTACCTGAGCCTCTCGAGTATTGGAATAACATGATCCCTGACTGTTTTAAAAGATTAAAATTTTTTTGAATATATGGAGTATCTTGTCTACATGAATATGTGTGTGTACCACATATTTGACATAGTACCTATGGAGGCCAGAAGAGGGCATCAAATCCAGGGTCTGCAACCCTGTGGTTGTGAGCTGCCATGTCAGGGTCCTCTGAAATGGAACAAGTTTTAACTGGTGTGCTATCTCTCCAGCCTGTTTTGTTTTGCTTTAAAGTGGGGATTTTGTTTTGTTTTGTTTTTTAGAGACAGGGTTTCTCTGTGTAGTCCTGGCTGTCCTGGAACTCACTTTGTAGACCAGGCTGGCGTCGAACTCAGAAATCCATCTGCCTCTGCCTACCAAGTGCTGGGATAAAAGGCGTGCGCCACCACCGCCCGGCTAAAGTGGGAATTATTACACCTAGGTTACTTAGAAACAGAATTACAGAACAGGATATATGTATATGATATATACATATATTTTTTTATTTAAAATTCTTGGTAACTATGAAGAAGGTTACTGTTTAATTTTATAGATTATAAACTAAAATTATCACTGATCTTACACTCAGGGAATATAATTTACTCTGAGCCAATGATCTGTCAAACTTTTATTTACAGTAAAATGAATAAATTAAGATCAACACAAATATAAATAGATTAATGATACGCTTAGGGAAAAAGTCATCTTTTTATTGACTCATAATTTTTCTTCTTTATATCATACAACTCTTAAATAGTTTATATTCATTGTAGTGCATTCTACTGTACTTTTTGTTGTTGTTGATTTCATGACAGGGTCTTACATGTAGCTCTGTCTGTAGAACTCATTCTGTAGACAATGCTGGACTCAACTCAAGAGATCCACCAGACAAGAAAAATACTGATAGAGCTGATTTATATAGAGAGCCTATAGCTGTGTACTCCTTAACTAACTGTTCTTGTATTTAGAACATTTTATTCAAGTTATATCTATCCTCACATAAAATATATTACAAAGTACATGTGCCTTTGTATTATACACGGTATCTTTATATCAATAAAACATACTTAGTGACAATCTTTTTTAAGGATCATGAATTAAAATACTTGGCATTTACTTATTGAAGCACAATCAGGTACCATGATAAACGACCTTAAATGTCTTATTTTATTTAATCTTTTAAATGAGAAGTAAGACTCATTCTTACTACAAAATGGATGTCTTATAACACAAATTTACTATTTCATAGTTTCTGAGATTTGAAGTTTTCTTGGGGTGGGGATGCCACAGAGTACATGTGAAAAGTGTGAGACAATTTATCAGCTCTCTTCTCCCACTGAACCCCACGTGGACTCCAGTGAGCCCAGCTTGTCAGACTTAGCAGTAAGTTCCTTTACTCACTGAGTCCTTTCACTGGCCCTAAATCTATACAACTTAGGGTTTTAAAAAACTGTTTTATTCATAACCTACAAATATAAGTGACCCTTTAGTTTTCAAACTGTATGTAACCATCTCGTTTGTTATCAATTAAAGCTAGTACACAACACTTAAGTATACTGCACCTGGGGGAGGAATTTCGAGGTCAGTTGTCTGTTGGACATTTGTTCGGCCAGGTCTAGGATCAAAAGCGGGGACCAGAGCAGAGAACTGCCGCTTTAGCACATAGTCATCATCCCAGGTTCTTCGGCGACCTCCTTTGGTTTCATACTCTTCTTCTTCCTAGCACAGAAAGAATCCATAGACAGTTACAGTTGAGGGAAAGAATTCTCCCTAAATTGACTAGCCATCTACCAAACACAGTAGCTGTGTACTACGTGATTCCTTAATTTCTAAATTACCCTTAGTTGTGTGTCTACTTTTATGTCTGTGTGGAAGTCAGAGGACAACTTGTGGGAGCAGGTTCTCTCCTTGAACTTGTGCACCTCAGGGATCAAATTTGGGTTTGTCAGGCTTGGTGGCAAAAGCCTTAATCCGCTGAGCCAACTTACGGTCCTTTAGTTCTTTATAGGGACTGTACTTCCTTTACCTGAACTGATTGCTAAAGCATAAAATAAGCCAATACAAACGTGTAAAAATGCATGTTTATAAAATATATACTGCTTGGTGGTTAAAGAAATCCATACTATATTCAACCTCTATTTCCTAGCATTGATATTAGAATTTGGTAGTATAGCGCTAACCACAGGGGAAAGAAAATTGGTCAAAAGGCACATGCAACCTTTTGTAGTACTTTCCTAATTTCCTATGAGCCTATCATTTTAAAATAAGATTTTTCTTAATGTCAATTTAATTTCATTCTTAACTATTCACACAAATTTGATGAGTCACTTGTGAGGTGCCTTAAATTTCTATATGACAAGTAGATGACGTGTTGGCTGTTAAAATCAATGACATACATGCATACGTATGCCTCTCAGTGTAAACACTTGACTAAAACTCTTCTTTTTTCTTTATAAAGATTTATTTATTTATCTCATGTATGTGAGTACACTGTTGCTATCTTCAGACACACCAGAAGAGGACATCAGATCCCATTACAGATGGTCATGAGCCACCATGTTGTTGCTGGGATTTGAACTCAGGACCTCTGGAAGAGCAGTCAGTGTTCTTAACCACTGAGCCATCTCTGCAGCCCTGAAATAACTTTTTCAATTAAGTGATACTACATACCTATGGTGTTAGAATGTCTTGTTTTGAATCCTGAACCCCAAGCTACTACAGATGACTTCCAGATCATCTGAAAAACTGTGTTCTTCTGATAAACGCAGTGAATAACAACATGTACAGGGCCATCAGAATGAAGAAATAAGGTAATTTATGTAATGGATAACAACCATGCCTAGACCTCAGTGGTCAGTGCTTGCTGATAAGGTTATTACTATAGGGCTGACAAGATGACTCAAAAGGGAAGGGAGCTTGCCACCAAATCCAATGACCAAAATTTGTTATCTTCGGACCCACACAGTACAAAGAGAAAAGCAACTCCAAGACTTCAAGTTATCTCCTCTGATATACATGCACACAAAGTTGGGGGCCTTCTTTAAAGAATAAAAGTGTAGGGAAGAGATTTCTTAATCAGGAAAAAAAATTTTTAAAAAAAGTAAGAAAGAAAAAAAGACTCCTACTACTTTTAAGAGAAATGCCAGAATTACTACAACTACTATGGACCTCAGCTGCTTTAATACATGCTTATGTTTACTCAAAGGCCAAGATGAAGAAACTCATGCTTGCATTACAGCAGCACAACCCTGGCTTTTCTGTAAATATAGAACCTAAGCATGAGGGGACGTGGGCTTCTGAAACTGAGAGCCCCTCCCCTCCTTGTGGCATACAACTGTAGGCATTTTGGTTGATGCTTTCCTGTGAATGTATATATCACATATATGATAGACTGGCTATACATGGTATTACCTGTTCCCCAATAGGTCGGCTCCCTGCTCCAGAAGGGACCTGTGGTAGCTGTGAGGTGACAGCATGGTGTGTTACATCAGAGCGAGAGCCAGCTCGACGCTGCAGGGATGGACGTCTCAGAATCTAAGATTAAAAAAACACCAAGAGACATATGTTTAATTATTTGATCCACACTCCTCCATCAGTCTAGATCCCCCAAAATTGTTAAAAATCTCTTTTAGCCAGGCAGTGGTGGCACACGCCTGTAATCCCAACACTCAGAAGGCAGAGGCAGGAGGATCTCAGGGTTCCAAGATAGTCAGGGCTACATAAAGAAACCCTATCTAGAAGAAAAGAACATAAAAACAACAAACGTTCTCTTCATCAGCCATCTTCAGCAAAGAGTGGGGTTAAGAGTTCTTAATTTGTTGTGTATTAAATATTAACCCTCCCCATAAGAAATATACTTAGGTTTTTTCTTTTTTCACTATAGTGGAGATTGAGCCCAGAGCCTTGTATCTGCCAAATAAGTACTCCACCACTAAGTAACACCTCCAGTCCTTTTAGTACAAACTTTATTTTGAGACCAAATTTATTATATAACCCAGTCTGGCCTGGAATTTACTGAATCCCAGGCTGCCCTCAAATTTGTAATCTTCCTGCTTCAGGCAGGAAGTGCTAGGACTGCAGGCATGTGTCATCTAAATTTTTAAAATATATACTATTTATTTTGTGTGTGTGAGTGAGTACATTTGTATGTACCTGGTGTGTAAATGGATATCAGAGGACCACTTGCAACAATGCAGTCTCTCTGTTCACTCCTCGAGTTCCCAGGATTATTGAACTCAAGTCGTCAGGCACAGTGGCAACTTTTTACGCACTGATGAGTCTTATGTGCCCCAGGCATACACATTAAATGATATACAACCAAAAAGCATTTTTTAAAGCTCTTCATTTCACTAATTAAAATCCTTTGGCTTTCAATAATATTTCATCCCATCTATTTTATTTTTGAGACAACTTTTTTTTTTTTTTTTTTTTTTTTTTTTTTTTTTTTGGGTTTTTCAAGACAGGGTTTCTCTGTGTAGCCCTGGCTGTCCTGGAACTCACTCTGTAGACCAGGCTGTCCTCGAACTCAGAAATCCGCCTGCCTCTGCCGCCCAAGTGCTGGGATTACAGGCGTGCGCCACCACGCCCGGCTTTGAGACAACTTTTGATGCAACCCAGACTAGCCTCAACTCCCTAGGTACTGAGGATAACCTTGAATTTTTGATCACCCTGTCTCTACTTTCCAACTGCTAGGATTACTAGAGAGTACCACCATGCCTGGCTTTTAATGTCCTACATTAGTGAAGGGAATGAAAGATTCTCTCTACCATGACCTCCTCGTATTCCTGGTCCTCCTGATTGTCATCTTCATTCTCGTCATCTTCCTCGTCAGGCTCAGGCAGGTCCTCATCATCGTCCAGCTCGGCCAGGAGAGTGCTGGCACGGCAGCTATCAAGGAAATCTAGGAGGGAATGCAACAGTAAGTGCCAGCAAGGCACCTGCGAGACGGGTTACACAACCCAAAGGTAAATTCAAGACTCAAGCATAAATGACAGCTACTGATGCCGCCATTGTCCTATCAACACACGGAACGGAATAACAGCTGAGCCTAATCAAAGCATGACAGAAGAAACAGAATAATGAGATTAAATAAGAGAAATGTTCACTAGCTGTGTAAGGCGAATACAAACTCAATAGAACTAAACAAAGGTGCCGGGCATGGTGGCGCATGCCTGTAATCCCAGCACTTGGGAGGCAGAGGCAGGCAGATTTCTGAGTTCGAGGCCAGCCTGGTCTACAGAGTGAGTTCCAGGCAGCCAGGGCTACACAGAAAAACCCTGTCTCGAAAAACAAAACAAAACAAAACAAAACAAACAAACAAACAAAAAAGAACTAAACAAAGGTGAAAATACATTTTGATAAAGAACATCAAATTATCTATAATTATTTAGCAACTTGCATTTGCAGACCTTTGAACAAAAAGTCTTTTAATCAAAATTTAGTAGAAGAGTCATGATATTCTACTTAATTAGTTTCAAAGGTAAACATATTTTAATACTGTGAAGTCAGTATGTGTCCTGTAATTACTGGTAATTAACAGTGCTACAACAATGTTAGCATGAGTGGCATGCTTTACAATCAATGGAATCTTAAGTTTAATGAAATACATCATAAGCATATGTGAGGAGATGTCCTACGATTTACAATAGCCCTCATGAACATAATATGGCTGTACACAATATAAACCCATTACACCTTTGGTTCAGGTTTTAACGTATATACTCTTAGTGTTCTACAGTAAAATTTTCTGATATGTTATTCACTTAAGTCATTTCCCCCACATTCCTTTTGTATACAAGAACAATAAACGCTCTGAGAGCCAATGGTGGCCCACACCTATGACCTTACCTCTTGGGACTATGCTAGCTGGAACAGGGCTAACTTCTCTGTTCTAGGCACAGAGAAGAGTAACTTCATCACCTAACACTTTGAGACAGCCAAGAGCCTGAACATACTCTTTTCACATGGCATCTCACAGCCCTATTTAAGATCACAGCGGTCCAGAGCTAAAGTGAAGAGCTGGAGAGAGAGCTCAACAGTTGAGAGCACTTGCTTTTGTAAAGGACATGAGTTCAGTCCCCAGAAGCCATGCTGGGCAGTTCACAATCTCATCTGAATCTAGTTCTAGGGATCTGACATCTGTTCTGGATTCCAAGAATACCTGTATTCTTATGTGTATGCTCACATGCACATACACAATTAAAAATAAATCTTTTTTTTTTTTTTTTTTTTTTGGTTTTTCAAGACAGGGTTTCTCTGTATAGTCCTGGCTGTCCTGGAACTCACTCTGTAGACCAGGCTGGCCTCTAACTGCCTCCCAAGTGCTGGGATTACAGGCGTGCACCACCACGCCTGGCATAAATCTTTTTTTCTAAAGATTTATTTTATGGATATGAGTTATACTGTAGCTACACAGATGGTTGTGAGCCACCATGTGGTTGCTGGGATTTGAACTTGGGACCTTTGGAAGAGCAGTCAGTGCTCTTAACCACTGAGCAATCTCTCCAGCCCTAAAAATAAATCTTAATGCTGTTATTAATAAGTGACTAGAGAGCAGGGCATGTTGGTACATGCCTGTAATCCCAGCATTCTGGGAGGCAGAGGCAGGCGGATTTCTGAGTTCGAGGCCAGCCTGGTCTACAGAGTGAGTTCCAGGACAGCCAGGGCTATACAGAGAAACCCTGTCTCAAAAAAACCAAATCCAAAAAAAGAAAAAAAAGTAATTAAAATATATCCTTACATAAGCTCTTATCTTTGAAAGTATCAAAATTATTTTTTTAAAAGAACATAGGGCAGAAGGCATAGTTCAAGGACAGAGCGCTCTCCCAGGCTGTGAGTTCTGGGCTTGACTTCTAGTATTGCCAAAGGGGAGACAATAAGCATGATCAAGGCTATGTGGTAAAAGATATTTCAGCTCATCTTGAAAGGAAGACAACTGTTTTGGAAGTAATTACTTTAAAGAACTAAACCTGAGGCAATCCACAGCAGTACAATCCTAGGTTATACATTCATGTTGTATATACAACAAAGTATATAACTTATCACAATAACCCTATTGTGGAATATATGACAGTAATTCCAAATGTTGTAGAAACACATCAAGAAATGGGATATAGAGCCGGGCAGTGGTGGCGCACACCTGTAATCCCAGCACTTGGGAGGCAGAGGCAGGCGAATTTCTGAGTTCGAGGCTAGCCTGGTCTACAAAGTGAATTCCAGGACAGCCAGGGCTACACAGAGAAACCCTGTCTCGAAAAAACCAAATCAAAAAAAAAAAAAAAAAAAAAAGGGATATATTTTCAAATGTACTGAGTAATGAAATAGCTAAAGGACATAATTTCCTTTAGCTTAAAAAAAAACAAAACAACAGCACTTGGGAGGCAGAGGCAGGCAGATTTCTGAGTTCGAGGCCAGCCTGGTCTACAGAGTGAGTTCCAGGACAGCCAGGACTACACAGAGAAACCCTGTCTCGAGAAAAAACAAACAAACAAAACAAAACAAAAAAACAACAACAAAAACATACACATAAGCATGTACCTGATCAGGTTTGAAAGGTAGGTACTCTATACTTCTTAATATTTTTTCTAATATGCTAAAAATATTTTTTTAAAACATTTTTAAATGTGTATTTGTGTTTAACTTGCATAAATGCATGTGTGCCACACACATGCCCAGTGCCAGCACAGGCCCGCAGCAGAGGGCAGTTGTTTCCCTGGAGTCCCAGATGGTAGCAGGGAGCTGTCATGAGTGCTTGGGAACTGTACTCGGGACCCTTTGAGATAGCAGTGAATGCTGGTAACCGCTGAGCCGTCTCTCCAGTCCCTTCTAAAACACATTTAAGAGAATCAAATTGTTTTTGTCTCTGACTACTATATTGAAGGCATGAAGATAAAACTTCAGAACTTTCTAAGCAAACTTTAATGACATTGAAAAAGTCACATGTTAAACAAGCAACAGGGAAATGCCTACAATTCCATCACTTCAGAGACAGAGGCATCAGGATCACTGATTAGGTTAGCAGTGATCAAGGTTAGCCAGCTCTCCCTACTTAGTAAGTTCAAGCTAACCAAGGATTCACAGCCAAACCTTGCCTCAAACCAACAAAATTCGGCCATATAACTATTTCCAAAATATCTTATAATTGTATATTAAAAGCATTCTTCTGTCATTCTTGTTTTACTGACAGGTATCAAATATTTTGTTATTATGGTTATTAAAACTTCATAATTGACAAGAGGGGACAGAAGATAACATATTAATATTCTTAGACATTTGCTTTGTTTATAATTTAATATATTTAAAATTTTTAAAAACTCACTTTATATGTATGACTTTTTTGCCCACACCACATTCATGCTGTATCCTTGTAAGTCAGCAGAATGCTGGGTCCCTTGGAACTGGAGCTATGGATGGTTGTGAGCCACCTGTGGGTGCTGGGAATAAAACCTGGGTCCTCTGTGAGACCAGCGACTGCTCTAAGCCCTAAGCCATCTTCTTAGCCCCTATAATCAGATAATTTCTAATCTCCTCTACATCATGGAGTTTTTTCCATTTTATACAAAGACATCTTTTTAGATAAAAGGTTAAAAATATATAAGGATGGGCATGGCAGTGCACACCTTTTATCCCAGCACTTAGCAGGCAGAGACAGATGAATTTGAAGCCAGCCAGGTCTATATAGTGAGTTCTAGACCAGATAAGGCTACAAAGCAAGACCTTACCTCAAACTCCATTCCCCACCAAGAATTCCAAGGATAAAGCACAATGTTAAGTATGTATGTACGTATGCATGTGTGTATGTGTGTGTGTGTGTGTGTGTGTGTGTGTGTGTGTATGGATGGATGGATGGATGGATGGATTGAATTGCATACTCAATAAACTTTGACCTGTAACTTACCATATAAGGAATATTCTGCTTCCTGACCCGTGTCGCTCTCACTGGAGGTTGATGTGAGGCTGGTGGTTAAAGTATTACTTAATGATTGACCCACTGATAAAACTGTTGTCGCTGTAGCTACGTTGCTGCTGCTAGTAACACTGGATGTTGACATTGTCACTGTCGATGTAGTACCAGGTGTGGTCAAATTAGGGAAACTCTGAGCACCCATAAGAGGAGAAGCTAAAAATAAAAATGAAGCAAATCAGTTAAATACATAGCATTGAAGTAACCTTGGAGGGGGGCGGGGTGGGAACAAGATTTTAAACTTAATGAAAGACATTAATAATGAAAATATTGAAAAGCAACAACTTTGGGAACCAAACTGAAACCCAACTAATACTTACTATTTCTAAAAAACATAATTATCTTCAAAACATTTAAAGCCTAGCTTTTACAAAAAACAAGCAACAGAAATGATTTTATTGTAATTTTATGGGAATTACTTAGGCTCATTAGTAACTTAAAATTAGAATTTGATAGCGTTCAGAAGCTAAGGTGAACACAGGTGCTAAGTGGAGCTGGCCCGGGGAATGTTACTATTTAACCCTCACCGGACATCTCATTTGTCGTGGATTTTGTTTAACCATTTCTTAAAAAATGCAAGCTACCCTGAACTCTTAAGCTATTTTAGGTTCTTCAGAACTTGACTTCACAGTTCCGAGGCGCTGCACCTGGCGTGGTTTGTCTGACATGGCTAGTGTCAGCTAAAGGCTGTAGCCGGAACAGCTGACCACCAGGGCGTCCCGGGATCCTCGGAGGGGAGCACGGGTCCCAGAAGGAAAAGCTCACTTACTTGCGGTGCTCATCACAGTCCTCCCCAGAGTATTAGTGTTGTTGTCGCTGCTGCTTCGGCTTAGGTTCATGTTGTTTGTGGCATTCGTCCGCGCTATGTTTGCCACTCGCCTGACAAAGCTTTCCAAGCTAGATGTTTCTCTTGAGGACAGGTTAGGTACACTTGCACTAGAGCTCATAGGGGCCCCGGCTGCCAACAGAGAGCTCACTGACAGTCTGTTACTTGCTGAAGAGCTAAGGGGTCGTTGTGAAGCTGCTTCCTTATTAGTTAATTCAGACACTGAACTAACGTCAGGAGAGCTAACACTAACAATTCCCATGGATATTGCACTAGACTCCCCAGGAGCTCGACCAGAACTATCGGGGCCTAACTTCCTTTCAGCATTTTCACTTCCCGTTTCCGCTGTTAGGGTGCTGGTGCTTGCACTGGAAGATGACCCTACTTCTGTTTGAGGGACGTTTTCGGCAGATGAGAGAACAACAATTGGTTCATGGACATCAGCTCCTGAAACTATACTGTGTTCCATTACAATTTCTGATCTCCGTTCCGTTTTGGTCGAACCCAAGCTGATGTCGCTGCTACTGGCCACGCTACACACAGAACTGCTGCTTCCTTTTCTACTTGAGGAGCCTGCAGCAGCAGACGTCTTGTCTGGACAGTTGTTTTTCACCAAGCTGCTCCATGACTGCGTTGTGCCTGAAACAGTGGATGAAACAGGTTTGGGTGATGCCACTGTATCAGGGTCGTACCCTGGAGCAAGCTTGAGGTCAAATTTTCCTTCTGCGCCCATACGGTAAGAGTTTGAGCCACCGGCATCCCAGGTGACATCAATCCATCCTGGAAAGGGACAGGAGTTTGTGAGACCCAGCAGAAAGCAGAGAGGAGCGTCAGACAGTAGCTCCACAAGTGGGATGAGCGTCTCATCAGCGCAGCACTTCCCTCATTGCTAACCAATAGGTTTGCCAACTAAAAGACAAGTTTTGAACTCAGATTAATTAAAATATTATTTGATACTATAATCAGTCTATCTGAAGGTCTATATTATTTAATTCTCATATAATAATATTAAGAAGTATGCACTATATACAATGTTTCTGGGATATCTATAAAATTCTTCCTTTTATTAGATTTATCTCTGGACAGCCCAAGACTGGTAAATTTTTTCTTTTATTCAAGACAGGGTTTCTCCGTGTACCCCCGACTGTCCTGCAGCTGACTCTGTAAACCAGGCTGGCCTCAAACTCAGAGATCCATTTGCCTCTGCCTTCCAAGTGCTAAGATTAAAGGTGTGTGACACCACCACCAGGCCAACAAGTGATATATAAAAACATTTAGAAAGTAACATTTATATCTATTCTGTTAAAAGTGAAAAAAAACTTTTAAAAATTGATGCTGAGGGTGAAATCAAAGGTCTGACACATGCAGGCATCTACCACTAAAGTACATTTTCAACTATAGAAACAATATTAGATATAAAAGAAAAAAAAACTACTGAAATTTCAACAAGTGAAGA
The DNA here is from genome assembly GCA_964023405.1 of Apodemus agrarius. Taxonomy (NCBI): domain Eukaryota; kingdom Metazoa; phylum Chordata; class Mammalia; order Rodentia; family Muridae; genus Apodemus; species Apodemus agrarius. Next base: position 72,052,831 of record OZ030011.1, on the reverse strand, counting down.
TTTTTGAACTCTTAAATGTGACTATATGATTATCAAATGTTTCTTCTTGAAAAAAAAACACTAACCATTAATTTCTAAGGTTGGAATAAATCCTTAAAAAATAAGATAAAGCATGCTTATGTCACTTGTAGAAATTTTAGATTACTAGTTCAAATAAAATACTAAGTTGGCATTTCAATTGTGTTCTCAAAGTTTAGTGGTTACTTGATTTTATGGTTTAGTTTACTAGATTTAAGTAGGCACAAAAACACTTTAGAAACAATATAAAAGCAAGTTGAGTTCCTTGAGGATTTATATACTAAAGCTAGTAACAAATTAAAAGACATTTGATCTATACTTATATATGAAAAATATTAGTTTTTTGAAAAGAGTAACAAAATTCCAAAACCAAAAAAATAATTGATTAGGAAGGAAGCTAATAGAAAACTCAGCTTTACTGTATTTAGTTAGACGCTAACTAGCGGGGGAGGTGCACATTCTAAAGTTGGACGTGGAAGTACACTGAGCCTGTGCAGAGCGTAAGGACTGAGCACCCCGAGCACTGAGCCGCCGGCCACACAGCCACTGCACACTGAGTCCATTTGCGTGACGGCTCAGAGGAGCACTGGGCCACCTGCACGTTATCTGCTTACGTGTTACTTGAAAGGAAAGCCGACTGCTTCAAATCTACATAAGCTTAGATATGATATATTATAGATATAATACAAACATATTATATGTATTTTATATTTGTATGCTGAAATAATTTTTGAAAAACCAACATTTAACTTTCTCTTTTGCTATAAGAAAAGCATAAGAAAAGGCTCAAAAATATATCTCAGTCTCAAATAAAGTTGAGATTTGTATTGCATTGATACCAATATATACTCAAATGACCAAACTGTCTCTCTCTATATATGTGAATATTATTAAATATAAATATGTATATGTTTTACCCAGAAGGCAGGTCAATCATATTTTGTCTTGACCATTGAATAGATGAAGTTTAACAAAGTCCCTTTACAATTCTGTAGAATAAGTGGATAAGTGGGTAGTTCTACCAACACACAGACTCTTCAGAAGAGCAAGGGATATACCCGATGCTATGTGGGAATATACTAAAAAGTACACACCACTTATATTAGGTTTGAGAAAAATTTTAAAAGGTGAACATATTTATACCTAAATATAAAAAATTCCTATGCTCCAAACATAGATAAAAAGACAGAGTTAGTAAAGATTCCTTACTATGGGAAATGTATTTGAAAACTAAAAACTCTAACATGTTTGAAGCTAAAACTGAATTTCAACATATGGAGGATCAGAACATATGAGAATCAAAGCCAGGGCTCGATCTACACAGAGCAAGCCCTCTACCAACTGAGCTAAAGTCCCAGCCCCGTAATTTTTATTATAGTTCTTTAAATACTAGAAAAGAAGATAGACATTTTACATTTTTTAAATTCTTGGTACAAATGAAAAGAAAGAACTTACTATGATTTAAGCAAATCATCTGCTACTAAGTAAGCCTTTTAATTTCCCAACGAAACAGCCAGGGTAGCTGCTGTGGAATCTAACAGTACCTTATTATTTGGGTAAGGACTTTTGCTAAAATCTACAGCACAAAAATTAAAATTAATTTACCTTCTTTGTACAATTAGCCCTACCACGGAAGACCATTTAAATTCCCTCCAGAGGTTGGTAGACTAATAATCTACTAAGTGATCAAGAAACTATTCCATATTCCTTGCTCTACAGAAAAATAACTTTGAACACTAATTCTTTCTCTTCTCCATGTCTTTAGTACAGTAAAAAGGCACTGCCTAAATCCTAAAACTACCAAGAAATTCATATCAGGAATTAATGGTAATTTGAGAACAATACACTAAGGAAAAAGAAAAGAAATGTATCTTGAAATACTTTATTTATATTAACTCGATAATCACTTTATAATATTAGCAAATAGATTCTAGTCAAAATCCAAAATTTTGTTTTAATTATTTATTCTAAGTAAATAAGTTGTTGCTTTTTAGAAAGGGTCTCAACCACGAGACTCTAAGAGGCCCGGAAGCATTGGCTGGCCTGGTCTCAGCGTGCCTCTGCCTCTCCTGCCTCCTCTGCCTCTGCCTCTGCCTCTGCCTCCTCTGCCTCTCTCTACCTCTGCCTCTCCTCTGCCTCTCCTCTGCCTCTCCTCTGCCTCTCCTCTCCTCTCCTCTCCTCTCCTCTCCTCTCCTCTCCTCTCCTCTCCTCTCTTCTCCTCTCCTCTCCTCTCTTCTCCTCTCCTCTGCCTGCCGAGATTACAGATAGCCACCACTACCTTCTGGCTCTTTTCATTTTAATGTGAAGTGATCACCAGTTCTTCTACAAAGTGCTATTTTTATACAATTTACAAAGTATGCAAAGTGTTCAACACCCAGTGTTAAGCACGACTCACCGTTGTGCAGGTCTCCGGTGACCGTGCCTTCCCCCTGCGGGCTGCCATCCTGATCTCTCCACTTCCAATCAAGGCCTCTGATAACACGGGCTCCCGGAACCATGTACTTGAGGACCTGGGAGCGCACCAGGCGCCTCTGCCTTCTAAGGTTAGCTTCTGCTTCTTTAGCTGCTTTCCCTGCGAGATCAGAATCAGAGACTATAAGCAAGCCCTTGTATTAGGCAGCGGTGACAGCCCGAAAGGCCCGCCCGCTCATTACCCAGCTGGTCTTCACACACGCCGTTCACAGTGCCGTAGAGCTCGAAGCCCGAGAGCGAGAGGTAGTGCGTCTGCCCGCTGGCGTTCCTCCCCGTCTGCTTCAGCCGCACGTGCCGCCAGCCTTGCTTTTCGTCCTTCGCTGGGTCAAGCGGCCACGTGGCAGTGGACCTGTAATGCACGAGACGGAAAGTGTTTAAAAACGATTTTTAAAAAATTACATGAAAAAAGATACTGCAAGAACACTTTTTATATGACAACAAACTTCAGAAAGAAGAACATAGGCTTAATAGTCACTTAAAATCCGATTACCAAAAATAGCCAAGCCAGGCACAGTGTTGCATGCCTTTGATCCCAGCACCCAGGAAACGGAGGCAGCTAGAAATGCGATAGGTTCGAGGCCAGCCTGGAATACATGCCCAGTTCCAGGCCATCCTGGGCTGTATAGTGAGACTTTATCTCAAAAAAACCAAACAAAATAAATCGATTACAAAAATGAATAAAACATTAAATATGAAATTTAAAAAAATTAGCTTATTTACAGTGTCAAATGATTTGGTTGATGCAAAAAGATGATATTTAATAGGAAAAGAAGTGCTTTTCTTTTTTCCTTTCTTTCTTTTTTTTTGTTTTTTTTTGTTTTTTTTTTGTTTTTTTTTGTTTTTTTTCGAGACAGGCTGGCCTCAAACTCAGAAATCCACCTGCCTCTGCCTCCCAGAGTGCTGGGATTACAGGCATGCGCCACCACCGCCCAGCAAGAAGTGCTTTTAAAATGAAATTTCTTTGTAAATTCTTGGCATTTTAAATGTATTAAAAATTTTAACTTTAAAACTTAAATACTTTGCCCACTAACCCTAATGATAATACCACTTCCTATCATGCTATATCAAATATGGAAATCAATTTAGAAGAAATGATTTTTTTTTTAATCTGTGAAAAAGATACTCTGAACCTAGCTCAGCTAAGCACAAGTCTTCTGCTCAATTCTTAGTACCACACATACAAAATTCATACCTACACTTACATGAAAAAACAAAGAATTCATAAAAGTAAAAAATTCTTCAATTAGCCATACTACTACAATAACTAGTGCTAGTAAGCTGAACATTTGTTCATCTTATTACATTATACAATGATTACATAAGTGTGGGGAACATTTATAGTTTTTCTTCCATTTGTGTGCTATATAGCTCTCATAAGTGCTTACACAAAATGTAATCTAAACTCTATAAAAGACATTGTATTTATTTTTTAATCTCTATTTTTATCTTACAATATATGTTAAGAATGTTTTGGCAGCATGCATATGCACTGTGTGCTGTGCATGCAGTATCTTCAGAGGCCAAAAGAGGATGTCAGATCCCCTGAGAAACACTGTTATAAGCTGCCATGTGGGTTCTGGGAACCAAACCCCAGGTTCTTTGAAGAACAGCCAGTGCTCTTAACCTCTTGAGCTATCTCTCCAGCTGCGTGTGTGTGTGTGTGTGTGTGTGTGTGTGTGTGTGTGTGTCTGGGCATACACATGGGAGCACATGTCCAAGGACACACACCTGCTGAAGAACAACTTGTAGGAGTTGGCGCTCTCTGTCTACCACGTGGGTTCTGAGGCTCAAACTCAGGTTACTAGTCTGGGCAACAAAAGCCTTTACCCCACAGCCACCTGGCTGGTTCCCAATCTGATTTTTCTCATAGTTTCAGTAAAGCTAGTATTTCAAACTTTCAATGTCCAAACTATATATCAAGTGATTTGCTTTTAGAAAAAATATCTTATTTCAATATTCTAAAAAAAAAAATAGAGCTCTATAATATACAATCATAAAAATAAACAAGGCTCTTTACTGATTTCCCCAATTTTTGAAGACTCCTCAACTAACCCTGGTTCATTGAGACTGCAGTCATCAACATGGGTATACAAAGAAGTCCAGTTCTGTCCATCTTTGGATACCTGGAAAACCCAATTTCTCAGTGCAGACCGTCCGTAGCCACGAGCATGGCGAAGTGTGTATGCGGATGGTATCACCCAGACGCCCAGATCTATGGCAAACCAGGCGTTTTTATCGTCATTGCTGTGACAATTTAAAGCTGAATTATCTCGGCTCAGTATGTCCTCTAAGCGGCCATATGGCAGATTTCTCCCTTCTGATGACGTCACGACTACAAGTCCATAAGCCGCGGGATTTACCCATTCATATGCAGTTCTACACAAAACAAAAATTTTAAATTAAAAACAAAAACAGAAAACAAGGAGAAATCAAGTAACGGCAATTTTCATTTGTTCATATTAGTTTTTAATTCCAAATTGTAAACTGAGAATGGTGGTCCACTTCTTTAAACAAGCGGATGGAAAGAGACAAGGACCTCAAGAACACCCTTGGCTACTTTGCAAGCTGAAGGCCAGCCTGGGTATAGTTAAGCACTGTCACTTTAGCTTAAATGAAATAACTTACTTTGCATTTGTTCCAATCCAGTAAATGATTCCATTTTCATCAAAATCATGCTGGTGCCGAAATATAAAATTTTGGCCTTCTCTTAATTTCCGAACAAAAACAAATGAGGAGCGGTCAAAATCGTACCACTGCTTTGCCACCTAGATCAAAGAAGCACACAAGATTTCCAGCTTACTAACTCTAGTTTAGAGAACAGTAGGTCACCCTTTTCAACCTTTTCAAAGACAATTTATTTAAAATTAAAAAATAATCACCTACCCAAGAGTTAAACACTCGAAGATTATACAAAAAATAAGGTGTCCCTTAACCAAAGAGCTTTGCTGTCAGCAGCACAGTTGGCTTGTTTTGTTTTGTCTTGTTTTGTTTTGTGGCAGAGCTAGAAAAGCACAGCCAGGCTTTACCTGTGCTACAAACATTATCACTGACACATCCAGTCAGCCAGAGTAGTTCTCACATATTTTAACAGAAAAATGGCCTTGTTTATAAAAAGACATCATTACGGTAAACAAAAACATTTTCTATTATCACTGGTCTTCAAATACCTTTAAAGTATATAATATTCAAATTAAAAAGTAACTGTCATAATTCTCTATTAAAATAAAAACTTAGGTGCAGTAATTGCATGTGTAATTTGCTTTTTCATTCATTCATTCATTCGTTTGTTTGTTTGTTTATAACTCCAGATTTATTCCCCTCCTGGTCCTCCTTCCAACTGTCCCCCACCCCACACCTCCTCCCAACCCCATCCCCTGTCTCCCTGAGGATGTCCCCACCCCCTCAATCCCCACCCCACCAGACGTCTAAACTCCCTGGGGCCTCCCTTCTCTTGAGGGTTATGTGCATCTTCTCTGACTAAACTCAGACCCAGCAGTCCTCTGCCATATAAGTATTGGGGGCCTCATATCAGTTGGTGTAGGCTGCCTGGCTGGTGTTCTAGTATCTGAAAGATCTCCAGGGTCCAGGTTAATTGAGACTGCTGGTCCTCCTAGAGTCACCCTCCTTCTCAGCCTCTTCCAGCATTCCCCTAATTCAACTGCAGGGGTCAGCAGCTTCTGTCCATATCTGCATCTGACTCTTTCAGCTGCTTGCTGGGTCTTCCAGAGAGAGGGCAGTCAATAGATCCCTTCTGTGAGCCCTCCATAGCCTCAGTGACAGCATCAGGTCTTGGGGCCTCCCCTTGAGCTGGATTCCACTTTGGGCCTGTCACTGTGCCTTCTTGTCCCCAGGCAATTTATGCTTTTTCAGTACAACATTTTAGGATGGGAGTGGTAGTCTGTTTCTATAAGCCCAGCAGGAGAACCAGGGAGTTCAGAGACAACCCAGCTGCATCGTCAGCAAGTGCAGGACACCCTGGGCTATAATAGACTGTCTCAAAACAAGGTAATGCTAATAAATATTTTTTAGATTGAAAAAGAGATTGCCTACTAATGTAAGTAGCTACACTTTACTGAATGGTATTAAGATTTTTTTGTCTACAATTTAAAATATTAAATGAACTTTAATGAACACCTTTATGTTGACGGTATTGTTAAGAAATGTTTTTTTAGCCGGGTGGTGGTGGCGCACACCCATAATCCCAGCACTTGGGAGGCAGAGGCAGGCGGATTTCTGAGTTCAAGGCCAGCCTGGTTTACAGAGTGAGTTCCAGGACAGTCAGGGCTACACAGAGAAACCCAGTCTTGAAAAAACCAAATCAAAAAAAAAAAAGAAATAAAAGAAATAAAAGAAATGTTTTCTAAACAGATTTCTACACATTTATATGTATTTCCTTCAAAGGGCTAAAGTAGCGGTAAGCACATATTTCACAAAGCCCTGGCACACCGAGCTCACCATTTTCAGCAGATACTGTTCCAGAGACTCGACTGTAGCTAAGGGCTCCATCTTTAGCATCCTGCCTGTCCGGTCTATTAATGCAGTTTCACCAGGTGCACGTTCCAGCCGAAAGCGCAATCTTCTTGTAAGTATCTACACAAAAAACATCAATATTCTTCAGACAAGATCTTGTTTTGTTATCATTGTAAAAATTATTTACAAACAACTGAGATTTATTATAATATAGCCACAATAAACCAGGATAAAATCAAGTGTGGTGGCATATCTGCAATACCAACAGTTGGGAGAAGGAGGCCGGAGAATTGCCACAAGTTTGAGGGCAGCCTGGGCAACCGGTAAAACCTGACCTCAAAGAAAGAAAGGGAAAAAAAAAAAAGCATAAGGAATTAAATCAATACATGTTTCTCTATGGCCTGTAAAAAACGTTCAATGACTGACATTGATTATAAGGAAACATATTAACTTGTTAGAATTTCCAATCTTTTTTTAAATTATATTTTCTTTACTCACATTTCAAATGTTGCTATCCCCTTTCCTCATTTACCCTCCAAACCACCCCCTATCCCGTCTTCCCTCCCCCTGCACACCAACCCACCCACTCCCCCTTCTGTCTCCAGGCATTCCCCTACACTGGGTCATTGAACCTTCATAGGACTAAGGGCCTCTCCTCTCAGTGATGTCCAACAAGGCCATCCTCTGCTACATACGCGGCTGGAACCATGGGTCCCTCCATGTGTACTCTTTGGTTGGTGGTTTAGTCCCTGGGAGCTCTGTGGGTACTGGTTGGTTCATACTGTTCCTCCTATGGTGCTGCAAACCCCTTCAGCTCCTTGGGTCCTTTCTCTAGCTCCTCCATTGGGGACCCTGTGCTTAGTCCAGTGGCTGGCTGAGAACATCCCCCTCTGTATTTGTCAGGAACTGGCAGGGTGTCTCAGGAGACAGCTATATCAGGTTCCTGTCAGCATGCATTCTTGACATCCACAATAGTGTCGGGGTTTGGTAACTATGTGAGATGGAGCCCCAGGTGGGGCAGTCTCTGGATGGCCTTTCCTTCAGTCTCTGCTCCACACTTTGTATTTCTTCCCATGGGTATTTTGTTCCCCCCTCTAAGAAGGACCCTTCTCCTAGCTGCCTAGGAGACAGTCCTCTCCTGGCTGCAGTTGGATCAAGATGTACAACTCTCAAGTCCTTCTCTATCACCTTGTCTGCCATGCTTCCTGCCTTGATGATAACAGACTGAACCTCTGAACCTGAAAGCCAGCCTTAATTAAATGTTGTCCTTTATGAGAGTTACTTTGGGCATGGTATCTCTTCACAGCAATAGAAACCCTAAGACAACTATAATCTGGAATTTTAGTCAGTTAAACACTTTCCCCCTAATTTGCTTTTGATTAGTGTATTTTATCACAACAACAGAAATGAAACTAAGATTCTGGGCTCTAATAAGCTTAAAAATACAAGATAAGTTTTCATCTGATACACTTTAGCACATAACCAATTTCAGTGAGCTTTATTTGTGCATAATCTTAATTCCTACAGAAACACTGTTAAATATTCACTTAGGCATTTGGCACATTTCTGACCTTGCTTCTTTGGATTTTACACAAATTTCTGAGATGAAAATGTACATAAGGCTAGGGAAGTGGTTCAGCAGCAGACGACTGTCCTGGGTTCAATCCCAGTTCCACAGAAACCCAACATGGTGGCTCACAATGGTCATCCCAATACTGGGAAGGAGGGAGGAAGAGTGAGAGCTCAAGGTCATCCTTACCTACATTAACGAGTTCAGGGCCAGCCTAGGTCGTACGAAACCCTGTCCCAAAAGTCAAACAAACTAACACACAAAAACACTGAATCAGTATAAAAGAAAAGACACTGGGAGGCTGAAGCAAGAACAAAGTGAAAACTCAATGGATTGGTATCTTTGTTCTATAGATTGTCTAACTGATACACAAAGCAGCCCTCGCCTCCTTCTCAGTGTGTTTATAACACAGAGACCCCTTGGTGGGTAAGCTCCTCCCGCTGCAGTCTGGCAGCCTTAGTAACTTCGGGGAGTTTTGTTTGTTTCTTGGTTGGTTAGGTTTGGTTTCCTTTTTTTGTTTGTTTTGATTTGCTTTTTGAAATAGGATCTTACTATGTAACAAGTAAGATTTGGCAGTTTCAAAAACTTCACTAGCACTGAGTAGGCACTGCTTTGGCAAAGTAAATCATTACCTGACTATTAAATGCTAAATTTAAAAAGAAACTATTTCCACAGTATGTAGAAACTATCTACATACTGTAATAAGCCCATATAGAATAAGTTAAATAAAGGTACAACTTACTAAAGAAGGACCTTCTAGACAATACTAAATTAATCCATAGAGTATGTGGTATAGATCGAGGCTGGGATCCCAGCAGTAAAATGTGGTTTTGCTGTTTTGTTTTGTTTTGCTTTGCCATATCTAGATCTTGCATATCATACCCCTGCTGAGTGAACTGGAGGACAATCTCAAAGACTAGAAGTTCACTTCCTCAAATCTATGTAGGACTGCTAATGCCTCCAAAAAAATTCTTGGGCTGGAGAGATGGCTCGCTGGCTAAGAGCACTGACTGCTCTTGGCTATTAGCAAAAGACTGGAATGAATGATTGGGATATATCATAATCTCTAGCTATATGTCTGCAACCAGGCCATGAAACCATGTGATTAATAAGAACAGAAAGGTTTTTGAAGGCTGTAACCAATGATTCGGAAAGCTATGCGGAGGTGGAGAATGGTGATACATCCATCTGCAATCCCAGCATTTGGAGACAAAGACGGGAGGATCGAGAGTTCAAAGCCCTCAGGAGGCTCCATCCAGCTCTAACCCTCCATCACAGAAACTTATCTTTGCAGTGGTCAGAGGTTAATACAAAGAAGCACCAATGATCCAGGTCCCCAGACGGGACATCCATTACCATCCCAGCCAAGGCTCGGCAAACATTGAGGGACAGAGGAAAGAGAGTGTAAAAGCCAGAGGTCAGGAAGAACATGGCAGGCAGTTAACTCACACACTATCAACAACGGTGGTTGCCTCCAAATGCCTGCACAAGATCAATCAGTCAATCCTGCAGCCCGGAGTGGGAGCTCCCTGCTCCTAGTGGGGAAACTAGACTGTCAACAGCCACTGAGAGGAGTCAGCTTTTCCTCAAGGACAGGGCTGCTGGTAGTCTGCCCATGTTATAGTGGACAGCTCTACAGGCACAAGAATGCAGATAACCTAACCACTCTCAGTGGGTTTTATATCTATCTCAATATAGGACATGGAACCAGGGAGAGAAGGAAGGGTCAGGAGGAGTTGTAAGGGGAAGTAAAGAAGAGGCATTTGATCCAAATACAATGAACCAATATATAGGGTAAAAAATAAAAATCTAATACAATGTCTTTAAGAGTTTAATTGGAAGTGAGGCAGTGATGGAGGTTCACTTCTTTAATACCAGCACTCGAGAGGCAGAGGTAAGTGATCTTGAGTTTCAAGGCCAGCCTTGCCTACAAAGTGAATTCCAGGACAGCCAGGGCTACACAGAGAAAGTAAAAACAAATGAAAAAATTAAATTTGAACACATTGGGAGAATTTGAGATCATTCTCAACTAAATAGTGAGTTTGAAGGATCATTGCCATGAGATTAATTAAAAGCAAATCCCAAAGCCTCCGCATTTAAAGTGCTTTCACTTTCTCTTTTTCTATCTCAACACAGATATCCAATGTAGAGACCTGCTAGAGACTGGAGTCTAAATGTGTAAGTAGAACTCTGGAGGTGGTTAAGTCCATCAGGTATAGTCCTCAGGGGAAGACCCTTGAGGACATGGGCACAGGGGGAAAGTTCCTGAACAGAACACCAATAGCTTATGCTCTAAGATCAAGAATAGACAAATGGGACCTCATAAAATTACAAAGTTTCTGTAAGGCAAAAGACACTGTCAAAAGGACAAATGGCAACCAACAAATTGGGAAAATATCTTCCCCAACCCTACATCTGACAGAGGGCTAATATCCAATGTATATGAAGAACTCAAGAAGTTAGACCCCAGAAAACCAAATAACCCTATCAAAAAATGGGGTACAGAGCTAAACAAAGACTTTTCACCTGAAGAAATTCAGATGGCTGAGAAACACCTTAAAAAATGTTCAACATCATTAGTCATTAGAGAAATGCAAATCAAAACAACCCTGAGATTTCACCTCACACCAGTCAGAATGGCTAAGATAAAAAACTCAGGAAACAGCAGGTATGGCGAGGATGTGGAGAAAGAGGAACACTCCTCCACTGCTGGTGGGAGTGCAAGCTGGTACAACCACTCTGGAAATCAGTTTGGCAGTTCCTCAGAAAACTGGACATGATACTTCTGGAGGACCCAGCCATACCATTCCTGGGCATATACCCAGAAGATTCCCCAGCATGCAATAAGGATACATGCTCCACTATGTTCATAGCAGCCTTATTTATAATAGCCAGAAGCTGGAAAGAACCCAGATGTCCCTCAACGGAGGAATGGATACAAAAAATGTGGTATATATACACAATGGAGTGCTATTCAGCCATTAGAAACAATGAATTCATGAAATTCTTAGAGAAATGGATGGAGCTGGAGAACGTCATACTAAGTGAGGTAACCCAGTCTCAAAAGAATACCCATGGTATGCAGATAAGTGGATATTAGCCTAGAATCTTGGGACACCAGAGACACAATCCACATACCAAATGATGTCCGACAAGAAGGAAGGAGTAGACCCTGGTTCTGGAAAGGATCAAAGCATCAGTGTAGGGGAATACCAGAACAGGGAAGTGGGAAGGGGTGGATGGGGGAACAGGGGGAGGGAAAAGGATATGTGGAACCTTTGGGGGTAGGGGAACGAGAAAAAGGGAAATGAAATGTAAATATAGAATATATCCAATAAAAAAAATTTTAAAAAAAGAAATCAGAAAGGAGGGTGAACATGGTGAGACTGGTGGCTGTAATCCCAGTGTTGGAGAGGCAAAGAGACAAGTGATCTCTTTGAGCGCCAGGCTATCCAGGACCATAGAGTGAGAAACCTTGTCTCAAAAAGAACGAATTAAATAAACAAACAAACAAACAAACAAACAAACAAATAGACACCTACTAGAGTGCGTCCTTTTTCTTCAGCATGTGAACACATGGTTAGAGGAAGCTATAAACTAGACACCACATCTGCTGATGCTGTTATATACAAATGCCCAGGCTCTAAAACTGTAGCTGGTATCTATTTTTTCTTATAGCAGTGCAACTGAACTAAGACCAAACCCAACTTATAATTTTGAATCTTTTAACTTGATTTTTCTACTTAAAAAAATACTTAGAGTCTATAAAATATATATATTTTGGTTTTTTGGATTTGGTTTTTTTCAAGACAGGGTTTCTCTGTATAGCCCTGGCTGTCCTGGAACTCACTCTGTAGACCAGGCTGGCCTCGAACTCAGAAATCCGCTTGCCTCTGCCCCCCCCAGAGTGCTGGGATTACAGGCATGCGCCACCACCGCCCGGCTATGAAATATATCTTACTTATAATGTTTATTAAGTGTAATACAATTCTATCACATAATATGATCATACAAAACTGATTTGAAATAACACAAGAGTCATTTTAAAAGTCAATTTAAAAAATCAAATGGGCTAGAGATGGTTCAATAGCAAAGGGCGCTTGCTCTAGTCCCAATTCCCAGCACCCACAGGGCAGCACACAGCCATCTAGGACCCCAGTTCCGGGAGATCTGGTGCCATCTTCTGGCCTCCTCTGGTACTGCATACATGGTGTATTTAAATGAAGACAAAACATTTATGCATATAAATAAATTTTTCTTAAGAAATCAAGTGGCATTTAAACTAGAATCTTAAAGATCAAAATGAAGCCGGGTGTGGTGGCGCACGCCTGTAATTCCTGCACTTGGGAGGCAGAGGCAGGCGGATTTCTGAGTTCAAGGCCAGCTTGGTCTACATAGTGAGTTCCAGGACAGCCAGGACTACACAGAGAAACCCTGTCTTGAAAAACCAAAAAAAAACAAAAAAACAACAACAAAAAAAAAACCAAACAACAACAACAAAAAAACAACAAAAACAAAACAAAACAAAACAAAAAGATCAAAATGAAAATGTTCTTAATCTAGTATGAAAAGTTGTTTTTTTTTTTAAATAAAACTACAGCATATCATTGTTCCTACATACACTTGGTTATAAAAAACTATGTTTCTCACACTTACCTGGAGGTTATATGTGGATCCTGGTGTATCATACAAATGGAGAGGTAGTCGTTCAATTGATTCTAGTACAGCTATTAACTTTCGAATTAATGCAACTGCAGGTCTACTATAAAGACAAAAGAAAGAGCTTTTATGTAATTCATGTAAATATTCATGTGTAAGTCTCAGTCACCAACTTTACAACCCCTCTGCTTTCGTTAGAGTGCCAAGACAGGGTGCATTAGACCCCGCCCTTCCGTACATTTATTTGTGTGACCAATAAGGAGGTCAGACCACAAGTTGCAGGAGTGGTTTTCCGTTTTCACCATGGGATTTTTCTGGGATTGAACTCAGATCATATAGACTTAGCCACTTCTCCTAACTCAAATTTCCTTCATTTCAGAATAAGACATTCGGGCTAGAGGCATGGCTTAAAAGCTAAGAGTATATGCTGCTCATGCAGAGGGTCTGAGTTTAGCTCCTAGCACCAATACCCGGGGGCTCCTAACCACCTGTAAGAACACCAGCTCCCGTGGATCTGATGCCCTCTTCTGGCCTTTGAGGGTAGTACCTGTGCTTATACACACCCACAGAGACACAATTAAAAAGAAAAAAGTAAAACTTAAGAAAAGACTAAAATATTTAAATTTTATAATAACATTTTCAATTATATACAAAGTATATGTGTATTTTTACATGCAGACAGCTGTAATATTTGTTATATTTAGTAAGGTTTTTTTTCCTTTTTTTCCCTTTGTGGATGTGTGGTGCCAGAGTCCGGGAACTTGCTCTGTAGCCCTGTTAAGCCATGAATGCTTCTGCTTCTGCCTACTTAGTGCAAGCATTACATACATGTTGCCACTATGCCTGGCTTAATATAGAAATATTTAAATTAATTGAGTCCCCAAAGATATAATGTACACTCAGTGAAAGTCACTTATTGTAGAAGAAATTCTACCACATTCAAAAGTAAGAGAAAAGGTGCAATGTACCATCATCGACCAAAACCAGCTTAAACAGCCTGCTTCTGAATGCCCATCTACGCGTAGTTAGACTCCTAGCAAACCTCATTTCATTTTATTTTGAAGAAATTGATAATGTACCATTTCTTCCAAAGGTATTTTAACCGGAAGTCCATACAACAGGATAAAGTATCCCTGTCACAGTTAAAAGCCCAACATCGAGCCAATGCTCAAATTTTCTTTCTTTTATCTTTCTTTTTAAAGAGAATATGACAGGAATTCTTTATTAGCTTAGGTTGGCCTTGAACTCACAATCCTCCTGCTGTCATCTCCTCAGGCATAGGACTACAGGTGTGTGTGACACCCAGCTTTTTGAAATTGCGAGAAAAATGCTTAACTATGTAGTACAGGATGCCAGAGAAAATTACCTAGCTTGACTGTATCGTAACAGCCACGTGCCTTAAGTGACCAGCTGAGGTCCTGGCAAAAACATTTTACTTTCTTCTATTAGACCAAAAAATTTTCTATTCCTTTTTTTAAAAAGATGTATTTATTTATTATATGTAGGTACACTGTAGTTGTCTTCAGACACCAGAAGAGGGAGGCAGATCTCATCACAGACGGTTGTGAGCCACCATGTGGGTGCTGGGATTTGAACTCATAACCTTCGAAAGAGCAGTCAGTGCTCTTACACACTGAGCCATCTCTCTAGCCCAAGACTAAAAATTTTTAAATTTTATATTTATCCAACTACTTTCATTGAATAAAATAATTCCCTGTGTGTGTATAAACACAGACTTATTTAAAGGACATATATCAAGTATATGAACACAAGTACCAAAGTAAAAGAAATTTACTTTGTAAATTCTTTTGTTCAATTTTGTTTTGGATGCTAAGTATTAAATCTAAGCATGGCATATGACAACCATGGACAAGCATGTGACAAGCATGTGATGACGAGCATGGATGAGCATGTGACGGGCATGTGACGAGCATGTGAGGAGCATGTGATGATGAGCATGTGAGGACATGTGATGATGAGCATGTGAGGAGCATGTGATGAGCATGTGATGATGAGCATGTGATGAGCATGTGATGACGAGCATGTGAGGAGCATGTGATGACGAGCACGTGAGGAGCACGTGAGGAGCACGCGACGAGCATGTGAGGAGCATGTGAGGAGCACGTGACGATCATGTGAGGAGCATGTGACAAGCATGTGAGGAGCAGGTGACAAGCATGTGAGGAGCATGTGAGGAGCATGTGATGACAAGCATGTGAGGAGCATGTGATGACGAGCATGTGATGAGCATGTGATGATGAGCATGTGATGAGCATGTGATGACGAGCATGTGATGAGCATGTGATGATGAGCATGTGATGAGCATGTGATGACGAGCATGTGAGGAGCATGTGAGGAGCATGTGACGATCATGTGAGGAGCATGTGAGGAGCATGTGACGAGCATGTGAGGAGCATGTGAGGAGCATGTGAGGAGCATGTGATGACAAGCATGTGAGGAGCATGTGATGACGAGCATGTGAGGAGCATGTGAGGAGCATGTGACGAGCATGTGATGACGAGCATGTGAGGAGCATGTGAGGAGCATGTGAGGAGCATGTGATGATCATGTGAGGAGCACGTGAGGAGCATGTGACGAGCATGTGAGGAGCATGTGAGGAGCATGTGACGAGCATGTGAGGAGCATGTGAGGAGCATGTGACGAGCATGTGATGACAAGCATGTGAGGAGCATGTGATGACGAGCATGTGAGGAGCATGTGATGACGAGCATGTGAGGAGCACGTGAGGAGCATGTGACGAGCATGTGATGACGAGCATGTGAGGAGCATGTGAGGAGCATGTGACGATCATGTGAGGAGCACGTGAGGAGCATGTGATGAGCATGTGAGGAGCATGTGAGGAGCATGTGATGATGAGCATGTGATGAGCATGTGATGACGAGCATGTGAGGAGCATGTGAGGAGCATGTGATGAGCGTGTGAGGAGCATGTGAGGAGCATGTGAGGAGCATGTGACGGGCAGATGACGAGCATGTGAGGAGCATGGACGAGCAGGTGACGAGCATGCCTACTGGCGGCACAGTCCGCGTCTCTGCAGCTTACCTTTCGTCATCTTCACTTTCACTGAAGGCTGTTTTGAAGACATTTATTCTTTCTACCAGTTGACTACAATCTTGCTTCATATCCAAATCTATACTCTAAAGAAAAGTAAAAAGTAGGTCAAATAAAAGCATATTTATAGATTTTACTGTAACTTATTAGAAACTTATAAAAACATGAACATTATAAAATTATCAAGACAATTTCAGTAAACTCTTTAAATTAAAACAAGGAACAAAGCTTCCTGTGAGTTCAGCAGGCCGGCCTGACAGACACGCAGGGGTTTCTCATCTCTAACATTAATTACGCTCTTACACCAGTGTTTCCCAAAGAAGGCCCAGTGACTTCAGACTGAACGAGAATCAATTCATTTCCATTTTTACTGTACTAGTTTAATGAGTTTAAGTGAAAGAAATCAAAACTATAGCTCAATAGATATTAATAAATAATATTATAAATTATTACTATAATTTCAGTAAATAGAAACAAATACAAAAGGTAAACTTTATTAATCTGAGATCCATTGAAGTTAAAGATTTTAAGAAAATTCAAACTTTATCTACAAATACAAATATAAGAATTAAAAATGAAAGTGAGATCCTAGTGGTGAAAGCACAAGCCATTAATTCTAGCATTTTGGAAGCGGAGGCAAGTATCTCTCTCAGGTCAAGGCCAGCCTGGCCGACAGAGTGAGTTTCAGGACAGTCAGTGACACACAGAGAAACCCTGCCTCAAAAAGCCACTCCACCCAAAATCAAAAGAAAGAATGAGTTATTGTAAAGGGGCCAGAGACAGGGCTTGGCAGTTAGAGCGCTGCTGCTCTTCTGGAACCTAGATTCTATTCCCAGCACCAACATTCCTGCTCAAGGCTGCCAGCGACTCAGTTCCAAGGGAGCCGATGCCCTCTGGTGGCCTGCATGGGCACTGCATGCATGCAGGCAAACACCCATACACATAAAATAATTTTAACATTTTAACTTAAAAAAAAGAATTAAAATGGCAAGTAGAACTGACAATATGAAAGTTTTTCTTGCTGAAGTAAGGGAAGATATTTTTATAAAACATATTTACAGTAGATCAAGTGTAAGAGAAATATATGACTATTATTAATAAATGGTCACATTATGCTTTCTAACATTGTTCTACAAAGTAGCTTCATGCATGTTTAAGTATGAAGGTACTCTATTTTATGTAACCTCTAAGGAAATCAGATGTTATAATAAGACTACATGTTCAGTCTTAGGATAAAGTGTTGTTTTAGCAAACTCTTCACTAAAAACTTAAAATCAAGTAAGTTCAATTATTTCATTCCATCGGTTTAATGTAATGATGTAACTTGAAGGCAAAGTAATTAGAAATATTAAATTTACTCAGTATTAAAGTATTTGAGTAACAACACTTTAAATCAATCTACCAAAAGCACGGTCACAAACACTTTTAGGCTTTCTTATGCTTTTGTTTTGTAGTCCTAAATACACTTACATTGTTTAAAACAGTGAGAAGGGCCTGGACTAACCCACTACTACACATTTCGTACGGTGAGATCATGTTTTCATCCTTCAGAAGTACAATTAGGTTTTCTAACGCTGTCTTCATTAAGTCTCGCCAAGTGTTTTCACCTTCGATACACTGGAAGAAAAAAATATAAACAATGTAAAACTACACCATCCTTAAGAAAATAACATAACAAAACCATGGAAACTGAATAATACAACCCTAGATTAAAAGCGCCTATTACTAAAGCAAATTATTTTGAATAGGTCAGCAATATTTGTTTGTAAAAAAGCATGTGGTAAATATTTTAGAGGTTACACTGTATGCTGGGCCGTAGAGACCTAGTGCATCAGATTTCCCCAGAGCTAAAGTTACAGGTAGTTGCAAGCCACCCAATTTATATGCCAAGAACCAAACAGAGGTCTTCTACAAAAGCAATGTATACTTTTAACCACTAAGCTCTCTCTCCAGCCTACTATTTCAGGTTACATTAAGTCACATGGTCTCTGTTCAGCCCCGCTGTCCTCTGTAGCACTTCTGGTAAGCCTGGCTTCTTGCAATGCTGCAAAGCACTCACAGGGAATGTGAGGACAAACGAGCGTGGTGTGTGCAGTGAAACCAGTTCAGCCAAAGTAACGTTTGATCTTCATAGAATTGCCACGTATCATGAGAGTTCCCATTTTTAAAACATAAAAATTGGGGTCTAGAGAGATGGCTCTGATCAAGAGCATCTAATGTTCCTGCAGAGAACCTGGGTTTCCCTCCCAGCATGCACGTGGTGGCTCACAACCATTCATAACTTCAATTCCAGGAAATACTATGGTCACTTCTGGCATCTGCTGGAATCTACACATGATGGTAGACGCTCATACACATGAACATACTTTTAAAATCATAAACAGAGAAATTCTCCTTGCCTCACAAAGCCACACTGAACTGGGTGTAAGAAAGCTCTGTTGTGGAGTGTGACTTCCTGGCTCTTCCTTACTATCAACATAAAAGTTATGAGGTAAGGAGCAGGGCAAGAAGAGAACGGAACACAAAATACAAGTCAATATTCACCTCAAAATCAAGAGGCTGAGAGTAAGAATGCAAACCCAAGAACTTGGGAGTGAGGTAAATCATGAATTCAAGACCATTATGAGCCATGCAAGTAGGTGGGACACTGTGGTGCATGTCAGCAATCTCTGCATGAGGGGCCCGTGACCAGATGACTTCCTAAAGTTTGAAGGCAGCCTGGCTAGCCAGGGCTACATAGCAAAACCTTGTCTCAAAAAAATAGAAAGCAGAGACTGGAGAGATGGCTCAGTGGTTAAGAGCACTGACTGCTCTTCCAGAGGTCCTGAGTTCAAATCCCAGCAACCACATGGTAGCTCACAGCCATCTGTAATGGTATCCAATGCCCTCTTCTGGTGTCTGAAGACAGCTACAGTGTGCTTACATATAATAAATAAATAAATCTGAAGAAGGAGAAGGAGAAGGAGATGATGGTTAATAGCACCTCTTGCTTTTGTAGAAGATCCAGGCTCAGCTCCCAGTACCCACGTGGTAGTTCACAAACACAACCATCTGTCAAGGCAGATCTGGGGGCTCTGTCTGACGCCTTCTGCCCACCGTGGGACCAAACACACACGCGGCGCACAGAATATACATGGAGGCAAAACACACAAACACATTTTTTTAAAAATCTGAAAACAGATGAGCTTGACATACTTGTCTATTCGTATGAAGTTCCCAAGACGACTCTAGCTGAGTTGCTATGTTTCTGAGTGTTACCACTACTCCACGAGGCATGCTTTCAACAGCTTTAAAGTGGTCATCATACAAATCTCGAGCCATAGTTCGTACCTATCAGAGTAAGCAAAGTAACTGTAAATTTCACGACAATTAACAGCTTAACCCCTCTGAGCTCATTCTCCCCTCGGCCCTTCTCCCCAACGTTAGGAACCAAGACTGTGAGGCTGTGGGTACTCAGCAGTCTGCCTAACATGAACACACAAAGGTCAACCCTCACCACCACATGACATAACAAAAAAAGAACCATTTTGTCCTGTGTCAGCTTCCACACCGTTGTTATTCTCACTTACACATTCTAAGTGTTGGAAAGACTCTCTAATATATTTTAAATGTTTATTAAAATAACTCTTTAGAATGTCCAAAGTGTCCTTTCTTTTAAAAAAAAAAAAGTAACTTATTCATGGTTAACTAATTAGAAATACAAATTAACACCAACCCTCACCTAAAAAGGAAAATCAAACCACTTATAATTAATTCTAACAACGAAAGCTTACCCTTTTAAGACTCTGGGATATAACAGATTTTTAAATCTTACATATCCAGCTGGGTGGTGGTGGCGCACGCCTGTAATCCCAGCACTTGGGAGGCAGAGGCAGGCGGATTTCTGAGTTCGAGGCCAGGCTGGTCTACAAAGTGAGTTCCAGGACAGTCAGGGCTACACACAGAAACCCTGTCTCAAAAAAAAAAAAAAAAAATCTTACATATCCTATGCACTACACTTAAGAATTTACAGATTTTACCATGAAAAGGAATGGTCTGACTATCAATTGAGTATTAATAACTTATCATTGAAGTAAAAGTCAAAGCACATGAGAGAACCACCCATGCTAAGATCTGGTAAATATTAGTACTTGACACTACTCACAAATTGAGTAATTATACTGATTATGTAAATTACTTTAATGAACCAACTATTTGTATAATTATTGAATGCAAATATCGAGTTTAATTTGATTTTAATTATAACTCTAATGCAAAAGAAAACAAAATATTCTTCAAGTACAAAAGGGGCTGGAAATTTATTTCAGAGAATAAGAGTACATTACTCTCACAAGAGACCAGAGTTTGGTACCCAGCACTCACAACGGATGGCTTCAAGGGATCTGATGTCCCCTTCTGGCCTCCATGAATATCCATACAGGTGGTGGGGACACACACACACACACACACACACACACACACAAAACAAAATAAGACCACCTCCCTTTTGACCCAGGGTTTTTCTGTGTAGCCCTGGCTGCCCTGAAACTAGTTCTGTAAACCAGGCTAGCCTCAAACTCACAGAGATCCACCTGCCTCTGCCTGCCTAGGGATGGGATTAATAGCATACACCAACACACCAGGCTTGAGTCATTTCTTGAAAGTACTTAATAATACCTTTTTACTTTATTTTGGCATAGCTTTCTATATTAAAAGATAACAAAGGGGCTGGAGAGATGGCTCAGCAGTTAAGAGCACTGACTGCTCTCCAGAGATCCTGAGTTTAATTCCCAGCAACCACATGGTGGCTCACAGCCATCTGTAATGAGATCTGATGTCCTCTTCTGGTGTGTCTGAAGACAGCTACCGTGTACTTACATATAATAAATAAAATCTTTAAAAAAATCAATCATACCTAAAATAAATATAACTAAATATAATATAATAACTAATATAAATATAAATAAAATATTGAAACATGCTAATGTTATATGCCACTTATCAATTTCAAATCAAGAAATTGTGGCTGATGTCTGTAACCCCAGCAACCAGAAGGCTTGAAGCACAAGCCTTGCTAGGAGTCAAGTCTGTGTGACACGCCATGAGGCCTTGTCTCAAGTCTCTGTGACACACCATGAGGCCTTGTCTCAAGTCTGTGTGACACGCCATGAGGCCTTGCCTCAAGTCTCTGTGACACGCCATGAGGCCTTGCCTCAAGTCTCTGTGACACGCCATGAGGCCTTGCCTCAAGTCTCTGTGACACGCCATGAGGCCTTGCCTCAAGTCTCTGTGACACGCCATGAGGCCTTGCCTCAAGTCTCTGTGACACGCCATGAGGCCTTGCCTCAAGTCTCTGTGACACGCCATGAGGCCTTGCCTCAAGTCTCTGTGACACGCCATGAGGCCTTGCCTCAAGTCTCTGTGACACGCCATGAGGCCTTGCCTCAAGTCTCTGTGACACGCCATGAGGCCTTGCCTCAAGTCTCTGTGACACGCCATGAGGCCTTGCCTCAAGTCTGTGTGACACGCCATGAGGCCTTGCCTCAAGTCTCTGTGACACGCCATGAGGCCTTGCCTCAAGTCTCTGTGACACGCCATGAGGCCTTGCCTCAAGTCTCTGTGACACGCCATGAGGCCTTGCCTCAAGTCTCTGTGACACGCCATGAGGCCTTGTCTCAAGTCTCTGTGACATGCCATGAGGCCTTGTCTCAAGTCTGTGTGACATGCCATGAGGCCTTGTCTCAAGTCTGTGTGACACGCCATGAGGCCTTGCCTCAAGTCTGTATGACACGCCATGAGGCCTTGTCTCAAGTCTGTGTGACACACCATGAGGTCTTGCCTCAAGTCTCTGTGACACGCCATGAGGCCTTGCCTCAAGTCTGTGTGACACGCCATGAGGCCTTGTCTCAAGTCTGTGTGACACGCCATGAGGCCTTGCCTCAGAAAAGCAAAAAAAAAAAAAAAGAAAGAAAAAAGAAAAAAGAAAAAAACCAGAAGACAGAAACCAATCAAGAGCTAGGATTCAGCTCAGTAACAGAATGCTTTCCTAACACTGCACAAACCTCCAGATCTTTTTTTTAAAGTTTTTTTTTTTTTAATTTATGTATATGAGTACCCTGTAGCTATCTTCAGACACACCAGAAGAGGGCATCAGATCTCATTACAGATGATTGTGAACCACCATGTGGTTGCTGGGAATTGAACTCAGGACCTCTGGAAGAGTAGTCAGTGCTCTTAACCGCTGAGCCATCTCTCCAGCCCAAACCTCCAGATCTTATCTTCAGGAGTAAGAAAAAGGAGGACAGGACGGAGTGAAACAGTGATCCTGTCTGACTTACAAAAATAAGAATGTAGGATGGAGCCAGCACTCTCACTGACATGCAACTGCATGACCAAATCCCAGCCACTGTGAATCTGATGTGGTTGACGATACACCATATAAGCCAAGAATACTGTTCTTAAAAACCAGACAGTTCAAAACCTAAAAGCTTGTAACTAACACTGTAACACCACAAAGTAAAGCTGTCACATAAAAGGCTGGGACAAAGCTTACCGGGACAGCACTTGCCAAGACTACATAAGGCCATTCGGGGTTCCAATCTTAGCACTGGTACATATAAAATACAAATAAACTGGTTTTGGGTTTTACACCACTGAGAACTATTCACAGGCCCCCCCACATGCTAGGCAAGTACTCTACACATTTCCTTAGGAGAGGATCCGGGCCCTCCCCTTAGAGAATATGCAAATTTGCAGAAACCAGGAAAATTCTAAACTGTAAACCACATCTGGTTTAAAAAAAACAAAACAAAAGCCATTTCCACAACTAATAGCCAGCACCAGGTATTCCCAGAAACTCCTGAGATACTGGCTTTATAAAAACAGGGCTCTTCATGAGTATTTAAGGACAGACACATGTGCATACTCAGTAAAATCTACTTATACTCTTAAATCTATTCAGTATTTCTAGTACTTCTATGGTTCTTCGTGAATGTATGAAATTCAACAAAAAAATTTGTGCTGCCAGATATTCGTGTTTCCATCTCAGTTCAAGTCCCGGGCCCTGAGCAAAGGGAACAAGCGCCTGCTGAGCGCTATGTGGGCCGTATGTCCTTACATTTCGATTTCATATTTACATTGTTGTTTTTGTTAATTCCACTGTCTAACACATAAAACAATGAGTTTTATAAACACAATCTGACTATGAAGCACAGAACAAAACTAGATTTTTGCTTAAAAAGAATGAAAAGATTTGTTCAGGCATGGCGATGCTATGGAGAAGCACAATGCTGAAATCTACAATACACCTGTCTTGTCAGAAACACACAAAGCTAAGGTCCTTCACACTAGTCCACAAAATGTCTGTAAACAATGAATGCTGTAGTTATTTCAAATTCCATTTAGTATCTAATAGGAATCTATAGCTGAGCCAGAGATCCCTCCCCGCTCCCTTCCTTCCTAGGACAAAGTCCAACTATATAGCCCTGGCTGACCTGGAACTTTCTTATGTAGAGTAGGTTAGCTTCAAACTCAGAACTCTGCCCTCCTCTACCTCCCAAGTACTGGGATTAAAGGTATATGACAGCACTCCCAGTGAGTAAGATATTTCTGTCTGAAGTATTCGATATATTCTGAATTGAAAGTAATATCTGACCATATGCTTTCTAAAAAGCATACAAAAGCAAAATAATAATAATAATAATAATAATAATAATAATAATAACAATAATAATAATAAATAATCACAATAATAGTAATAATAATGGTAATCACATAGCTATAGCGGACATGGACTAATTCATTCAATGCATTAGGTTTTGCTGTGGTTTTGCAGTGTGGGATGTGCCAGAGAACAACCTGGGAGCACCTGGTCCTCTCCTTGTACCATCTGGGTCCTTTACTCACTGAACCATCTTTTTTTTTTTTTTTTTAAGATTTATTTATTTATTTTATGTATAGGAGTACACTGTAGCTGTACAGATGGTTGTAAGCAATCGTGTGGTTGCTGGGAATTGAACTTAGTACCTCTGCTTCCTGCGGGCCTGCAGATTTATTTATTATTATATGTAAGTACACTGTAGCTGCCTTCAGACATACCAGAAAAGGGCATCTTATCTCATTACAGATGGTTGTGAGCCACCAGGTGGTTGCTGGGATTTGAACTCAGGACCTTTGGAAGAGTAGTCAGTGCTCTTAATCGCTGAGGCAGCTCAATGAACCATCTTAATGGCTCTAGATTCAACTTTAAAAACTGAGATAAATTCTTTGAAAAATTCTACAATCAGGAAAAGTCTCCAGGATAACCCACAACAGCAAAAAACAACAAAACCAGAATGAGTATCTGGTTTTGCTTGTAGTGGGTTTTTGTTGTTGTTGTTGTTTTGTTTTGTTTTGTTTTGTTTTGTTTTAATAACAGTGTCTTGTGATATAGCTAGCCTAGGTTGGCCTCAAACTTGCTATATAGCTGGCCTAGAACTCAAAAATCAACCTGCCTCAACTCAAAGGTATTACCATTACTGCTTTTATTTTAAAAATATGTTTTTTTTTCCTCCAACTAAAACTCAATATTGTATCTTTTCCTTAATCTCAAGTAGTTACATACACCATATTTTTAAAGTATTTCCTGGGCCAGGCAGCTTTTAAACTCAGCACACAGAAAAGCAGAGGTAGGGAAATCTCTGAGAGTTGAGTCCAGTCTAATAGTGAGTTCCAACCCACTTACATAGTGATACCCATGTCTAAAGAAGCAAAAACTATTTTGTATAACCATGATAGATAAGATACACTTATCAGTCACTAGAAGATGCTCACTCTAGCCAGGTGGTGGTGGCGGCGCACACCTGTAATCCCAGCACTTGGGAGGCAGAGGCAGGCAGATTTCTGAGTTCGAGGCCAGCCTGGTCTACAGAGTGAGTTCCAGGACAGCCAGGACTACACAGAGAAACCCTGTCTCGAAAAAAAAGAAAGAAAGAAAGAAAGAAAGAAAGAAAGAAAGAAAGAAAGAAAGAAAGAAAGAAAGAAAGAAAATGCTCACTCTGACGTTTAATTCCCTTTTCACTATGCAGACTGTAAGAGCGACTAGTGAGATCACAGCAGCCTTAGCTTACTGACTTGGGTTTTTTGGCTCTGAAGAGTAAATCCAAGCACTCTTCAACTGAACTACCCATTCCTCTTTTTACTTCTTGAGATAGGATCTCACTAAGCAGCACAGGCTAGCCCTGAACTCCTTCTGTAGCCCAGGCAAGCTTGACTTTGTTACAATCTTTCTGCTTCAGCCTCCTGAGTGGCTAGGTTACAAGCCCATGCCACTGGTCTTAGCAACTAGCCATGCTTTCGAAGAACAATGCATATCTGATGAATGACATTTTAAAATTAATACTCTGGTTTGTTGAACCGAGTAACACGCTTCTCTCTTTGCCTGGTGGGCTTGACTGTGTTGGTACTCTAGGAAGCAGCTTAGCTGAAGGTCTACCCTGGGCTCCTCCTGGGCTCCTCCTGGGCTCTTCGCTCTAGCAACCTAAGTTCAGCCAAGTCAGCCATCAAATCAAGCACTGAGACTATCTAAATCAGGAACCAAGCAGTTACAGTGCACCACCATGAAGGACTAAATTGGGCTTCTGAAGTAAAATGATCATCTTTAGTTTATGATTTAGTGTGAGTATGCACGCGTGTCCCATGGAGACAACTGACAGGACTTTTTCTTCCAGCGTTTGAGTTTCCTGGATCAGCCAAGGCTGCCAGGTTTGACAGCAAATGTCTTAAAATGAAACTAAAGTTTCACTATTTTTCTCACTAATTCCAAGTTCCATGGATTTTAATGTTGGTGTAGATATAGATATTAAACATAATATTGGGTAAAATTAATGAAGAGAAAAAGCATAACTAAAAATGTTCTGTTTGGGAAGCTGAAGTTGTGTCTAGTCTTTTCAATGCCCATCAGCTATTACCGAAAAGTTACCAAGCAGCAGAAAAAGGGGGGAAACTGTACAGATATACCTTTTGCTTTGTTTTTTCCAACTTGGATTTCAATTTTCTGCCTCTTTTTCCAGTCCAGCCAGTCACAAACTCTGAGCCTGAGAGGGGGGGACAACACAGAAGGTAAGAAGACATTTCACAGAATGCATTTTCTTACACTGCAGCGTATGCACTTTCCTTCCTGCAGAACTAACACAGCCACCCACTTACCCAGAGATGTCTCTGCAGTAAACGAATGCTTCGTTCCTCTATTAGATTCAAATACAAAACCAGGCAAATCTTCTTTCAGTATTGTAGCTTGCTGACCATCTGAGTTATGAATAGCAATTTCTCCTTCTTTCAAACATGTTAATGACCAGTTCCCTACGGTGAGTTTCGTGGGTCCTGGTCCTGACAGTATAGGTTGACTTGAAGTAGATGGCTTTACTTGACCTCGGGCTCTTTGTAGCTTCTCTAAGAATTCACTTCTGCTTTCTATAAAGACAAAATACTTGCTTTATAATCTACCGTTCAAATATACTGGCTTACTTTTTTCACTTACTTTCTAGTAACTTCTAGAAAGTCAGGACTAAGAGTTTTGTTCTTCAGCACCTTCTGAGTTTTTCAACTATACAGGTTCAGGCTTATAGCAACTGTACAGACTTTAAAGACATAATGAAACATCTATATGCCCATGTGATTAACCATCTCATAACAAAAGAAATGATGAGAGTAAAAGAAGCTACAATGTGGTCCTTGGCGCATAAAAAGCAATTTGTGAAATATTTTCTTAATGCATCTTTTTTTTTTTTTTTTTTAAGCAGGGCTTTAGATAGTCCAGGCTGTCCTCTAACTCACTATACAGCTGAAGATGATATTGAATGCCTAATCATCTTGCTTCCAATTCCCAAATTCTGGGATTACAGACATATATCACCATGCCCTACTATAGTACAATGATTTTCTCTATTTAAAAAAAAAAAAAAAAGAATCCTGACAACAGAGGTAAAACTACAAACCATAAAACCAAATTGTATAAGCTAAGAAAATACTTTAATTAAATTATTACCTGAACTATCGGATCCACCTTCAGGACTACCGCTTGAATACATGGTGGCGAGTTTTCCATCCAAGATAAATCTGAACCATCCATTACTGCCATTAGATAATTCCAAAGCTGCAGCATCACTCCAAATATATAAGCAGTCCCTTCCTCTAATTATTGACCAGTCTCTCCAATGATACGGTTTACCTTGCTGCAATTCTTTAGCATCTTCCTGTGGTTCGTCTTCCTAAATATGTAGAGTGATTCCATGAAATATGTAAAATTTCATTTCAAATATTCACAAGCACTTAAAAAACATGAATATGAGTCAAGCTTATAATTAAGGCATCTAAAACATTAGTCTCTTGTAGTTCAAGGCATATTATAATAAACTAATTACCTATTAATAAAATTGTAACTAATATCTTAAGATAATAACTATGTAAATCATATCATATCCTGATTGTACACACTGGTATATTACTCAGCTATTAAAATAAACAGAATAAAATCCTGTTAGTGCAACGCCATGGATAACACAAGAGGACAGAGTGTTAAGTGGATTAAATCTGACACAGAAAACTGTGAGTGCCATGCGCTCCTCTCACGCGTGCGAGTGTTGGGAAGGAAGAAAAAACTGGCCTCTGAAGGACAGAGTGGACAGGGACCGGGAGCACAATGAAGATGGGCAACAGGTACAACACACAGAAAGTTCTAATGTTCTGCAGCACAGCAGGGTGACCATAGTCTACAACAATTTATTAGAATTAGGAGTCTTGAAGGATCTCAATATACACAAATGTCCAGCATTTGAAGTAAAAATGTTAATCACAATGATTTGATTATTTGCATATCTAATCATCTTATGCTGTATCTAACAATGTGCAATTATGTACCAGTTAAATGTTAAAAAGCGGTAAACGTCTTGGGGCTCTCAGAGACTGAACCACCAACCAAAGTGCATACAAGGGATGGGCCGAGGTCTGGAACACATATGCAGCAGATGTGTAGCTCAGTCTTCATGTGGGTCCCCAACAGCTAGGGTGGAAGTTGTCCCTAAAGCTGTTGTCTGTCTGAGGATCCCGTCCCCTAACAGGGCTGCCCTGTCTGCCTCAGCGGGAAAGGTTGCCTTAGCCCTGCAGAGACTTGGTGCCTGGGTTGGGGATACCCAGGAGAGCTCCTACCCTCTCAGAAGAGAAGGGGAGAGGTGGGGTGGGGAGAGGACTGGGAAGAAGGGAACAGCGACTGGGATGCAAAGTGAATGAATGAATGAATACATAAATAAATAAATTGAAAAGTAAATAAATGAATGAAAATCAATTCAAAGCCTCAGTTCCTAGTCAGGTCAATCAAATATTACTATTTGTGTGCTGGGATTAAAGTCATGCGCTACCACTGTCTGGACAAATATACTATTTTTGACATAGGGTCTCATGTAGCAAAGACTGGGTATCATGTATGTCATGTACCTCAAAGACTAGGTATCCAAGGATCACCTTAAATTCTTTAGAAAACTCCACACATCATTCATATTAGGCAAGGGCTCTCTCCCTGGCCTAAGCCGAGACAATGTCAGAGAATGTGCTCAGGTGTTTTCATAGGTTTAAACAAGGGGTGCCGTGTATAATTTGATCTCTAAATATTTTTAAATGTATATACACAGGCTGGCTGTGGTGGCTGCCGTAACTTCAGTACTTAGGAGGCTGTGTTCAGGTTCACTCTCAACAAAAGAGAATTAGAAGCTAGATGAGACCTTGTCTCCAAAAAAAATCTACACCCACAGAAGCACCTAAAAAAATAAAGCAGGGGCTGGAGAGATGGCTCAGCGGTTAAGAGCACTGACTGCTCTTCTAGAGGTCCTGAGCTCAAATCCCAGCAACCACATGGTGGCTCACAACCATCTGTAATGGGACCTGATGCCTTCTTCTGGTGTGTCTAAAGAGAGCAATAGTGTACTCATATGCATAAAATAAACTAATAAATCTTTTAAAAAAATGATAAAGCAAATGGGACAAAATGTTAACAACTATGGAATGTAACAAGAGTTCTCACGTTCTTTAACTACGTTGGAACCTTGCTCTACATTTAAAATTATAACAAAATTTTTAAAGGAAAAAAAGATGCATATGTAGTGCTACTTTATATTGCAATTATTTTGTCAAAAACCATTTCTTTAAAACAATATAACAATTAGGAGTACTCGCCTTTTCTGGTTTTGATTCCTCTTCATTCTCATCATCTGAAGAAGGACCTGCCAAAGCTGACACTTTGCTAATCACACCAAGTCTGGCGAGCTGATCCAAAAAAATATCACCACCTTTATCTACTAGATCCCTGATGATCTGCAAAGCCAGCAAGTGGCCGTCGTCATCGTCCTGGGGAAAGAGGGAGCACATGAGAGCCGAGAAGGCAGGGAGCGAGTCACCACTGCCGGCCGGCTGGCCGCCTGGAGCAGGAGGACTTCATCTCAACAGCGCAAGGCTTTTACTTATTGATGACTCTCCAAAGAAGATGAGAAACAAACCTCTTGATCAAGGACAGTTGCAGTGATTTCCACTAGTGTTGTGGGCAAATTGTGACCAACGTCAGAATCACAAACTTCTTTTAACAGTGCTTCAGAGCAAAAATGAATCATTTTTCGGATTAAAGCAAGACTGGCTTTCCTTAAGAAGGGAAAAAAGAATTTTATGTAACGGAAAAGCTCAAATTAGATAAATAAACTGCTATGCATTAGTAAAACCTTTTTTCCAACAATTTTCTAAGTACTAATAAAAAGAATATACTTGAGAATATCAAAAACTTAAGACTCTATTCTATGACAACAGTTTGTTTACTTTTTAGTTGGCTTATTTTCTATTAATTAATACATTGTTAATCAAGACTAATTGTCCTTAATAATTTCATTAAATGCTATTTTATATACCATTTAACCAGCCTGGCTGCTGAAACAGCATATTAATTTTAGAAAAAAGAGTAAAAAAGCAAAGAGAACTGGTATGAGTTATAACTAACCTAAAACTTCCTATAACTCAAAATACAAAGCTCTAGTCAAATGTTTTTTTAATTACCTTTGCTCTTTGGCAATTCGAAAACTCCATACTTGCTGTAGCTATTTCTCAAAGAAACAAAGAAACAAGATACCAACCTCCCAGTTACAAATGCCTTAATGCCTGTCCTTCATTACTGTCACTGGGAACACAATAGGCACCCAAAGGCCACACAACAAAGTTTCATTTTATAAAATGTTCTTTTAAAATACATGAATTTACAAAAAACAAACAAACAAACAAAAACCAGTTATCGTACTACTCGCTGCAAAATAACAATTCTATCCTAAGGATCTAACAATGCTCTAGGCACCGAGCTACAGTATTGTTACCCTCGAGGTGACCAGACGGAAGGCTCGAGTGGCAATATGCCCCTGCCATCCCAGAGTCGTGTCCTCACTGACTCTCCCCGTACCAGAACCACCACCACCACTCCTCTGTTTTGTTTGTTTTGGTTGGTTGGTTGGTTGGTTGGTTGGCTGGTTGGGGATTTCTTTTTTGGTTTTTCAAGACAGGGTTTCTCTATGTAGTCTTGGCTACCCTGAAACTCAATCTATCGAAAATTCTGGTCTTGAAGTCATAGATCCACCTGCTTCTGCCTCCAAAGTGCTGGGATTAAAGTCATTTCTTTTTTCTTTTATTTCTGTAGCACTAGGAACAACCAGTGCTTTAACAGAGTTACATCCCCAGTCATTCTAATTCTGTCTAGCTGATTTATTTGTTTGTTTGTTTGTTTTGGGAGACAGGGTTTTTCTGTATAGCCCTGGCTGTCCTGGAACTCACTCAGTAGACCAGGCTGGCCTCGAACTCAGAAATCCACCGGCCTCTGCCTCCCAAGTGCTGGGATAAAAGGTGTGGGTCACCACCGCCCAGCTTTTTTTTTTCCTAGCTGTATTCTTAACATTCTATTTTCTGTAATGAAATCTAAATTATTACAAACCTAATTACAAAACAAAAAAGGTGAGTGGACAGAGGTCAGACAATCTTATTGGGATTAATCAAAGACTGTTACAGATTTGAAAAATTACTGCATACAGTAGTTTTAGATAATGAATTAAGTAAAAACAATATAACTGGTCTCCTGTTCTCTGGTTCTCTCTCTCTCTCTCTCTCTCTCTCTCTCTCTCTCTCACACACACACACACACACACACACACACACACACACGCATACTTGAACCCATTTCGAGGCAGGAATTCCTTTTGCCTCATATTTTGAAACATTACAACTCTTTAAACCATACAACAAACCACATGAAGTCGGTTTTGTTATCTCAGTTTTACCAAGGATGCCTGAGAAAACAGATGACAAATCCATCTGAATTCACTTAACCTTTATCAGCACATTTTTATACACGCATGTAAATCTTATTCTTACAAACTTCCTAATTAACACTAATTTATAAATTAAGTTCTCTTAAAAGTACTTTCTCATTACATTAAAAACAGCATCATATGGGGAAGGCAGGTTTTCCTTTAATACACAGAGACTTGGCCATCTAAGCACGTCGGCCCTTTATACGGACTGAATGCAAGAGCACAGCCTCCACACTCGCAAACTGGCTATAAAAGGCCAGACAGCAGGTGTGATGGCTCAGACTACAGTTCTAGTATACAGTCAAAGGCATGGGATTGCAAATCTGAGGCTAGCCTGGAACACCATGAAGCAAAAAAGCTTCTGTACAGCAAAGGGCAACATCATTTTACTGAGGAGATACTCAATACTTTGCTGATATACATCTGACAGGGTTGGTACCTAGAATATACAAAGGAAAAAACACCTAAATATGAAGAAATGAACTCAATTAAAAATTGGAGCATGGAAATGTTTAGAGAGTTCTCGAAAGATAGAAAAACAAATGCCTATGTGGATGTGTGAAAAGGGAAACAATTATTCGGTGTGGGTAGGAATAAACTATGTATAGCCACTGTGGAGATCCCTCAAAAGCTAGAAACAGGTCTGCCATGTGATCCTCTGCCCATACCTGGGCAAACACCCAAAGGACTCTATATCGTACTCTAGAGTGATTTGCAATTGTTACTTTATTTATAGTAACCAAGAACCAGAAACAGGATACATGTCCATTAACTGGTGAGTGGATAATGAAAATGTGGTACATATACACCATGGAATATTATTTAACAATGGAGAAAAATGAAATTCACAGGTAACTGTCAACAACGGTTATGACCTAAGCAGACAGACATGACGTGGTTATTTGGGGACACCAGCTTTCAAGAGTATTAATTTTCAAATATTTTCTCTTAAACCAGAAGCTAGGTGTGGTGGTGCACAGCTTTTAAGGCCAGTTCTTGGAGGTAAGAGGCAGGCAGACAGATCTCTGTGAATTCAAAGCCGGCCTGATCCATTCAGTGAGTTTCTGGTCAGTCAGGGCTACGTGGTAAAACCCCATTATAAAATACAAAATAAAATTAAACCATTTCCAACCTAATTTATATTATGTTTTTTTCAGATATTAAAACAAACCCCAGGCCCTTCTGAGAAGCGGGAGAAAATCGCATATCAGGATGACGTGAGTGTGGGAGGAAGAGCTACCTTATGGAGGGCAGCATAGTGTGCTGAAACGTTTGTGCAAACACAGGCAGTAACCTCCTCAGGTAGACGGGCGCCATCTCTGGGTCTCCCCTGGGCTCATTACATTCTTCTTCATCTTTGTTTGTATCTTTCTTTTTCTTGTCATCCCCTTTATTAACTGGACACATCCAATCACCTACAAAATATCATTTTAAAGAACACTTTTTGAAATACAATTTCCTTCAAGGACAATAATGTTATTATACATTCACTTCAAACTAAATTACCTAGAGAACAGAGTCCAATTTTGACAACAAAAAAGCCCTACCTACCCTGAAAACTTTAAAAAAATATTCAGCCGGGCGGTAGTGGCGCACGCCTGTAATCCCAGCACTTGGAAGGCAGAGGCAGGCGGATTTCTGAGTTCGAGGCCAGCCTGGTCTACAGAGTGAGTTCCAGGACAGCCAGGGCTACACAGAGAAACCCTGTCTCAAAAAACAAAAAAAAAAAAAAAAAAAAATCATTCTATTTATAAAGCTTCTAGCTTGTTATATGACAACCCCTTAAATTTAGATTGTTTTTTCATTTGGGATTTCTACATCTAGTCTCAGAAACAGAAAAGGGGCCAGACATCGTTTTTTCTTCCCATGGGGCTGTAAACCCCTTCAGCTCCTCTGGACCACCCTCCAGCTCTTCCATTGGGGATCCCATGGCCCACCCAGACACCTCAGGACTCTCAGGGAATAAACCATCAACCAAGGGGTACACATGATTCCAGCCAAAAATGTGGCAGAGGAATGCCTTGTCAGGCATCAGTGGGAGAAGAGGTCCTTGGCCAGGTGAAGGCTCAATAGATGCCCCAACAAAGGGAAATTGAGGGGGGGGAGTGGGTTGGGGGGAGGGGCATATACCTGAAGGTAGGGGTAGGAGGAGGGGTTGGGGGGTCTTTGGGGAGGGGGGAAATGTAAATGAAGATTATATTCAATAAATAAAATTTAAAAGAAAAGAAAAGAAAAGAAAAAGAAAAGGGGCCAGGAGAAGATAGGGTGTTTATGAGCATTTCTCTTCCGGAAGACCTGATTTCGATTCCCAGGACCCACATCAGGCTGCTCACAACTGCCTATGACTCCAACCCCAGGGGACCTGATTTCTGCCCCACACAGGTCTCCATTCACATGCACAGGCCCACACGCGTTTTAAGAGTAAAGATCAGTGAGGTATTGAAGGAGATTTCTCCACTGCTCTGCACATGGGCGCTCTCTCTCTCTCTCTCTCTCTCTCTCTCTCTCACACACACACACACACACACACACACACACTATAATATATAGAATTGTTGGGCTTTCTAAAAACAGTGCATTCATATAACATTAGTATGACTGGAGAAAGCCGGGCAGTGGTGGCGCACGCCTTTAATCCCAGCACTTGGGAGGCAGAGGCAGGAGGATTTCTGAGTTCAAGGCCAGACTGGTCTACAGAGTTAGTTCCAGGACAGCCAGGGCTACACAGAGAAACCCTGTCTCGAAAAAACCAAATCCAAAAAAACAAAAACAAACAAACAAACAAAAAACAAAAAAAACAAAGGATGACTGGAAATGAAGCTGGACAGTGGGCCCAGACGTCCTAACAGGAAGAGTACACAGCTAACCTGGAGACTGGAGAATTGCTACTACTTCACTGTGGCCTCTTTCTCGAGCTTTATCCAATGGCGTTTTCCCGTCTTCATCTCTGAGATCCGGATTTGCACCATGCCGTAACAGAGTCTTATAAAGAAAAGCATTTCATTTAAATACAACATTTCTTATATCATTCAACTCTACAATGTAAAGATCTTCTAGCAGCTGGAGAGATGTCTGGGCAGCTGAGAGCACTTACTGCTCTCGGGGGACCTGCGTGAGATTCCCACAATCACATGGTGGCTCACAACCACCTGTAACTCTACCTGCAGGGAATCCTATTCCCTCTTCTGACCCACAACAGTTCCTGATCACACTGGTGCACATACATACACTGACCCACAAGAACACATACAAAAGAAAAGTATGAAAATAAATTTTAAAAAAATCTTTAAAAAGGCTTCCCAGAATAAAAAAGGCAGATACTAATACAAACCTCACCTTGTACCTATCACCTTAAAAGCAGATGTTCATATCTCAAAAAATTATAAATTATTTCAGTTGGTGATTTACCATCCCTAAATTAAGATACACTCAAATCTGACTCTGTCACTTCTTCAAACTCCTCCCAGCTGTTACTTAACAGAAGTACTGCTTGGTTTATGATCAGCAATCAGCCTCAGCATGTTCTATACAACATTGCTTACCAATTCTTTGACCAAAAAAAAAAAAAAGCATCAAGAGTTGTCTCTATTCTCTTTTCCCTAGTAAATGTTTTATAGCCTCATGGTGAGTCTATTTAATCAAAATGGCTCAAACACTTTTTATAACGATGGAATCAATACAATTTAAAAGTAGCTGAAACAGAGTAGACCCCAAATGTTCTACACTAGGTCTGATCCCCAGAATGGGGGTGCAGGGAGAGAATTCTCTCTAAAATAAAGACCTGCTTTGCTTATTATTACTTAAGTACCAACCGGACCTTTCTAAAAACCAGCAATTCAAACTGCTAGCCTCTGCGAGTGATGAGACTGCCTTTCTCTAGCTAGAAAGAAAGCCACCCACAGATGTTATCAGAACCTGTTATCAGATCTAAGTAGTCACAGCAGCTCTCAGTCCAACGCCTGAGATGTGCTGACTACCACAGGGCTCCACATGCATTAGATTCTTCCCAGCTCTCCCAGTTCCGACAGTAGTACAACCACTGTACAGACAAGACATCAGAACAACTCAGGGACGTTTTGTACATGGGCTGAAACTTAGATCCAGTTGCACCTGGACTAAACTTGTATTATGTCAAACAGTCCCATATGACACATCTGATAGGAACACTTTCATTTATCCTCTAAGTTTTTTATTATTATTTTACACATATGGGTGTTTCTGTGCACCATGTGTGTATGATACCCTGAGACTGTCAGATGCCCTGGTATCACAATGTCAGACAGTTGTGCACAGTACGAGTGTGAGGAATTGAACCAGGCTCCTCTGGAAAAGGAGCCAGTGCTCTCACTGCTGAGCCATCTCTCCAGCTTATGAATTTCAGTTTCTCAAAGTATAGAGAGGAATCTCAAAAGTGAAAGATACTATACATTTTTGCTTAAGAAACACTGAATCTATTTTTTTAAAAAAACTAATTAAAACCAGTTATAGTGGAAAGGGAAGAACAGATGGGCGTCATGGATATGTACGCGTACCAGAATGAAATCTTTTGCTATTCTAGTTTCTGAAACATGTAGCTGTTAAAATAATTCTTTAACAGCATGGGGCTATTCAGACAGCAAAGGTGAAGGTGCTCGCCCCAAACAGTGGCCTGAGCTCAGTCCCCGACACTGATATGAGAGGAAACAACTGACTCCTGCAAGGTCCCACACACCATGGCACACACACATACACATGCGCACTCGCACACAAATACACACAGTAAGTGACTAAAGATAATTTCCTCTTAAACCCGGATTTTACCTTTGCTACTTGAGGTCTTCCAAAACATGCAGCATAGTGTAACGATGAAGACCTTTGGCCTCTATTAACATCAGCACCCCTCTCACAAAGAAATTCTACCTGTAATATGATAAAGAATAGCAAAGTTGTTCTATTAATATTTCAACACTTTAATTAAAACACCACCTTTTATTAGCTTACCATTTCCTGAGTTCCAAATGCAGAGGCCCAGTTTAATAGAGTCTGACCCACATCATCCATAAAATTTACTTCAAAGGCTAAAAGTTAAAAAAACAAAAAAGTCTTTTATTTTTAGGCCAGTAACACTCAACTTTTCTAAACAATTTTTAAGATTGTTAAACAATTGTTTAAACAATTTTTAAGATTGATATGGATATTTTATTAAGTACAGAAATAAGGTACTTTACATATTGAGGTCAACTACAAATACTCAGCAAACCTAAGGTCATCTAAGAAGAAGTATTATAAAACTTTAAATTAGTCTAGGCATGGTGGCACATACCTGTAACCCTAACAATCATGATGTAGAGGCAAGAGAGTTGAGAAGTTTATGCCAGTCTACTCTACAGTCTCAAGTTCTAGGATAGCCAGAGTTACAAAGTAATACAACCATCTGTAATGAGATTGACTTCCTTGTCTAGAGTGTCTGAAGATAGCTACACTGTACTCACATAAAATAAATAAATAAATCTTTTTTTTAAAAAAAGAATGGGCCGGGCGGTGGTGGCGCACGCCTGTAATCCCAGCACTCTGGGAGGCAGAGGCAGGCGGATTTCTGAGCTCAAGGCCAGCCTGGTCTACAGAATGAGTTCCAGGACAGCCAGGGCTATACAGAGAAACCCTGTCTCGAAAAAAATCAAATCCAAAAATCAAAAATCAAAAAAAAAAAAAAAAAAAAAAAAGGAAAAAATTATGACACTCCTTTGAAAAGCTCTCATCAACCATCATAACTGTCTTACATCCTTAATGCTAGTACTTAAAATCTGTATTAAAATTCTATAATAGGTGCTGGAGAGATAGCCTGGAACACTTGTTAAGAGCACTTGCTGTGCTTGCTAAGGATCAATCAATTCCCAGCACCCACCTACATAGTGGCTCACAGCACCTAAAAGCCCAGTTCTAGGAGATCCAATTTCTGACCTTTAAGGGCACAAACATAAAGTGCATATACATACATGCAAGCAAACACCAACACACTTAAAAATTTAAATAGGTGGATTATACACAGAGACAGAAAGAGAAGAGAAGAGAAGAGAAGAGAAGAGAAGAGAAGAGAAGAGAAGAGAAGAGAAGAAAAGAGAAGAACTGGCCAGGAACCTTTCCTTCAGACTTCTGTCAACAACCCCATACTCAAGCATTACGATGCAACAGGTTGATAATTATGCAACTATACATAGGAGGGAAATATCTAAATAGTGGTCAGCTTAGCACAACTGCTAAGCATATTGCCCAAATACTGTCAACTAGAAATAACCTGTACTTCCTTATCTTATGGTTTTTGTTTATCTGTTTTGGTTTTTTTTTGTTGTTGTTGTTTGTTTCTTTCTTTTTGTCTTTGTTTTAAGACAGGGTTTCTCTATGTAGCCCTGGCTGTCCTAGAACTTGGGTCTGTAGAGCAGGATGTCTTTGAACTCAGAGATCTGCCTGCCTCTGGGCTATGATTTTTCTATTTAACAGAAAAACGTTCTGACCTCCCGTATCGATTGCGTCTATGAGCGCATCGGTGTCTTTACTCCGAATACAGTCTATAAGCTGCCGATGGGAGCGCTCCCCAGAGCTATCCAACCTCCGCAGTCCTGGGATTCTGCCTGTAGATCCAGCACTAGACTTAGGCAAAGCCTTTCGTCCTTCAAATAACAGCACCAAGAGGAGGTCAACCAGACGCATGGTATCAAGCACACATCTTTCATCACCCTGTAATGCACTTTCGATTGAATCCGGAAGCTCTGACCTCAGAAGATCCTAAAAAAGGAATGGGAGAAAAACACCTACTATATTTGCCATTATACAAAAACACTTTTTTTAAAAAGTCAAATAACAAAAGTTCAAAAACATCTTCCTTACGTGTGTTACTAGTGGAGAGCCTCTGCAAAGTGTTGAGAGGAGACTCACAATCGTCGACACCTGGTTACTCAGTTTGGAATCTGCAGCTGTAGAGGGGGCTCCTGTGGTACTGCGACCTGGTTTGCACGCTGAAGACGGTCCTGAGACAGTACCACCAGCAGCTGCCATTCGAGACAACAGCTCCTCAGTTAATCCATGCTTGGCCAATGGAGCTGGGTCCACTCCACGGCGAGTAAATCGGTCAGCTAGTGATGCAAAACACCGCAGCGCTCCATCTGAAACCTAATGGTGTAGAACAATGTAAATAAAACTTCCCTATAGGGCTGGAGAGATGGCTCAGTGGGTAAGAACACTGACTGCTCCTCCGAAGGTCCTGAGTTCAAATCCCAGCAACCACATGGTGGCTCACAACCATCTGTAATGAGATCTGACACCCTCTTCTGGTGTCTAAAGACAGTTACAGTGTACTGTGTACTTACAAATAATAAATAAATCTTTAGGTCTGAGTGAGCAGGGCCAAAGTGAGTGGAGTCAGAGCAAGCAGAGATTCTGAGTTCAGTTCCCAGCAGCCACACGATGACTCCCACAGCTACGGTGTACTCATGTGCATAAGGCAAATAAATAAGCCTTAAAAAAATAAAAAAGTCCAGCCGGGCGTGGTGGCACACGCCTGTAATCCCAGCACTTGGGAGGCAGAGGCAGGCGGATTTCTGAGTTCGAGGCCAGCCTGGGCTACAGTGTGAGTTCCAGGACAGCCAGGGCTACAGATAAACCCTGTCTCAAAAAACAAAAAAAAAAAAAAAAAAAAAGGCCCTCCAAAGAGCTCGCATCAAGTCATCTCAATGCAAACACCAATGGAAGGCAGCTAGAGCAAAATGATAAAGTGTGTGCCTACGGGGATTTAAAGACAGCTTCATGGTCTGTTAACTCCAGAATCTGAGAAAGTTACATACCTGTCAAAGGCCTGTTTCCTCTCCGTTAAACAGTTTAAAAATACTAACTATAAACTACTGTGTCTGCTTAGAGGCAGGACATACAAAGGATGTAAATAGTAAAAACTCAGAAAAATTAACTTATGTGCAATTTGCCAAGATAATCTATGAATATAAAGTGAGATAATATCTAAATTAAAAAAGGCATAAAAATTCTAGTTTTATTTTCTAACATGATAATTCACAAAAGCTTTCAAATAATATTATATAAATACTAGGGTTATTTTACTCTGGTAAGATCTAGCCTATTGTTTTCAGTAAATATTGCACTAAATTAACAAAATGTGACTGAATACAAGTACAGCTATAAAAATAGCATTCCCCTAACATTTAAATTTTAAATGTATTACTTTCATAATTAAATGTTTTGTTTTATGCCTCATTCTGAAACCCTGTCTGGCCTTAGTATGTAGACTAGCCCAGCCTTGAACTCAGAGATTGGCTTGTCTCTGCTTTGAGTGCTTAGGATTAAAGACCTGCACCACTGTGCCTACCTTATAACACATTCCATTGCCCTCCCAAAGACTTGCAGTATAGAAATATTAGATAAGTAAATCCAATGAAAAGTTCAAATTCTAATGTATCTAAATATAACATTCTAAAGAGGAAACATTTAAAGTCCCTTTTGAAAAGTAAATGTATACAATAGCAATTTACTTACCTGATGATCTTCATGTTTTAATAAACTAGATAGAGACTCTACACAGATTTCTAAAGAAGAATCCTGTGGTTCCATTTTGCCACAGAGTCTTGACACCACAGCCATCGCAGAGTGTAATGTATCTTTATGAACCAGGTGTCCGCTGTCACGAATGAAGGTGAGAACACAATTCAAACCACCAGCCTCAAAGACTGCTCCTGACTCACGAGTGCATATCAGTTCCAGCACCTACAACAGTGACGCAAATTAACAGAGGACAGCAACACTAAATTAAACCTGTCAGAATCACAGGAAACATAACAAACACTCCAAATTCAGTAAA
The DNA here is from genome assembly GCA_964023405.1 of Apodemus agrarius. Lineage (NCBI taxonomy): Eukaryota > Metazoa > Chordata > Mammalia > Rodentia > Muridae > Apodemus > Apodemus agrarius. The sequence goes on along the minus strand of OZ030011.1, from coordinate 72,012,390 downwards.
CATCCAAACAGTAAAACATGTGAAATTAAATTTTATATCAACCCAATTTTTATTTAGCCCAATATAAAGAATGCATTATAAATGCAACCTATAATCAATAAAACAAGTAACTGATATAGACCAGGTAGGGTGATGCAATCTGTCATGCCAGTACCTGAGAGGCTCAGGCAGGAGGATTACGAACTCAAAACCATCCTTGGCTGCAAATGAGTACAATGCTAAGCAAAGTTACATGGGGATAAGAGAAAAGAATAATGTAAGCCAATATATCAAACCTCAACCAGATCCAAGCCTAGACCTCTAAATAAGTGATGTCACTGGTAATGGTTCCTGGTTGTTTTCAGGAGCGTTAAGCAAACACAAACCTGACTTCAGTGGGCATAAGAAGTACACCTTTTGCTACTCTTTCTAGGGGCTAGCTTTGCCAGGAAGTGGCTGAACTGGAATCAATAATCAATCAAACAGGGTCTTCGGCCTTTTTGTGGTTTTTGTCTTTTTATTGTTATTTTTTGTTTTTTTGTGGTCCTTTTGGATTGTTGGTTGTTTCTGAAGTAGCAAACTACTAATAATGGTTTACAATATATACCTTCTGATGCTACAAGATATTAATTATACAAGAAAAGCAGCAGCATAGCTTCTGGCAAATACAGTTTTCAGAAGAAAATTAGAGGCAGGAAGTTCTCTGTGATCGTGAGACCAGCAGGGGCTAACATAGTGAGACCCTGTTTCAAAACAGACAATCAAAAAAAAAAAAAAATGAAATCAATCACAACCAAACCTACAATATAGAGCCATCATAAAGCATTAATGTCCTGGACTCTCTAAAAAGGACAGTGTCTAAGGACAAGAAATAAAAAAAATAAATAATATCAAATATAAGATTTAATCCTGAGTATTTTTTTCAGTCAACAAAACATTTGGAAACCAGAGTCTACCAACTGTATACTGTATATAACATACTCACTTGATTTACATAGAATAGTGACAATGTAGTTCGACAAAGTATTATCATTCTTAGGATACATGTGTTAAAATATTTATATATGAGTTGTGATGAACACAACTAATTTTCTAGAATTCAGAGAGAAGGCTAGGGGAGAAAAGGAAGTGGAGGAAAGGAAAAACTGTTAACTGGCAAATCTGAGTGAACACAAGATGTTAACTGTACCATCATTTCAACTGTAGGTTTCAATTTTATAAAACAGGCTAGAAATATACTCAACTGGTAGAGCACTCACCTGTAATGCTCAAAGAGTTAGGTTTATAAACAAAAAAAGGAGAAAAAAGAAACTTTTAGTTGGGTATAGTGGATGCACACCTACCTTCTCAATCCCTAGAAACAATAGGCAAAAGAATCTTTTGAGTTCAACACCAACCTGCCTACATAGCAAAACCTTGTCTCAGAAACCTCAAATAGGGAACTGAGATAACTGGGTTGGTAAATTTAAGGCCAGTCTGGGCTACACAGCAAGACCCTGACTCAAAAATACAAAATAAAACAACCTGAAAGTATTCATTAAATATTCCTAATAAACTACTTACTTGGTACTGATACTTTTAAAGTTGCACAAAATTTATAGTTATTCTTACAAGGAGTGTGTGTGTGTGTGTGTGTGTGTGCGTGTATGTGTGTATGTGTGTGTGTGTGTGTGTGTGTGTGTGTGTGTGTTTATCTATGTGTACACATGCTCACACAAATGCAGGTGCCCATGGAGACCAGAGACATGAGATCATCCTAGAGCTGGACTTACAGGTGGCTGTAAACCATCCAATGTGGACGCTGGAAACCAAATTCTGGTCCTTTGCTCTCATAATTGCTGAGCCATCTCTGTGGCAACTAAAATAGTTTATTCGTGAGATTATAATAAAATAGCTAAGTCAACCAGTCCTAAAACCAGCCTTGCTACTCTTCAAATCTTTGCTGTCAGTACTACCTGCTCAGTGTTCTGATTTTTTGCATCTGTAAAATAGCTATGATAGTTCTGTGAGCTATACCACTCACAGAACTACCATAATGACTTAAAAGTGCTCAGAAGATTGCCTGTACTGGTGCTAGTATTATTTGTCATGGTGAACTTTGTTACTATTTTTATATACAATAACTCTGGGTAAAAGCATGAATAACTTCTCTCAAGTGCTAGTGACTACCAGAACTAAAAACTTCCAGAGCAAAGCAGAAAGCACATCTCTACCTACCGCCATCATCCAGAGATTTCATTTCCCAACCCTTAAAGGAACCTTTGATACAATGGTTGTCACTTCCACTGTTCTCAATCACTCTCAAAGAAAAATGATGACAGAATTTTTCAGTAAAATGTACTTTTTTCATAATACTTACCTTTACACACTGTTCAGCTAAATCCCTGCTGGTCCTGTTGTTAAGTTCAACTACCACCAAGCGATTACAGAGTGCTTTGATAGCTCCATCCACACCTACAATCCTGCGGGTGCATTCTGCAGATACATCCAGGTAGTATGTTATGGCACGGGCTGTCACCTCTAAGACATTGTCTGGAGCACTTTCATCAAGGAAAATTTTGCAGAGAGCTGGTAGGAAAGTACGAGGTGGACATCTACAATGAAAAATCATATTGTGATTAGGATTACTAAACAGAATATTAACAACATTATTTTCAATATTATATGTAACATTAGGTAGTATTTTCATATTATTTTGCTTCTTCTACAATATTCACACACAAATTTCATCACTGGACAAATACCAAGCTGGAACTATGTAAAGCAACAACATTAATTTGAATTGTTAATCTACAAATAGTTAAGTATTCCCTGTTACTTAAAATAAAACCAGTGTGCCGGGCATGGTGGCGCACGCCTGTAATCCCAGCACTTGGGAGGCAGAGGCAGGCGGATTTCTGAGTTCAAGGCCAGCCTGGTCTACAGAGTGAGTTCCAGGACAGCCAGGGCTACACAGAGAAACCCTGTCTCGAAAAAAAAAACCAAAAACAAAACAAAACAAAACAAAACAAAAAAAAAAACAGTGCATATAACATTTACTGTATCTTTTTATTTCAAGATTAGTATTTCAAGATTAGGCATGAGTGCATGCGTGTGTATGTGTGTATATGTTCATGAAGGTGAACATGTGCCACAGTGTGTATGCATGCAAGAAGGTACACACATGCCACAGTGTGTGTTTGCAAATGTGAGAGTGTGTGCATACATGCATTTAGGTGCACAATGCCACAGTTCAGGAGTTGAAGGTCAGAAGACATTTTGTGGGAATCGCTTCTCTCCTACGATGTGGGTCCAGGGGGTCAAACTCAGATCTTCGGGCTTGACAGCAAGGACCTTTCCCATTAAACTCCTCACCAGCCACAGTCCATACAAGCAGGCACCTCTTTGAAATCTCAACAACTGGGTTAAAGCAGAAAATAACAACTCTGTAGTCTTTCTAAGTCTATTTCCTCATTAGAAACAGTATCTAAGTAACACCTATTATTTTACATGGTTATCATAAAGGAGAAATTAAACATTAACGTTAACTCAACACCTTTAGAATTTACTCCAGCAACACAGCTGCTGTGGCACGAGGTCACATCCAAAGACCTTCTGGGTCTGTGTGATCTGATTACACCTATAATCCCAGGAGACAGAGGCAAAGAGATCTCTGAGTTCAAGGCCAGCCAGGTATAGAGCAACTGTCAGGTAAAGAAAGGCTTAGGACCAGGCATGGTACTACACAGCTTTTATTTATCCTAGCATTCAGAGGCATGAAGATCTGAGTTCTAGTCAGTCAGCTGAGTCAAGGAGAAGAATGGCAGTGCAGTGCAGTGGGCAGTATAGTGCAGTGGGCAGTGCAGTGCAGTGCAGTGGGCAGTATAATGCAGTGGAGTCTGGCCACTTGTTCAGAGACAGTTTTTGCAGAACAGTTTTGCAGAGACAGGTTGTAGAAATAACAAGCTAGACACAGGTAAAGACAGACCAAGCCAGAGAATAAGGAGTCACAAGATTGGAACAGATTGCCAAAGTTAGTTTGAGGCCAGACAGAGCAATTCAGTGAGAAGCTAAGAAAAGTCAGATTGAATCAGTCCGCTTAGCAAGGAGTTTGGGCCAGAACAGCTAAGCTGAACCAGCCAGCCAGAGTTCAGAAAGAACTAGAAAGAGTGAGCTTATTTAGCAGTAACCTCGGGGACAACCTCAGAACTCCAGTTCAAATGTCCTTTGTGGACTCTTGCAGGCTTTACACACACATATGGTACACAGACATGCATGTAGGCAAAAACATTCATTTATCTAAAATAAAATAATTTAAAAAAGAAAAACCACAACCAGAATCGAATCAGTGAGGTATCAGTAAGATTCCCTATTTTGGGGGGCTGGAGAGATGGCAGAGCTATTAAGAGCACTTGCTCTGGCAGAGGACTGAGGTTCAGCTCCTAGCATCCACATGGTGGCTCAGAACCACTGGTAATACCAATTCAAGGATTTGATGCCCTCTTCTGACGTCTGCACAAGTATCAAGCATGCACAGACTATTTGTTTCAAGAGAAAAAAAGAAATAGAAATGTTTAGCATAAACTTACTGTGGTGCTTTGAATGAGAATAGACTCTTGGCCCATCTATTTGTATGTCTGGTTCCCAGCTGGACTGTTTAGGAAGAACTAGGAGGTGTGGCCTTACTGGGGGAGGTATGTCAGTAGGGGTGGGATTGCAGGTTTCAAATGGCCCGTGCCTGGCCCAGAGTCAGTCAGTCAGTCAGTCTGTCGTCTGTCTTAATCCCTCCCTCCTTCTCTCTGCCTACTGCCTTGTTGCTCCAGTGGCATGCCTGCCTACCTGTGCCATGTTTCCCACCATAATGACCCTGGATGGACCCTCTACAACTGCGAGCAAGCCAATTAAATGCTTTCATGTATAAGTTACCTTGGTCATGGTGTCTTTTCACAGAAATAGAACAGTAACTGAAACATGTATTTAATAGGGAAACAAGAGGCTTTGTTAATTTAGAAAACGATGATGTGTGTTCTCGAAAATGTGAAGAACAAGATCAAGCACTGTGAGAGAACCAGTTTAAAAGAGATAAGGCTAAGATACCTAGCAGTAGTGCACTGCCTATCCGGCATGCACGTGACCCAGGCTGGGTTTGACACCTACAATTGAAAAAAGAAAAGAACAAAGCCCACGAAGTTTTAACCCCATAGTCTCTAATTTTCAGTGTAATTAACTATTTCTGAGGAACAAACAAGGCAACTTAAGGTGCTCTACACAATAAACAGTTTATTTATGCCGACTACAATAAACATCTACTTTGTATACCTTGTTTTCCCTTTAGGTTTTCTGAGACAAGGTTTCACTATGTAGCCCGGGCTGGCCTGGAATTAACCATGGGCTGAGATCCCAAGGCTCTAGGGCATTCTTCATCTAGGCTTTTTGCTCATGAGATTTTGAGTGAAAGCACAAAACACCTGATGTATAGTGTATAGTTCATTTTTTTTTAACATGGAAATGTTCTTTTCTCTCTCTCTCTCTCTCTCTCTCTCTCTCTCTCTCTCTCTCTCTCTCTCTCTCCCCATCTCTGCATCTCTGTGTCTCTGTGTAGCTCTCTCTGTCTGTCCTGGAACTGTATCTGTACACCAGGCTGGTCTTGAACTCAAGAGATCCACCTCCCTTTGTCTCCCAAGTACTAGATTAAAGGCATGCACCACCACACTGGTTACTGTCACTCTTCAACATTAAGGCATTAGGAGTATATTCATATGCATTGAAAAGTACTAATTTGGGAGACTGAGGAGCTGGGTACTCAGTGGGTAAAGTGCTTACGAGCATGAGGCCATGACTGCAGGCCCAGTGGCATGTGTCTACCATCCCACCCAGCACTGAGGCCGCAGAGACAAGGCCATGGGGACCCCCCAGAGCTCAGTGGCCAGATAGAGTAGCCAATCAGCAGGCTATTTTTGAGACTCTGTCTCAAAAAAATAGAGAATGCCTGGGAAGACTCCCAGTATAAAGCTGCAGTTTCCATAACCATGTGTTCTTCCTACACTTGTACACACACACACACACACAAACACACACACACACACACACACACACACACCACTAACATTTTTAAAGTTATTTATTTGATTTTATGTGAATGTCTGTGTGCACCATGTGTACCACATGGGTACCTGATGCCCATGGAGGCCAGAAGAGTTTAGGAGCCCCTGTAAGAGTTATAGATGTTATGAGCTGCCATGTGGGTGTTGGGAATTGAAGTAATGTCCTCTGGAATAGATGCAGTGCTCCTAACCATGGAGCCATCTCGTACAGGCTAGCTGAAAGGACTATAATCATACAGCCCTAACGCAAGTAAGCAATGCATATTCCTCCCTGCTTCATGCACGTGACTTCCCGACTTCATCCTGCCTCTGCACAAGATTTTTGCTGGCTCTTCAGTTCTTGGCTGATGGATTTCTTTCTTAGGTTTCTTTCTTTATTTAATTTTACTTGGTTGCATAAGGTGATGAGAAAATTTCTTGTCCTTGTTTTTAGAAAAACCCATGGTTGTTGACAGAGAATTAACTTCAGCAGTATTATTAGTCGGCTAGTACTTGAATACTATCTACAAAAGCAATCCTTCCACTATCACCCCCCACTTGTGACTACAACCACAGTTCACCTTCTGTGGTCTGAATCCACTGCTAAAAATACACTAAAAAACGTTTGCTTCATCAGGAAAACTGACCTCACTATAAGTTTATGACCTCACTATAAGTTAATGTTGTACCTAAAACTCCCCCACTGTCTGCAGTAAGTACTTAACACATCATTTTTGCTTCTAGCGTCTCCATTCTAATCTTTCAAGAGTTCATCCTTTTCTCTCCTATTATTACTTTTTAAAGATTGATTGATTGATTGATTGATTTAATGTATGTAAGTACACTGTAGCTGTCTTGAGGCACCTGAAGGGGGGGGGGCATCAGATTCTATTACAGATGGTTGTGAGCCACCATGTGGGTGCTGGGAATTGAACTCAGATCCTCTGGAAGAGCAGTCAGTGCTCTTAGCCACTGAGCCATCTCTCCAGTCCTTCTCTTATTATTATTATCTAGTCTATTATTATTTGATTGATAGTTTATTTTAATGTGGGTGTGTATCTAACCCTAACCCACGTACCACAAGGCTCACAAAGTGAAGAGCTTGCTCATAAAAAATATTTAAGCCTGGCATTGGTGGCGCACGCCTTTAATCCCAGCACTTGGGAGGCAGAGGCAGGCGGATTTCTGAGTTCAAGGCCAGCCCGGTCTACAGAGTAAGTTCCAGGACAGCCAGGGCTATACAAAGAAACCCTGTCTCGAAAAAACAAAAAGAAAAACAAAAAAACAAAAAAAATTAAGTCCTTGTTCAGTAACCATAAAGTTCAGGCTGAATTATCTATCTAAACAAGGCCTCTTTGAAAATGCTAAGAAATGCCTATCTCCACTTGAGACCAACTCCATATCAGGGTCTCCCACTAGAATTAGCACAGATATACTATGTAAGTACATTTAGGACACAATACCTGCTTTATGTCTCTATAGGCCCAAATTTCCCTCACAATTAATGTCAACTAACCAGAAAGCCTAAACCTGAGAATCATTCTCTTTTTCTCCCATTTCCCAAAATTACACATCCAAGGAATTAGTCGACTCCTGAGCTACCCTTGCAACATACATCCTCAGTCTTCTTGCTTCTCTCCATTCTTTTAAAACTCTGTCACAGGACCATTTCAACCCTTAGCCATCCATATGAAAATGTGCCTAGCACTAATGCTGAGAAGGATATCCGTGGAGGTGAAGGACACTATCTGGTACAGGGTATCTGAGGGGACCCAAAGGGAAGAGGGCAACCATGCAGAGGAACCGATCATATAAATATGCTGAAGATAATGGGCGCTAAGCTGGGTCTCTAGTAGCTCATGACTATAATCCATCATTTGAATGGCTAGAACAGGGGGTTTATGTGAGTTTGTGGCCAGAAAGAGACCCTGCCTCAAAAGATGATTTAAAGTGGACTGTGGAGAGCTGAGGAGATGGTTCAGCATTTAAGTCTTGATATGTAAGCCAGACAGTTGAGTTTGGATCATCAAAACCCACATAAATGCTGGTTGAATATGAAGGCTAGCCTGTGATCCCAGCCATGGGTGGAGGAGACTAGATCCCTGAAGTAAGCCAGCTCTAAAGACTAGCCTTATAGGTGAGCTTTGGCTTTGACTGGAAGATCCTGCCGTAAAGAATGAGGTAGAAGAGCCACTGAGCAAGATTAGCAACATCAACATCGGGCCTCCATTTGCATGAAGGTTTTTAATATAGAAATGAACAGAAACGAAATATTTAAGTCTTAAACTTAGACCTCAAATGGAGGCACACACCTGTAATCCCAGCACTCAGGAAGCAGAGGTAAAAGAATCAGGAGTTTGAGACTATCTTGGCTTTACACTTTGTGAAATCAAATCTAGCCAGGGTTACACAAGAATTTGCCGTCTCAAGAAACAAAACATTGTGACCACAATGGTATGAAAGCAATACATATTCAGGAGAAAGCCTAATGCAATTTTGAATGCTGACCTTTCCCTGGGCTACAAATATCCTCCCATGATCTGCAGTGGCAGCCTGCCACAGTAGCTCCCAGGCAGCCAGGCTGACATGAGGGTAAACAACCCACACCATACAGTGTATCCTTTCTATCAAAGACAGTGAGCCCAACAAGGGCGATCTCAACCTTCTCTTTTGGGACAATTTACCAATTACATCATATTGCAAAGTAAGCTGTCACCAATAGAATGAGACAACTGTTACCTAAGTCAGGAATAAAATGTAAAGGCCATTTTGGCCATGCAGACTTGCTAGCTGGTATGGGTTCAGCAGACCCTTTTGCAAGCAGATTTTGCCTTGCTGAGTAACTTTCACTCTGACTAGAGATTTACCGAACCCCATCTTATAACCCCATTTTAAGTCAGAGAGTGCCTATGGGTCACAAGAAAGAAATTTAAACATTGGTGGCTATCAATAGTGTAAACTTATTAGAGCCTTCACATCCACAAATATTATTTACTCGAAGACTCTGAAACAGTATCCAACAGCAGACAGACTAAAATAGAGGTCAGAACATAAATAGTAACATTACAAAGGTAGATCTCAACCTTTCTTTTCTTTCTTTAAAAATAATTTAGTGTGTGTATATGTCATAGGATTAGATTTATAAATAGTATAATCTATATAGCCACCCAGTGTGGGATCTGGGAACTGAGCTAGAACCAAACTCTGTTCCTTGCAAGAGCAGTACACATTACTAACCACTGAGCCATTCCTTCCACCCCTCTCTTCTCTCTCACACTCTGGCCTCTGCTTATAGCTTAGATCTGAATGTCCCCCAGACATCCATGCATTCAAAGCAGACTGCAGAGCTGTGTCAGTAATAAGTAGTCTTTGGGAAGTAAGGCCTGGTCATCCCCGGCAGGCAATAGCAGGATATAAGGGCTCTGGTCCTTTCCTTTTAACTTCCAGACTGTCACATGGTGCATAGCTTTGCTCTATTCCAGGATCCCTGTCACACACCCAAAAGCAATAAAGCCATGAATACATACTGAAACACTTAAAACCATGAACTGAAAGGAATCTTTCCTTTTAAGTTGTTCTCAAGAATTCTGTCACAGCTATAGAAAGCTAACATACTGCAGCAAAGCCACACACCCAAACTGTGGCAGAAGCACACAACAGAGACTGAGCCAGGGAAATGTGGGGCGACTCCTCCGGGTTTCCCCTCCTAATCTGGCCCCAGAGCTGGCTCCAGCGCATGCTTCAAAACCCCTGGGACCTAACAAGGTTCATGTGACCCAAAGAACCTGAGAAAAATCCTGTTACCAGGTGTTCTTGTTACCTCCCCACACCCATTTTCTCATCACTTCCATCCTGAGGGTAGTCCAAGGATACAGAGTCAATATCAGCCAAGATAATGGAAAGGAGGGTGGGGCAAAACACGGCTAAAAACTCAGACTTCCGCTTTCTAGTAAAGAGTTCCTAGGAGCTAAAGGGTTAAAAGATGGGGAACACAGGCGGATTTCTGAGTTCGAGGCCAGCCTGGTCTACAGAGTGAGTTCCAGGACAGCCCAGGACTACACAGAGAAACCCTGTCTCGAAAAACAAACAAACAAACAAAAAA